>JAECWO010000045.1:14085000-14734183 GCA_018150735.1 Drosophila sp. 14030-0761.01
CACAAAAACAAACAACAATGGCAAGTATAACGAGCATGTGTCATGTCATCCCGAAATTGGCACTATCCACATGAGATGGGACACCACAACTGCCGCCTAATTGCCAAACCAAACAATTTAGCCATTATCGTGAGCTGACTTGCCTAAGTCCGATTCCGATTCCGAGTCAGAGTCAGAATCAGAGTCTAGCAAGTGCTTTTCATTAGCACCCCACAAACTAGTCATCATTTTCAGTCTCATCATCGCTTTTGTCATCTTGATCGGACAAAGGCTTCAATTATTTTCATGAGCTTAGCTTGGTGCGTGCAAATATTGAAAAAGCGATAGAGACAAATTCCAAGAGAGTGTGGGACAGAGATGTGTGTCAGCAGAGAATGTCACGCCCATAAATTAGGTCATTTAGAGAGGGCAAAGACATAAACACTTGAACAAATCATCTAATACCCTGTTAAGAATAAAAAGAAACTAAATTAAACTGTTGATAGCAACAATTTGATCATAATTCATATTAAAGTTAACATAGCTTCTATTTCATAGTCTATGCAATCTATTTCTTATCGATTGACTTTAGAATTACTAACATATATAATCCATACAATTTACAACAACTTATTTAAAGGGTATGCTTACGCATAAAGTATCTTCTTTTAAACTACAGGGTATGCTATAGTTCTGCTAACAATTAACCGAGAACGTTTTTTGACCTTTGGCTTCCTGTCTACACACATTCCAAAAAAAAAAGAAGCAGTCTCTGGTATAACTTTTAAGCCATATAATTACGGGGTATAAAAACTCCCAAAAAAAAAAACGTAATGAACCAAATGTCGAACTCTTTCTCACTCTTTCCCCTCTATGCACACCCCGCCGCCCCCGCTCATCCATCACTGGCTCTCGCACATGTTTTTCGTTTATTTTTTCAAAAGTCAAATAGAAAAAAAATGCTGAAAAAAGTTGTACAAATACAACGTGCTAGCCATACAAATAATTAACTTTAACAATTTTTCTTTCTCTCTCTCATGGTGTAGCTCTCTCGCTCGCACTGACGTTTCCCATGGCTCTCTGGTCGACCAACACCCATTGAATAAACAAAAGCAGCAACTGAACTGAGTAACAATAATAAAAATTACGGAAAAAGAGCCAAATAAAAGGCAATAATGTAGAACAGCAACAACAACAACAATAATAACAGTTAAAATTATTAACACACACACATAGAAAAAAGAGAAGCAATCATTGCGCATGTGTGCGTGCTTTTTGGTTTTTACGCCAGAGAGAGCAACAAAAAAAAAAATAACAAATTAAAAAATTGAAAAACAACAACAACACATTGAGTGTAGAAATGTTGAGAAACAACAACAACAAGAACAACAAAAGCAAAGTAATAATGAACAAAAATGGAAACTAGTTGGAATACAGAAAGAAAAGACAGAAAAAGAATCGGAAACCGGTTCGTGAGCAACAACTTTGCAGATACAAATATGCATGTGTGTGTTGTATCTGTGTGAGCGCGCTTGTACCTGCAAGTATGTTTGTGTGTGTGTGTGTGTTTTTGTTTGTGAAGAAACTTTAGCATTTTAGATATGAAAAAGATAGCAATGACTGCGTTTTGTTTGTAGCTTTTTGTTCGCTGGGTTAACCCCCATGATGGGTGTGTATATCTGTGTGTGTGTGTGTGTATTAGGTGTAGCAAATAGATATATATATTTTATAGGTAGACAGGTAAAGGGAGACCTGAGCGAGAGAGAAAAAGCAAAAGAAATACTAAGAAAATGTTATAATGAGTCTTTGAACTTTAAGCCAACAAAGATATTTACGTCTTTTTTTCTACCTCTCTCTTTCTCTCCTTTTCCCATGTAAGCCAAGTTGTTGCCAGGCCTCGCACAAGGAGAGATAGTTAAATTTATAATGATTTTCCCTAAACTCAAGTGGAATTTAATTGTGGTTTGTATGTTAAATAGCAGAAATTAAATGATTATTGGAAACTAATTAAAATAAAGTAAGTAAGTCGCCGGGCCGACTTGGATATACCATGCATCAGGGGAAAACAAATTTCCTTGAGTTTATAAAACTTATTTCATATATTAAATTTCTTTCGTATGCGCGATTTCTAACATATGCTATCTCGCTCATTCTTATGTGTGGGCACTTTAGCGCCCCACCGGCCAAATTCGCCCTTGCACCTCATTGAGTGCGAAACATTTCAACGTATAACTCGGTCATTTTTATTCCGATTTTTATCAAATTTGGTGGAATGATAGATGTCCATAACATATATAAGTGTGCCGAATTAAATTCCGATACGATAAATATTGCGGGAGAAAATCACTTTTTATTAAATTCCGGAGGCGGAAGGGGGCGTGGCCAAAAAAAATTTGGTGGAATGATAGATGTTCATAAGATCTATGAGTGTGCCAAATTAAATTACGATACGAAAAATATTACGGGAGAAAATCACTTTTTATTAAATTCCGGAGGCGGAAGGGGGCGTGGCAAAAAAAAAACATAAACTTGGTCTGCGCCAAGACTACACCAGTCTACATTCTAAATTTGGTAGCTCTATCATTTATAGTTGCTGAGATCTCTGCACTCTTACGGACGGACAGACGGACAGACGGACAGACGGACGGACGGACGGATGGACAGACGGACATGGCTCTATCAATTTCTCTTCTCATGCTGATCAAGAATATATATACTTTATAGGGTCGGAAAAGCTTCCTTCTCCCTGTTACATACATTTTGGCGACTTTAATATACCATTTCATCCTATGGATGCATGGTATAAAAACAGCCATAAAAATGGAAAGCACATTATCAATGTTTTGAATGTTTAAGAAGTCTGGATAAACTTTTAAAAGTTTTTAATGTTCAATTTATAGTTAGGTACACATTAATTAGTTAACCAATTTTAATTGATGATCCCAGCATCATAAATAGCCAATGAATTTGGTCATTTTCATTTGGGAAAATCCAAATTGCAGAAAAGTATTTTGAATTTCCATCTTTTTGTAGCTTTTTCTTATCACGAAGCCACAAAAAAATAATTGAAACCTCTTTTTTTGGTAAATATTTATCTTATCTGTTAGTCATGGAAATTAATAATAACTCGTCCAAAAGAAAGGCCATTCAATTCGTTAATTTTAGTTTACCAAATTTCTGAAATGAGTCCAAAGGTTCGTGACATATTTAAGAGAGAACAAAAAACATTTAATCCTTTTTTATCGTTTCAAAAATGGAAAATTAGTCAAAATAATTAAGTATTTGTTTTAGAGAAATATTAAATGTCTGTAAGGTGGGATGCATGGAGTTCAATTCATGAAATAGTATTCACCGTTGACTGATTTTTCCAGATCAAGTGATAATTATTACTTTTTATTTAATAAGGTTTATGCATTATGGAATCGTCGACACGTTAAAATATCATAAATAAAGAATGTGTATATTTGTATAGCAATTATTAATTAACTAATGCTCAAGTAGTTGCATAATATTGTTATGTAAATTGTTATTTATTCATTACATGTTTCTTTATTGTTATTTTACATATGTATGTATGTATATTTACATTCCGTTAATTCTTTAATTTTATTTAGTATTCAATTTTTTTTGGGGAAACGTGCGTTTTTTCTTGCTTATTGTTTAACATATTTGCTGTTTCATACCCTGTAGACGAAAAGTGTATGATTGAACACCAATAAATTTGATCTATGAAACTATTTACTAAATATTGAAATATTGAATCCTTTTCAGAAGAGAGGAAAGCTGAGATCTACCACATCTATATCTATCTATATTTAAATTTCGATTGTCAAATTTATTGAATCTGATCTATAAGTTACTTTCCCCCAATTAGCTATAGGGTAATTCCATGTCGCCTTCTTAAATTTAAAATGAAATATCATTTTTTACATGTAAAATTCATTCGCGAATATGTTTACCTTTAATTGATTTGCGTGTTTAACCTAATATGATTGATTGTTTAAAAAAAGCCCTTTAGGCTTGTATGGGTTATATATTTTTTGTGATTATTCTGTTTTAGTTTTTGTTCAAAAATGTTGTCTGTTTTTTTTAGCCATGTTAATTTATAGCCCTCTTTTGGGTGTTTATTGTTTGCGTCATTCAATGCATTGTTTGCCCAAAATGCATTATGATTTGATATAATTAATAATTATAATAGCATATTTGCAACACAGATGGGGCAGGTGAGCATTATTTTCAATTATTACGCATTTCGGGTTCTGCTTTCCCTCTCCCCCTTCTCTCTCTCAGTCTCTCCATCACTCTTCCTCATTCTAATGCGTGCAGTTGGCCATGTAAATTTAATTAAAACTGCACATTTAATTATGATTCATTCAAAACTGACCAAAAATGAACAAAACTATACACCAATGTGGGAGTATTGCCACGCCCATTTACTGATTATTATTTAATGATGCAATTACATAAACCTCACAAATATTTTCCGTTCTACTACAATTTTTGTGACATAATTGAGATACAAATACGAACGAGAGAGAGAGAAACTCGCTGCAGATGCAGATTCATTTTGATAACTTTTTTTTCCCCCCGCCCCGCCCAATCTATGTATATATTGATTGAAAATGTAATTGAATGCCCATCAAAATGTGCAAATTTAATTGAAATTATGCCATATATAAATCGGTCAAGGGAATATTATATTTCCCTTCATCTGAGTGGGTGTGTGTGTGTGTGTGTGTGAGTGGGTGGGTAAATAATTTTGCATTGGTAATTAGCTAAGATGGTAAGTATGTTGTAATTACATATTCTAGCAAATGGAACCGAGAGAAAATTGCATTTGCCACAGACACAAATGTGACAAATTTGAAAAGGGAAACATAATAACAACAAATAGTCATAGTTAGTGAATTATCAACCTGTAACCAAAACTGCTGATAAGACCTACTACTATAGTATGTATATATATATATATGTAGGTGTATATATAGCTCGGTTACTGTGTTATCTAATCACTGCCCACGTACGAATGTGCGAGTCTTTCCCCATGCGGCAATCTCTGACCAGAATGTGTGTCATATGCGTATGTATGTATGTTTGTCTGTGGGTTTGTTTGTTTGCCCCAAAAAAAAAAGAAGAAAAATAAAGTGAAAACCGAAACACAGGTGCAAGTCGGTTATCAGTTCACTTGTGTGTCCCAAATCGAAGCCACAGTCACTGCAAATGCATGCAAAGTAAATATGGAAGCACAATAACTGAACTGCAAAACACATTTTAACAAATTATATTCAAATAAATGTGGTATACAATTGAATTAATCATCTATTCTTAGCTTCAATGAGAAACACTTTCATAACATTTGACTCAATGACTAATTTATCACGAACTGCATTGACAATCAGCGTTTGCGTGAATCATCATCGTGCATTTTGTTCTACACAATCATTTTTATTATAGGAAAACAATGCATTAAGCACAACTGATTTAACGGATCAACCAACATATATATACATATATGTATATACCAGATCTACTATATTTAAGCTGAAGCTTCATGAGATAAACGAACTATTTTTACTCTTTTACAAAGCATAGCGATTCAAAAATCATGAATTTTGATACAGAAACATGAAATGATAGTAATTTATTAACGAAATGTGTTATTCGATTTGGAATGGGATATGCAATATTTCTACCAAAATAATGAAATAAATTCAACAGAAATTCTCAAACATTTTGATTTTCAAACAAAATTTAATTTTATTTAATAAACAAACATTCTGATTTCAAAACAAAATTAAATTTTCTTCAATAATATGTTGTTTTTATATGAACGAGAACTAAAATTATTGAAAGGAGACAAATATTTAAATTTATATTTTTTATTAATATTTTAACAAATACTTTTTAACTGGAAGAATATTATATTAAAGAAGCAGAAGAATATTATATTAAAGAATATTATATTATATTAAAGAAGCAGTTGGGAAGTTCTATGTTTATATTTTATTAATGGCTAAATTAAGTAGAATTAATTTCTCATATGACATATAAAAATGAATTTATATTTTATATGAAAAGTAAAATATAAAAGTTCAAAAATTATTCATTGTTCTAGTTTCGGTTATTGTAGTGACAGCTGAAAGCGTAGAAAACAATGAAAAACCAACAAATTAACAACTGTTTTTTTTATTTTGCAAAATAATTAATAGGTCAAGTTGAATTATCTTATCCTTTCTCTACCTTGTGTGGACACAATCGATTTGTTACATTGCCGCAGACTTTCAAAAAACATAAAGCATCTAAATTATCGTTTTAGTAATATCGTTTTGAAACAGCATCGGGCCTTTCCCTACTTTCTAGTGTGCTTTCGTTCGCTTCTGTGACTAATAAAATGCAAAATTGACTTAGTCGGTGCTCCAGAAACTAGCAAAAAGTCTTGCTAATGATCGTCATTTCAGCGTAACCCAATATTCTGTGCGCACAGGTATGCATTTTGCGGCTCACTTCAAGTCACTTCCTGCCACGTTCACATGGCATGGCGCACTGTACGTGCTTAAAAAGACAGTGAAACTGCCGTTGCTTTCCAATCGATCAAAAGTACATTTCCTTTCAAAAAAAAAGTAGAAACAGAACTACACAAAAAAAAAAGGGACCAAGATGGGAATCCCTACTTTGCTCATAGTTTTGTAGTCTAAGTTGAATGAAAAGTTTTTTATAAGCTTCAAACTTGGTCGTAGTATTGTTCAGTTTTCCTTGTTCTATGTATTGTCTTTTCCGTTTACTCCGTGTGCCCAAATAACTGCGAGAAGATGACACAAATGTGCGGGAATGGAGAGTAAGGACGGAGACAGACTTGGGAGTCTCTATTATATTTAATTTGCCTGGCATACGCTTTGTCAATATAGCACCAAATCCCCTCGCTTGCGCTTTTTGTCTCTATATAATACACATGCATATACACACATATCTTTGTGTGTGTGTGTGTGCCCGAAATTCCAGCATGGCCCAAAGCGTTGCCAACTTCCTGTGCACGCTTAGCTCACATAGATACACACACTCATACACACACACACCCTCGTAGAGAGACAGAAGGAGAGATATAAAGGGTATGAAAGTTGCATTTTATGCATGCAAAAATTTTGTCATTGTTTTTGTTGTTATTCTTGTTGTTGTTGTTGTTGTTAACATTGTTCAGTCATTTTTCAGCAAATTAGTCATGAAGTTGTGTATTCTATTTGTCGAAACTGAAATATTTGCAACAATTATTTATCTGCCACGCGAAAATTTGGCAAAAGGCAAACTGCAAAAAAAGGAAAACGAAAATGAAAATGCAAAATGGAAATGCAGTGTTAATGCGATAAGAGCCAATTGAATGCAATTTGTAAGAGTATCAATGCTTTTTGCCCAATGAGTTGAAAATTTGTTTGAAAAAGCAGCAATTAGAAAACCAAAAATTTTAATGAAAGAATCAGAAAAGGACTAAAAAGGAATCGCCTGAAGTGCTAGGCAAAAGACTTTGTCTTTGTTCCTTTCCTATTTCTCTGGAACGACTCCCAAAGATATGCTCTAATTTCTGTTACACAATTTTCGACCAAAGCCAAAAAGGTAAACCTACACACACACACACAGAGAGAGAGAGAGGGAGATAGAGATAGAGCAATGGTATGCAGAAACACACTAACGAAACGATGTTATGAATATGAATGAGAATTATTTCTACCATCAAACAGACACACTCACATAGAGCGAAAGAGAGATACGTGTGTGCATATATCTTCCTCTTGCAATTACCATAGGTAAAAAAAGGGTTGAGCATTATGTGTAGTATTGTATATAGTACAGTTTGCCAAAAAAAAAAAGAAAAGACAAACAGGATGCAGGAATAGGGACACGGACAGTTACAGTTTGTAAAGCAAACATCAAATATGTACAGAGGCGTAGCTTAGGTACTTAGGAGCTTCAGAGGGGGGTCAGCCATACCAGAGATCAACTTGATTAACCGATAAAGCATATCAATTGTTCAGACTTATTGGAAACCAATCACACAGAAATTGTGTTTGTGTTTTTTATGGTAATAATAAAACCTCTCTCTTTTGACCGAATACTTTTGTAATTATTTTTGGCACTTAAACTTTGAGATAAACTCAGATTGATCCCTTCGAAAGTTCTTCTTGTCAAACTATGAACTTGGTTTATTTCTTCTCCGTGTCCCTCTAATCCTAAGCCCCTGATAAAATTTATTTATATGAATGGATTCATGTTTTTGTTGTGCACATTTTATTTATTATTATGAACATGGTTTTTGTTTTGGTATAGTAGACATGCCTCAATTTGTGGCCATTAAAATGCATAAATGGCAAGCAGTTTTGCATTTGACATTTTTGGTTTTCTATTCCAGTCGCGTAGAAACAAAAAATCAAGTTGCAGCAGCAGCAGCAGCAAAGGAAAACTGTTTTCCAGAAGTTGAGTGAATGGTTTTTTTTTCTAGTGTTGCAGCCAGCCGATGCCTTATTTACATTTGTGCACATAATGTGCAGCGAGAAGGAGCGAGAGAGAGAGAGAGATAGAGAATCAGTGGCAGTAGTTCGCTGGATTTGCGTCCGAAGGGCCTCCAGAGTTGCCACCCTGGGGCATTAAACATTTATAATTGCAACAAGAACAACATGAGAAGGCAACCGACTGTCTGACTGACGGACTAACGGACTAACGGTCTGTCTGGCGATGCGTCAGGCCTTGTAAAAATGTAAAAGTATTCAGCGTGAAGTGGCAGCCAACAGTCGAGAGTGTAAGGGGGGGGCAATGAGCTATCCCTCGATGCTGCATTTTCGGTTTTGCATACAAAAAAAAAAGGAAAAAGGGAAGAGAACCTTTCAGGTTTCAGCCGAACGCAGCAGCAAAAACAAAATGTGTGTTTGTCTTAAAGTCACGTCATATCGTGGATGGATGAATGGAGGGATGTGGCGGGAGAGTGGGCCGAGTGGGTGGTTGCTTATTCGAGTTTCATCCATAATGAGACAGCTGCGCATCTGATGCTACTTCTCATATGCTCCTGCTGCTTCTACTCCTTCCTCTGTGTTGTTGTGTTTTGTTAATTTTGTTAGGCATCCAGAGACCTACCAGCAGCTTCTTTTCAGCTAATGAGAAATCTGCCATGTAGTTCTCTTAGCTCTTCTCTCATCCTCTTTTCTCAAAATTTGTGTGGCGTAATATAAGAGGAGAAACAAAAAAACATTGAAGGATTTTAATTAAATAGGCTGCCAACGTGGATGCTGCTGCTGCTTTAGCTGTTGCTGTTGCTGTTACTGCCGGGGAATGTTGTAAATTGTACTCATGGTGAGATATGGCAACGTTTCTCCCAACTCCCAACTCCCAAAGAGCAGCATCGCATCGCATCTCCTCGCAACTCCATGCGCACGTCGTCAAGTCTTAATGGCAGAGAGATGAAAGTAATGTTTGAAGAGGTTTGATGTCTTTTCATTTCAAGGATGCAACACAACAACAAATATATGTATTAAACAAGCCCTTCTCTGCTCTGCTCTGCTCTCTCCCATTGTGTGAATGTTGTTAGAAAGTTGATTCTGAAGTAACCCAAAAACAAAAAACTGAAAGAAACGCTAAATACTGTCGATTTTGAACTTGAGATTTGCTCAACACAAAAATTTTAACAGAGGCTATAGTATGAAAGTAAAATTGTTTTTAAAATGCTAATGTGGAATTATTGTTCACACAAAATCTTGATATTATTTTTTGTTCTATTTCTATTCTAAAGCAATAAAAATTGATATCAAAGATCTATAAATTATGGGTAACTATTATATATCATACATTTGTTTCAAATCAAATTAATGGTTCTTCTTGAAATGTTGCGAAAACTTAATGTAGGAATTATTTTGTTTTCAGAATTATATACGTAGTCCGAAAAATACGATAGCGGCTCAATAATCTCACGTATGAAGTTCTTTTTTATTACCCAAGGTCGAATGTTTTATTTTTGTATTATATAAAGTTTTCAATAGACTCGTTGGAACCGAAATCTTTCTAGTTTTCCTATATATTTTCAAAATGCAGTGAATACCATTGGTGATGCATTCACAAATTATCTACAACACATCAAACGAGCGCTGTCCTCTTGAAAATTAAATTAAATAATGCTGCAAAACTCTTATTGGAGTTTTGTCTGCTTCTCACTTTTTACAACTCATTTTAACAGAAACTCTTATGATACATTGTTTTGTGATCATAATCTTGAATTTATCTCTTTTTTACACGACAACTTTAACTGCTTTTCATTAAGCAGAATTATGAACTTTAATATTCAAGACTTCACTGAGCGATCTCCCCTCTTCTTGCCCATTTTGTCACACTAAAAATCTCAGATCTTCGAAGTAAACTTAACAGCTTTCGACATCGAAACAGCGTTCTGTCATCAAGCATGTTTGACCTTTTCAATTTTTGTTTTCGGTGTGTTTTTGGCGCATGACAGTTGACAATTGGCTTAATGTTATGCGGCACTCGAAAAATAAAGGTCACACTGGTAGCGGTTAAAGTTCATCACCTTTTGCATTACTTCACTTAGGTGTAACCTGTTAAACTCACTGTCGTAGCCTCCGGGCATGCGCAGTGGGGCGACCCATGTAAACGGGTCACACCAAAAACAAAAACACTCTTCGCGAAACTATCAATTTCACTTCATTGGATTCTGAAAACCCTCCGCCATATAGCTTTAGGCTTCGTTTCGTCATCAATCAAATTTAGCCTTAATATGGAAATTTACACATTTTTTACGGGCGGTGGCTGCGGCTGCGACGGCGGGGCCAGCGACTGGTGAGAACTAGTTTTTAGGCGGGCGCGCGTGATATCATCTTTGGGATGTGACTTACCTGTTAAGATGGCCGCCAGCATAACAAGAGTAACTGAAGTGATCCGCAACATTTCACTTGGTTTTTGTTGTTTTTCTCCCTTCCTTATATACTGTAATCCAGAGATTTAGGTTCCGTTATTATATGTATATATAGTGTACTATATATATGTATATATTGCTTTTTTATGTTGGTCTCTTTTTTTGGGGTTTTTCTTTTTGTGACTCTCCGCGTATTTGGCAAAGGGCTTAGTGAATTTTTTGCATTAGCTTTTCATGCATAAAATGTGTCGTTTTATTTTGTTGTTGGGGGCGAAGAAGCAGTGGGCGGAGTGGTGGAGTGTTGTGGCACTTTACGGCCGCTAAGGCCTTTTGTATGTGGATTTCTTTTTTACGGGTGTGTTAATATTTACTTTAGACACTTTACACTCGCGTACTTTTGGGTTAACGTTGGGGTTTATCGAACTACACGACGTGTGCTGATTTCACTACGGTTTTTGGCTTTTTCGTAAAGCGCGCGCAGTTATCTGGCCACGATGTTTTTTATAGTGAGCTGTCTGTGTGTGATTGGGGGGATATTCTCTAACTGGAGGCGCGCTAGCAACTAACGCAAGTCCGGCTAGATACCAAATAACGCACAAATGATGACGCTCTGACGATGGCTGGCGATGGCGATGGCGATGGCTATGACGATGACGAGGCCGTGGTCGAAGCGAACGAGAATAATTCTCACACTAGCAACACAACTCTCAAACACACAGGCACACACACACACGCGTAGGCGGGGGCGCAGAAAATACACGAGCGTAGTAACACACGACGACAGCGACGACTATGACGACTACTCCGATGAACACGATGTGTTGAGCGACGGGTGGTAAACGAACGTTACGAACGACAAAATGGCAGAGCGAACGAAGCGTTGAATGCAACAGTTACCAAACGACTGAGGCGCGGTATGTTTATGAAGTTGCCAAACGGCCATGGAAACTGAGCAGCAGCTCAGCTGGCAGAGGCAGCGACTGAGCATAGCTCACAGATACACACGCATACACACACTCGGTGGATGTTTGTATGCTTATGCTTTGTATGCGTTTTACATATGCAGTCGACGTTGACTGCGCTGCATTACAGCATTTTGGCTTAGCAACATGCGCACTAAGCTAGCAACATTTGTGTTGCTTAGCTATGCCAAGCAACCAAGCAACATGTTGACGGCGGCCGCATTTATACATGCATACATACATACGGACATATGGATTTACCTACTAGTAAAACTCGTGCTGCTGCTCTAGTTTACGGTAGTTGTACAACTAACTAAAGCACATTGTACAACCGAGTTGGGGCCGATCCGGGCTGGGCTGGGGCATCTTTTGTCAGTTTGATTTGAATTTGTTTGTCTCTTGTGTATTGCTAGATGTTTGGCTGGGCTGGGAAGCCTGTATATTGGATGTTGCCTTAGCCGAGTTTGCTTTTGGCTGTCGTCGCCATTTGCTGCCGTTGGCGCTGCCTGTGCCGCTGCCGCTGCCACTGCCGCTTGCCGGATTTCTGTCTATTTGCCGTTTGATAATCTCTCCGCCTTTGTTTGCCATGTTGCTGATGCTGCTGCTGCTGCTGCTTCACTCTGTTCTTGTCCACACAGTCTTTGGCACAGTGGTTCTGCACTCTGGTTTCTGGTTTTAGACATGCAAATATTGAATGCATTCGCCGACAACAATCCAACCACTAAGTCCTCCATCTCCCGCTGTTTTGTATTCGACGCTTCTGTCAATATGCTTTTCAATTGGGGCCAGCGGGATTTCTGACCTGACCCACTATGATTAGGATGCGATGTAAGTTCAATGTGCACAATCGAACATAAATCAATTGTGGCCAAAGAGAAAAATAGAGAGAGATGGGAGCAAAAATCAATTGCCAATTATATGGCAGTAAAAGAAATTTCTGAAAATATTCATAAATATTCACAAAAATAAATGTAAGAGAGAATTTCTTGGCGGCAATATTTAATGTCCATATCCATATTAATGATAACGATGAAGAAGTTGTTTCATTTTACACAAAAATACCCTTTATAGGTGAAGCAGTTCTACTTTTCTATCGAATTGTAGAATCATAAAATGATTTTTCACTATTTTAAAAAGTTTTCATCAGTTTTTCAAATATTTTTTTTATTTACTGGTAAGATGGTCTTATTTATTTGGAATTTCTGATTGATTTCACCACTTTGATTTGTCAAAAAGGAAAGGAAAAATGCATTTTTATTAACTTCCACCTTATTGCACTCGCCTCTTGGCCAGGCCATGTGGCACACTCATGTGGCAAGTGGCATAACCAACCTTTTGAATTTAATCAAAGTTTCTATTTCTTTTTTTTAATGCCAAAACTTACACATTCAATACCTTTTAGCCATATTTTGCACACGTTGAGAGGAAATAACCTGCTGATTCACAGGGGCGTAGCTCGAATGCCGAGAGGAGATTAAAGAACTTCTTCAATTGGGAGAATATAGTTTACTTTGACCCATTTTACTTAAAGAGTTTGGACTGACAAAGGGTTTTCACACCATTTGTTGATTTACGGTTTGGTAAATCTCTTTTTGTAGAACTTTTAACACGTCGTAGTTTGTTGTAGTTCATGTTCATGTAGAGATTTTGTTTGGTTTATTTGATTTCTGCTCGAATGACCTACTACGCCCATGATCACACGCTTTAAATACTCTGCAACTTTTGGGGCTACTTGCATTAGTTGACTGTAATAACTAAGTAGATTCCATATATGGTTAAAATGCTAGGTCTAATACCTTCATCGCAATTCTGGAGAGCTAAAAAATATTATTCAATAAAAATTACCTTGATTTAATGGCGATTTTTAGCTCTAAGGGAAAATCTGTTCAGCTAAAATCAGGATATAAATTCAGAATGTCTTTGAAGAATTTTTTAAAGTAAATTTTTACAACCATATATACATAAATAAATATTTTTTAACCTCGACTTCTCAATTCATTTTCAATTTTCTTTTAAATTCGATATTTATTTTGATTTTTAAATATGTATCTTTAAGCCATAAAGAAGTTTGGCTTAACGAATTCTCATTCTATCGCTTTTCTATCTTTCAGTCAGAAGTTTCGTTTCGCCTATTGCCCTCTATTCCCTTTAAATGCACATTATTTTTACCGATTTCTACACATTTTTAAAGAGTTAGTGGATCATAGAAAAAGTCCCTTTTATAAAGGTTTTCTCTTGTTTTCATTTCCTGTGGAATTCATCTCATATCTCATGTATCGTGTAACTCATAAAAGATTTTTGATCACATTTTTTTTTTTGAGGAGTTACTTTAGAGTATTCCCTAGTAGCCTTTTGCCTTCCCTCCTTTTTCCTTCCGGTCACCTTCATCCCTATATATACATATGTATATTTCTTTTTTTTTGGTGGTTGTGCATTTTGCATGCAATAAAAATATCGCATGCAATAAAGTACATACATATACACATCAATGGATGGGTGTGCGTGTGTGTGTGTGTGTGTGCAGTGTGTTCAGTGCACTGGAAATTGTAAATTCATGTTATGGCCAGCAACTATGGCACTATGTAAATTCAAGATGTGTGTGTGTGTGTGTGTGTGTGTGAGAGTGGGTGGAGCCTGGCCAAGCCATGGAGCAAAGACACAGCAGGAAAAGGAGCAGAACGGGTGGACTAAAGGGTATAACCAGGAGAGGGGATGGGAGAGAGGGGGCTGGAAGCAGGCAGCATGTGTTTATTGCCAGCACAAAATGATGATTACACGTAATGTATAATGGTTGGACGAATGATGGGGACGGGGAAGGGGAAGGGGAGAGGAAGTGAGGACTACTACAAGATTCTGTGGCAAGGCGTGTAAAGCCCCGGAAAAGCAGCCGGAAAAGCATCAAGCAGACGGCAAAACAAACAAGGCGTCGGCATTCCCTGCCAGTGGCGTCTCCTTTTGGTTAATCTCTTCTTTTTTTTCCTTCTCTATATACATACATATATGTGTATATGTGTATATATGTTTATATGTATTTCATTTTCTTTCCCCGAGTTGTTGCATCTCCATTTTCCATTTTCATATGTGGCTAAAAGTACAGCATTTGCCCGCAGTTGGCAATAGGACAACGTTTTTGCCTGAAGGGGAAAAAGTAGGAGGAAGGAAGAGAGAGGGAGAAAGTCTCTAAAAATACTAACAAGTGGTATCAAAAAGCAAACTATGCATATGGAAACTATGACAACAATTTACCTTTGCTTCTTTAACTAAATTAATTATTTTTTTAGTATGTGCTAACCTTTGGTATTTCCACTACAACTATTTTCTTGACACACTCCACTGCACCACTTGTGGTTTCATTTTGGCAATGTTTGGCTTCTGGGGTTCCTAATTGACTTATATATACACAATTGAAGAGTTTTCCACAAACATCCTGATCTACCGCATTTTAAATTTATGTGTACAACTTTTAAAGGAGTCAAAAGTGGTTCGAAGGACTTTCGTTAAGCCGATTCAATATACACACAGAATTATTAGAAGAAGTTTCCAATTCTAATATAAAATATAGAGCTTTGCGAGTACATTGAAGCTGTATATTATGGACGTAGGAGGCTTTTTATGACGATGAACTCAAAGTTTGATTAAGTTTGAAAATTTGGAAATGTTATGTCTCCATTTGCTAACTAAAAACGTGTCTAATAAATGACATTTTTTAAAAATTTAATTAATAAATTTGATGGCATTTAAACAAAGCAAACTTATTGATATGCCTATCAAAAATTACTAGAAAAAATTACTTCGTAGAAAGACGAACATCAGAAAATAAATTGATTGAGAAGATTCAATTTTCGACATGTGCTAAATTACAATATCTTAGTCCTCCTCTGGATTTTAAACACATTTTGCTACATATTGCCGTAAAACGAAAGTCTCACAAATTTGGGAGTGTGAGCTAGTTGTCTTTAGTTAGTGATTAACAAGTCATAGCCATTAGTAATTTAAAATCGGACTTTTAGGCAAAATTGTTTCTCTGGTTACCTTTGGGATTCTCAGGGATTTTGAATTTGAATTTATGCAGACATCATCGAGCGACGCACAATTCTAAGCGCTCTTCATATGCAAAGAGTTTCGTTTATGCCGCCCCTAAAAAAGGGCATGTCTTGCAAATCTCTACCACATACATACATATATATGTCGGTATATATATGCGTACATACATATATAAAGCCTCAAGTCAAACTCATTATAATTTCATTGCAAGTCATTTCCATGGCATTTCCCCCATACACACAGAAACCAAAAAAAAAAAACAACATAAAACAAAAAAAAACACAACAAAAACAATAACCAGCAATATAATGAAATGAAAATCACCTGGAAGTTGGCAAAAATAAACTGAACTCTGTATATAAAGTTACCAAAACATGTAAATTTTAGAGTCGAGTAATAGAGAGAGAGAGAGAGAGAGAGGTGATGGGGGATAGAGTGGGGAATGGGCGGGATGGGGTGGAGGGCGGTGTCATAGTCGAGGTGCGGATGAGCGAGTAAGACCTTGCATTACAATTGAGTTACAGTTCAGTTTCAGTTTTGTTGCCATTATTACTGGAGAGTACCGAGAAGTTCATATTGTGCGAAACAATGAATTTGCATTCGTTCTTTTCGAATACCCAGTAATCATTGAGTGACGTAAGGTATATGAGAAACGCTGAAATGTATTTTAAGTAGAATTAAATAGCAACACTTTAATGTATTTATTTCATCAGCATCCATAGTCGTCTTGGTAATCAGATTCAAAGAACTTCCATTGAATTATGGACACGTAAAGCAAACTAAACTTTTTCCTCTATGGTTGCGTCTAATTGAGGTTTCTTGGGGTGTTCGTTGATTTTCATACAAACAGAGAAGGTGCCACTAAACAGTTGGATCTGGTTCCGGATGAATGTCACTCTCCGATTATTTATGCCTATCGATCGACCACCTATTGTCCTATTGATGGAGATCACACTCTCTAGCAACTAAAAATAGATAAGGACTGATAAGGACCCTAATCTAAACTAATCCTTTATCTCTTTAGCTTTTAGCCATTTAGTATACAATACACAGTCCTTCATGCTAAAAGTGTTTTAGTCAGCATCACCGTTAACTGATCTTAGTTTGCGAAAGTCCCCAACACTGTTGAAATGTTTTATTTACATGTTAAACCAATCAAGAAACAACAAAAACACTGAGCAACTCTAATTAGTATTAAACAACTCTTAAAATGAAATTATAGAAGAAACACGCGCTTTTGCTTTTTGTAAAGGAAATTTTTAAGGGAATACGAAAACCCGTTTATATAGTACAATAGTTAGAAACTTTAAATAACATCGGCATATTCAATTTAGACCAATTAAATGCTCCGAAAAACGAAAGCTGTTATTGATTTAGTTAAATTTTATACCTCAAGGTCCTCAATTACAGTTTCCATTCGACAGAACTTAATAAAAAGTGCGATAATAGTGCGAGTTTTCGTCTAACAACAAAAAAAGATTAATCTCACAAATCATGGCAGAGACTAGTTGTGAAAGAATAAACGGATTTAGCACTAATGAACTTCTTCTGATAGAAAATGTGAGAGAATTCAGAGTGAAAAAGGTTTTGAAATGTGGTCCCATGAGCAAAAATTGATCAATCTTCTGTCCATTGAAAAATAATCAAATTATTTTCATTCCAACTTACTTAGCTTCGCCAGATACTTCTAAGCTTTTCATCGAAGAATTCAATTCTTCGGGAAACTAATCTTGGATAAGATAGAAGAAATAGTAAGACGAAAGAAATGTTTATGCCATGTTAATGTACTTCAAAGTTTATCAAGATCTGTTTGGCAGCCCTAAATAGGAATGAACTCCAATTAGTCGCCAAAATTCTGTACTCCATAAAGACATTCATTCTAAAGGATATCTTCAAGGCGATGCTCAATTTAGGTAACTACTTTTAGATTTTTTTTCTACTTTTACATAAACACCAAGAGCTGGAGAGGCAAGTGGATACCGACTGCTGGATGTGGGTGTGGGTGTGGGTGGGAGTCCTTTTGGGGCAGCTTTGCACATTTGACTCGTTGCTTTACTCCGACCCTTCCGTCTAGCTGTTGGCTCTGCGTCGACTGCGTTGGCTGCAGATTAAACTGGGCTTGTAATGAGAATTTCTATGCTGACGATGACGGCGACGAAGATGAGGTGTATGATGGAAGGGGGAGTGGGGGATGCTGCAAGCGTAGGTGGAGTGGGTTGGTAGCTTGTTGTAGAAGCAGTCAGCCGCTGGCAATTTGCATTAAAGCATTTTCTTTTTTCGTTTTTTTTTTCTTTTCCTGCAACGTCAGCAAGGGATCGGCTTCAGGATCAGGTCAGAGCTTGACTTAGGGAGTGAAAAAAAAGGTAATGCAGCCTTATGTCACAAAAAGTATGAAAAAAATAGGAATAGGACACATGTCTCCTACCTGTTTCTACCGCCGCATCCACCTACTTATAAATCTGGCATTTGCTGATGCAGCGCGCGTGCAACATGTTGCGGTTGGCTGCCTCCAATTGGGGATTCGAGTGAGCATAAATTAAAATGCGTCCTCTGGCTTTAAGAGCTTATGAGTTGTCCCTTCCCCCCTCTATCCCCACTTCTAGCCATAACCATACCCCTCCACCATAACCCTTACCCCTCCCCCTACCCTTACCCCCTCCCATACAGACAAACTTCAACTGCAAACTATTCACACTCTCAGTTGTTGCTACAAATTGAGATTTATGTGTGTGAAAGTTGCACAACCTCAGCCAATTGTGTGTGCTACTGTGTGTGTGTGTGTGTGTGTGTGTGTGTGCGTGGCCTGGTGACCGTCTGGGAAATGGAAAATGGGAAATGGCAACTGGCAATGGGTTAACAGTTTCCAGCTGCGGTAACAAAAGTTTGCAAAGTTGTCGCCTTTGCTAGTAGTGCAACATTAGCTAGTTGGGTGAAAAAGGAGACTCGCGAGGAGGGGGTGGGGAGTGGGTAGACATGTTGCCAAAGTTTTCAGCTAAAGGTTAAGGGAGTAAGAGACTTACTTGCGGTTACTCTTTGCCACTTGCAGTTTCAAGTATTGTCTTTTTCGTAATGCTTAAAAATAATTACACAAGAAATCACTTTTATCACTTATTTTTTTCTCTCAACAGTACTCTACAGGGGGAAAGGGTACTTTAACTTTCACGAATGGCTTGTAACTAGTTAGAAGATATATAGATGAGGGTCTTAATATATAATCAGTAACAATTGAAATTGTATTATATGGATAGTATTCTTAAAAAAGAAAGAAACCTAAACGAGTTATATTCCGTTAAGGAACTGTTAAAAGGGTATTGTATTTTGTTGTGTTGGAAATAACCCATTTCATTATAAGTTTTGGTTCTAATTGGAAATAATGAAATTTAATTTGTGGTAAATATACTAGTTTATGGATCGGTCACAACTTTAAGATTTTAAATCTATCCGAATTGCCGGGCCTTGGGCTAATGGTGTAAAATAAAAGACAATATAAAATAGTCAACCAAATTGTTCCCTAAATTATGGTTTTTTTAAAATGTCTAACTTTAGACTTTTTTAAGAGATGAATCGGAACTAATCTTTTGTTATTTCTTACTCAAATGGATGGATAGTAACAGTTTATAATCGAACATTTTTGATTAATTTCATATCTTATGCCTCTAGTGTCAGCTGGTCTCAGTCCTAAGTCTTTTTAGCTTTAAATATTGTGTATTTCCAATTACTTTTTTCCAAGTTCAACTCTTTAACTAATTTTGATCTTGCTTATTGATTATTCACCTGACTCAATACGTTGTTTAAATATTTTTTATTCGTCTTCTCAGTGTAAAGAAAAGTTTAATTTCGACGACAATGTATTTAATTAAAGTATACCAATGCAAATAATGATTTCCACCAATATCCAATCAGTATATAGTAATCGCTTTCATTAATTGTATGCAATTGAGTAAATTTATTAAATTTTATTTAATCAGAAATCATGTTATTAATACTTATACAACTTATCCATTATGATGCAAAAAATGTCGTCTTAGCTCAAGCCAACACTTGGCAACATGATCGCCACTGGCAACATTGTGTCAGCCTGTTTATTGCAGTGTTTCATTCCATATCATTCCACTTTAATTTGCAGCAATGTTGCTGAAGTTTTGGTTCTCTCTCCCTCTCTGATATTGCCTTTTATTATCTCGCTCTTTCTCTGTTTGCAACATGATCGCTGGATACATGTTGCCTGCAAGCAGTGTTATCATTGTCAACATTTGCTGCCAGCGTCAGCGCCGCCGTCTCCGCCGCCCCATTTGTGACTGTACCCAAAGGTTGCTTGGTACCTGTTGTTTTTGTTGCTGTCGCTTGTGCCCCGACCACTTGGCTTTTTGAATGCTCTTTACGCGCGCTTTTGCCCCACCGCATCTGTATCTGTGGCAGCGTTTCATTTGTATCTTTCCATCTGTATCTTTTGTTTGTTTGTTTGTTTGCTTTTGTTGTTGATGCTGCTGCTGCTGGTGAAGCTGCCGATGCTGGTGCTACCTTTGCCTCACGTTTTTCCCTCCTTCACTCTTTTCTGGGTATATAAAAAAAGCCAAAAACCCGCAACGGTCAGCTCTCATCCCAGCGAGCTTCAACTGCGGCTTGACTGTGTCTCTCTCTCTTTATTTATTTACCGTTTTACTTCAGTTTACTCTCCTTTTCACCAACTCTACGTGCTTTTTGTATCTTTTGCTTCTTGTTTTTTTTGACTGACTGACTGACTGGCTCCACGCTAGATTAGATACAGATACAGATACACAAATTCGTATTCAATTGCTTTGCTTTACAGATTTCTTTTTTTTTGCTTTTGTTGGGGGGGGGGGGGTTTACTTTTGTTTATGTGGCATGAAAAAAAAGGTCAAATCAGTTTTTCGGACGTTTTTCAAATGAAAGAAAAGCTTGTAAAATTAGGAAAGTTGCCCCATAAACCTTGGTCAAGGCCAGTTGCCTTTTTGTTTGTGTCTGGTTGAACAATAAACCGAATTGCATAGACAAATAATCATGAAGTATCAGTAGAAAAAAGTTTTTGTTCAAGTTTCTTGAAAGGTTTTTCGATTAGTGTCTTAACTAGTTGGGAATTATAAGCTTTTATATTACATATATATTGTCTTTCTCATACCAATGAAGTAGAAATGCTGAAATATCTCCAAGAGCTATGTAAGTTGTATTTGGTTTGAACTTGTTGAGAATTATTACAGGGAAAATATGGAACAATTGTTTTAAAGCCTCAACCAGTTGGGAATTATAAGACACTAAGTAACAAAAAAGAGCATTCCCTATGTTGGCTTTTTGAATTAACCAATTTCACCAATTTCAGCTGTAACCTTTTGCGAGTGAAAACAAAACAATATGTAACTTTTTAACTTAACTCTTAAATCTCCTTGAACTTGATGCAATGTTTTCCTTGAGGCCGTGGGCTATTACGCGCTCAAGCATCAAATATTAAATAAAAAAAAATAAAAACAGAAAATAATATATATAATTATATAAAACTTGAGCCAACTAACAACCAAGCGGCATATTTAGCCTTAAGACTCCTCACATTGTTGATTCAAGGCTAAGGGCAGCCAGCCAGCCAAGCAGCCAGGAGACGACACCAACAGCAAAAACATCTAACCTAACTACTTAACCTTTACCCCCCCCCCATGCCACCAAAAACTGGGATCCCGAGATGATGGCCCCCAGATATAAAAGAGGCCTCGAATTTGACTTCAACTCCAGCCAAAGCCCGACACTGACATTAACCCAACACGCCAACGCCATGCAGGCGAGCAGCCTCCCATGATCTAACCTCAACACAACTCAACTCGGCTGAACTTCATCATCATCATTGTCATCATAGTCAGACAACGCCCACACTGAGTAGAGAGTAGATTCTCGACCTGCGAGACATGTAAAATGTATCATATTCCATATGATGCTGCTGCCTGGCCGCACCCACAATCCTGCCAACCAGTTGCAGCATTTTGTGCCTTCGAGGCATCATGATGATGATGATGACGATGATGAGGCAGCGGCTCGCCTTCGCTTTTGCATTTTAATGCAGCCTTTGAAAAGTGAAGTGCAAGCAGAAGTGGAAAATAACTAAAGTGTCGCCTCAGACTCCGACTCAGAGTCAGAGTGAAACCAAAGCAAACCAAAGTCTGCATTTTCTGCCTTTTGTCTCTAAAATATTATAAAACATAACAATAAGATGCAAGGCAAATGTGAAGTTTACTTTGCAGCAGCAGCAGCACCACCACCACCTCTCCCCTCCCCCCGATCTGTTCACGACTTAGAGCAGCAGCTTTACCACAGTTGCAAAGCCGGTTTGTGTCGTCACTAAAAAACTCTCCTCCTGCCCTTTTAGTCGGTCTAAAGGGAACAGGTTTCCCCCATCTGGATACATACATACATATATATAGTGTTTATATATGTATACCTAAGTTGTCTACTGTTGCAAGTCGCACCCAGTTCTTCTTCTTTGTCTTCTCCATCTGATTCGTTCCATCTCTCCTCCTCCTCCTCCCCACCCCACGCTTCTTTTGAAGCTTGGATACCATCGAGTTCGCTTTCAATGCTTTTGGCCTGCTTCGGTTACTCCATGTGTGTGTGTGTGAGTGTGTGTGTGCATGTTTCCCCCCTTTTCTTCACTCTTCTGCTTCTTGCTCTCCTTTTGTGTTAACATCTTTTGCTTTGGTCACATATTGTCCGGCTTAAATTCTATTTGTTTTTCATCTTTTCTCTTCATTGGAGTTTTTCTTGTAATTGCTTGCCTTCAAGGTGTCTCATTTTCAAAATGCCTGCGGCTAAATCACTCCCCGCGCGACCCCCATCCCCACCGTTCGTTCACCGTTTGCCCTCAAAGCCGTCAAGTACTTGTGTTGTTGCAGCAAAAAATTTCATTTGAAATTTAATGAAACAGCAACATGCCTCTAAGTAGTTTCAAACGAGTGCGTTAAATCGAGATAGTTTTTTGAAACTGAAATGGGAATAGGTATAATGTAGTTTTCGATTCGCCTTTGGTTAGTTTTTCAACTATCAAAGTTCAAGAATTCCCAACTTTTGAACTCTAAATCAAGTATTAGCCCAACAACTAGTTGCATTTATCATCATTTTTCAATAATAATTTCAATAATAGAATAAGAATTTGTTTTTGTGGAATTAAAGATTTAATAACACTTACATGCATACATGTATATTTTTGTTCTAATATGGATTCTCTAAATTCTTCCAAATGTAAAATTTATATAAAGAAAAAAAATATTTAGCTTTTAACTTTAATGAAGAGGAGATTTTCTAGAATTCGAATACCTTAAGAATTTATATTTTAGCTTGGTTGTAAAAGCTGTCTGAAACTGAAGCAACAATATGAAAGTAAATTGAATGAAAAAAAAAAAATACTAATGCTGCTTGAGATAAATTTGTAACCGTCTTCTCAGTATCTGCGAGAGAATTGAAACATCCAAATAAATAAATTGTAAATCATTTGTATGTATTGAAATCTTAATATCGTCCAGTATTTATTTATTTTTATAAATCTCTCTTACGTAACACAAGATATCTAATTCTTTTTCCATCGAATTTTCATTAAAATTCTTAATTTACGAATATATTGATAAGGGAAGCCATTCAAATTCTTGCAAAAAGAGTATCAACGGTTCGATTATTAAAATTTATATTCTGAACTTTATCAAAATCGTTCGTTCATATTTTTCAAAAGAAATAAATATAAACGATAAATATTTTATTATTTTATTTGCATTCAATACCGGTTCAGAACAAAACGGTTTCGATTTCGGTTCTGCTCTGTTGCGCTCTGTTGTAGACATGTTGCTGGCATTATTGGCTACATGTTGCTACCGGCAACTGTGACACTAGCAACATTTAAGCTAAAGCTTAAGTGACTTAATCTTTTGAGTTGGTTTACCATGTTTTTGCTTTTCCAATTTTGTTTTTTTTTTGTGTTTTTTTTTTTTGCTGCATAATTGAAACGGACAAACCAAAACAGTTAAAACGTAGCAAGTTGACATGCTGCTGTTGCTGTCATTTGCTTGCCTTTTGTTTCTGAATGTGGTACGTGATGCAGACCCTCCACCGACTTGCCGCCAATCCACACCCCCCCTCCCCCCCACACCCCCTCTCACAGCCATGACTACACTGTCACTTGGCATAACGTACCGTTGACAACGTCATTACTGTTCTCAATTTCACATATCGCATGGCCAACTAGCACACAGGCAGCAGGCAGGCAAACATGGAGCCAAACAGCAAACCGGCAACCGGCAACCAGCAACCAGCACCCAGTAATGCATAGTGAAGCGCTCCTTGATTTTGTGCCCTCTTCGTCTTCTCTTCACCATCTTTTTTTCCTCTTCTTTGCGTCTCTCTCATTTTTTTTTTTTTTTGGTTAAAAACGGAAAAGCCAAGTCGTCGTACAAAACGTGCCAAGCTGCCTTTACCTCTACCTCTTACCTGCTATGGTATGGTCTGCTTTTGCTACAACGTTCTCTTTTACCTCCAACAACTCCTACTCCATCCATCCCCTCCTCTTGGTACGTTAATGTGTCGAAAATGTTACGAACAGAAACATGTGGCTTGTAAGCTGCAAAACTCTACGACAGCAACCACAACTTTCGGAGGCTACTGCCACCAGCAACATGGCTAGGCAAACTCCTAGCTCCATTCTGCCATTCTGGCAGCAACTTTTGATGTTCTCAAGACATAATTCTAAGAAATTTTGACACTTTTGACATTTAGTAGTTTTGTCTACGCGCCGTCGTCATCGTCGTCGGCATCGTCGTTGGTTCGGTCGTATTCGTCGAAGACCAAGTTCCACAAAACTTTGCCCAGCTGCTGTTCAATGTTTGGCCCCATTGTCAGCCACTGCAAATCCGTGGGAGCAATTAAAACTTGCTCCCTTGTTACCGGGACACAAAAAAAAAAGAAAAGAAGAAAGATGAGAAGACTAGCATCCAAAAAGAAGATGAGAACCTTGGGTATTGGCTTGGTCAGCGTGTACAGGATGTTCTGTTCGGTTCTCTTCCGAGTCTTTGGATCTGGGCAATACATGAGCAGGCAATTGGGAATATGCTACGCGGGTAAAGGCAACAAAAGTTAGCCAACTAGTGGAAGAGGCAACTAGCAACTAACAAAATGCGCTTAATTAACCGAAAACCAACACAGAGCGCGGAATCTGTGTAAACTTTTAAGTATGAATTTCAAAATAGTTCATAAACATTGTTCCAGCTAAAACTTTTAGCTTCTTCCATTATTTCAAGGTTGTAAATTATTACTTCAGAAAAATTTTTGTGCTGTTTAAAATTGCATTTTTACCTTCTCTCTTAGTACATCACTATTAATTACTAAAATTTATAAAATTATTAGTTATAAAAATTTTCCAAAAATTCTTATGATTGAAAGAAAATATACAAAATGTATATCATTGGAAAATGATATATCTATACCTAGTAGATATTTATTGGAAACCTATGCACATTTTAATTTAGTTTAATAAACTTTTGAAATGTATGTTTAAACACATTTTCTAATAAAATTATATAAAATTGTTCGTATTAATTGTTAAAAAATGTTGAGTTAACTTCTAATTTCGTGTTTCAAACTCTCTCATTCCAAAATTGCAAAATTCATTTGCAAAATAAAGTCACCATTATTTATTATCTTAATATTATTGTTCCATTGAAATGTAGAATTTTGTGGAAATGTTTTCCAAATACTATTAGAAATTCATACATATGAGGCAACTCGAATTCAGGAAAAATATAATTAGTCTTTGTTGTCAACTTTTATGATAATATATGTAATGAAAATCTGAACAATCTTGATAAATCTTGTGACCTAAAATGTTAAAAAGAAAAACGTAAGAAAATGTGAAAGATTTATAAGTAACTGGAAAACCCGTTTTCCTAATTAAAAATATATTCTAAAGAATTCTAAATATATTCTAAATAATGCACCGCTTAATTTTTAATGGATCTCACTGATGATGATGATGAGGTTGACAATTTGCTGAGTATTTACTTCTCCTAATCAAATTAAAGTGAATTTCGCCTTTATGACAAGGACTCAACCTAAGTCGAGTATAAATTATTTGTCGAGATTGTTTGAGGGAGCGGGCTTGGACCTAAATGCGAGACATTTAATTATGAACGCAGATTTGTGGGGTTTCCATGGGGTGTGGCAATCAAGAAAATGTGGCAAGCCATACAAGCCACTCGTATATAGCCACTTGATTAGTTATAAGTCGAATATGAGGTCTGCATATCCACTGATAAAGGACTCTCTCACTCTCGAGAGCGTTTAAATGGCCCATTTTGGTTGCTTACACGCGATTTAACTAAATTGCATGGATGGCGATTGCGATTTACATCTGTTTCAATATCACAAGCGAGGGTTACTTGATGCTTTAGTGGCAATAATCTATTACAATTTATTATAGCCAAAACTAAGAAGGAAAGAATGAAGGGCGTTTGAGGTTGCTCGGATTAGAAGTTGACAAACCGCCAAGCAAGTAAGTGGCTCCCCAGCCACGCCCCCCCACACACACACTTATCACACCCCAAAGCACAACAAATAACCAGCAGCAGCCTGATCTATTTGGCAACTGTTGCTGATTATTTATTTGAGCTTTTAGTTTTTCCCCCTCCCCGATAAAGTGTTTGATGCTGCGATTTTTTGACACAAATTGTGTGAGAGGGGGTGGACAGGGGAGGGGCGACGGAGAGCAAACACACCGGACCCTGAGCAAGACGACCCGGGAGTCTTTTGACAAGGGTGGACAATGGCGATTAGCGCACGGCACTAATGGCCGAGCAGAGAGACGTTGAATGCCCTCCCATGGTCATGTGTTTGCTCAAAGGCTTTGCTCAGCCCCCCCGCCCCGTCATGCCCTTTCGTTCCATTTCCTTACCCTCTCTACTGCCACTTGTCTTTATTAGTTTTCGCACTAGCTGCTTTTGCCAGTTCTTCTTGCCCTTTTTTTGCTTGCCTTGTCAACAGCAGAATCAGCAGCATCTGGGCAGAGCATCAGCAGGATTGGGCCAAGTTAAAGTGCATTGGACGACTTTGGCTGGTGCTGCTTGTGCTTCTTCTTGTTTGCTGTTTGCTGTTTGCTTGCCTGCTTATGTTATTAGCCCAATGCCATGTTTGTCCAGCTCTGAGAGTGTGAAAATTGAATTTCTCGCACTTTTTTCTCGCTTCTGATTACGGAGCGAAGGGAGAAGAAGGACCCAGAGAGAACTGAGGGCAACTTGTTGATGCGTGCGTTGTGCCATCTTTGCGGGATTAGTCAGCAGTCTCCAGTGTCATCTGTCATAGTTAGCAAACTTGTCATTGAATTGCTAACCGAAAGTTCGATGAACTTATTGGCAGCAAGTGCCATAGCCAAGTTAAGTGATAAGCAACCATTTTGGTAGCACGAGCAACTTTTGGCTTAATTTATTGAGATGGTAACTAAAACATCTACCTAAATATATTTCAATTAGGATTAGTATTACGTTTCAGAAAGGTGGCGAAAATACTCAGGTGTTCGTTTCATGAAATGGCACCAAGTTCCCACTCAATTCCAGTTATTAAAGAGACAAAAACGGAGCACTAACTGGTAGGACTTTCAAAGGACATAGAGTAAATCCGAATCCGATGATTACTCCTAAATCTCGCAGATTATAAGCAGAAGGAACGCACAAGCAAACAAACTCACCCCCCTGAAACACTCTTTCGAACTCAAAACAGGACTTTTTCGTAGTGTCCTGGCTTGCTAATTCGTCCCTCATCGTCTCTAGCTAATGAGATCCAAATAAATTTGTGCTCATAGTTTTTTTTAAAGGATTATAAATTGTTTTACTTCTTTTGCTTCATGTGATAAAAATCGAACAATATTAAAGAACGTCGGGCAGCCAAAGAACTGACTCGATGATATCGCAGCACCATTCCAACTACCATCAAAATATATATGATCGCCATAGTGACAAGAAGCGAGAAAAATCCGACCAAGCCATACAGATAGCATATAGTAATCCATTCCAGGTGCATCTTATATAGACGCTGATGGGATCGATAGACCAGAAAGCCATAGACCAAGGAGAATATTGCCACATAAAAGTAGACAGTGCGATAGAAACGTGCAAATCGAAGAAAATTCTCAGCCATTTTGAAATTGAGTAATTTGTCATTGACGCAAAAGTCAAGGCTATTTGAAAGAAGGATTAATCGATTTGATTCAATTCCAAAAGGTAGAAGTCTATAAAGAGGGTGATTAGGCTTATCCACTGAGCCCTTTCCTCTTTGTATAATAATGATAAATACGAATACTTTGATTCAAAATATTACTGTAATGGAGATAGAGGCGGATCCAGAGGGACATTTTGGGGGGAAAAATGAAAACTATCATGTTGTGATAATGCGTCAATGGAAATAATTTGTATTGCCACTTAGTTTATATAAGTATAAGCATACATTTTATACATAAAAATGTTTGACGATATTAAAAATGTTGGATACATTTTTGGGAAGAATTCTCCCCCCATTCCCTCCACTGGATCCGCCACTGAATGGAGCTTGAAGTCTTCTGTTAGTTTATGCATTCTAATTGCTTTGTTTTACTTTCCAGATGAAGCCAATCCATTAGCCTTATACCAGTTCCATTGGTATTGTGGTCACTGATGTGCCACTACATCTCAGTAAGCAACACCATCAATAATCGATAATTATTTCATCGATAGCGGAGTGGGTAAGATAGGATCTACTATTAAAAAGTTTGAACTGATTTTTATTAAAAAATAAATTTACTAGAACTTACTTTGAATCGAGTCCCGGGTGAAACCAATTTTACTTCTCAAAGCATCTATTTCAAAACTGAAATAAATATATCGAAATAAAGAGATATGATATAGTGAGAAATATATCGAAAGAGATCAACCGAAGCTAGACATTGTTTGGATTTAGTTTTCATCTTTTCTTATGCGGGAAAATCTTTCTTATTGAGAGTGTTTAAAGCCGGTTCCATAAACTAATCAAATCTCAGTTTTTATTTTTATTTTTAAGAAATTTACATATGATGCGATGGATGGCAAACAAATTAAAAGACATAATTTCCTATCGCCCTCCCTAAAAGTGTCGCCAGAAGTAGCCCATAAATTAAAGAGCGACTCATATCGGAGGAGATCTCAGATCTCACAGAAACAAAAGGCAGAGAAAATCGAAGAGAAGATCCTCAACGAGTGAATGAACTCTATGAACCAAGATGTTGGCCAAGAGGCACAACGGGTGGCAGGTTGAGGGACAGGGCATGTCAATAGTAAAAGGGCAGAGTCGGCGGAGGCGGAGGCTGAAGCAGTGGCAGTGGCAGCATCAACTTGCCACAACTCGCTCAGGTAATGAAAACAAGGAAAGAAACAGAGAGAACTCTTGCCTTTTGCCTGTTTGTGTATTTTTCTCCATGTGTCCAATGGAAATTCTTTTTCGTTGTCGTTTGATGTCACGCTTCAAGAGTTCAAATTGGTTTTCGTTGTTGAGGCAGGAGACAGAGGGACAGAGGGACCGCGGTGCAGTGGGATAGCCAAAGATCTGACCAGGTTATTGACTTTGATTTCTGTTTTCGATTGTATTTCTCTTATTGTTGTGCCCTCGAGACAGTTTTTGAGATCCGTGTGTGTTTTTTATATTCTTTATTAAAAATAGATAAAAATTTAAAAGTAGGGAAAAAGTATATAACCAATAAGGGAGCCGGATCCTAGGGGACCTCCTCGTGGGAATTGCTTCCTAGGGTCGGTAGCTCTCCTTATGATTCTCCTGCTCTTGCTCGCTCAGCTTGCCGCAGATCCTGCATCACATATGCTGCGAAGCTGTTTGTAGCCTCCCATGTGTGTGGACTTGCCATCATGGCGTCCACCAGGTTGAACTCTGATAGAGTGGTTCCCGCTACTGCTGCTAGCTGCTGCCTCTGTTGCTCGTACCGCCCGCAGCCGAACAGAACGTGCTGGGCGTCCTCTACACTGTTGTCTCCACAGAATGTGCACAGTGGTGAAACCTCATGGCCAAAACGGTGCAAATATTGCCTGAAGCAACCATGGCCGCTCAGGATTTGGGTCAGGTAGAAGTTCACTGAGCCGTGCTTCCTTTCGACCCAGGTTTTTATATTTGGGATGAGAGAGTGGGTCCATCTCCCATTCCGGGACTCGTCCCATCTCCTCTGCCAGGTTATTAGACTGCAGCTTCTAGCGCCAGCGCGGGCCAGTTTTCTCGAACCTTGTGCATGTGGGGCGTTAAGAACGGCTGTGTCTTCCGCCGCTTGGATGTCCAGTGGCATCATCCCAGCTATCACAAGCGCTGCGTCGTCGGACACCGTGCGAAAAGCGCTGCAGACTCGCAGTGCGCACAGCCTGTGGGTTGCTCGTATGCCTCTACTATAGCTCTCCACTCCCATTGCTGGCTCCCATACCTGCACTGCGTACAGGACAGTTGACTTGTGCACCGACATCAGCAGCCTCCTCGTCTCCTGTTTTGGCCCACGAGTGTTTAGCATTATTCTGGAGAGAGAACGAATGCATGCTGCAGCCTTCTCGTGTACCTTTGCCAGGTGCTCTCTGAAACACAGACGGGTGTCGATCCACACGCCTAGATAGCGGATCGCTCGTTGCGACTGGATGGTCGTCCCATCTACAGTGACGTGAGCCGTCTCGACTATTTTCCTGCTGCTTATTAGGACAGCCTCCGTCTTTTGTGCTGCAAGCTTGAGGCCCACCGTGCTAAGCCAGTCCACTATTTTTGTTATCGACGTGTTTGCTGCTGATTCTGCCTGCTTAATATCTTTCGCAACAACTACAAGCGCCACATCGTCCGCATACCCAATCAGCTGGCAGGAATCGGGAAGTGACAGCCTCAGGACGCCGTCATACATCGCATTCCAGAGCAAGGGCCCCAGCACTGATCCTTGGGGTACGCCTCCCGAAACCACGTGCGTCACGCATCCGGTGTCTGACTCGTATATCAGCCGCCTTCGGCCGAAATAGCTCCAGATGATCGCGTGGATGTAGTCTGGGACTCCAAATTGCCGCAGAGCATCTAGGATAGTTCCCCAGTTTGCAGTGTTGAACGCATTCTTTATGTCGAGGGTAACAACTAGGCAGTATTTTTTTGCCCCTCCTTTCCACCTTGCGCCTTGGATCGCTTGCGAGGCCGTGCCGACCACTCTTGATATGGCATCAACTGTTGACCTCGCTTTACGGAAGCCATACTGGTTGGGTGACAATCCGCCGCCTGCAGAGATGGCCAGTTCCAGTCGTTTGCCAATAATTGACTCCAATACTTTGCCCATGGAGTCAATGAGGCAAATGGGTCTGTATGCCGAGGGTTCATCGGGGTTCTTGCCTGGCTTGGGCAGCAGAACCAGCTTTTGCATTTTCCAGATGTCTGGAAAACATCCATCGAGCAGGCACTGGGTGTAGACCTGCGCAAATATATCGGGCCTTAGGGTCATTGCCAACTTCAGTGCGCGATTTGGGATGCCATCTGGACCCGGCGCTTTGCTGGGCTTAAGGGACCTTGCCGCCGTTATAATCTCCTCGTGCGAAACGACGGTTGCATCAAACGCCATTTGCGCGGGTCGCCTGTCGGCGAGAGCATCGCGCATTTGCGGAAAAAGAGCTTCCACTATGCCCTTGAGAAACGCTGGGTCTGTGGGCACGGATTTTTTGTTCGCGTATGTGTGTGTGTGTGTGTGTGTGTGTGTGTGTGTGTGTGTGTGTGTGTGTGCGAGTGTGTGGCACAGACATTTTGAGGGCATAAATTAAAATTCAATAAAAATGTCAAAGCAGTAAACATTTTCTTGCTTTGAATTTCTCCCCCGAAAAAAAAGAAAAAATCATTTCTTTTGTTGGTCAAGACAATTGCATTTTGATTTAAAGTGCTTCTCGTTATCCGATATCATAAAGACTTTTTAATAGGATTGTGTATATATTTCAAAACCAAAAAACCACTTGAATTTTAATAAGTAGAAATTGTATATAAATTTGTGGGTTTCAGAATGCATTTCAAGAGTGTAATTTCAAAAAATGGAATATCAATTGACTTTGGTTTGTTTACGTATCTAAAACTTGGCTCTTTCGTTATCCCCAAAAGTAAAAAGTAAGCTGGAACAAGGGCTTGGTCAACCCAGTATTAAAATTACACTATATACTGATATTTCTGTTATTTAATTTTAGTATCTTTTACAAAATTAGTGAAACTAAAATTGTTTAAATTGTTTCTACTTGTTGACAATTAAAATATAAATGCATGTTTCTATGCTCATTGATTTGTTTTCAATATATCTTAAGGCCATCTAAAATTTCTACTTTCCACTTGATAGGGATGCGAGCCATTCACAATGACAGCAAATCACATCTCATTGGCATTACGGCTGACTCATTGCTGTCCATTACTCAGACTACCAAAAAGGAGACACGACTCTGAGACAACTCTGAATGAAGAAAAAAATAGCCAGCAAAAATTTACACCCCAATTGAGTTGTCCTTGTCTGGGGCTCTCTCCTTTGCCAGGACCGCACTAGACAATTAGAGAACTTTTGCAGCCATGCATTAACACAACACCATCAACAGAGGCAGCAACAATTTAAATGAGCAGCAGCCCTTGGAGGAGAAGAAGGAGAGGAAACAGGAGGGGCAGGAGCAGTGGAGACAAGGGACAAGCTGCTAGCTGAAGTAACAATAAATTAATTAAAACTTTTTAGCCAATTCAATTTGTGTCGCTGTCGCCGGTCCTAACATTTGTTTTTTGTATCCTTCTTCTTTTTTGTCTCTTTCAATTATAAATGCACATAAATTGTTGCGTGGTCCAGTTGAGTCCTTTCTCAGCCATCTCCCCCCTCTCTCCCTCTCTTTTAGTCTTGTTCACTGTCTGTCTGGCTTCTCCTGCTCTTTCTCCATCTCTCAAGCTTGACTTGCTGACACTTGAATTACAAATAATCTGGCCATTTAACAGATTTCAAATGCAATCAAAGTTTGTTGCTTAGTTTATTTTGCAACTTGAAGTGGCTGGGCAAGTATAAAATAGTTTTCCCCCAAGTAAAATTAGCCCCAAAATTAACTAAAGGAAACGTGCCGCCAAAATAAGTCTTCTTATCACAAAATAAACAAAAATATTTGGAAAATACTCAAATGACGACGTCTGATTGAAAGAATTAATCAGATTCTAATCCGATTCCTTCAATCTCCTTAGAGGAAACTACTAGGGATATTCGAAATCTAATAATCTATGTATCAATACGATCAATATTTTCTAAAACATTTTCTAAAAACAGATTTAGGTTGATGATGATCAATTCTGAATCTCAGAATCACTTAAGAACTTGAAACAGATTACAAAAATAGAGGATATTTCAACGAATCTCCATCTAAGAGAAGCAATTTTATCCAAAATATTGACCTAATATTCATTTGTTTGCATTCTGTAAGTAAATATTATAAACTATAATTTTCTAATATGAATGAGAACTCTTTTTACAGGTGGTAAAACAAAAATAATCACCATTCACATAATCCATCTCCCATAAAACGTTCTCTTCCTCTTTGTGGCACGAATGATAATATTTTGGGGAAATCCCAAACATTTTATTCCCATCAAAAATGTAATCAATTTCATTCATAACCTAAAACTGCCACATCAGCTTAGCAACAACAAATTAACAGAAAATAAATATTTCTTTTGCAGCATTAGAAAAGACTCAACTCATGATATTTAATTAAACATTTTTTTCCGCATAGAGACAAGTTTAAAGTTAGAATTAGAGAGAGAGAAAAACTTTCTATTTACACTCCGAAAGAGAAGAAGAATAAGAACAGAGTTGGATGCATCCAGAGGGGGAGGGTGGTGAGGGAGTGAGAAAGGAGAGAGGAGAGTGGGGTTGACTCACTTTGCTGTGCATTCAATTAGAAATGTTCCGACTTGCATATGTCAAAATGATGTGGGAAAAAATACATAAGTACACTGGGAGAAAAGTGTTATGGAATTGATTTAATCCTGCTGTGTCAAACGAAAAGGAAAAGTTCCTTGTGTACGCTGAATTGTGCAGTTCTTACAAAATTAACAAATAAAACTTTACATTTTTAGTGGCAAAAAACACGATAAATAGCTAAAATACGCGTTTTGACGCCGGGAAGAGTGTTGTCAAATTAAAAGTTAGTGCTGTAAATTTACTAAATATTGCACGGACTTTTTCAAACCGAATAATTGTAATATGTGCCAGGGCAGTCGAATTTTCCCCGACATTGCAATTGTGTTCAGAAAACGAAGAAATATTGTCGTTCGTTAAGTTTATCAGCCATTAATTTAACGTTTAACAACATTAATCGAATATAGCATTTTCTTTTTAGCAATTTCGAGTAGTCAATTACCCTGAGGTTTAAAAGTTAAATCAATTTCATCACATCCTCTTAAAAATGGCACCCAAAAAGCATTGCGGCTTCATGATGTATCGAGGGTCAATACAATTCGGCCGCCAAGAATATGACGGGCCTAAAATGATAGTCTCAATAGTCAAGGCGAATCCAAACACTTACGAAAAGTCCAGCACTGAATAGGAGGAGCAACGTCGACTACCACATGGTGTGGACTTCATTTGAGTATGGATGATAATAATCCGACGAAGGAAAGTCTCTCAAATGGAAATGTGCTTAATTGCATGGTCTAACCCGCTCCATGGAAGAGTTTACCGATCATGACAGGAACTATTGATAGGAATAATAAAAGTCGCAAACGATATCTCATTCATATCACAAATTTACTAATTAATTTTCCTTCGTTTGCTCTACTGAAAAGGCCAATAAATGGATTTCTAGCTTTATGATTTATTATTATTCAATATTAATTGGAAAATGGAATGAAAATATATGCGAAATAATTATTAAAATAAAAACAGATTCAGTCTCTCTTACTGTCGAGAAAGAAAAACATTTTTGACTAGTATTCTGGGGGTGTCCCAATTATTTATTAAATGAACAGTTTATTCTTTGTTGCCCTTATTTATATATTTGCTGGGAAATATAAATTTTAAAATATTAGGTATTTCGCTCAACTCCATAACTTTAAATTGTCGGTTTGGTTATACAAACTATTCGAGTTAAGACGAAATTAAGACTGAAATTTTTATAAACTTAACTAAATTAAATTAATTGTTACATATACCATATTTAATTGGATTATTTCAGAAAATGTAGCATTGTAAGTAGTTAAATACATATTCTTCTAAGTCTTGGATGTATTTCTATGTTTAAGAGAACTGCTACTTCTGGTCTTTTTGATCAGTCTATTTGGAAAATGACGTTAATCTTTTATTTATTTTAAAGGAAATCCGCTACACAAGAGATTGCCTTAAAATTTCGATGAGTCATATTTAGACGTGTGTGGTCCTGTGGACCTTCTGTTCGCCTCTAATGATCTAATTGTAGAGCATTTGTAAAGGGACCACATATGATGATAGAAGGTGGCTTCATTACGATTTCCTCTAGCTTACATCATCATCTTGAAAAAAGGGCTCTGAGAAAATCACAAATATTTTTACGAGTATTGAATCTTTTAAATGATATAAATAGTTTTCTTGCAGTGTACCAATATATGAACATACAGATATGTATATGTATATATTGTTGTTCCCAAACAAATCAAAGAAAATGGAGTAAAAAAATTCGTATTGGACACTTGGCTCTTTGACTATTTTAATATGGAAATTGATATGGAACACTTTACTACGGTCTGGGTTCGAGCTTATTTATGCATGAAGATGACTTTACATTCCATGGCAACGGCAACACTTTTACGGTTGTCAGTCAGTCAGTCAGTCATTCGGCCGTTTGGTCGGTCTGTAAGTCCACTGTCCATTTGTCTCTGTTTGGTTACGGGCTGCTGGACAGACAGAGAGAAAGAAAGAGAGAGAGAGAGAAAGAGTCTGTGAAAATAATATTTGACTACCTTGGACCCAAGAGCCATGAGGGGCCAAGAAAGAGTAGGAGTCCGAGTCCGACTCCGAGTCCCTCTGCCTTTTTTGTCTGCTTTTTTTTTTTGTTGAGTTTCTTTGGGAGCGTCTTGACCTTTTTGTGGTCAAAGTGCACACAAGCATGAATTCAGAGCCCTACCTGGAAAAGTCTTCACTCACACACATCGCTCACCGCTTTCCATCGCCCCTCCCCTCCCCTTGTTCCACCGCACAGTTGTTTTTATGTATTCTGTTTGCCTTGCACTTGGCTCATACTGTATAACAGGTTTCCTTACTTTATTTTTTTTTGGGTTGCTCAATTTGTGGACTGCTGCATTTCCCTCTATGTCTCTCCCTCTCTCTCTCTCTGTCTTGATAGATGGCTTCGGCTTATTATGGCCAGTTGCTGCCACAAATATTGATTAATATATAATTTTACATTCCACAGAATGAGGGATCGGGGATCAGAATAGAGAATAGTAGCGGGGAGAGGGAGGGGTAGGGATAGGGAGCCGAAGGCAGCTGTCGTTGTGGCATCATCATCATCATCATAACAACTTCATTGTGCAATTGAGTTGACTAGGAACAATAGCATATCCTTTTTCCATTCCAACCATTTGATAAGTAGCTCTTGGCCATTAGAGATTAGGCATTAGATGTTAGGGTTGTTGTTGCCGTCGTTTCACCGTTTTACAGGTGTTGTGCACTTCACACGCTTCTTCCCCCCTCGTCAGCCAATTGAGAGTTTTCCCTCTTTCGGACTACATTTTTATTGCCGGGCTTCCTTTTTCTGGTAGGAAACGCTATTTATATAGAACCTGGTCGAGGGTTGGCGTTAAGTAATTGACATTATCCAGACATCTCGCATTATAGTTGGGCTTCTTACGCATTTTTAGGCTTCAATGGGAAGGTTTTCTAGGTTTACTTGGTTCTAATTTAGTGTGACTTTAAGTAGTTCAACTGAAAGAAGTTTCATTTTGATTACTTCTCATGGTTATTGTCGAGAAGAAGAGTCATATAGGACTTATGAGTATAATTCACAAAACTCGCAGAAAGAGAAATCTAGATAGTAGATGATAATTGGTTAAATTATCTACAAAGTTATAATTTAGTTTATTTTAAAAACATTATTTCATTATGTTGTGGTCAACCTTTTGGATATTTAGGATTTTAAGAAAAAGGATTCTAAATATTTCACTCTTAGCGGGTTAGCTAAAAATAAAAATATTAATTAGAAATATATAAAAAAATATATAATAAAATATTAACTGAGAAATTAAATTTTCAACGTTGTTTCTATTTGAACTATTCTTTTTTTTCACCATTTCAAAGTTCGGAAAAATTGAATAAATAGCAATAGATTGTTTCTTTCATTCTCTTGTTGTCTTTAAGTAAAAGCGATCGATGTCATCTGTCCCACGTAGGCAAATGCATCTCGGGTTTATGTAGCTTATGAAGACTTATTATCATTATGTTAGTGAGGAAAACAATATTTAAATAAAATATCAATATCTATTACAGTCTTTCTTCAATTTAGGAAATGGACATAAATGCTGAGACTGAAGTGATTACAGGAAAGAAGAAGAAGGTTATTCCTCTTTATTCACATGTTAAAATAAAATAAGTATTTATTCACAGAAAGGCTTGGTAATTCAAAATATTTTAAATGAAATAGATCAAAACTATTTTGGATTAAAAAAAGTTGTTTTTACCCCTTCCATTACATGATAGACAAAAATGAAAGAATGTACAATTTGTTGGTAACGGTAAAATTTAGCACAAGCGGTTTGCTTTTTCTTGGGTGTATCTATAATACTCTTCGAATAAGTAAAAGTTCGTGTTAATTGAAATTAGTTTTTACTTCATTTATGCGGAAAATTTCAAATCAATAACCGAAATCATCAAACCGAAGATTCAAAACAGCAAATAAAAGTTCTATTTTGCTGAAACATTAAACTGAATTGTGTAAGAAAGATACAACGAGGTCAAAGGTAAAGTGAAATTTTAGTTCTGTTCAGGGACCATAATCATTAAAAGTCGTGTGTTCAATTATTATTTTAGATTTGTGTATCCATCTTTGGGAGCCAAAACTGCTCGTATACGATAAATTTAGGCAAAACTGCGGCACCAATATGTTTGCAAGAGTTTTGTAGAGTCGTTAAGAGTTATCCCAACCCGAACCGTTCGCTCAAACTGTTCGACATTTTTAGTTTCACATTAATCTATGAGTATTTGACCGACATTGGATCAGGAAATTGTAAATGGCAAAGTATATTTGATGTTCGATTTTAATTTCTGATCCAAATAACCCAACCAAAGCGGCTCGAAATGGCAATGTCAAGGCTTCGCTCACTGTTTTATATGATTACAATTGAAAGATCAGGAATAATTATTACACGGTCGTGTGGTCACTAAGGAGTATTAACGAATTAAATTTAAAAAATCAATATTATTTTTGTAATAACTATAAAATAATGATTATCATTGAAGAAAATCGAAAAATTCAGAAATTTAATTGTGCAAAAATAAAGATTTGGGTGTAATCTAATTTTTTCTGGACCCAATTGCCTTTTGATCCCTGACATTTTTAAGGTATGCATTTTATTTTGAGCGAAAATTGGTTATTTCAAGAATTTCGATTCGCAAGTTTCCCCATATTTAATATAGAACTACTTGGAACTCCCATTTCTATTCTCTTCTAAGCAAAGCTAGTTTTCTTCTCTTACTTTATAACTGGCAAACATCGTTTTGTTTGCCTAGAACACTTTCACTCAGTTATTGCAGTCGCCTTTGTCCTCTTGCAGAACTTCCTCGAGGAGATTAAGACCAGCAAAAAGTGTTCGGTAATCCAGCTGAATAAAGGATAATCCTTTTAGTTGGCAAACATTGCTTCTTACCATGAGAATATTTCAAATATTCATTGAGAATGTTATCCATTATCCAAATGCTAATTTCAGACACAATAATTCACTGGAGACCCGTGTAATTGGGCTAACCCGCCACTGACAAATGTGGCCTTGTAATTTTTGTTGGACAACGTGGTTGGTTTTGGAGTTAGAGGAGGGGGGCGGGGCGGATTATTAGCAGCTGTTGGCTTGACGGGATTCAACCAAAATCCATGCCAACCAGCCAACCAACTGCCAGCCGCATGCAACTCAATTAAGTTTGGCGGCATTGGCGATGCTGGCAGTATTTGGCTTCTGTAGTTTAAATACACGGCTGGTGCATAATTTCACAGGCTGGCTGGCAGGCAAAAAGTCAACGTTTTTATAAAATATATTACGCTGGGCATAATAATTCACGCACGGCATCAGGAACAGGAACGGAACCAGGAACGAGGCAGCAACTGGCTGGGCCTGAAGCGTTGCGAAAACTAATTAAAATGGAATGGCCACTGCCAATTAATGTGTGACTATGAAGGGAATATGGAGGAGCAGCCGTCCCCGTCGCCGCCACACCCACGCACGATACACATGAAATTCACATAATAAATAGTAATGGCGCCCCCCTCCCTCCGTAGGCGGGCCATCTGAGCTCCTCCACCGCTTGGCTAATTTACATGCCCAGCCTAATTAAAGCGATCCGAGGAATGGAAAAAAAAATAGAAGCTTTATGACTTGGCTAGTGGAAACCGCTTTGTATATCAATAGGCTGCGACCCACTGAATGACTGACTGACCGACTGAGCCACTGCATTCGCCGGTACTGTAATTAATTGTGAGTCCGCTCACGCACACAAAAAAGGGCGAGTGCGAGTGTGAGTGTGTCCATGGGATATGCCACAAAGATATCCTACTCATCGAGACACACTGACCCTAATTACGTGTAACGAGTTCATAAATGTTACACACACGCACCTGCAACATAGCGTCAATGTGACAACACTCCGCAAAATACTTAGATGCAGGAGCGGATCTCAATGAACACCGATCAAGGGCACTTGTTTTCAAACGTTAATAGATCAAGGGGGAAATTCAAGATTTCGGATTCGGAATCTAAAGGATTCCACCTTAGCCGAAAGCAAGCTACTTATTTTGCTGATTTTAAAGCCCAACGAACAAATAAACATATATAAGAGTGATTTAGCATTAATTAGTGCCGTAAAACGGTGGCAAGTGAAAAGACTTAAATCTAGGAGTAAAAATCGCAACTTCAATTAGCTCCAAAACTCAATTTGGGGACAATTTGAAAATTTGTGGTATGCAATTAATTTTACTTGACCTAGATCTTTAACTTCTTCTAAGGGTCCAAACGTGTTTCGTTAATATTAACGATTCTGGAAAAGTGTGCCAAATATTTGTCCACAAAAAATGGGGGGTTTTTCCAATCAAATGCACCTGGGGAAAAAACGGCTAACGCCAACTTAACAAAATTTACGGTGCACCATCTCAATATATTGACAAACATATTGCAAAAAAAATTGTTTCAAAAAATTGTTTAACACTCGAGAAAATCTGAATTGAACAACGAAAAAAAATATGTGCCAAATAAATGGCCACCACTGTATGTATATTTCAATTGGGTATTTTAGAAATATAGCATAATTATGCATTAGCAAAAAAAGAGATTCCATTGATTGTTTTTGAGTTCAACATCATTTAGGAACAAATCTTAATGAAGTATTTTATTAAAACGACGAAAAAATTTATAAAATTTTGGACAAATTAATAGATGTGAACATAAAAATGTAATGAAATTTCTACAAAATGTAAGCTAATAAAATAAACTGGAAAATGCAACTGAATAAACTTTCGAGTAAATCTTAAAATTCAATAGAAATTTACATTCTTATTTATGTGTAAGATTACGTAGATCTAAATTCTTTCGTATTTGTTCGTTTCATTTATTCAAAATCTACAGAACATACAGTTTATCTTGTCTTAAGAACTAAGAAGAAGTTTCCGAAATATTTTTCTATATATATTGTAGGTCATTTGAATATATTATCGGAATGTTTTGCATGTTTGTAAGAGCGAAAACTATATGGTCCTATGGAATATATTATATTCTATAGGCAATAGTTGAATTCAGTAATCCCTTCTGATTACCTCTTGGTCCGCTCCTGAACTTACATATAACCATTTATATTTGTCACTCGCTGCGGCAGCTAATTAAAATTAGAGAAAAACTAAAGCAACACGGCAAGAAGGAAGCGAAGCAACTCCAGTTACAAATGAAATGAAACTTTTTGTCATTGTCATTTAGGCGCAGGGATTGTCCAGTGTCAACTCTCGACTCTTGACTGTGACGTGCCTCCGAGTCGGCCTGGTTTTGTGTTTTGTGATTTTCCAACCACCTGTCCCAGGTTGTCCTTTTGCATTGTCCTGTCCCCTTTTTTGCCGCTGCCGTTGCCGTTGCTGTTTGTAATTGTTGTTGTCGGCCCGTGTCAGTTAATTAATCTTGTCGTTTTGTCAGGTTTTGTCACCTGAAATTTTTGCCGGCCTCTAATGTTGCTTACGTCCGTTTAGTTATTGTTCTTTTTTTTTGTGTGATGTTTTGTTTGTTTGTTCGCTGGATTGTTCCTTTAATGCAAAGTGACATCATGTCAGACGGCACCCCGGGTGATGACATGTCAGATTTGCTTTGTCTTATCTGGAGATCGCACAAATTAGCAAATGAATAGTAATTTCCATTTCACAATTTCATTGCCTATTGATTTCTATCAATGCTATTCAATTATCATTTTTATACCCAGTATGTATCGAGGTAAACAGGCAGGTGCAAGCAAGGGTAACAGAAGGAAGCATTTTATGACCCCATAAAGTCTAAAGTCTTTTTGATAACCATCTCCATTCATTAAAAATTAATCTAAATGGGGTATATGTTGCTTTTTCTCGGAATTAGTCGGGTCCTAATATTTCACAGTTCTATCTCTGACTCGTTTTCTATCCTGTTGAAACTTCTGTTTCCTTATTTGGTGGAATATCCAACTGCAACAGGACGAAAAGTTTGCTCTAGGATCAGCTCTTATCTTTAGTCGACCTTTGTAGTTTTGAGGTATTCAGATCAAGTCGCTTTTAACCGTAAATCGACATCAATTCTGCATAGTTTTCGAACTAGTTATTTTCAATTCAAAGTGAAACTTAATTAGCAATCGATTTGTATTTTCTGTGGAATTCTTAGCAACTTTAACATCACTTACTGGTAACCCTAATATAATGATATATTTACATTTCGATAAGGAACAAGAAAAGGTCGATTTAATTTCGACTGCTGTCATATACACTCTAAATATATTTTATGGTGCTAAGAACAAATCTTGTAAATTGATGGCTATACCGAATTTATTCACTTATATTTACTTGTGTTCTCACGAAATTAAAAATGAATAGAATAATATATACAATGAGTAACTTTGTTTTATGCACGAGAAAATTTACAATTAGTTTTTATTCCACGGACTACAAGACGATGTGAATCGAAAGCAATTCCGATTACGACTCGGAATCGGAAACGAGAACATCCGATAGTTTCAAAATTGATCATTTTTCGATGCCTTTCAGAAGCAGAACTTTAAAATTATCTCAAGAGCAATCAATGTAACCTCATACGATTATATAGAACTAGAACTTGGCGTTTCGCGACTGAGGGAATATATTTTCTAGAGAATGTTACATGCAATGAGATCTACGGAAATAGATGAATGAATTAAATGTTCTATTTGCATTAAAATCCACTTTCCGAGTCATATCGTTTACAATTCGTTACAATACGATTTATTTATAAAACACACAAACTTTGAATTTGTTAATTTTAGGTGACATAATGTTCGATTAATTTGAACTGAAGGAAAAGAAAAACTTTAAGAAAAGACCTTTGTCCGAAATATTTGTAAACTGACATTTTTATTGTGCATAAATCATACAATAAATTCTTTCCTAGTATTAATTAAAATATATTGTGAATTTTCAATGAGAATACTTTATAGAATACACAACTAGATTTTAATTTCGATAGAATAAATAAACTTCTTGAGTAGCTAAAGTCTTTCAATTATGTATTTCCATCATCCATAGCCGAGTTATTAACACTTGTTCCCCAACTAATTTTCTCTAAATGGTTTCTCGAATTTCACTGATTGCAAAACACATTTGAAGGAAAGCTGAAAACATTGTAAACTAACTACTTTTGAATTTAACAGCTGCATTTAGGATTTTAATTTGTGGATACTTAATTCTCATTATCTGTTTCTGTTTCTATTTCTATTATTTCCACTGGACATATCTGTGCCATTGTGTGCAGTTATTAATGTGGTTTCTTAGCAGAACTTCCCCTCCATCCCATGCCCACTGCCACTCCCACTCCCACTCCCACATGGTACTTACCTACATGGAAAAGTCAAAAGAAATCGCTAACGTTTTCAGTTGATTGCAGCTGTTCGTCTCATGGTGGTTGTTCTTGCTCTCAGAATCGCAGTTTCAACTCATCCAACATTTTGCCACCTAAGTCGGCCCCCCTCCCCCCACGGCTCCCTGTAGATGGATGTGAATGAGTGTGTGTGTTGGCTGCTGCTTGATGCAGGTGGCAAAGCATAAAACTTCATTATTGTGTCGTGGTCATGTCGCTTACGTGTGCCATGATGATGGCAATAGAATGCCGTTACCTACGTCTGGCATCGTGGCATCGCATCGGCGGCAATGATACCGCACAAAATAGTAGAAGCAACAGAAAAAAATGAAAGAAATAACACAACAGCAGCAGCAACAACAGCAATACAGACAACAGCAACAACATTGGCGACAACAAAAGCAATATATCATGAGTCCAGCTTTTAGCAAGCTTTTCATAATCAGTGATGCATTGCCAACAGCTCGCAGCTGACAACAGCCACGAGATGATGACGGCGACAACCAGCAGCAGCAGCAGCAACAACAGCAGCAACAGCGACAGCAGCAACATCAGATGCTGGAAGGGGAGAAGGTTTTGCCGGGTGTGGCCAAGGCTAGTGGGAGATATCGGTGTACTGCAATGTCGCATATCCCCACACCTCATGCTCCCCTCTCCCCGCTCCCCACTTGCCCTTTGCGTTCGTTGTTGACTGCTGCTGCTGCTGGTGACATAAATCCATATTTTGTACAGCAAATTTCACGATTGGCCGCAACAACAACTGCTGCAGCAGCAGCAACAATGAAAGCAATAAAACTCATAGGTGGAAAGCTGAGGAAATTGCTAAAAATTTCCAATTAACTTTAAACTTCAAGAACCACTCACACACACACCTTCTTGGTGTTTTTTTTCCCTATCATTCTCTCTATTTTCTTATAGACAAAAGATGCATAAATCCCATTTGCTTCAAATTGAAGATGACAAAATATTTCAGCACCGTGCAATGAAGTCCTAAACGTAGTTGTTGTAGTCCTAGAATACAGGACCTCAAGCAGATGCACAAGGGTATGGGCGAAACAGAGAACTTTATCATTTGGATACGAGAAATCAGTGGTGGATCCAGGGGTAAGGAACAGGGGGAGAGTCCCACCATGCCCTTAAAAGTTTTCCAGAAAAGGAAACACAGGAAATTTTACGTGTGATTTACATTTCGAATTTTTTAAACGCAGAAAAATATTCACCGATTTTCTAAAAGGGGCAAACATCGTATGAATTTTGATGTATAAAATTCATCTTATATTATAATTGTTAATATTGATGCAGTATCAAATATACAAAATTAAATTTTTCATTTCCTCTCTAATCTAATACTTCTAATAATCCTTAAATAGATCCTGTAAAAAAATTGTAAATGCTGACAGGAAATTTCTCATGGAGGTCATATATATTTATGATATCTAAACAAGGTATTTAAAATCAATCGAATTACAACTACTTTGTCTTAATGAAATGTCGTCATAAATTATAGCGATATGTCTATATAATAGTCCTAGATTATTGTACAAAAGGAAACATCTCACATATTTGAAAGATATCTAGAAAATGTCTTGAACTAATATTAAAGTTTCTTTAAATTGATCTTTCAATTGTCTGTTTTTTATTAAAAAATTGTCACCCAAGAATAATCCCAGAAACATTTATCAATTTATTTATCTTTCGACCCGCGTTTTGGTGGCAGCGCCCCTGGTAGTTGAATGCAGTTGTAGAAATATTAGTCATGGTGATGGAAGTAGTGCATCCAACTATGGTTCTCTCGCTTTCCCTGTCACTCTTTCGCATCGTTGTTGGTCCATCATTCTTCATTTACTGACCCGACACCAGCGGACGATGTCAGCAGCTGGCATTGGCGTTGGCATCATCATCGATGTGGCTCCAAGACCCCAGCATCAGCAGCGGAGGAGGCTCCCGCTCTTGTTCCTGCGCTGCTCATGATGAGCGTGCAAAAGATAGCCATGACGCATTAACTTGCCTTAACGGGCCAACGCATGCGGAAAGCAAACAAAACGCGACAGGCGGGCAAACAAACATCGCTGACAGCAGAAATGCGCACGGACAGAGGGAGACAGATGAGCAGCAGCTCCTCCGGGCCAACGAAGATAGCATAGAGCGCGGACAAGTCAAACAGTCAAACGGAGTTTTGCGGTTAAGGGCGCATCACCCTCCTCCCACGGCCAGTGGTGTTTGTTTTCAATGAAATGTGTGCCTACTTTAGGGGGCAGCAACTAACAACAAATTCTTTAAGCACTCTGATTAACCTAATAGGCAATTGTAAGCTTGTGAAATTATTCAAAAGAAAACTCGTCCCGCTCTTTGCTTGGTTGATCCGCTTAGTTTTTTCATCTTTAATCATTCACTGCATTATCCTGGAGGCTTAAAGCGTTGCCTACAACTCGGTGCCTCCTCTAATTACTTAATTACGTGCTTGACTCTACGTTATCTACAGCCAGCCAAAAAAATAATATAGAGTTTGTCTGACAAAGCCACCGAAAAAGCCACAGCCGGTTACACCTGTGGCCAGACTAATCTATCATGTGCCATAAAGCGGACGGGCGGACGGGTGGACAGGTGGACGGGTGGGCAACGCCGGCGGATTCATTCAAACCGCAGCCCAAAACGGACCAGTGGAGGCACAGACACATAACAGGCGAAACAGGAGCCGCTGGTTTTCATTTTCCTTCTTTATTTTTACACCACTTTTAGCGCTGTTTGCTGGGTTAACGCCATCGTCATTGTCTGATAAGCCGCCATTGTGTCCGGGTCCGGTGAGTTGCGCAAGCGGCTTTTGTGGCCAAGGCAGAACCGGCGTGAGAAATGTTTATGACTCCGCGGGGAGCTATGTGAATGAGTGTATGGGTGGGTGTGTGTGTGTGTGCGTGGGAGTGACGTGTTCAGGTGTGGGCGGGCTTATCCCCAAACCAAGCGCTAAAAAGCCTTTTGTGCCTTGTGCTTGGCAAAATAATGCATTAAGGAGCCACAGACTTTCGAAAAAAAGGAATGGCAGCGAATTCGAAACACCGCGGTGCACCGTAGTGAATACACGTACAAGTTGGAAAGAAACTTAAAGTCCGTGCGATTAAACGCAGTCGCTACGGCTGGAAATTCTCGGGTCTTTTCTGTAACAAATGTCATTCATTTGTCCTTCATGTGCCTTGATTTGATGGGTAAGCCAAAGATGCCCCATTTCCCCGCCGGTTACAGGATAAAAGAGCAATGTAAAGAGAACAGAGCAGTTAACAGAGCGCTGTAAGCCATAACATTTTCGTCTTGCCTGAAAGTATGCCAAGCATTCGTTTAATTTCGATTTTTTCAACTGCAGCCCACAAAATATGTTGCATACTTAAGAGGCGCAACAAGAATTGAAAAAGAAATATTGGACAGAAAAACTTTTTAATAAACTTTTGCTAGTTTTTTTCTTTTTGCCCAAAAAAAGCGACAACTTTTGCCTGTTGGTAATTTGCCAGAAGCCTTTTACCATCCTTTCGCCATCGCGCCATCACGAAATTGTCAACGTAATTCGCATTGAACGATGAATTTTTTTCCTTTTTTTTGGCTAACAGCAAAAACAAATTTCACTGAGTAGAAATCGGGGGGAGCGGACAAATAGTCGATAGTCTTGTGTGAGTCATGCAACAAGAAAATAAACTTGTCGCCGTCAATAATGCAAATTGATAAGAAATAATGGCAATGAGACAAAAAACGAATATTATTTTAGTTTCGTTGAGGGCAGAAAGCAATTGGGAAAATGACAGTCGAAGAAAAAATTGCAATGAGAAATTATTGCTACGAAATTTGCGACAATTCAAATAAGAAAAATAATTGAAAGGTGAATAACAAAAAGCGCCAATGTGGAAGGAAAGCTGGAATTCATAATGGAAAAATCATTGATTGGTTATGCTAAGTGGCAGGTGAATATTTGCAAATGGTGCTTTTATTTAGAAAACACTATTCATGGCACTTAAAAATATAAGGACGATATCACAGGATTTATTACTATTAGTAGAATTTATTACTGTTGTAGAAAGTCTTAATTTATTTATAAAGTGCATATTTAGTACTTAGTAGTATGTAATGTCCTGGCTATTTTCTATAAGAATGCCCAAGGATTCCTCACTTATTCTTACATTAAATATCTTATTGCTATTTCACGTTATTGTTTCTTTTCGCTTACTAGGACAATCGCTTACTTGACAAATAAAATGTTCTTCCATATCATTATTAGCCATTATTATGTAGATCAGCTATCACAGGCTGCTTGAGCTTTTCTTTTATTAGTTACCATTAATTTATTTATAGGACATTAATTTATCTTAATGTGCAAAAATATGTGAGTAATTTGTTGAATTTTGTGAGTTGTTTTGTTTTGTTTGCCATAAAAGTATGAAAGTTCAAACTTTGTAAAAGTAAGAAGTAATAAAATGCAAATCAGTTGTCAATAGAGGACCTAACATACCATGACCTGCTAAAATCGATGAGTGTCCTGCGGAGTTATAGCCACGAGGAAATTACTATTTTTTTTAGTTATTACCTCTAAATTCCACATTTCCTGCCGCAGACAAAAGGAGAAAATTTTCTGAGATGTCTTTGATGATCCGTGTCAATTGGTGTCAAAAAAAATAGTTATCATCTAGGGATGCAGGACTTTTTTCTGGATAAGGTCCTTCTTAGCATCCTAAAAGATATTTCAGGACCTGCCCATGACCAAAGAATATCCACATCTTCTTAGAAATGTCCTAGTTAGAAGGACTTTTGTGTTTTTTTTACTTTTGAATCGGCAAAATCAACGGGAAAATCAGATTAACTTAATTGACGATTCACAATTAGAATATGCAATAGACTTTTGCAATTTTGTAATGTGAGATGGAATGGTTGGGTCCACGATGGCTCTTTAGACCTCCCTACAGACCATTTGAATCTTTTATTGAAATTATTATAAATGCATTCAAATAAAATGGGAAAAATTTTGATCAAAAATCTTTAATATTATTGTTGTGTCAAGGTTAATTTGGTGGAATAATTAATTATTCCGGTGCAATCTTTGGAAAAGGGAAACCTAGCTGTTCCACTCTCACACAGCTTTTTTGGATTCGGAAATAGAGAGGAATCGCAATGATGGGCTGAAGTTGATTACACTTTGCCATATTAAAGCACTTTTAGCTATGGACTTAAACAGAAATTATGCCCCGCAAGGTCATCCGAGGTTGGCTCCATCTAATGGCACAACCGTTTAATAGTCGAATGCGGTGAGAGTCTCTGAGTTCGCAGCATCGTTTTTATTTGGTTCTCGCCCCTAGCTCGAGGCAATGTCATGACTGACAATATGGATTCATTTCGCAGTGGAAAAGATGCTGCATTTGCTGTTTGTGATTCGCCAACGTTGCACTAAAAGCCACACAGGCAACATAGTAAATATAACGATGTAAATCCCTCCTCGGGGCACACAGCTATCCACGCGCTGTATCAATTCATTTCCGCATAAAAGAGACAGCGACCTTTACTGGCAACATTTGGTTGAAAATATTAATTGTGGGACTTCTAAATGGAATTGGAGATAGGTCTGAAGGATTCCTAACCGCAAGGCTTTTCTAGAGGTTTCAAATCAGATGCTAGAGAGAAAAAGGTCAAGTAGAATCCAGTACACACTAGACCAAATGACGAAAATTTTGGTAGAAATCAGAAAAATGTCAGTCATTGATCCATTCCGTTGTGACAAGGTCATTTTAAGTTATTAATATATGAAGGTTTTAAAGGGTCAATAACCTCAACTGCATGCAAATGGGATCCGACAAATCTGGTGCCCTACAAAAAAGTGATTTCAGAAAAGGGGGCAAAAACATACATACATATTGAGAAATAACACGACGAAACTAATTCGCACATAGCAACAAGTTCGAGGTTTCCATTGGTAAAAGAAAAAGAAACACGAAACAATTATTACGTTACCACAATAAAAATCTCCACACCCCCAAAATCCTTTTGCATTTGGATTCACTTAAATATTTGAAGAAAAGCTCAAGATTATATCAATGTGAAATGTGCTTTTATGTGAAAAGAGAACACAGTAAAAGTTTAACGTTATCGATCAACTGACTTCCAAAGCTTAGTAATTTCCCAGAGATTTAAAATCAACCAATCATTTTCAATACCTTAAAATACAATATTTTTTTTGGGTAACTCTTAAAAAATAAAAATGACTTTCGGTTAAAATTTTCTACATTTAGACTGGTCCAAATTCCAGATTCTGTGGCATAAATTCGAAAAATGAGGTTACTGAATTGGTACTCGGCATAAATGATAATAATAGCATAAATAATATTTAAACAAAAAATTTTACTGATTTGACCCCGCCTTCACTTACCGCCCATGCATGGGCATCCAAGCTTACGTTGCGTAGGCGTAATTTAACTTAGCACAATTTATGTAGTTATATGAATTTATTTACATAATTATAATAATTGGAAGCAAACATTTTTAATTCAAATACTTATACAAAATTATCCTAATTATCTTCTATATATAATTCAAATGAATCAGTTTTGCCTTCGGAATCAGCATCACGTTGCGTTAACTTTGCTGTAATTTATTAATTAAAAAGTCAATGTGCCATAAAAACCAATATTAACACATAATAATACATACTTTGAACTGTAATTTAACATAATTACGAAATGGCAGAAAGTTAGTTTTTAGTTTAGTTTTCTTTAATTTAGGGCAAAACAAAACAATACACAAAATATAGTAAGCTGGTTAACATACACAAATGCAAACATTTTGTATTATTTACATTTTACATTGTACCTTGGTTCAATATTTCCCACTACAATCAATATATTATTCAAATATTTATTTGTTTTTAGTTGCACAAGCACAACGTTTGCCAAAAGTTTTCCGCTTTTTTTTGCCGAAAAAAAACATCTGACTAAACCGATTTTTGTAAAAGTGCGTCAAAAATTCGTGGATGCAATAACTTCAAAATCAAATCTTAATTTAAAGCGTTTGAGGTATGCTTTTTAAGAACACTTTGTTAAAACCAGTGCACTATGGGAAATTTTGTCATTTTATGAGCATTTAATTAAATTTGAAAAGTGTATGAATTCGAATAGTTTTAATGCCGAATAATAGTTAAAACATCAATGCACATTATTGCATACTAGTTTTTTCAACCTTGTCTAACACTGGTAAGAAAAATGCTGATGAAAACAAGTATTTGGAACAAAACTTAATTCCATCAATTTGGCGAAAATTGTTGCTCAACTTTGAGTGTATATATTTTTTGATTCAAAAAAGTTATCGATTAAACTCAACATGGATTTGAAAAGGTCGGGTTTGTACTACGTGTTGGTAAATTTGTTTTGTAGAAATTAAACGTGAGTGTCTTAATATGTCTTAAAGTCTAAGCAAAGAAAAACTTTGGAAATAAATTTTCACTTTGAGAGTTTTAAAAAAGTGGACATTTTTTTTCCAGTTTAAAACATGTAATAATAGGTAGTATCATTGATTCTGTGTAAAATATGAAAGCCCCAATAGCCACAAATAGCCACTTTTCTTGCAATTGGACTTTTTAGTGCCGAACCTCAATGAATTTGCTAGCTTTAAGCCTTAATTTCGTCCATTGTCTATTGGCAAGAAGAATTGAAATTTCTTTGTCGCCTCTTTATAGGCATTGTTAATGGCGATGATAATGATATTGAACAATGTTATGAACATTTTGTAGATTTTCCAATGAATCTTGAACTTGCAATTAAAGAAAATGTCGAGATAGCGTAAAATTGAGATTATATAGCATACTTATGTGGATAAAATTCAGTTTTTGGCCGTGGGGGCTAGGTGCCACGCCCATTATGTCCAAAAATATTTACAAATTTTATTTATTACATCAAGCAATAATAAAATACCTAAAATTATTGCTTACAATGGATTTTTGAATTAAATGTTCATAAAATTTCCCATAGTGCAGTCATAGTCAGTGGAATCTCAAATCGAATGAATTTTCCAATCAAAAGTAAAGCCATTATACAAGAAATACAAATATCCAATATATTTATATGAAATTTTTTCTAAATTTTTTTTAAAGTAATTTCTATAACCAGAAAGGGACGGAGAGAGTCCCAAAGATTTTCATAAAAGAGTTTCTTGCCACAATATAATTTTTCGTTGCGCAATTAGTCGAAGGATTTGCCAGCACCGGGCACACTCGTGTGTAAAAATATATAGAGAAAGAAGGAGCAAACTGTACTTCTTCCTTTTCGACATGGATCAAATGTGATTGGGAGTTGGGGCTGCTTCTAGTTTGACGCTTGGCTTGCTCATGCCGGTGGTGGATACCGCATAGGGAGTATAGGGTTTCAGGGTGCGAGAGGCTGCCATGGTGAGAGTTTCCCGCTGGCGCATTGGCGGAAGCGACTGCTGCTGCTGCTGCAGGGGAAGTCCGGAGGAAATGCGATGGTGATCACTGAAAAAGGGATGCTTCAAAGCCTCCTCGGCGGTGATGCGTTTGGTGGGATCAACCTCGAGCAGGCGGGTCAGAAGGTCGTAAGCATGATGGGGGAACATGTCCTCCCCGTCGTATTGCTCCATGGCGTGATTGCTGTGCTTGCAGATGCAGTTGAAGGTCGGTTGCTCGCAGTTCCGGCACATTTCAGTGCTGCCGTCGGCCCTTCTATGGCGCCGCTGATTGTCCGGCGAGAGAAAGAGATCGGCGTAACGAAAACGCATGCACACTCGACGAAGATCGAGGGCAGCCACCTTCTGGGTGAGCAGGACCAAACGATCCAGCATAAAAGCGGTCTTGCGCACCTGGATGTCGCCGAAGAGATTTATGATCTCGGACAAGGCGGCGCAATCGTTGGGGGCCTTGAAGAAGGGATGCATCGCCGAGAGAAACGACATCATGATCACTCCCACGGCCCAGATATCCACAGCAGTGGTTTGATAGGGATACCGCATGAGGACCTCCGGCGGGCGGTACCCCGGCGTTCCAGCCCTTGAGGCGTGCGTCTCCTTGCGCATGCTCTTGGTGGACACCACATAGTTGTTGGGATCCACATTGGAGTTGATGAATCGCAGGCGGTTAATCAGCCTCAATGTGTCTGCCTTCTGGAGAGCCAACTCCTTCTTCGTTAGCTGGGATTGCGCTAGTTCCTTGCGCTGCTCCACATCACAGGCTTGATCCACACATCCTCCACCGCCCAAGGCACGCTCCCTACTGGCCTTGGCCAGGTACTCATCGGCCTCGTCCTGGGCACTATAGCCATCCTGCAGCAGCAGATGGCGCTTAGCCTCCATGTCTCTCAGGAGAGCGGCTGCTGCCGCCGAGCTCAGATCACTGGACTGAATGACTGTGCCGTCCTCTGCAATGCGTTGGGCCAGTCCGAAATCGCAGAGTAGAAACTTTCCCGTGCGGCGATTATAGAGAATATTGCTGGGCTTCACATCCCGGTGGATCACATTGAATTTGTGGACATGCCTCAAGGCTATCAGCAGATTCCTTATGTAGTCCTTAACCTCCTGCAGGCTCATGTTGCGATAGATGTCGTGGAAACGGTCGTGCGTCATGTAGGGCATCACAAAGGCCACGTTGTCATTGTACCGGATGCAGCAATTGATCCCGATCACATTGTTCACCCCGCCAATGCGATACATGCACTCCAATTCACGCAGAATCCTCTCCGGATGACTGGTTGGATTGTGGTGCTTGATGGCGAAACGTCGGCGCTGCGGTTCGGAGAGCGAACGTTCCCGCTGAAGGGTTCCCAAGAGAACGGTGCTGAACGTGCCGCTGCCAATGCGAAACTGGACATCGAAGATCTTCTTAATTTCCGGAATACTCTCGTGCAGTTCGCGCAGAGCCTCCTTGTTCCTGTCGCTTGCCTGCAGAGTGCGTAGATGGATCGGTGCTAGATCCTTGATGGCATTACGCCGTGAAGTTCGGACCATTTTGTCCGTCAGTTCCTGGATCCTAGACACCGATTGACTGATCGCAGCCTGGTGATGGGGCAGAGCCATTCCACTATGTGTGCCATAGTAGCGATAAATCATTCCCATGTTCGTCTCAACCGAGTCCTTCTCCTGCACTGCACCGCTCTGCCTTCGGTTCACCCGATTGGTAGTTGATTTCGTATCGGTTATTACCGGTTTCTTCCCTTTGCCCATTGCGTTTCCTAGTGTTGCCGTCGATCCTGCTGCCGGTGTTGTGGTGGCTTCTTGGGTCACCGTTCTGGATGAGTAGCGATGCGTCGGTTGCCTATTCTGAGAGTGCTGCGGCTGCTGCTGTTCTTTCTTTCTGTCCATTTTGTCGATGAGAAATCTAGTAAACATTTGTGCATTCCATTTACTTTCTTTCTTCCTCGGAATACAGATCAGATTCAGGTCGGATGTTCGCCCCGCAATAATAATACAATAATTTCGCTAATAAGTTTTGGATTTAAATTTTGTGCTAGAAAATGTCGAGTTACTAAAAAGAAGGATAAACTATACAGAATAATCTTGTAATTTGTTTCGATTTTGACAGCAAATACAATAGAATACGAAATGAAAATAAAGCCAAATCAAAGTGAAGGAAATATCAAAGTGTTTCATCAAAATTTCATTGTCATCCATTAGGAGAGGAAAAAGAGATCTTTGTTAAGACATGACTTTAGTCCAGTAGAAAAAATAGAAGTAATTAATTGGCCGTTAAACCTTTGTTTAAAAAATGTTTTGTGTGCCATTTACTTTTTTGCGGATTTTGTACTTGCATATATTTATTTCCATTAGTTGAGATATTTGCTAAATAATTTCCTTTGATCAATAAATTGCCTCCTAATGCACATTTAATTACAATCCAATCATTTTTTCCCTTATTTATCTTCTTCGCAGATATAATAAAGTTGATCCTTTCGATAAAATTCCATGCAATGATCTTTCATAAATTATTGCATGCTAAAAAGTCCTTACTTCGATAGTGTTTTCTACGGATTCTTACAGATCAGATCGGATTGATATCAACGCACACGTATTAATGGTATATATAAACCCAGAAGTCTGGAAAATGGATATTTTTGAGAGTTTTCGAGGGAAAACTATTTAAAATTTGTTTTTGGCGTTTATTTATCTGAAACTATATATAGTTAAGAATGTACTAAATTTTGTTTAGCAAAAAATAATAAACATTTTAATCTCTGGAACTCTTAGAAAAACACCTTTGCGGTACCCAATGGCGTTTTCCCAAAAATCATCGAAAATTAAAAAAAACACAAAATCGGTTTTAGACTAGATACTAAAATCTATACTTTATCTTAGCCGATTTTGAAACATTCAATTTTTGACAAAATGGCAGTCGTTTGAAATTTTATTTGCCCTCTAAAACAAAAACTAACTATCGAAAAAAAAGTCCATGATGTCACTAGATAATGCTGTAAAGAATAACTAAAAGGGTTTTACGGCAATCGGATCATTAGTTTTAGAGAAATCGATTTGAAAAATGTTGTTTTGAGAAAAATGAGTTTGAAAATTTGTTCAAGCCATGAAACCAGCAAAACTCGCAAAACATTTATTTTCATTCAGGAAAAATACTTCAATATCTGTATATACTTTCCGATAATGGCAAAAACAAATTATACAATCTTCTAAGTCCATTTATCCGCTTAAAAAAGAGCTAAAGTAACATTTAATGAATTGCACTAGTTCTTTAAATTCCTATATCCTATTTGTCAATATATTTTTGGCGTAATGCTAAGTAATTTTTTTTATTAAGGAATTTTTTGAATCCTGGGCTTTGGCTTACTCATCTATAAATTTGGAAAGTAGGCACTGCTTTGGTTTTAGTAACTAAATTCAGTTAAATTTACATGTTACACACATAAAGACCACACGGAATTTTTCTACAAAATCCCAATACGAATGCCATATGTTAATCGACAACGGAGCAGTCTACAAGATGACAGTGCTGAAAATAAATTGGGGAGTGCCTTTTAGTTGCTTTTGCCCATCATAACAATAATTTATCTGAGAGAATAGCGATAAATTTTTATAAACAATTGTTGTTTCTTTGTTTCATTTACATGACGACATGTTTAGGTCTCTGCGGCTTAAGAAATATTGGCAATACTTGTTTCATGAACTCGGTCATTCAATGTCTGAGTCACACGTCTGAGCTGACCCGCTTTCTGCGCACACATCATGAAGCACACTCGTCGACCAACAAGGATCAGCAAATATTAAATGGTAAGAAATACATATAAAGATTCATTTGCAGTCGTTGAAATAATTTCCATTTTCCGCCCAGAATTTGCCAAATTGATACAGGAAATGTGGACTGCAAATGTGCGCTCGGTGGCGCCCATGGACCTGAAACGTGCCTTCTCTAGGAAGCATCGAATGTTCAGTGATTTCAATCAGCAGGATGCTCAGGAGTTTCTGCGGTTCTTCTTGGAGTCGCTACACTCGGCTTTGAACACTGGATCCAAGGGTGAAATTCCTTATATTGATGAAAAACTCAGGTCTGATGGCAGAGTTTCTCCGGGAGTTCTTAATAATTGATAACTTCTTTCCAGTGACAATAAGAAGGCCGATCTCACGTGGAATTGGTATAGCAGACACGAGAATTCCCTTGTCCGCGATCTGTTTGTGGGTCAATTGAAGAGCACCCTAAAGTGCACCACTTGTGGTCACACCAGTGTTACCTTCGATCCATTTTGGGATCTCAGCGTTTCCCTGCCCTCGTCCTCGACACGCTGCAAATTGAGTGCCTGCTTGGATCTGTTCATAAGGGAGGAAGTGCTCGATGGCGATGAGATGCCCAACTGCTCCCAATGCCAGAAGCGTCGGAAATCCACGAAAAGTTTCTCCATTCAACGCTTTCCCAAGTATTTGGTCATACGTAAGTATCAAAGAAATTTATTCAGTGATTAAAATCGAATATGAAATTGCCGATTTGCAGATCTGAAACGGTTCTCGGGGACACGGTGGAACAAGCTATTGAATCTGGTTGAGTTCCCTACCTCGGATCGTGAGCTAGACATGGGTTCCTATGGGTCCAACTCCAATTCGAGTGTTTATTATTCACTCTACGCGATATCCAATCATATGGGTGGGTACAAACACATCAGCTTTGACTTGGAGAATAAACCTCTTCATTTCGATTCGCAGGTTCCACAGGTGGAGGCCATTATGTGGCTCTTTGCAAACATCCCGAATCCCACAAATGGCACGAGTTCAACGATAATATGTAAGCAAGTGTACGAAAATGATATACTACCAATTTTTAAAATTTTTAACTTCCAGTGTGAGCGATGCTTTGTCGGAAAACTTTTTAGTTTCGTCAAGTGCCTACATTCTTTTCTATGAACGTGCGTGAAGGGAAGCAGCAAAGTAGCTCAGCGGAACACGAAGCGAATGCGAAAGCCCAGGGAAAACGAACGAGACCATCACGATGTTAAAAATGGCAACTACATAATTCAATCATGCAAAAACTAACTCCTAACTCTAATACAAAACTAAAACTAACAAAATGAGAAAGTGTTTTATGCGGAAACGTTGGAAGAATATGCGAATGGAGATATCTAGCAAATATGAAAAGAATCGGAAACCGATTTTAACAGATACTTTTTGCATTTTTATCCCACTAAGTTACTAATCCTTGCTGTCTCTTTAGAACTAGCAAAAAGTGTCCTTTGTCAAGATGTTAGATAAATTATTCTAAACAAACTCCAGCTTCGCCCTGATCCTTCAGAGTTAGTAAACTGTAAAAAAAAACATTCCTTTACCGTTATTTGTAAGGACAACAATTCTTTAATTAATCGAGATTTAATGGGATTTATGTTTGTATCTAATAATTATCGTGGACAATCTAAAAAGTTTAATACCTAAATTGAATACAATTTTTGCCTGCCCGTTTTATAAAGTGTGCACTTTATAGAGGGTGCAAAAATCATTAGTTTACTACTAATTTCCATTCACCTGGTATTTTTGAGCATCTATTCTGTCCTGGAATTTAAATTTTAGCAAGGGGTTCAATGTTGTCCCCGTAAAGTAGGGAACGAATCATTGAGAAATAATAGTAGAATGCCACAGAAAATTAAAGGTAGGCGGTAAGGTTTTGGAAATTTTGTAAAATTATTTTTACAGTGCTTTAAAAGTCGTATTTTCAATTTTCGGAAAAATTATTGATAAATTTTTTATATTTGATATATATATTTATTGATATATATTTTATATTTTATGCTGGGACATCTAGCCTTGAGGGCCGGTTGTTTGACACGCTTCATATTCGTAAGCTTTGTTCCGATTAACTTGAAGTTTTCACATAAAAATCTTCAAAAACAAATTTTGAAAACCTATTATTTCAGAAATAATCTAACAATCTTGTATTATGTTCCTTAAATTTCCCTGGCAATGGTGTTGTATATAATTGAGAGACATTATCAGGCATGTTAAAAGTTTAGATAACATTTTGTGTGATTTATTCATGAAAATGGTCGCAGCTATTGGGGAAATATTTTATTTTATATTATATTTTTTATTTATGCATAGTTCCAACTACTGCACTCAGTCAACAATTGTGAAGTCCTTGGCTGCTGCACTCCTATTCAGTGTAGTGTCCGCCCCGTGCCCCCCCGCCATTTTTTTGTTTTATGTAAAAAAGGACAGCCAGCTGGTGATAGTGCCGCCATCTAGCGTTAACTTTTTACATGCAATTTACCGTTACAGGGTCTCGACACTTAAACTGTCCAGCAGCAGCACCACCTCCTCCGCCTGGTCGCCGGTTACTCCGTGTCCGTGTCCGTGTCAACATCAGCTGCCTGTCCACTTGTTTCTCACTTGATGCAGCAAGTTTTAACGCGGCAACAGCTGCCATTTGTAGGCTGACTTCGGGGCGGAGGCGGTCAGAGAGGGCCAGGATGAGTAAGGGTCTTGCTACGCCGTTTATTAGTTTTCGCTCCGTGGGAAAAAGTTTGTTCAATGAATATATTAAAATATCGTTTCAATAAAGATGCCCAACATGTTTCGACTAAAGGTGCTGACGCCGTCGATTGGACCATTTCGGAGGCGTTATTAAATTTCTATAAATCAATTGACACAATCGTAGGGTATTGGTTGAGTTTCCAGCTCATTATAAAGTGATTTCGTTAAATGAAAAATATTAATGCGAATTGAATGTGTTCGTTCTCATTAAGAAGTTTCAAACTCGAGCCATTCACAGGTCTCGAAGTTGCAATGGCCTCGTAGGTTCGTTTATTCACGGGCTCCCTCTTTGTAAACTCTGGGAAACTGTTGGAAACCGTTGTCAATTGTTTTTGGCCAGAACTCCAAAGGAGTCAAATGTTCCCTCACAATGAAACGCCAACGTTGGGAGTGTGCTCTCTCGTCTCGCTTACTTAGTTCCTGCTATCGTTTAGCCATTTCCGGTTTTCTGGCCTCAACAGAAAACAACAACTTAAGCCAAAACTTCATGAAAAGTCCTTTTGGCCAAATTTCCTTGGCGCCTTCCCGTAAAATTTTCGCAGTGCTCTGGCATTAGTGCGAAGCAGTAAACAAAAACTTTTCCTTCCACTCTCTATACATATATGTGATGATGGTTCAGGCCCATTGTGAATTAAATTAGCCAGGAGCCATAGAAGAAGAGCGGAGCACAGGAAGCTTTAACAGTAAAGGTAAAGTCCACAGTTTGGCGAAACTTTAAGGAAACGAAAAGGACTACAAGATGATAATAGTTCTGAGAAGAATGGAAGCCTAAATATGTACATAAAACATTTTGTATATAGTTATTCTGATTCAAACGCAAATAAATAAACAATGTGCAATGGAAAAGGCTTAAAGTTTAGGCAAAAACTTGGCCAACAAGAGCAAAAGAAAAATCAATGGGAAAGCTTTTTGTTTCAAGGCGAATGGTGTACTCCTCGAAACATTGATTCTACTCTTAAAAAATGAATCATAATGTGCTGCAACTAAATCGGAGAAACTAGTGTCACTCTACATTTAGTGTAGATAATTATGTATACCCAAAATAATGAGGTCTTTCGATTGATTAAGAGCCTAATAATACAGAATATCAAGATTTATCCTTCTTGGCATTCTCAGGGAAAATCAATGTATTTCAATTAAGAATATTTAATTACAAATGCTTGGTTTAAAATCTGTTTGACTTTGTAACTAGTTTACCTACTGCTTATAGAAGTGTAAATAAAAGGTAATTTTAGGTCGAGGAACACGACCGAGCGCTCTCCGAATACAGACTACGGATAGTAGTAGTAAATTCATCTGGTGCAGGGTGATGAAGTGATTGTGGCATGCCTCCTTCGTAAGAACTCATTTTAGAGATCATAGTGAAACGCGCAGCGCAGGACAATTCTTCTGATCTTTTATGCAATAAAAGGTAAAGATCGGATTCAAATATAGGTCAAACAATTGCTGCAATTTCTATATTTCATGATAGCTTTGAAACAAAATCTAATAATGGAAATTAATTATTAAATGGTATAATTTATGGCAAAATAAAACAACTTGGATAAGACGACGTACTTCATTTCAAAATGCTTTTATTTTCCATTTTTCTTTCTGAACTATTTTTGTAGTTAAATTAGGTTATGTCGGATGGCTTGATTAGTCTTTGACTCAGCTTTATTCTTTTAACCACGTCTTTCGCCTGCAGCTCATCGGAAGGAAGTGAGCTTCAGAGTTGTCTCTATTATCGATACAAGCTTAAGCATAAGTGATATCGATATATCTTATTCGTTATCCTATAACTACATTAGGAGTATTATATACAGTAGAGGTATTCCATACTATGCATATCCTACTACACTATCTTATTAATAAGTTGCGATACATTAGGGAAATTGTGAAATGTTGATCATCAAAACCGAATAGGAATCTATTATTACAAATAAAAGAGTAGCAACTAGAATGACAATTCTGTTAGAGCGTGGAATGCAAAAGTAACGCAAAAGTAAATGTCGATCGATGAATCATTATCGTTCAAGACATTGAATACTCTCTGATAACTAATCTGTGGGTACGTCAACCTTGGAAAACATGGAAGGGAGACCCTTCTGCAGTTTCCGCATCAAAAAGAAGGGAAACAAATAATTTTTCAGAACTGATTATATATGTATGAACAGGAAAGAAACAACTAAGGAAGGAAACTTTCGGGTCACCTTAATGTCGATATTCAAATATCCACACAGTGCACTGCAGTGTGTTGAAGTCGAGTAAGTTTTACGAGGATGGCTTGATTATAATTTGATTAACTTATATTAGTCTATACACTTCTTATGCATCAAACTTGTTGGAAGGAAAAGGGTTTCAGAGTTGTCTCTCTTCATCGATAGCAGTTTAATCATAATATGATATCGATATAATTTATTCCCTATCGTTTTAGGAGTATTAGTAGATTAAGGACATTTGGATTATTAAAGGAGTATAAGTATGAGTAGATTAAGGACATTTGGATTATTAAATACATTAGGGTTTTATATACATTAGTGGTTTTAATATATAAAATATAGAAAGTGAAATATGTAAGTCATCTTCTTGCTTATCTTGAATATAGTCTAGATGGGAACAATAATTCAATGACAACTTTAAATGGTTTTCAAATTAAGGCTCGCTAAAACCCCACAAAAACATTGATAATTCGAAACACAAAGAAAATGTTCTCAGAACTTCTAGGGGAACCCTCGTTGCTCATTTTCGAGTGTTCAACTAATAAGGCTTTAAAATTGGTCAACTGTTGGTCTACAGATGGATGTGGAGTTGAATGTGTTTTCAATATGTAACTGCCCCACCCAGACATTTATCTATTTCGGAAGTGGTTTCCATGCCACGCCTACCTCCCTTGCCGCCCATGCAACAATTTCTCATATATCACTCGAAATTTGACTAGACCGACCAATGCACCTACCAGCAATTGGCAATCTAAGCAATTGCCGGCCGCCCCTCCTCCCCGCCCACTGACATGTCCCCATCACAGACAGACATACACACACACACACATACATACACCCACACACACACTCTCACACACACTCCATGTGGTTTAGTATGTCTTCCGACTGGCCAAACAATTTCGTTTAGCCTCCAACACGTTGCGGCTGTCTGTGTGTTGTCAGGGGCCGCTTCCTTTCGCTTCCTTCCTTTCTCCTTTCTCTGGCCGCATCTTGTATTGGCCAACACCAGTCGCGTTGCTTGTTGATTGTTTTGCCATTTTGGCCCGTTTTGCGGTTGCAATTGATGGCACAGGTGGATGATGTTGGCTAGCGATGGAGGTGCTCCTCGACCGCAAACAACAATGCGGCCAGGACAGGCTTTAAAGCCTCAAAGAGCCGCTGGGTGGGGAGTGGGAAAGGGTGTGGAGTGAGGAGGGGGGGGGACTATGTAACCAAGAGAAACCCATGAAAGGGACATTGACCAAGCACTTCTTTGGCTTTGGCCAGAGAGTATCTCTATCCTCTTTGTCCTATTGCTTTTCCTTGTCATTTCGGGGTACTGCAATTTCGTTTCCACTCCCCCCCACCCCCTCACCACCTCACACAAATTCGAAGGTTTTAGTGTGTCCTCTTTCAGGGATAATCTAACCACAAATGGCTTAACAAATTTACCTGCCAAAATGCTAGAACATTAAAGACAAACTTTTTTCCCTTTTAATAGCTGAGAGAAACTTTCTTAAAGCCACAACAAGAACATTTGCCAGAGATAAACTGATTTATTGTCGTCCGCTTAGCGGCAAACGACATCAGCAGACGACGGGGTCAACAGAGCACACACAAAGAGCCAAGAGCCAGCAGCCAGCAGCCAACAGCCAACTTGTCAGGTCGAGAGACAAAGCTATTTGTAGATTTTCGGTGTTGCCAATTAGTGAACAGGATGTGGAGACAGGATCTCTGGGAAATAAAAAGAGCACTGGGCAAGGACAAGGACTGCAGCACCTACTTACAGTGCACTTTGCTGAACAAGGAGTGCAGTGAGTGCACTACTTCAGACCCGGTGCGCTCGAATGGCCAGCAGTTGGCGACAGTTTACCAAGGATAACGAACTGGAGCAACAAAAATTAACCACAAATGAAGGCAAAGTCGCGGACTGAAACTTTCTCCAAGGTGGGGCAGGTGACAGCAAGAAGAAGAAGAAGGTGTTTTGGGGTGGTAAAAGGCGCCTGGTGGCCTGGTGGGTGGAGAAATATCCTGGCGTCTATGTGGCAATAAATGCGGCTCAAATGCCTTCAGTATCTCTTTCGCTCGCTCTCTCTCTTAGGAAACTTTGAATTCTCTGGAAATATCTTTATAGCTCAATTTGTAGCAAAATGTTAAGGCGATTATTAAATTAGCTGCAGTTTGTGAAGCGATTACAATTCTCTTGGCATTGGCTAAACAAATGTTTTGCTTAAAGTATCCTATTTGGGGTTTTGAATTTAATTTCACTTTGCCCATGGAACAGGATGAAAAATGAAATTAACAAAAGCAAAGCAAACGAAGAAGATAAATAGGCGAAAGGAGTAAAAGGAGCGAAAACTTTTTCCTTGCAACTGAAGTGTGATGGACAACGGCAGTTTGTGTAAGGGATTAAAGGGTGAAGGAAACCACGGAATCCTTTAAGAATTTGCAATCTAGTTCAGGAGGGCTGTAGGTAAAGGATGCGATGGTTCAACCGCTGAGGGGGGGAAGAGGTTCCTTCAGTGAGTAAAGTGCTCGAGCTGAGGAATGGACAGGAACAGAGGTAGAAATTCGAAACTGGTTTAAAAGTCGTTATTCATTTCAAAATGTAAGCAACAAAATGTAATTTGAATCCTTACAATATCCTAGACAATCATTTTGTCTGCTTTGATTTTAGTTTTAATTGTAATTCACAAAAGGTCCTGACATAAATCTTTTGAGAGAGCAAAGGTTATTTTCACAAACTAAAATCTTTACCTCAATTTTGTAATAATGAAGTGAGGGCTAGTGAGAAAAATTTTGCATAAGTTATATTAATTTTTTGCTAATAAAAATGTAAATACGAAAACTAAATTGAGTTTAATATTTACTGACTAGCGGCGACACACGAACTGTAATTTTTTAAGCAATTTAACATTAGCATTTAACATGGCTAAATTTGACCCAACGATAGTGTTCGAAATGAAATATATATATAAAATATGTATATCTGCTAGCACTATGAGTTTTGGCCTGATGCACTATTGGCCAGAATTCGTTTTTTCGCCATGAAGCATAATTTAGATGCTAGAGGACTGGAATATAATTTAGAATGTTTTGTTTTGGCAATTGAAATTGACAAAAAACTATAAATTTCGACGTTTTTGCATACTTTTAGGCGGCATTTTTAATTGTTTGGAATAAATAAAATAGATAATAGATAATTTAAAAATTAATTTTGAGCCCATGTCTGACTTTGAGGCCCTGAAACGAACCAGTGATGCAACTTAAATTTTTTGATTGGTTGATATTTTGTATACCCTTTTATATACGCTTTCAGCAAAATGAAAAGATCTTTTGTGTAAAAACTCTTAATTACACAACAAAATATGTATGAAGCGTGCAATTTTATAATATTTTCTTGGTACAATACAAAGGAAATTCATTTTGGTTCTTGTTTGCATTTTTTTCAAATATTTCGAATCTTAATTCTTCTGATAGAATAGAAAATATTTCTTGAAAATTTTGCAGTACATTATTAATATTTCACGGCTTGTCAAAGTCAGGAGATTTAGAGTTGCAATGGAAAAGCAATCGAAATCTTATCATGACAGTCACCTGATTTTAATGAAATTTACCAGAGTAATTAATTAAAGTGAGCGAGAAAGCACGTGCTAGCTATCCCGACATTTTAATATATGAATTTGATTTAAAAAATTAAAAGTAGTTTTTCACTTGTTCGTTGGTATATCCAAGTCGGTCTATTTCTACTTCTACTTAACGTTTTTTTTTTAATATCTACCACCTGTATTTATCATAAATAATGATGTCCTTTATATTATTAAAATAGATATACAAAAGATTCTCCTTTCCAACTACTAACTAGGCGATGAACTAACTAATTAAAGGCTTAAAACATCTAATAAAAAAAAAAAATTAAAACAAATTGTGTTTTTTTTAATGTGCATCCTGAGGTAATGCTCAATTAAAATGCTATACTATTGTCCAAGTTTTTCTACAATGCTGAATATATCAAATCTTAACCACGATGACTACATTTCTTGACTCGATGCTAATTAGCTTTGACCACTCGCCCCTAACTAAATGCTAATTAGAATCATACTTTTTCCCTTGCAGAAAATGCAGAATTCAGTTGCATTTCTACTTGGCCTCAATATAAGTAAGTTAATCCTTACGCATTATACCAATCTCTTAGGACTAGTCGGCCCTCTGACAAATACTTTATCCCATTCTTGATCTGGCATAATCTTAAAGCAACCTTTGCGACCCAACTAAGAGGCGAAACGTCTCCGACTTTGTCACACTTCAGTGAACCGGAGTGGAAACCACCAAACAAAATCGCAACAGCAATAAAAGCAGAAGGTGGGGCTAAAAGGACTCTCTGTATAAACTAGACTACTCGACAGGAGGACAATGGGGGGAGTGCTGGATGGTGGAGGGGAGCGGGGCAGGAGCAAACTGCAATTGCCACACCAAATCGAAGTTGTTGCTACTGCAATTGTTGTCGCTGTCACAGTTGGCATTGCTTTTAAGCTTAGTTAAGAAGCACTTTGAAGCGCTTTTCCTAAAGCTGAGCAAATGTCCTTGCCCGGACTGAAAATGGTCGCTTCATTGCGTTTTATGCTTGTTGTGGCAACTCCTCGAGTTGCGGCAAATTGCTTATTTATACGAATTGTGTGTGTGTGTCTGTGTGCCAATCGCGAAAGTTCAGTCAGAGGGTAATGTTATAATTTTCCATGTCTCACTCGATCTTTTGACGGCGATTGCCAGTTGCCAGTTGCAGTTGCAGTTCTCTCTCCATACTTTTGCAATTTTCATTTGAGAGCATTCGGAGGTAATAAATTTTCAACACAAATTGCTTTGTTTTTTTCCATCTGACCAACTGAATGAATGACAACCAGTCGTTTGTCACTGCGAAAATTCAATGAATATTTTCTATTACAGCGCCACACAAGAGAGAAGAGAAGACACACAAGACGAAAACTCTTCACAATTGGCTGCATTCTATAGACATGAGCTCAGAGATTTTCTATACTCTTTGCATAGAAAATTGTATGCATTTTCTATGTCATCTAGGGTACCACAGGAAATATTAGAGAATATGTTCTTTTGTATGCTTCGTCTATATAACTTTTACACTGATTTTGACGAAATGAGGAAAATATAAAAAATATAGAATACGGGTTCGAATCCCAGGCTAGTGTAAGTCGATGGCCATAGTTGCTAGTGCTTCTAAAAATTGTTAGGTTGATAGTTTTCAACTATATCCTAAAACTAAAACAAATAAATAAATAAAATATATCGTTTAATTGTTAGTATTTTACAGAGTCTCGAAATACATTTCAATTTTCTAAACCTTATTATTCGATTAATCGATTTTAAATAGAAATGGAAAACCTTTTTGCCTCCAAATAATGAATCTATGTATTGTTTCAAAAATACTATAACCAAAATTAAAATACATATCTTGTACTTTCTCTAAAGTTTCTTGCTAAAATAAAAATTCATAATATTTTAGTTTATTTATTTTAAAATATTTAACAAACTTATTTCAAAGTACTTAACAATCCAACTAAAAGTACTTAACATGTCTCCAATTAAGATCCTTACATTCAAAATCAAAGTTGAAGCCATACCTAGATGGAAATAAAATCTGAAAAGTGATAAATTGTAAGTTAAATAATCAAAGGAACATAACAAAAATGACTCTGATTTGGTATTTACCATAACTATAATCTAAGAATGAGATCATACCTACACTTTCCAAGCGATTGGATGACAAATTGATGGACATTTATTTATCCTAGATATATTTAGCTATATTTATCCTGGTTTTTCTTGCCATTGAAGGGTATGCAAAAGTTCGGTGCACCGAAATAACCCAACAATTTATTACCATAGTGAAAGTAGAGGTAAAAAACAACAAAGACGAAAAAAAAAACAAAATGAGAATATATTTTGCATGGGACTAAACAAGGACTCTCTGCAGATCCTGTAAATTGTTTCGTGTCAACATGTTTTTTGCCTGAATTTCTATTCAATTCGAACTCGAATTCAATTGAATTTTCTGTGGCCACGTTTTGGGCTCTTAAATTCTTAATTGCCAAAAGCACTAGCTACGGCAATGCGGACTACGGACGACGGGACGACGGGCTCGTAGGCACTTTGGACCCTCTTGGAGTGACCCGCAAGAATGTTGTTTACACAAATATCAATAACAATAAATTTTACATTTATTGTTTTTTGCAGAGAAAAGGTCCTACATACAATACACTGAGCTGAACAGCACACAAATTAATATATATTTTTTGGGGTTGGCCAAAAACGCAAAAACAATTTGCCTTTATAGAAAATTTTGCGAGAGACTGCAACAACAATTTGTCTTGCTTAATCTCAGTTCATTAATTTAAAGTGCTACTTGTAGGAGAAAACTCGTCTCCCCACTCTCCCCCCTCCCATTTCCCTCAGAGACTGTCTCTCTATCTTTCTGTGTGTTGGCCAGCTGGTCTTTGGTCATTTTCCTAGAATTTTTGCGGTATGTCCAGCTTCTTGGAAAAGTTAGAAAATTTGAGTTCCATTTGGCTAAACATTTTGCAATCATTGGAGAAAACAGTTGTTGGGATTAGGGTCAAGTAGTGGGACAACACACACACACACACGCACACACATACAGTTTTCTGGTCCATTGTGTAAGTGTGTGTTTTTAATAATTCATGAGCCATGACTGTGGCTGACCTTCACATTTTTGGGGTCAATTTCCATTGTAACTGCTCGAACCAGCTGTCAGCCGAGGACAGCCAAAGCTGACACATGAGTTAGACAAAGAGTAAGTGCGAAAAAAAGGAGTGTGAAAGGGTGTTAGAAAGGGGCGTGGGGACGGGAAATCGGCAAAGTGGCTGAGCCTGAGCAATGGATAAAAGTCATTCGGTGTTGCATTTGTCAAAGGACTCAACTTTCATTTAATCCAAAAGCTTGGCGGGACATAAGACTATAAGAAATTGGTCCATCTAGATGTGAACGCGAGATTTATGTGTATGGAAATCAATATATATAAGCATATATCGGTCACTAACAAACCCCTTTTGTCTACCACTGTCCACTAACAATAAAAATAATTCAGCAAAAGAGAATTAACTAATGTAATCACAGAAACTCAGTCACCATATATGAAATAATAATTATAAATATTACTCAAATAATTATAATAGTATTAAGCAGTCTTCAATTGAATAAGGATCTGTTCCTTCAGTGCGATTTATTAATATATATGTACATCTATGTAAGGCTTGGTGGGATATTATATACAATGTATTTAGTAACTAAACTATCTTTAAGTCGACAAATATTGCGGTTAAACAATAAACATAATAATATTAATCCCAAATTATAGATTATAGTGTGACTCCTACATTATTATCGATAATTGCCAATCGGCGTTGGCGTTGTTAGATGGTGGCAAGTCGCGAAAGTTGTTAAGTTTTGCTCAGTAGTCTTAAAAGTTGCTAATTATAATAAATCTGTTGCTGTTTCTCTTTAATCTTTAATCCTATACTGATCTTATTTTGTAAACCGCAAACTAAGTATACATATTTAATCATAATCATAATAAACTCATTACATATCAGTTACCATTTTATATATCGTGTTTTTAAAGGGTATTGGCCAGATTGTTGCAAGTTTGATAAAGCATTTTCTAGGCAGAGCAAACTTCATTATCTGCCTATCTGCCAATCCATATTTAGAGACTGTAAAAGCCAGATTAAACAAATTTAGCTAAATGCAATGGGAACAATACGGATACCGATCGATTCGGTGATATATCTGGAAAAAAAACAATGTTGAAAATACTGTTGAAATCGGATTATCGAATAGTCGGAAGAGACAGCCACAATAACAACGAACAAAGAAGTTACGTAGTTATACCATGCATCCATAGGATGAAATGGTATATTAAAGTCGCCAAAATGTATGTAACAGGGAGAAGGAAGCTTTTCCGACCCTATAAACTATATACTTATATTCTTGATCAGCATGAGAAGAGAAATTGATATAGCCATGTGCGTCTGTCCGTCCGTAAGAGTGCAGAGATTTCAGCGACTACAAATGTTAGAGTTACCAAATTTAGAATGTAGACTCGTGTAGTATTGGCGCAGACCAAGTTTATTTTTTTTTTTGCCACGTTTCCTTCCGCCTCCAGAATTTAATAAAAAGTGATTTTCTCCCGCAATATTTATCGTATTTATTTATCGTATCGGAATTTAATTCGGCACACTTATATATGTTATGAACATCTATCATTTCACTAAATTTGATAAAAATCGGAATAAAAATGGCCGAGTTATACGTTGAAATGTTTTGCACTCAAAGCGGTGCAAGGGCGAATTTGAAATTTCAACTATAGTGGAAATATTGAAATTTCAATATTTGGCATAATTGGAATTTATTAAGAAACCTGGAATCGATGCTACTAGTCCTAGAAGATTTAACCATTTGTGGAGAACATGAAACGGTTCCTTAAGGCATCTTTTTTATGGATTGGGTACAAAGAAACGAAATATGGAAATTATGAAATTTCAACTATAGTGGAAATATTTAAATTTCAACTATAGTGGAAATATGGAAATTTCAACTATAGTGGAAATATGGAAATTTCAACTATAGTGGAAATTTCAACTATAGTGGAAATATTTGAATTTCAACTATAGTGGAAATTTCAACTATAGTGGAAATATGGAAATTTCAACTATAGTGGAAATATTGAAATTTCAACTATAGTGGAAATATGGAAATTTCAACTATAGTGGAAATATGGAAATTTCAACTATAGTGGAAATTTCAACTATAGTGGAAATATTGGAATTTCAACTATAGTGGAAATATGGAAATTTCAACTATAGTGGAAATATGGAAATTTCAACTATAGTGGAAATATTGAAATTTCAACTATAGTGGAACTATGGAAATTTCAAATTTGGAAATTTCAACTATAGTGGAAATATGGAAATTTCAACTATAGTGGAAATATTGAAATTTCAACTATAGTGGAAATATGGAAATTTCAACTATAGTGGAAATATTGAAATTTCAACTATAGTGGAAATATGGAAATTTCAAATTTGGAAATTTCAACTATAGTGGAAATATTGAAATTTCAACTATAGTGGAAATATGGAAATTTCAACTATAGTGGAAATATGGAAATTACAACTATAGTGGAAATTATGAAATTTCAACTATAGTGGAAATATGGAAATTTCAAATTTGGAAATTTCCACTATAGTGGAAATATTGGAATTTCAACTATAGTGGAAATATTGGAATTTCAACTATAGTGGAAATTTCAACTATAGTGGAAATATGGAAATTTCAACTATAGTGGAAATATGGAAATTTCAACTATAGTGGAAATATGGAAATTTCAACTATAGTGGAAATTTCAACTATAGTGGAAATATTGGAATTTCAACTATAGTGGAAATATGGAAATTTCAACTATAGTGGAAATATTGAAATTTCAACTATAGTGGAAATATGGAAATTTCAAATTTGGAAATTTCAACTATAGTGGAAATATTGAAATTTCAACTATAGTGGAAATATGGAAATTTCAACTATAGTGGAAATATGGAAATTTCAACTATAGTGGAAATTTCAACTATAGTGGAAATATTGGAATTTCAACTATAGTGGAAATTTCAACTATAGTGGAAATATGGAAATTTCAACTATAGTGGAAATATTGAAATTTCAACTATAGTGGAAATATGGAAATTTCAAATTTGGAAATTTCAACTATAGTGGAAATATTGAAATTTCAACTATAGTGGAAATATGGAAATTTCAACTATAGTGGAAATATGGAAATTTCAACTATAGTGGAAATATTGAAATTTCAACTATAGTGGAAATATGGAAATTTCAACTATAATGGAAATTATGAAATTTCAACTATAGTGGAAATATGGAAATTTCAACTATAGTGGAAATTATGAAATTTCAACTATAGTGGAAATATGGAAATTTCAAATTTGGAAATTTCCACTATAGTGGAAATATTGAAATTTCAACTATAGTGGAAATATGGAAATTTCATAGTGGAAATTATGAAATTATTAGTAGAAATTTCAACTATATTTCAACTATAGTGGAAATATGGAAATTTCAACTATAGTGGAAATATGGAAATTTCAACTATAGTGGAAATATTGGAATTTCAACTATAGTGGAAATTTCAACTATAGTGGAAATATGGAAATTTCAACTATAGTGGAAATATTGAAATTTCAACTATAGTGGAAATATTGAAATTTCAACTATAGTGGAAATATTGAAATTTCAACTATAGTGGAAATTTCAACTACAGTGGAAATATTGAAATTTCAACTATAGTGGAAATATGGAAATTTCAACTATAATGGAAATTATGAAATTTCAACTATAGTGGAAATATTGAAATTTCAACTATAGTGGAAATATGGAAATTTCAACTATAGTGGAAATTATGAAATTTCAACTATAGTGGAAATATGGAAATTTCAACTATAGTGGAAATTTGGAAATTTCAACTATAGTGGAAATATTGAAATTTCAACTATAGTGGAAATATGGAAATTTCAAATTTGGAAATTTCAACTATAGTGGAAATATGGAAATTTCAACTATAGTGGAAATATTGAAATTTCAACTATAGTGGAAATATTGAAATTTCAACTATAGTGGAAATATTGAAATTTCAACTATAGTGGAAATATTGAAATTTCAACTATAGTGGAAATATTGAAATTTCAACTATAGTGGAAATTTCAACTACAGTAGAAATATTGAAATTTCAACTATAGTGGAAATATGGAAATTTCAACTATAGTGGAAATTATGAAATTTCAACTATAGTGGAAATATGGAAATTTCAACTATAGTGGAAATATGGAAATTTCAAATTTGGAAATTTCAACTATAGTGGAAATATTGAAATTTCAACTATAGTGGAAATATGGAAATTTCAACTATAGTGGAAATATGGAAATTTCAACTATAGTGGAAATTTCAACTATAGTGGAAATATTGGAATTTCAACTATAGTGGAAATTTCAACTATAGTGGAAATATGGAAATTTCAACTATAGTGGAAATATTGAAATTTCAACTATAGTGGAAATATGGAAATTTCAAATTTGGAAATTTCAACTATAGTGGAAATATTGAAATTTCAACTATAGTGGAAATATTGAAATTTCAACTATAGTGGAAATATGGAAATTTCAACTATAATGGAAATTATGAAATTTCAACTATAGTGGAAATATGGAAATTTCAACTATAGTGGAAATTATGAAATTTCAACTATAGTGGAAATATGGAAATTTCAAATTTGGAAATTTCCACTATAGTGGAAATATTGAAATTTCAACTATAATGGAAATTATGAAATTTCAACTATAGTGGAAATATTGAAATTTCAACTATAGTGGAAATATGGAAATTTCAACTATAGTGGAAATTATGAAATTTCAACTATAGTGGAAATATGGAAATTTCAACTATAGTGGAAATTTGGAAATTTCAACTATAGTGGAAATATTGAAATTTCAACTATAGTGGAAATATGGAAATTTCAAATTTGGAAATTTCAACTATAGTGGAAATATGGAAATTTCAACTATAGTGGAAATATTGAAATTTCAACTATAGTGGAAATATTGAAATTTCAACTATAGTGGAAATATTGAAATTTCAACTATAGTGGAAATATTGAAATTTCAACTATATATTGGAAATATTGGAATTTCAACTATAGTGGAAATATTGGAATTTCAACTATAGTGGAAATATGGAAATTTCAACTATAGTGGAAATATTGAAATTTCAACTATAGTGGAAATATGGAAATTTCAAATTTGGAAATTTCAACTATAGTGGAAATATTGAAATTTCAACTATAGTGGAAATATGGAAATTTCAACTATAGTGGAAATATGGAAATTTCAACTATAGTGGAAATTTCAACTATAGTGGAAATATTGGAATTTCAACTATAGTGGAAATTTCAACTATAGTGGAAATATGGAAATTTCAACTATAGTGGAAATATTGAAATTTCAACTATAGTGGAAATATGGAAATTTCAAATTTGGAAATTTCAACTATAGTGGAAATATTGAAATTTCAACTATAGTGGAAATATTGAAATTTCAACTATAGTGGAAATATGGAAATTTCAACTATAATGGAAATTATGAAATTTCAACTATAGTGGAAATATGGAAATTTCAACTATAGTGGAAATTATGAAATTTCAACTATAGTGGAAATATGGAAATTTCAAATTTGGAAATTTCCACTATAGTGGAAATATTGAAATTTCAACTATAGTGGAAATATGGAAATTTCATAGTGGAAATTATGAAATTATTAGTAGAAATTTCAACTATATTTCAACTATAGTGGAAATATGGAAATTTCAACTATAGTGGAAATATGGAAATTTCAAATTTGGAAATTTCAACTATAGTGGAAATATTGAAATTTCAACTATAGTGGAAATTTCAACTATAGTGGAAATATGGAAATTTCAACTATAGTGGAAATATTTAAATTTCAACTATAGTGGAAATATGGAAATTTCAACTATAGTGGAAATATTGAAATTTCAACTATAGTGGAAATATTGAAATTTCAACTATAGTGGAAATATGGAAATTTCAACTATAATGGAAATATTGAAATTTCAACTATAGTGGAAATATTGAAATTTTATAGTGGAAATTTCAACTATAGTGGAAATATGGAAATTTCAACTATAGTGGAAATATTGAAATTTCAACTATAGTGGAAATATTGAAATTTCAACTATAGTGGAAATATTGAAATTTCAACTATAGTGGAAATATTGAAATTTCAACTATAGTGGAAATATTGAAATTTCAACTATAGTGGAAATATTGAAATTTCAACTATAGTGGAAATTTCAACTACAGTGGAAATATTGAAATTTCAACTATAGTGGAAATATGGAAATTTCAACTATAATGGAAATTATGAAATTTCAACTATAGTGGAAATATTGAAATTTCAACTATAGTGGAAATATGGAAATTTCAACTATAGTGGAAATTATGAAATTTCAACTATAGTGGAAATATGGAAATTTCAACTATAGTGGAAATTTGGAAATTTCAACTATAGTGGAAATATTGAAATTTCAACTATAGTGGAAATATGGAAATTTCAAATTTGGAAATTTCAACTATAGTGGAAATATTGAAATTTCAACTATAATGGAAATTATGAAATTTCAACTATAGTGGAAATATGGAAATTTCAACTATAGTGGAAATTTGGAAATTTCAACTATAGTGGAAATATTGAAATTTCAACTATATTGGAAATATGGAAATTTCAACTATAGTGGAAATATGGAAATTTCAACTATAGTGGAAATATGGAAATTTCAACTATAATGGAAATTATGAAATTTCAACTATAATGGAAATTATGAAATTTCAACTATAGTGGAAATATGGAAATTTCAACTATAGTGGAAATTTGGAAATTTCAACTATAGTGGAAATATTGTAATTTCAACTATAGTGGAAATATTGAAATTTCAACTATGTATAGTGGAAATATGGAAATTTTAACTATAGTGGAAATATTGAAATTTCAACTATAGTGGAAATATGGAAATTTCAACTATAGGGGAAATATGGAAATTTCAACTATAGTGGAAATTTCAACTATAGTGGAAATATTGAAATTTCAACTATAGTGGAAATATTGAAATTTCAACTATAGTGGAAATTTCAACTATAGTGGAAATATTGAAATTTCAACTATAGTGGAAATATGGAAATTTCAACTATAGTGGAAATATGGAAATTTCAACTATAATGGAAATTATGAAATTTCAACTATAGTGGAAATATTGAAATTTCAACTATTGTGGAAATATGGAAATTTCAACTATAGTGGAAATTATGAAATTTCAACTATAGTGGAAATATGGAAATTTCATAGTGGAAATTATGAAATTATTAGTAGAAATTTCAACTATAGTGGAAATATTGAAATTTCAACTATAGTGGAAATATTGAAATTTCAACTATAGTGGAAATATGGAAATTTCAACTATAGTGGAAATATGGAAATTTCAAATTTGGAAATTTCAACTATAGTGGAAATATTGAAATTTCAACTATAGTGGAAATATTGAAATTTCAACTATAGTGGAAATATTGAAATTTCAACTATAGTGGAAATTTGGAAATATGGAAATTTCAACTATAGTGGAAATTTGGAAATATGGAAATTTCAACTATAGTGGAAATATTGAAATTTCATCTATAGTGGAAATGTGGATATTATATATGAAATTTCAACTATAATGGAAATTATGAAATTATATTGAAATTTCAACTATAGTGGAAATATGGAAATTTCAATAGAATAGTCTCTGAAATGGAAATGCAGTTATGCAGATGTCAGATGTCAGATGATTGTTTGTGTAGAACATTTGAGGATTCGTTTTTATACCATGCATCCATAGGATGAAAAGGTATATTAAAGTCGCCAAAATGTATGTAACAAGGAGAAGGAAGCTTTTCCGACCCTATAAAGTATATATATTCTTGATCAGCATGAGAAGAGAAATTGATAATATTTATATATATTTATTTATCGTATTGTAATTTAATTTGGCACACTCATAGATCTTATGAACATCTATGATTTTCTCTCGCAATATATATCGTATCAAAATTTAATTTGGCACACCTGTACATGTTATGGACATCTATCATTCCACCAACTTTCATAAAAATTGCCGAGTAATATGTTGAAATGTTTTGCACTCAAAGCGGTGCAAGGCGAATTTGGCCGGTGGATCGCTAAAGTGCACACACATAAGAGTGAGCGAGATAGCATATGTTAGAAATCGTGCATACGAAATGAATTTAGTTTTATAAACTCGATGTAGTTTTTTTCCCCCTGATGCATGGTATTGTATATCCAAGTCGGCCCGGCGACTTACTTACTTTATTTTTATTTACATACATATATTCAAATATTTACTAAAACTAATACAATTCAACAAATTAAACTTAATCAAATTCAAAATGAAACCTTAACTTAATTGGAACTGAACTTATTTCATGTAATCAGATTACCCAATTATACATATATATACATATGTATATTATTATATGTGTCTTCTAGGAGGATGAGGGAATGCCAAAAGATAGGTAGGTAGAGAGAATGTGTGTCTTAGGATTAAAGTTGGAGGAGTCCACTGATTGGCACTTTGATGATGTCAGCCGGCGCTTGGCAATTGTTACGCCACATGACCACAATATTGGACAAGAGGCATTCATGGCGTAAGTCCTTTGCTGCCTACGGCTTCTCCCCATTAATGCAACTCTTGTAGAAGCTGTTGCATGGGAGTTTGGTTCTTGGCCACTGATTTAATCGCAGTCAGTGTGGAGATGTCTTTGTTATGGACTTATTGTGTAGGCTCAATTTCAGGACCTCTTTCTTGGAATTCTTTTATGGAGCATTTTTAATTCTGATCATAATTATTAAAGGCACACCCTAAAGAAGACCATGGGAAAACTTGTTGAATGAATATAAAACTCGAATACTTAATGAAGAATCTCTTTAAATCGGCACTTCGATATATGAATGAAGTAATACGAACTACAGATTAGTAAATTGATGACAAATAAAGTCTTAATATAGCGACAATATTTTAACCGCGATCTACTCTTAAAGGGTGCCCAAAAAGGGCTTCCTCTGGCTAACATTTTTAAAGAGTAAAAGTTTGGACATGAAGCTATAGAAAAAGAACTGACTTGAAATTCATATTCTTCCCCCATTCCTTCATTTTAGCTGTCAATTTCCGACCTTTAACATTCCACTTTAAACTATTTTCTTACTTTCTACCAAAGTTTTGAATTTTACTTTCATTTTCTATCTGCTTCGATTTAATGTAGTAATTCCCTTTCTCCCTGAATTCGCATAATTAGCTCTTGAAGTTTCCACTTAATCTCGCAAATTGCTTAATCTTTTCCATCTTTTCAGTGAGCGAAGGAGAAAAAACCGAAAATCATATCAAGTTTCAGACATCAATTTTCCTAATTTCATAAAATTGAATTGGCCTTCTTGGCAATGCGGAGTCTAGCATCTGAGCCAACCGCTGCCAACCGCTGCCAACGCCTTTACACCTGACGCGCCTCCGGCAAACAATCAACTAAAGCAACACACACCCACACACACACCCCCCTTTACCTACACACATAACACGCTCCAATGGCTCCAACAGCAACTCTTCGCGGTGGCAGCAAGCCTCCGTCAGTAGCTCCTTTCCCCCCAATTGTGGCACTCCCTCACGACCCTATCGTTGCTGTGCTATCAACTGCAGTCGACCCCGGCAAACACGTTTTTTTTCCCCTACTTTTCTACTCGTTCTATTTGCAGCTTTCATGCTTCGACTGGGTATTCTTGCCACCGGCTTTTGGACGATATGAATGCAAGTTTTTGCTCTTTCCAGGAATATGTCGGAGAAGGAATAGGGAAGGGATTCGCGGTTGCTCGTCGCACTTTTTTTTTTTGTTAAAAAGTAAATAACCAAAACTGAAGTGCAGCGCGGCAGTTGAAATTTTTATGCACAACCCGAAAAAAAAGCAGAAGGAAAAAAGGGAATATGCCATAAAAAAACGCGCTGCACTCGTGAGCAAACAAATGCAACTAAACATGAGCCAATGGGTTAGTGTTTGTGGGTGTGTGTGGGTGTGGGTGTATGGGTGTGTGTGTGTGTGTGTCTATTTGCAAAGTTTCTTTGCCCAAACTCAAGCGTTTGCTGTTTTTTCTCTTCTCCTTTTTCTTTTTTGTGCTAAACTGCAGGCGGCTGTTTTTTAATACCCTTAAACAAAAACTGTTTCATCGGTTTTATCAATGATGTGCAGATCTCATGTGGAATATAAAATATATATCTATTTGACAGACGAAAGAAAAAGATTATTATGTTATATTATTAACTGCAATTGCAAAATATGACGACTTATTTGTTAGACTGCCATCTCCATAGTCAGCACTTGATTCGGGAAATATCTTTCCATCCTCTGCTCATTGAAGTATTACTCAATTTTTAATTTTATCTACGGAAAAGTTTTTCAATAACTGATTTTTATGTATAAACCAATTCTAACGAACTAATTCAAGCTAAGAAAATCGAACAACAAACGAAAACCTAATAAACGTTAAATTGGAACAAATTCAAATAAAGACAATAAATTTGGATGAATAAATCGAAGCGATTGAAAATACTTATTTTAAGCGATTATTTGATTTCAAAACGATTAGCGAATTATTAATTCATAGTAAATTAATTCTAAGTTTTGATACTAAAATTGATGAATATGTTCACTCTTCTTTGCGGTTGGCATTGTATTTAACATTTCATGTATTTAGTCTTCCATATATTTTACACAATTACATAATTAAAACTTTTGCCAGTTATAAATCGAACTAGATTCCAGTATATTTATACTTACATGATGCGTAACTCATCTACTAAGTCTAATTGCTAGATTAATCTCAATCTAATTGACTCGAAAGTTAAGCATTTGAATCTGCAGTGTTTTCTGCAAACAAAAATGTCATTAATATATTTTCACACTAGTTTTTCAATGATGTCGTAATCCTATTAAGATTTTTGTACAATCCATTTTGATCACATTAATTTACGTATATATAATATGATATTTCTGCTTCAAAAGTAATTCAATTGATAGAGCTCATTCAGTATAATCTAATTAAATATACATTTTAATTATTTTCACATTTTACAAGTAATATTTTAGTAATATTTGCATTAATCTCCATTTGTGATCCATTTGCTCTATTCAAAATACTATAAACGTCTAGTCATCGAAATGAATTGATGGATTTAAATATTTCTTGATAAAATATAATGCATTCCTCCATGGAAGAGCATTCAAAAGTCATCGAGTTGATGGTTAAATTTTCCATTTTCTTTTTGTCTTTTATTGCACTCGTCGCCAACAGTTTTAAAAAATGAAAGCGCTACCAACTCCCACGCAGCGGTCACGCCCACAGTCACACCAAGCAGCCACAGCAACGGCTGCAGCAAGTACAGGTAGCAGCAGCAGCAGCATAAATTTCCATTACCGTTGACAAATATTTACACATCGACCTCAATTCATATTCCTTTTGATGCTGTTGCTTTTAGTTTTACCTGGCGATGAGGGGGGAAGAGTTGAGCGGAGGTGGGCGACTGGCGAATGCGCGTGGCAACTCTTTATGCACTTTGTTGCTGGTGGCTATTAAAAGCTGCATTTAGCAGGAACCAGGTTCCAGCTACCTGGTAACTTCTAGCTGAAGTAGGCGTCGCTTTTCAATTCCATACATAGGAAGCGTGTCGAGCAATCATTCATTCAAAACGACTACGCACAGTTTAAACAAAACAAAAATGTTCCAAATCGCACGTTGTGTACTGGCGTTCATCGTCCTGATGCACTATTCTGGGGCTGAGCCGTATAGCAAACAGTTGACCATCTTTGCGGAGCCGGCACGCATGGAATGCTACCATCAGCCGATAGCTGCCACGGAGCTCATCACCATCGAGTACCAGGTGATACATGGCGGCCATGGCGAGGCCCACATCAATTTCATGCTAATGGATCCCCAGCGAGTTGTCCTCGTTGTCGAGGAGAGGCAGGACGAGAGCAAACACAAGCTGGTGGCCAATGAGACGGGCTCCTACAAGCTGTGCTTCGACAACACCATCTCGACCTTCAATCGCAAGATTGTCACCTTCCTGCTGGAAGTGGTGGCCGCCGATCATGAGGAGCAGGACCGCATCAATTTGCGCAAGGAGATGCTGACCGACTATCAATTCGATAAAGCCTTCACCCATCTCGTGGACAATATTGGCAAAATCCAGGTGCATCTGATGCGAGCACGCCAGAACCAGGACTTCATACGTGCCCATGAGGCAAGGGACAGGAATCTGGCCGAGTCCAACTATGCCATGGTGAACAATTGGTCGCTGTTCCAGTTCTTGGTGATGATTTCGGTGGGCATGTTGCAGGTATTTATGTTGCGGAGCATATTCAACACGGACGGAAGGATCTACAAGTTTTGGAAGAGCTTCTAGCACAGTTTACTTCCCTTTTTGATCCTTCATTGTTAATGCACTTATGTAAAGCGTGATTGGAAAACTATGTTTATAAATTTCTAAACAAAAAATCGCATCAAGTCCCAATTGTATTCACTCAAATCTTGTGACCGCTCATTGCCCCAATAAGTAGGCAATGGAAAACACACAAAAGCTCCGTGTTTAGTGTGAAGAGAGCAAAGGACATCAACCCATTTTAATGAACACTTAGACAGACTCACCCCCTGAGTTAAGTCTCTATTCAACAAGGGGATACCAGATATAAGAGCAAAAGAGAGTATTGAAGTTAAAGAGTTTCAATCTCGAATTTTCCCAAACGAAATGCTTAAAGATCCTTACAGATCTCTCTCTATAGATAGATAGAGTAGAAACACAAATCGGTATAAATAATTTAAACGTTTACATTATCAGCATCATTATTTTGGTCATTCTGAACATCATCAGTCTAGTTGGCCCACAGTGCGTATGCGTTATATTTGGCCTACAAGCATTTTGCAAAGAAAAAAATGCTGTATCAAAACCATTTTAAAAGGAACACGAATTGGTATAATTTATTTAAACGTTTTCATTATCAGCATCATTATTTTGGTCATATGAAAACTCATTCTGAATATCATCAGTCTAGTTGGCCCACAGTGCGTATGCGTTATATTTGGCCTACAAGCATTTCGCAAAGAAAAAAACACTGTATTAAAACCATTTTGAAGGATCCATAAACATACGAAAATTGAGACAATATGAATAAAACTAAACATAGGCAGATCACATGTGGGCATCGGCTATATCAAGGCTTTTTAGTTCAGAGTCAAATAAACATCGTTAAGTAAATGGAATTACCATCTTTTGAACCTTTTCTACGAATTGTTCGGGGCTGCTTAAATAGGTAAAGTGTTAAACTCTCTTAGCGTCGACCTCTCTTAGGCGCACCGCTATAGCATATCGGCGATTCGAAAAACGATATTTCCAGACAGATGATACTTAACGAGTTTTCCAATTTTTAATACTGCCGTTGAACTTTATTACCTTTTGTTTTCTTGGTTAAATATTAAATAAAACATATATTAGTATTAAGTTCCATTTCATATGATTCAATTTATATGATTACCAGGAACCACATTCACATTTATCTTATCTTATTTATCTAGCCTATTGAAGAGGGAGTGAAAAATCAAGAGTGACCAGTCTAACCAAATAATGATAGTATGTATTGTATAATGCTATTATTTGAATATTGAATAGAAGTATTCCAATGGTTTTCTCATTTGGATTCATTAAAATGTTTTAACAGAGTAAACTATATAAATACATATATAATGTCGTAGCTTATATTACAAACGATATTCCCTTAATATTTAATTGAGCATTTTAGTGAGATCATTTTTCAATGTTTTTAATCGAAGAAGGAACGGCCACACTGGTTGAAAGACGATGCGAAACCAAAGAACTTTGTTAAAACTAAAAATTCCAAAAGTATTCCAAATAAAGTTGATAATCTGTCTCGAAATATAACGAACAGGTAATGTGTTTTAACCTTAAGACTTTTGCGTGATTTTCTTCAGTTCTGCTAATTAAATCCTCACTCTTTAGCTCTGTATGTAAAACATTGCAAGAGAAAATCTTTTGCACTTCTTCGCCTTCTCGTGCAAATTACGAACATTTAACAGACGTTTTGAGCGCTAGTTCTTTGACTTTTACTTTTCCTTTTCTCTTTCACTTTTTCCATCCTCCTAATGGCAATGTTGTCTTTAGGGTGCTTGGTGCCACGCCCACAGCCCACGGACATGGCGCGAACACCGTCGGCGTAATTAACAACTGCGGCTGCAGTTTCTTATTGTTTACACAGCGATGTAGAAAGCGACGCAGTGTTAATTACTCCCAAGCGCCGCGGCCTCGCCTTGCCGTTGGTCGCTTGGGTCGCATGGGGCATGCTGACACAGTGGCTCACTTTGCCATCAGGTGGTGGGTGGGGGGGAAATGTGACGACATTGCTCCCAGGCGCGTGAAAGGTGCAAATTAAAGCGCCACCTGTGGGCAGCCCCATCTCTGTGAGTGTGAGTGCGTCTGTATCTGTGTGTGTGACGAAGTGATAATAACAAAATGTCGGACGTTGCCTGCAATTATGGCCGACACGCCCAGGCATTTGCCGCAACAGCGCTGCCGGCCATTTCGGGCATACTTCTTGTCTGGCATTTGCCAAAAATATTTCTTTGGCAATTTAACGTTTAACAAGGGCATTTCATAAAAACTTTACTCGTAAGTGGCAGTTTAAAGCCGGCAAACGATCGTTTATCAGTGCCACAGGACAACTACACTGAGCTGAGGTCCTTTGCCATGTCTTGCCCTGGCCTGCTGTGTCCTGGATGGGGGGGCATTGCTGTTAATTTCATTACCAGACTGCAAATGCTGCACAATCGTAAAAATACATTTAATTGCAGCCAACACGAAATGGGCGAAGGCGAAGGCGATGAAGGTCTTGGAGCGGGGAGCGGGACAGGGCGAAAACCATAAAAAGGCGGCGTCCATTTTAACGATCAAATTATTGCTGGCGATATTACGACAAATAAGCATGGAGGATGAGTCCAAAAGGACTCCCGTTGCAGTCAGTCCGCCGTATGTCAAGGCAGATAATGCCTTTGGCCTAGCAGGCGGTCGCTCGACTCATCGGTTAATGCGGAATGCATTAATGTGAGCACATCTCTCGTACATACGTCGCCAGCTGTCAATGCGAAATCTGCTCTGCGATGCGTAATGAGCCAAGTGAATGGTAAAAACCAAAAGAATGCTGCCGCTTGAATGGTGGAATGAAGTCTTAAAGAAAATTGAATTAATGCGGTTGCAGACACAACTTAAATTTGTTACCACACAAATTGGTTGCCCGAGCTAAACTTTAAAACTGAAGTTGCAACTTACATAATTTCTTGTTTTTCGTCTCCTTCTCAATGACATGCTTTGACAGGCGACAGTGGCGGACTTAAGATGTCAAACCAAAAGGGGGGAAGAGTATTGAGTTACTAAAGGTTTGATTTAACAGACTTATGTAAGTTATCCATTTAATTTAAGTCCAACCTTCCATGGTGTCATTATAGCTATTCAAAAACTAAAGTACTGATAATTCATTTATCTATTATCTATTATTTTTGTGATGAGTAATTTATTGTTTTATTTTCTCTGGATATTTTTCTGATGCTTAAAGTGAATGGGAAACCCGTTATTCTTATGAAAAAATGCCAGCCAGGAAAATTGCGAATAGCAAAAACTTCTTTTTGTGAATACTGAGCAATAACTTGAGAATCTATTTCGTCTTTTTAATTGTTTATCGTGCTTTCGAATAAATAGGCTAGAGGTAAGCAGGTTATCTGAATACCGCTTTTCGCTATAACTTTCAAGATTTTTCTACAGAAAAAATTTCTTTATATTATTTCCGGGGCCTTCACTTTGAATGTAAACGATAAGTTATCCGTCTGAACCAGTCATGTCTTTCGAGTTTTTTTCTTGTTAGATCTTGCTTTTTAAAAGTCTTATTGCGGGAAAATTCGGTAAGCACTTTCTTCACGATGTAAAAATAAATTTTAAGTGAAAAGTGAAAATGTTGAATAAAAAATCAAAATACAACTTTTCAATCTCAATGCCAAAATGAGATCATAAACAAAAAGTTAGAGATGTGACGCTTTGAAAAGATTTGTCAGACTTCATTTTGGATATTTTTCAAGCTTGTGCAAATTTCAAGTAAAATAAATGAGCACAAAGTTGCATACAGCGTTTATGCAGATAATATTTGATGACATGAACACTGGTCGTATGGGTTAGTGGCATTACGTATACGACTAGTATACGTTTTTTTTTTGCTTCTATTTTTGGTTGATCTGGCTTTTATTGCTGCTAAAAAATGGCATCGCTGATTCGAACTTGTTTTAGTGTCTCGTTACAATTTTGGGGTCGTTGGGAAAGTTTACCGATAGTTTTAATAGATAGTTTAGTATAATTTGTTAGAAACCTCTTCGATGGTCTTGTAAGTGGTCTTGAAACTTTCCGAATCCCTTTTCTAAGCATGCCACTGACATTATATCAGATTAGAGGTAAGTAATCGCCTTTTGCTAAATAAACCACAAATGTTGTTCAACGACAAACAAGTTTTCAATTAGATATCTCAGCAGACCCAGTCTCAACCTCACCTCACCTCACCTCAAATGGGTGTACATAAATGTGAATATGTTTGCCAATGTAAAGGCGTCAATTGACAAAATATTAATGGAAAAGTCAAACAAATAAAATTCAATAAGGAAATCCAAAGCCATGTTGAATGAAAATATTGATATACTTATGCACTTACACACACATCTGTAACCCACAGATATATCTTTCTATATGTCTGTATATCTGCGTGTGAATGGAGTATTAAATGCAGGTTGAGTTTACAAAGGACTCAGAGCAATGAAGATGGAAATGAACTTGATGATGATGATGATCAGGATGGTGGTGATGGGAGAGAGGAAGCAGCAAATTCATATACACAATAAGCATATGAATATTGCATATGAAGTAGTTTATGTGAGAAGAGCACGAGTCATGAATAGATGCTAGATAAAGTTTTGTTGGAAATTGCTCACAAAAGATGCAAAAGCATAAAGCTTTTCATCTGCATTTCCCTAGCATTTCATTGAAACATATTTACCCCACACACACACACACATGTATGTATGTTACCCCGAGGGAGGGGTAGAGGGCGGGGCTTGTGTCTGCATACCTTTAACCTGCATGTTTTTATGTGTCCTCAAGTCCCATTTATGCCATCATCAACTAAGGGCAATTGCAAAATATCGATCTTCGGAATTGCTCCAAATTCCTGCTGCTGCTGCCACTGACATCTCGAACACAAGGAGCTGCTGCTCTGTGCAACCAGCCATTGACCATCAGGACGCCTCATAAAGGACGACTTGACCACATTATCATCATTAGCGACAGAATGTAGTTACAATGTTAATATGACAGGAATGTCGCCTAGGTGTAATCAGTTTAGTGGCATCTCATATGCCACATTTTGATTGCATTCGAGATGCATCTTGGACAAATTGCCACTGACTATGGGTTCATTTGATGGACATGCAATTAATACCACAAATGCACGAGGGTCTCTCAGTAAGTTGGTTGAAACTAATTGCATTGTCTATCGGTTTATCATTACAATATGAATGGGAAAGTCGAGGCAGAACAAGAAGTCCTCTCAGGGGGGTGATTAAGTGATAATTTGGTTGTTCCTCAAAGTTCTTTTTTAATGTGTAGTAATGAAAAAACTAAAAAATTCATTATATGCTTCGAATCGGAATACTTCAGTCGAATCAAACTCCACTTTTAATCAGTAAGAAATAACTTTTAATTCATTTATTTAACTTTTAATAATATTATGGTGTTGTGAATAGTAAAATTCATGGAGTTAAAAGTATAGTTCAATTACAAGACCTTTTCTATTAATTACATAGGATGGCATTTAAAAATTATGAGTATAACTGTCACATTTGGGAGAAAATATCTTTATATTTATTTATTTTCTTAAAACTAACAACTCAGTGGCTAGGCCAAATCATTTATATAAAGATTGATATTGATTCCCAAAATTTAAGTGAGAAAATTTTCAGTAAATTGAGATAATCTAGTAACCTTTTCAATGTTGGCTAGGGAAGATTGTAAATAAGTTTCAAAATTATATTTTTACTGACTTGTAGCTGGTTGATATTTGTAAGTAATAATTAATTTATTAATAACGAAAAGAAGTTTTTTTTTTTAATTTGAATGCGAATTAAATGTTGATCAAATTCAAAATCTACCCATAAGTTACTCATTGCGAGTTAGAAGATCGGGATAATGATGTTTATTGGCATATTTTATATTTATTTTATATTTATTGAATCGATTGTTAATTCTTCCTCTTCTTTCTTTCCTCAACCTTTGGGCATTTGGGATTCTATCCAACTTACAAATATAAATCCAATTCCAAAATATTAAATATCTTTCTAGTCATAACATCATTATTTGCTTTGATCTCATTAGATCTAGGTGAAGTGTCCTTCTGTTTGCTTTGTCTTTCTGTCTTTCTTTTTGTCTTTCTTTCTTGTCTTTCTGTATATCCTAAGGGGCCCCTAATACTTATTCGAAATAATGTGGAAATTTCACATATTTTGTAGCTCTTTCATAATTTTTGACACTTGCAATTCCAATTTGGGATTTCCTCAGTTTTAAATGAAAATCCAAAAAATATTTAAACAATTGTTCTCTGCATTAATTTGACATTCCAATTTAATGCGCAAAAACTTTTTTGCTGTTTGTTTTTGTTGTTGTTAACCTTTTATCTTACTTACAACGTTCATTAAGAATGCAAGTTGTACGTACATATGAAAGAGAAAATCTAATTTATTATGTATGACAACTGACATATCAAGATATACGAGAACAACTCGCACGAAGCGAAAAACGGAAAATAAAAATGGAGTAAGGCACACAGGCTCCCAGAGTGGCTACCCCGTCCGAGTCCCCGTCCGAGTCCCACTCCCAGTCCGAGTTCCAATCCCCTCCTTGCCTCCGTTTACATTTTCCTTTTATTTTCGGGGCGTTTTAATTGCAAACTGGCACACAATGGCCCAAACGGGTGTTGCCTTGGCTCCTAACTATTGCCTCTCTGACCGCCATTGCCAAGCCATTAGGGGCGGTCAAGTGAGCAGCCTTCTCCAGGGGGCGTGGCAAGGCGATAGCGAGGAAGTTGTGGTGGGCGAGTGGGTGAGGGAGGCAGAAGGGGAGGCAACAATCAAGCGTACAAATTGGGTTACTGCTCAACTGTCTGGTTAATGGCTACAATGACACAATTAATTGCATGTTGGCCAGCCATTCCAAAAGGCTCTCTGGCTTTTACTTTAGCCAGCGCACTTGCTGCCGCTGTTTCTGCTGCTGCTGCCAACAAGAATTAATATTTGTGCGAAAATTTAATATGCGCCAAATGTTAAAACTAAATTACTAATTAGATGGCATACCATTAAGAGCCACTGCCAGCGACAGGACCCATATTTCCGAGGGACTAAAGGACATTCAATAGCTACTCAATAAGGAAGTACTTAAAGCATTCTTATTAGTCAGGACTGCAGTAATTTCCAGCCAACCAATAATTCAGTGATCCTAATTATCTAGGAAACTATTTACCTGGATGACCTGGATCGAAATAAATCCTATGAGGCAATAGAGGGATGCACTTCCAAAATATATTATTTTATAATTTTTATTAAAGCAAACAAAAAGTAAGCAGGTTGTCTATTATCAAATTTTCTCATCAGCAGACTTCGCCAACGAAAAAAGGAAACACAACTTACAAGTCCAAAGTTCAATTCTTGTTTTCATTTCTGAAAGACGTAAACAGATTAGTGTAAGAAACCTTATTCAAACTCAGAATATTATAATGCATACAAAATTATAACTTCTTTAAGATTTTTTTAAAAGTATTTGTGCCTTCCGTTTTGGTATTTGACAGTTTTTAGCGACCTATTATGTTTTAAAATTTATTAAAGCAGGCATAATATTATATTCGATTCACCGACATGAACGATTTCTAAAAACAAAAAAATTTGTGTGCAACAATCTCTTGAACACTAGATGCATAATTTTCCAAATATAATTTCTAGATTTCAAAATATAATTAAGATTTTCCAAATTCTTAACACTTTTATGAAGATTTCTAACAAGCCATAAATGTAAGAAAAACTACAAAAATATTATTTTAGAGCCAACAAATCGACTTTGGTTAGTTTTGTGTGAGCACATAAATTGGCAAACAATTTGCAGATTCTTTTATATTTTTTCCAACAAGCTGGATGGGACATGCGACATACTCTCGTAAAGTGCAGTGTGCGTGGCGGTTATAGGATGGCGTCAGTATGTCTTGGAGTCGAAGCATATTTCCTGTGATTGTATTTGGCATTGTGTAGTGCTTTTCAAATAGCTCAAGCTGCATGATGCAGAGCATAACGGTTTAAACTAGAGAAAGCTTTCAACTTTCACTCTCTCCCACCTCCCCTCTCCACCTTCATGCAACTTTGACTTTGGCCAAAAGCAAAATGCAACTCATACCAACGAAAGTTTTGCACGCTTTTGCTTTTGCCTTGGCAATTACTTGAATGAGTGCATAACCATGTGTGTGAGGGGGGGGAGGGGGGAAGTCCTTTTACAAATTAACCCACATTTGCCGGCTTCTGCTTTCCTTTCCATTCTCTCTGTCTCTTGTCTGTGCGAATTCTCATTCTTGTGCTTGTGCAACTTAACTTTCTTGCGAGACTCGAGCCAGCAGTTTTGTTTAGTTTTCATTGCAGTTTAATGAGATTTGGAATGGCGTGGGAAATCTTCCACACGTTTTGCCATCGACTTCAGGCATAAAGGGAACCTTTTCTTTTTTTCCTTATCGAAAAAGCTTTTCTATGTAGCTCTTATATTTACTTTTACAACGAAATATGCAAAATTCATGCACGCAAATGGATTAGAGTCACTTCTGTTGCATTTTTGCAATATTTCAACATGAATATGCACATTTTACTGACCACAAAAAAAAAAAAACACAAAATTTACATTTTCGTCTCCAAATTGGACCTTGGCATGAAGTGAGCAAAAAAAAAACTACGTTGTGCAACTAAAACTTCAACTGGTGGCTCATTAAAATGCCGCCACAAAGGAAGCCAACTTGCAGGTCCACGTTAATGGTCCGCCATAAAACGCATGAAAAAAAAGCCAACGCAAAAAATGGAAGCATCATCAACAGCAGCAGCAGGAGAGAGGAGCAGGGGGAGGAGCTGGAGAAGGAGTTGCTGCTAATGCGTTGCAGTCCATCGTCAAAGGCTAAGCCAAACGCTTGTTACAAGTTACAACAACCAAACACTCAGCGAACTGGACGACTGAACGCCAAACCAAATTACAATAGCCGTAAAAACTACGGAAAAGTAGAAGAACAGTTCTTTTATTTTGTTCGAAAACAATGTGTGTGGGTGTGTTTAACGGTTATTAAAATTGGCGACTGTCAGCCAAGGCTGATGAACGCACAGTTTTTAATGAGCTTTTGGATGGAAAGCGGAACAAAACAAACAAAAAACGGAATTAAGTGAAGGAAATTAATCATAATTTTGATGCTTGAACATTTTGCGTGGCTTCAACTAGTTGAGATATCCTTCGAAAAGTGCACTAAAAAACTGCAGTAATATGAACTATGTAAAATCGCTCGAGTAGCCAAGTTTGTGGGTCGTAAATACTTGTATGAATTCACGACCCACAAAATTGTTCACTTGAGCTATATATATCTATCTTTTTAATAGAAGTAGGTGCTTAAGCGAAATTATCCACTTATATTTTAGTTCAATCAACATTCTTAATCAACATCAACAACCGAGTCGATATTACCATCGAATCTAGTCTTTACTTTATACAATTTTATGGAGATAAGCTGTTAATTATTTAATTATTACAAAAGATTGCACTGTAAAAATCGAATGAACGATTAGTATGAACAGAATTAAGACATCATAATTTGACAGATGTAAAATACTAGAAATTCCCCATAAAATTGGAGTTGTTTAGCGACATAAAACTTCTGTTTTAATCTGACATAAAAAATTAATTAAATTTGTCATTATCTTGTAAAATTTCATTTACTTGTTCTGGATAAAGTTTGTTTGAAAAAAGATGTATGTATGTAATGGAAACGGGTAAGTTTGGCCAAAAAATTTTAAGTAGCAATTAGAAAAATGTAAGAATAAAAGTGATGTTTGGAATAAGTGTAGTGACGCTGGTCTGTTGTTCAGATTTTTTGGTATAATTTTCCTTTGAGTATTGGCATTGCAAGGGCGCAGAAGGAAATCAGCCAAAAAGTAGGCAGTATGTGGGAAAATAACCATCAGCTGTTTTGGATAGCTGATTTCCAAAGTAGGGAAATATAACAAAATCAGGATAGCTGTGTCCCCTGACGCATATTACGAGATTACGATTAGCACTCTGTTGATTAAAAGCAGTCTTTTCTAAAACTGACTTCAAAAGGTGCACATCATTAAAGCAAAATTTTAAATTTATGCAAAGAAAAAAAAATAAGGTTAAAACAAAAGTGATAACGTTTCGGTGCCAATTTATTGGTGAGTTATATACCTTTTTTCCTTTTATTTGTAGCAAAAATCTGTAGGTAAGGCAAATATTATAGTGTAAAATCATGTTTTTTTAGGCACCTACCTAGACATATAATTGCATTGGAAAAAGGAAAAACTTATTCGTTAAAAGTTTTCTTTTATTTTTGACAACCTTTATGGAAAAATAAATTCTACCGCATTAAAGAGAGCCAGACTCAAAGTTTTTGCAAAGGGCAAATGAAAAGAATAATTTCTCCCGCATTAAAGAGAGCGAGAATCGCAAAATTCTAATACCTATTTTTGCCCACGCTAAACTGAAGAGAAAAGAAGATCTGCCGCATTAAAGAGAGCAAGAACGGTAAGATGGAGCAAAAGAAATGGAAGATGATATTCACGCAAAAGAGAGCAGCAACTCTAGCGGAGCAGCAAATGCGAAGAGAATGACAAACTGCAGTAGTGTGTATCAGTCGGCAAGCGTGGGCGGTTGACCTTTCGAGAAGGTTTAATAACGCCAAATCGAATATGGCGCAGTGAGAAGCTATTCCGTTTTTATTGTTTTTTTTTTCCTCCAATCATCTTTATTTTTTTTCTGTTAAGTGAAAATGGCGCTCTCAAAAATATTTTAAAAGTATGAAAAATAGTCCCTAACCTTTTATACATGTGATTGGAAAGTAAACGAAACGAAAAGGAAAAGAAAAAGGCAAAACAAAAAAAGTGTGTGAAGAAGTATTGTTGTTTTTACAGCTAGCTTACATTTTGCTGTTACAATGAAAAGAAAGAGCGAACCATTTTAGTGCATATGTGTGTGTTACAAAAATCCCCATAACGGGAATCAAGTGGAAGCGCTTTCATCGATGGACCTTTTATTGGTAAGGGTAAATTTCTTTTGCTGCTTTTTTTTTTTTTTTTTTTTTTTTTTTGAATACATATATGTACATACATACATATAACAGTGTCGCATAAAAGAGAAAAGGAACAGGAAATTAAAATGTTTGGTCGCTCAAGTTTTTCACCCCTTTGTTCTACGGCCATGTGCCTTTCTTGAATCACTTTCCATTTCATATGCCTTTTCGCATAAGCTGTTTGTGAACAGTGGTTCTAACATTATTTTCTCAAGTTTATTTGCTCAACAATAATTAAGCAACATATTATAAATAAGTGATATCTTAAGAACTCTCATTTCACTGCCTTATCATTCTAGATAATTAATTCCTTTTTTTTAATTTTTATTTTAAATGAAAACCAATGAATATGAATTAAAACAATTTTGTAGCAATTAGAGATTGAGAATGTCCCGGTATAGTAAGGAATTATATGAAATAAATTTAAGAAGAAAATATCCGAAATCCGGATTATATCTAATAATATACATATCTATACAGGTAAACCGCCACGACAACTAGTCTTGATGACAACAACATTACCTTTTATTGATCACACAGATCGTGCATAAAGCTTAACATTAAAGATAAATATGTTGCTTAAATGATTTATGCATCCTTTGGGTCCTTGCATAATGCCTAATGAAACGTGTGGGCCAAAGTAGAATTGCGTAACAAAGTTTTTTGCTTGTAATGCCATCGGTTGGGGGACTATTTAGCGCACATTTAAGCTTCGAACACGACGACAAGCCAAAACTAAGGCGAGGACAACGACGACGACAAGAACAACAAGGACAACAAGAAGGATGCAGCCGCCCAATGGCAATAATTTAATTTAATGTGTTTGCATGCAATGTGCGGCTACAATGACAACAAGGAAGCCTGCTCTGGGACCCAGACCCAGACCCGGACCCGGACCGAGACAGAGAACAGGGCCCTTCATTGAACCCATTGGAGCCATGGCTCCGCAAAGATAACTCACAATTTGTGGCCGCTGCGTGCGCGATGCTCGAAACTTGCATCTTGCAACGTCTTGCGGAGCCAAAGGCAAAATTTATGGCTGCATCCGTTCGCCATTTCTCCCTTAACCGTGCCTGGTTACGCCAAGATGTGCGATCTTTCGGCGAATTCATGTTAAAATTATTAGCGCAAACATTTTTCCGCATTTAATTAATAATGCAAAACGACATGGCCACCGAATTATTGGTCCTCGTAATGTGAGAATAATGATATAAGCAATTTGTGTAAAATGTCTCTGCAACTCAGCCATGAAATTGACACAAGCAATGCCAACTAGTGATAATTAAAGAGACCTTGAGAGTATCCGATGAAAAGGCACGTCCAATTAGCAGGACTCGCGAAATGCAAATTTGCAATTTATTTTTAACCGAGAAACCTTGAAGATGACTTTATTCTACACTTAAATCATTGAAATTTCGCTGCTACTTATTTATACTGAAGCGAAGCAAACCCATTTCAACGTGACTGGAGAGGAGAACTGATATCTGATTGATGGCTTCGTTTGAAGAGAGAACAGAGTCACTGCGAGTAGTCGTTTGTTCTAGAAACAATCCAGATGATATATTGTAATCCTAAATTGATCCTCTGTTCGCTGCATGAGTGACGCCCATTTTACTTTTGGATTCGAAAAACCTTGAAAACGTTTCGATTCTGTACTCAACTCCCTAACTTTCTAGTTTTGTGGTGATAATAAACGACTTTAAGGTTTTTTTTTTGCTTTTCTATTTATTTTCAGTGGTTATCCTCCTGGGCCTGTAGTGTAATGTTTTTTTGGTACAATAATTGGTTCGATTGCAGAAATACTCTAAATCAATAGAACGATTGCAAAGAGTCCGTAGAACAGCTTCATGATTACTTAGCAGTAGATACTAGAAATACCCCAGATAGAAACTGTTTATATAGTCGATAAGCTAATTATGATCGCCCCATTCACCAAAGCAAATTTATAATTTGCATGACATAACCCAGACTAATTGAAAGGTCAACATATTATTAACAATTTATATATTAATTTACCATAACTGTGCGATATTTGCAGTCTTCCTGTTTTTCCCTCCATACGGAGCAAAGTATTTAATCAATGATAAAAAATAGAATTCAAATTAAGGAAAATAAAAGATTGTGTAGAAATGGAAAGCTTACTTCAAATTTCGAATGGAGCTGTATTTATCAGTCAACCTGTATATAGATTTTTTTTGTCTAAATGAATAAAGAGAACTGAACAACGAGGATCCACGTTCAAGTCCCAGGATAAAGTGTGTGCCATAGTTTCTAGTGCTATATACTTATAATAAAAGGATCTCTTGATAAATATTGTAGATGTAAAAAATATGAATTCAAGTTGTGGTTGTCTGTATACAAATTTATGGCTTTCTCGACAGAAAAATATTGGAATGGGAGGAGTGTTCACTTTGCCATCGTGAAACCTTATTAATGTGTCGATCCTTTACTCAAGTTCCTGCCTTTTTGTAGTACTCCATTTATTATCTAATAATAAAAGATTAAGAATTGTTGTTGCTTTGCTTTTTATTCTTTTCTTATTCTTATCTTCCTGGCCTTGATATATATTGGTATAATACGAGATTCGTCGATTTCAGAAATACTATAAATCAATAGTACGATAACAAAAAGTGTGCAGTATAGGTTCATGATTGCGTAGGTTCTAGTAAAAACTCCAGACGGAGACTGTTTTTTATACTTGATTAACTAACTGGGCGATAATCCGCTGTAGCAAAACGATAATTGTAATGACGTAGCCCAGACTAATTTGAATGTCAACATATTGCTAACAATTTATATATTAATTTGCCATATCTGCTTTTTCATGGTTACTAAAGCAATTCTAGGGAGCAAAGGATTCAATAAGGGCGGAATCCTCCCTAGGAAGAATAATAAAATACTGTAGGAAGTGGCAAACGCTAAACAGCTTTTGAATGAAGCAATATTTGAATTCTTGAATATACATATTGTTTTAAGATCGGCCTGGGAAGCGGAAATAGGAATATTCTGCGGAACCGCCAACATGAAAATGAAAAGACTTCTGTGTTCTATTTGTTAGATACTCCCGAATCCAACAAAGAAAGATTGGCGGAAAGCCAATATCGTTCAACTTAATAGGCAAAGTCGTATGGTTAACAGAATCAAAAGCCTTGCTGAAGTCGTTATATGACATCGGTTTGTATTGCGTTGCTGAATCCATCGATTGTTAAAGAAGTGAATTCTAAATGGTCAGTGGTAGTAAATCTACTTTTCACAAACCCATTCTGAAATTGCGAAATAAGAGTCCTTAAAAAAATGCAATTCGATTTTTATACCAAAAAAAAGACCGCAAAAGTCCGCAAGGAATTATAGTATATCCAAGACGACGGGGCGATTTATTTACTTTATGATTAATGCTTTACTACATATTTATGTTGAAATCATTTTCCTTGATGCTACTTTCCACCTGGGCCAGTTGTAGGATACCTTTTTGGTATAATAATTGGTTCGATTGCAGAAATACTCTGAATCATTAGAACGATTGCAAACAGTCCGTAGTACAGCTTCATTGTTGCTTAGCAGAAGGTGCTGAAAACTGGACAGAAACTGCTTTTATACTCGATAAACTAATGGGGCGATAATCCACCAAAGCAAATCGATAATTGATTGGAATGACATAACCGCGTCTAATTTTAATGTCAACATATTATACTTAATTACAATATTAGTTAAAGCAATCATCATAAAAATAAAATCAATTTTACAGACTATAATTCTACCAGATGTATTGTAATATCCAAAATATGATTGAAAACGGTTTTGTTATAGAAATGGATTTAGGAGGACACAAGTTTTAAAATAATATTTTTGTTCCATTTTCTGAAATACATATTGGAAATTTCTACCTATTGAAACTTACAAAAGATGTCATAGAAATTATGAGCATTTCGACAAAGTTTTTTAAGTACGATGATTTGATGGGTCTTGGAATTACAATAAAATTAAATATATTGTAATTTGGGATGAATTTGTAAAATTCACTTAGAAAATTTGTAAGGGAATACGATTTTTGGCACGATATCTCCGTACATTTGAGTTTTTGTTAATTTACCTTTTTGGGCGATAAAATTGAGTTTCGCTTAGCGACATTTTTAATCGTTTTCGCACAGGTCATTTACTTCGTTCGATTGCCACAAACATTATCCTGTTTAAAGGACATTTGCTAATGCCCTGCAAAAGTTCTGCTGCAAAAGCTTGGAGCCTACCCCAAGCCCATTACAATACACCAAGGACATTATCAATGGCTTACAGCAGTTGGTTGTAACACGTTGCCTTAATGCTTTGCCCATTTGTCCAGCGTCCCATCCCATCCCAATCCTTCTCTCGCCCACTCGGCATTTTTCTTGGTTCTTAGAGAGGACCATAAATTGTCTGGACAATTTCTAGACATCATAATATAAAGCGTAATAAATATGGGACAAACAAACATAGAGAAATCAAAATAAGCTTCACAGTGTTTCTTTTCCTTGCTGGTTTGTTGCAAAATTGAAAGAAAAGACAGACCAAGCAGACAGAAGCACAAATGCGAAGTAATGAGCATAAAAACGGTTTGAAGGACCACAAGAAGCAATGGCAGAAGGGACGACAGGTTCAACGTGTGGGTTTCGGGGGAAGGTGCCAAGGCGACCGTAAATCTTTTTTGTAGCGCTTTCAAGGTAAAATAACAATTTAAGTTTATTACTGCAAAGAGGCGACAACAACAACATCATCCAGAGACATGACGAACCAGACAGAATGGGACAGCACAATGGTCGAAAGAGGGCTTGCCGCTGGCCACGAGATAAAAAGCACTCGAACGCACTATGGTGCGTATGAGCTGATTTGTGGAAGACCTGACATATGTACGTTTGGAAAAAGGAGTAGACTAATGTCCGTCTGATTGCCTAAGCCAAATTCCATTTTGAGACTGAAGTGTCTATTTTCCCATGCTCAAAAGACGTAAAAAGTATTTTCACCGAGTTAAATTTAGAATGAAATCTCTTTACAGTGGCTTGTATTTATTTCGAAGAGGTTTTCTATTATTTGCTTGATCTTAATTCTTAACTTGTCCATATATTATCTGTCCCGGAGACAATTATAAATAATTATTTTCAATATATTAGTTAATTAATTGTAATTGTATGCTCGCCTATATTTTATTTAAGACTATATTTAATAATGTATTTTTCTATTTTCTAGGTTTAGATTTATAGAAATGTACTTAGATCTTCAAATTAAACATTAAAAATTGTATCTTTCACTTAGAAAAGTAAAACGGACTTTTTAGATTTAATTCACTTAGAAATAATTTGCCCAGGTTTTGAGGCACTAAAATTTAATTGGTCTGCCGATTATCTATCGCCTCATTAAATTAATTCGGTACGCATTTTTCGTTAACAATCTTAAGCTTAGATACTACTACTCCTTTTATTTTATAAAAATTTAATGAAATTCTACTCCTTTTTTTTCTAAAATTTATTTATTTAATTGTATGAAAGAATTAATTCTAACTTACAATAAGTTGTGAAGCCAGAGCAACAAAGGCCTTCAGGCTGTTTTTTTTTCTTCAAAAAATATAGCAAATTTAATCATCCAATAACATACCTTAATACCCTCATAAATGGTGAAGATAAAATTTTGAAAATGCGACCAATGGATATTCCTTGGCAGACAATAGACTATGCAATTCACCAATTCTAAGAAATAAATCTAAAAGGTTAAATTGTAATCATTAGTGTAATTAATTTAATAAAATATTCTCTTGATAAAAAGATTCGCTTATGTTGATACACTGCAGTGCGATTTATTCTAATAAATTATCACTCTCCAGGACTCAGTCCGTAATATATTCGCTTTCCATCCGTTTCGTGTTTACCTAAAGAGCATTTGCATTCCATATGATATATTTGATTACATTCATCTCTCACATTTTAACGCCTACAATTGCTTAATGTAAAGCTGCCCCAGCATTTATTTCGAGAGGTTTCGTCTCATTTTTCATCTCTCAACACATTGAGCATTGGCATTGCAATTGTTATCTGAGATATTTATCATAAGGGACGCAAGATTTCTCTCCGTGTAGCCCAGAGCCACCTGTTTAGCCAGGTGTAGAGAAATATTAGGCGGAGCAAGAGGCGGAGCAGTTGGAGTGGTCAACATGTGCGCCACTTAATGGGCAAAACAGTTTTGGTGAAAGTAGTCGAGGCAAGTTAGCCCGGCTGCCACTTTGACAGTGAGTGTTCGTTCACTCGGTCGATCTCTCCGGCTCGCTTTACGGACAAATCACAATTCGATTGTCTCTACGTGTCATTTACACGGACACGAGGCTGCATTTAGGCAGGGCCCCCGTCCATTATACAATCATCATCATCATCATCATCATCAGCATCAGCATCCCCCAGCCGAGCCACGAACTGGCAAACAAAGCAGCTAATGGCTTGCAAGTTGAAACAACAGGCGAGTTCAGAGCCCTTTTCAGAGTTTAGTTCACTTTTAACGTGTAACTGGCGTCCATGTGGTTTAATTAGCGCTGTCTGCCAGTCAATCTGAGTGGACAAATACGCACAATTGGTTGGACCGACCGACCGCTGACCATTTAGGCGTGCGGTAATCGAGTTGATTAACTTTCAAGGTGTGCAATTTTCTAATACCTAATTTTCGGTAAATGATTGGACCAACAGGAGAGTTATTCCTTTTTAAAGAGGTATTCTTATGTATTCTTTCTTTTGAGAGTCGTAACAAATGTTATCTAAATTTGTTAAGGACTCTAAAAATAAGCTAAGAACACTTCATAACAAACACACACAGAAGGCAAAGCTTTTAAAAGCTCTCGTCCTTCTCTTAAGTTTGCTGAATGTGTATTGTAAGCTCACAGCTTAGACTCTCTTAAGGTCCTTACTCACTTACTCTTAAGTGGAAAGCTTTCAACTGAGAAAAGCTCTCGCAGGGATGCTGTAATAACCCAAAGAGGCACTCTAACGCTTCGCGGCAGCATCCTTGCCGTCGTACAAGGCATTGTCGTCGTCGTCCTTGCCAATCCTCGGGCCTAGCCACCGTGTATTTTGTAGTAGGGTCTGGCCGAATATCATGCTAGTCTAGGTACACGGCAACTCAGTCAAGCTCCAGCATCCGTTCAGACAGGGAGCATACTTCAGTACGCGTTCCCGGGCTAAACTTTTGACGAGCACATCGAGCGTCCTAATCGGTCCTGTCCCTAAGACATCACACAGCCTGTGTGTAATCGTGTGTGTGTGTGTCTGTGTGTGTGCGAGTGTGCACACAAATATGTGTAAATATGTGTGAGCGCGTGTGAAATTTCTTGGGCAAAAGCAGAAAGCAAACAGAAACATAGCCCAGTGACAGGTTTAGGTTACAAGGCGAACCGAAAATAAAACCGGTTCACGTTCTTAAGCCAACATCGTCGGGACTCTAGACAATTTAGAAGTTAGCAGTTCGAAACCCCAAAAGTTCAAGCCAAAAACAAAGTGAAACATTCTAAAACTTACCCACATGAATGTAAGTTGTAAATTGGATAAAGCCAACATAAAGCAAATATTTCCCAATTCATTCCAAATAATTTTTTTTTATATGCACCTATCTATATAATAAACAAATTGTGAATATCTCTGGCAAAACAAAGACCTCAAGGCAATAAATTTTCCAAAGGAAATAAACAAACAAACAAAGAGTCAGGACAGACAGTTTGCTGTCCTTTTCAAGTGCTTGAATATTTTTGGCATAGTTTTTGCTGTTTGCAACTTGGAGCTGTAAAAACATATTGGCAAAATTTCAAACTGCAAACAAGTTCTTTTACCTTTGGCCTAGTGGCAAAACAAAACTATTTTAGACAAATAAATCATCGATAAGAGAGGGTCGAGGAGCAAAAGAATTGTAAGAAAAATAGAAAACTTCAACAGCAGCAGCAGCCCTAAAAAGTTAGAACAGAATTTCGTTTCCCTTCGTTTTTCACTTCATTGGTATGTGGTCGGCAAATGTTCAATGAGCTCCTAAATTCTGCAGTTTAGAAATAGAAAATAAATAAAAAAGAAAAATTGCAATTGAAACAAAATAAGTGCACTCTACAGATGAGGTTGAATATATTTTATGGCCAAATCAGAGTTCAAAATATTTTGATTTTTCGTATATGGGGAATAAAATTGTTGAACAAATTGAATTTTAATTCCTGTCTTCAGTTGTGGCAAAATAAATCCATGAAAAATCAGATAAAATCAAATTGCATTTAAGCAGTTTTGTTTTTGAGTGTCCAGTGAGTTTTCAACCGATTACAGAGAAAGATTGTTAAAGTAGTTTTTTCTCGGAAGTGATTAACCTTTCAAGAAGTTTTTAAAAGCTTATTGGGCTTAAGTGCATTTTCAAAAAATTAATATCTTGAAGAGGAAAAATGATTGGAGAAAAGAAAGATTTACCATTTCTTATTAAGAAGAATTAAGGAGTTTTCCTAGGAAACTTTAGCTATGAAAAATCTTTCATCTATGGTTAAATTGCTTTCAACGACTCCTTCGACTTAGTTCTAATCACAACACATTGGCAAAGCAATTTGAAGACAAATGCCTTGGCATTTTACTTGGCCAACTTGAAATATCAAATGCAATGAAGAAAGCAGAGAAAGTGAAATCAAAACTTGCTTCTTTTGGCCCCATTGTTCCGTTGAAGATTTTTTGGCGCTCATCAACTTAAATTGTGGAAAATTAATCAAGTTGAAAAGGTTGCCATTTCCTGCAGATGGAAAAGGTAGTGAAGGAAAGGCCGAAAGGCCTATCCACAAAAGATATCGCACATGGATCTCTCTCTCTCTCTGTCTCTCTATCTCTGTCCCACTCTGTGTGTGTTGGTTTTTCTCTGTGTTGTCGGTTGGTCAGTGGCAGTCACAAGGCAAGTCAACATGCGAGTTGAAGAGGGAAAAACCTTTTCAAGCAAAAAGGCATAAGGAAAACCTTTGCTTTGCATTCAAGCGGAAATTAAAGCAAGACTAAAAAGTGTTTCTCTATGTCAGTGTCAGTGTGTGTGTGTGTGTTTGTGTGTGCCAAAGTCCGATAGGCGTTTCCCACGCGCGCAAATTGAAATTGTGTCCTTAGGCCTGAGGGGACTAAAGAAGAATAATACCAACAACTTGAACAAAAAGGCCAACACGTGCGTCAATTTCAAGAGTCCTGGCCTTAAAGTGTCCTTTAAATGTTTCCCTTAGATTTTCTCTCTTTTTTGTTCCTTTGATTCGCTCCATTTTTTCCGCTCGCGTTGTAGCCTTTCTGGGTCATCGCCTGGCTGACATTTTCATCGAGGCAAATCGCGTCACATCGCATCGCGTCGCATCGCACAGCACAGCACAGCACAGCGTTCAAAATGTCGCCGAGAAACCCTTTTTAATTAATACAGTTTGTAGTCCGCGCTGCAAAACCTCATTAAAATGCGTTCGAAAATGATGCCAAGCATCAGTTCCTCCAAAAGGGTTTCCTGCGAAAATTTACTTCTAAATGAGAAATCATAAAGCGTGAATTTATGATTTTTCATAATCATTGTCCCTCGACCTCTGGGCCACAGAATTTTGCACCTTAATATTACCTGACGACGGATTCACTTATTTAATTAGCACTTGAAACAGAAACTCAGCTCCAATGGGATACCAATCTGAATTTAACAAATTAATCGGCGAAGAATTCAGAAAAGGGGATGATTGAATAGATACTTTGATTCTATTCTAGTTCTTACCAAATTATTTATATTTGAAGTCTACCCTTTCCAGTTCTCTAGAAGATGGGAATACTTCCACCCCAATTATATGATAAACTTTGAGTTGATTAAGGGAAAATAAGAATGTTAGATGGGTATTAAGATATTCAGATTAAGTTTATCAAATGTAATCCATTTTTCTATATTCCAGGTGTATAAATAAATAAACAATTGCATTTTATTCCCAAAATTTATTGTGCAAATATTACAATTATGGTTTCCATTTAACTCATAGTTAAATGACAAATTTGCGGTTTGATTTAACTAAAATAATTGAAGGTATGGATTGTCATCGATAAAATGCGTACACATCAAACCAAAGACGTAAAGTAATTTGAAATTGATTTATGCATTAATTTCGCATTTTGGCCTGATATTTGCATTTTAATTATAATAAAAAAGGGGGAAGTGGCAGAGACTGTAGCATAGGGGCAATTAACAAATTGAGAATATTCTGTTACGGCAGCAATTGATCAACTTAAAAGTGTTTTATTAACATTAAAGCAAATCAAACAATAAGATAAATACATTAATATAATATACATTGAATCAATTGAAACATTTAAGCTGTACGTTATTTTATAATTAATAAATAATAGAGCAAATCAGTTGAATGCTTGAATTGACACAATAAAAATAACGGAGTTGTTTGCAGGAAAAGAATGTCAGTTTCACAAATGGAATTCCCTTTTGAACTATTGTCTACTGTTCGCATAATGGTTTTCTTTGTGTCTTTAATTTGCACGTGATTGTGGCATAAAAGTCATTGAGCCTAAACGATTTTCGCTCGTAAATTGCAACTGCAAATCCATTGGAAGAATGTGAAAACTGATAAAGTTCTTTAGATTCCTCCGATTCTCTACTAAAATGGTTATTTTGCACACTGTCAATAAAAAGCGAAAAACGCATAATTTTCATTTGCATAAAATTCAATGGAATGGAATCCATTTTTCCAGGTTTATAATTAAATATAGTTTTAAGAACTATATTTTTTCTTTATTTAACAAAAGCCCTACCACAAGTATTCTTATAGTAGATATATGTATAGTCCTACTTTACCTATTAGTACATATTATTGTAATTGGACAGCCTTCTGAAAAAGAGATCAAAATCACTGTAAAAAATGTAGCATACTTTCCTGCTGATCGCTAATCGTTCATATCTTTACGTGTTCGTTTATTTTAAAATTTATTTTTGTTTGATGGAAAAAAACGCAATCCACACTACTTGGTTCAGAAAGGAAGAAGTTGTTCATAAGAGCAACAAATTTTATACAAGTTTAAAGTGATATTATTATTTCATTATTCATTATTTTTCATTCTATATCTTCCCTAAATACAAAATACTCCTTCTTTGCATAAGCCAGCCTTCTTCTGATTAAGAGAAAATATGTTTTCTTCTTCATGTGATTTTATGTATATAAATATATTTATTTTATTGTTCGGCATTTGTTTGAGAACACGTTTAAATTCAGCAATTGATATCAGAATATTTTAAATTCCTTTATTGTAATTAAAATGCAATATCAGACTGAAAATTCCAAATAATTGTATAATTTATTTAACTTGCTTTAACACAATTCAAATAATTTGGCATTGTTCTTTGCTGCTTTCTATTTTGGAATTTAAAGTTTACTTTTGCTTGAAAGAGGAGAGAAAGTGAGACCTCAACTCAACGCACTGCCAACACACTTTCGAGAGTAATAACAAATTGTCTTGTTGTCTTATAATAATATAATTGCTCGAGAATTGCGCTTTGAAATCACATTGAAAATTTTATAAACCATAAAGAAAAATCACAAGGATATAATTTAGGCAAACTTTACAATAAACCATTAAACGTTTTGGTAAACAACATTGGCCAAAAGACAAGAAGCAGAGTAAGCGAAAAGAACCATCAAAAATAAATGAAGCATAAATGGCAGAAAGCACACCCATACACACACACACACACACACACACGTATACTAACAGTAATTGTATATATGTATGTATGTGTACATAAGGAGAACGAAGAAATTTTTTAAATGGCAAAGAGCAGAGGGGAGAAGTGATTTCCTTTTATTTTTTTGTGTTCGCTTTTTCGCTTCTTTATTTATTTTTTTTTTTTTTGTTTGGACTAAATAGGTTTTTGAGGAATTAGAAACACGCCGTGCACCATTTGGCGGCAAAAATAACCGGAAGGAATTATATCCTCATCCTCCCATTTTCCCCTCACTCCCCCCTTCGTAGGAAAAAGAGGAAATTAAATATTTTGCAATCTGCGGTGAGATGAGAACACAATTATAATTTAACAAGGAGAGTGAGAGCAGCAGCAAAATACTTTTTGAATGAAATCAGTGAAAATGGCGTAAAAATGTCCATGTATATGTCTGTGTGTGGGAGTCTGTGTGTGCGTTTATATATGTGTGCGTTAATGCTGCGGCGTTGCATTTCGGTTTTTATGGAACTCACACACACACACACAGACATGCTAAGAGGATCAGCGAGAGGGAATTGGTGTGAGAGAGAGAAAAGAGGAAGCGAAGAGAAACATAAAAAACAGTAACAGGATATATACTAATATACACACCCATACACACATATATACTGAGGCAAAAGTATAAAACTGAAGTAACCAAAGAAACGAGACATGCTAAAAGCGAGGAATTAAATTAAAAACAAAACGGAAATGAAATTGTCATAAGCCGGCGAAGGAAAACTCTTGATGCTTAAAAGAAAAACTCATCTTAGTGGTTGTATTCAGAGAGAGCTGCTTCTGATGCTGTTGGCCAAAAAAGCTTATATTTTAAATCAATTTCGTTAACTGTTTTATGCAGATAAATGAACGATGACACTGCAATTTCAATCGATTGAGAAATGAATCAAGAAAAACTTTGCAAAAGATGAACAATCTTTTAATTTATAACTTAATAAGTTGAGATTCAAATCTCTGCCAATAGAATTGATTGGCTTACACATTTATTTTGTGAGGCAAATAAATAGCATTGAGAACATTTATCTTTTCTTTTTGAGTTAAACTCAGACTAAATCAAATTCAAATTAGAAGTTTGGAAAACTACAAACCTACGATTTCTAAGTCAAGAAAATTTGTTTACCTTTTTAATATGAAATCTAACTAGTTACTTTTTTAGGTATATATAACATCAACGAGTCATAAATAAAAATTAATAATTTTACTATATATATTTTCATTTCTATGACGAAATCTGTTCATTTGAGAATATTTATAAAATATGTTAAAATATATATATGTTTAATTTTTAGAAAAATTAGAGAAGAATTTATTAAATAAGTTTAATTTTTTCTAAAAGAGGCACTGAACATATAAGATGTTAGTGCAATTGTTTTTTAACCCAGTTCCTAATAAGTTTCTCTAACAATTTAAAGAAGGACTCATTTTTTGGCATCTATATCTGTAGTTAATAAAATACTGCTTGCCGGTGATATATTGAAGTGTTAGGGTTAGAAAGGACAACAATTAGTTGCTTTTAGAGACTGAAGTTTTATTAGACAAAAAAGAATCTTAGCAGCAAATTTATAATATAGAACAAAGAATCACCTAAGGAGCATATAAATAGGTACTTCAGTGATTTAAAATCAATAAAATAAAATGATTATGGAATCTCTTTATTCAATTTCTATTTTACTTTATATCAAATAATCAACCATATAATTTTTCAAATTTTCAAAATTCTCAAAACCGGTTTAAGCTAATTTTTAGCCAGACAAGGAATAAATTTTCAAAATAAAATCGCATTTCTGTTGATATAGAAACATTTGGAATAACTCAAACTATTTTTTCTTTTGAAATATTCCTAATAGTTTAACAAGCATTTAAATTGCCTAAAATAACTTTAAATTGAAAACTTCAACGAATTGAGCAAACTTTTTTTTAACATTGCAACCTAAATTTCTAACCAAAAAGTTTATAATTTTCAAAGAAAATACTTCAATGTGAGAGATCATTCCCCCACTAATAGTTTCTCCTTCAATTCTCTATCGTTCTCTTTCATTTGCCACATAACAATTCGCCTGGGCCGAAATTCGTCATCGCAGGAACTGAAACGGGAGCAGCATCAACAGGAAATCAACTAAATTGTCGTCAATCCAATCAAGTGGAAATTTGATTAAAAAAGGAGAGAACAAAAAAGAAGAAAATTTGATAAATTTTGTAAACGGCAGAAAAAAGTCTGCGTGTGTGTGTGCAAGTGTATCTATGTGAATGTGTATATCAAAAAGGTAACAGAAAAAGAAAATCAACACGCGTACGCACATGAGAACGAGAACATAGCAAACATTAAAAATCGGCGAAGCGTAAAACTTCAACAGAGCTAAAAATAAAGAAAAAGCCGATAAAAACGAAATATTATAAATTACAGAAAAACGAAAAGAAACGTAAAAAGTATTCAAACTGAACCAATCAAATATAAAAAGTCTAACGAAGTGAAAGATAAACGCGAAAGTGCAAGAAAAACTAGTGGAAAATTAAAAGGTATTATTTAGTATCTGGTTAAAGCAAAAAAAAAACTACACACAATAAAAGGAGCATGGGGAAGGACACCATCTAACGACCCAGCTGACGACTTGCTTGTAGCAAGGACATTTCATATACCGACCAAACAAGTTTCCTTTTTTTTTTTTGTTGGTCTCTTTCTTTTTTGGACCAAAGCACGAAATTAAGTGCAGATTATCAGCAGATTATATTTTAATAGCATTTCAAGCTGTTGCCTTTCACAAGGAAGAACGAAAAAGAAACCGAAAGAAACGCAGCAAGAAAAACTACCACAACAACAAACATTGTGTGTGTGTGTGTGTGTGCTTTCGTGTGTGCCATCGTGTGTGTACTCTGGAGTGCGGCTTATTACATGATTACCGCTAAGAATATTTCGGCTCTTTCCCTTTTTATGTAATGGAATATCTAAAGCAAACATAAGCGTGTAAGAAAATTGAAATTAAAACCGAAATTAAGTGTCGAGTGACGTCTATCCTCTAGTAAAAACGAGTGTACTTGTGTGTGTGTGTGTAAGAGAGTTTTTATGTCAAGCATACGCCTCGTGGGCCAGCTGGAAGGAAAATAATCTTAATATAAGCAACAGGTGAGTTTTCCATTATCTGCGATAACATGTAGAATCTAGCATAATGTAGATTTATGTTACTTTAATTAATAAATTATTATTCACTTAAGGGGCTTCATATTAGTGGGTGTAAACAAAACAAGAGCCTACTTTCGGGAGCAACATTTTCGTGGAAACCAACATTACATATAACAAACTACTAAACTATGCTTGAGGCCATGCCAGTGGATTGTCTGGAATTATGTTCAAATAGTTAGATTCAAAAAGAGACCAGTGTTGAATAATATTCTCTAAATTGGCTTTAAAATGGCCATTTCGCATGTCAATTCAATTTGGTTCGCTAAATTTAATTGCAAGTGGAAAAATACATAAATGGAAACCCATCAATCGTTTTCACGTTCGACACCTGATAATTGAAATAAAGTTTTGAAGCTAATATATTATTTTTAATGACTCAATACTGTTTGCCTACTGCAAATAAGTTGAAATATTTAGCTAAAATTGTTCATTTGCGATAGCTTTATTCAAATAACTGATTTTCGATAAAATATTGATGGGAGATATATGATTTAATTTGGCATTCCAAAGAGTTGTGAGTGGAACCTCTTTTAGGCGGGTATTAAATGCGCATTTGGTAAATCCACCGCAATCTGCAAAAACACATTTAGCCGCACATTTCCTTCAGTCGAGTCGCATAAACCACACAAAAGCTTTTGGGAGGCGCTCCGCTTGGTTGTTAATTAATGCTAACCAACTTTCCGCTGCAGCATATTTAAAAACGCATTAGCTCCTCTTTTGGCTTGAATGCCGCCGCAGCCGACACAAATACATATGTATAGAGATACTCATACATATACAAATACACATACACATACATAAGCAGCAGATACTGACATAATTCTAACCGAGCTAAAAAACATTAGCGAGCAGAAAAAAAATGGAGAATCAGACAAAAGATAAATTAAGCAAACACTTTTCGGGTGTGTGTCAGGGTGCGTGTGTGTGTCTGTCTGTGTGTGTGTGTGTAATTACTTTAAATGCAGACGCAATGCGAATGTTGAATTTTTGTAGCAGCCTTTTGGGCGCTGCCTGATGCCTGCTGCCTTCGGCATGTGTTGCTAACTAATTTTATATTGTGGCAAAAAGTCGGGGACAACAACAAATGACAATGGCAAAGCCAGCACTTACTTTTTGTTGTTGGTGGTGGCATGTAATGTAAGACGGGGCCGAAACCGGGGGGGCGTGGTGTGTGCAAAATTGCTGCTTGCCATTAAGTCGAAACGAAACTTTGGGCCAACCATCCACCCACACAGACAACCCCACTCACACCTGAAGCAAGAGAGACCACATTGGCCATTATGGTGATGATGCTGCCTCTTCTCCTCCTCCTCCGCCCACTGATGTTGCTACAGTTGTTTGTTGTTTTAATGTTATTTGCCTGGCTAAGGCCGGCCTGGTCTTGGTGCTGCTGCTGCTTCTGTTTCATCTTGTGCTCTCTTGTTCTGCTGCTGGAATCTGTCACCATTTTACGTGACAATACAGCTGCAACTTTGTTGCCATCTCTTTCTATGTCTCTCTCTCTCTCTCTCTCTCTTGCTTTTCGGTTGCGAAGTGTGACTGCGGTCGACCGCTGCTAGGTGACCCTAAGCCGCATCGCCTCGCCTTCCCTCACTGGTTGTGTTACCTGACAAAACTTTAACACAAAAATTTCATTTAAAAGTTTCGCTACCTCTGGACCTGAGTCGTTGTTGCCAGCTCTCGCTCACCTCACCTACGCCAGATGCTTAAAACTTTCTTTTATGACAACTTTGGAGCAAATGGACATTGATGTTCCCTATTCCTCAGCTCGGCTCAGCTCGCCTCATAAATATATCTCGGCAATTCCTTATCCTTGGTGATGGGAGGCTCCGACACTCTATTAGCATGGGCAAAGTTATCCTGCAATAACTTCAAGCTGTGCATATTAAGAGTAAAGCTTTTTCGCTCCATCCAAAAGTTGCGAGCAAATGAATTTCATTTGATTATTTTGTTTGTCTTTTTTTTCGCAAATTCTTAATCGCTCTGTAGTTTGGTGACCTAGTTTATTGTAAGCCTGAACAACTCCTAACACAAACAAACTAACATTTTTGTTCGAATTTAAAATTCTAGTTTTTCACATGATGAAATATACATTTATTTATGAAATGTATTATTTTTTCGACAGCCTGAAGAGTGCCAATTTTGTCATATTGTTCAATATGTGGCAAATATTAATTATTGCAAACATTAAAAGAATGAGAATTATAAAAACAATTCAACCATTTTGTTCACGATTTCTAAATTGATGACTAATATTTATTTGGCCATGAATGGTTTCGAAAAATTCTATTTTTATGGTAATTAGATGCCTCTCTGGAAATTAAAAACTCATGTAGAGAATGCAGATTTCAAATAAACGAAAATAAAAAAAAAAACTAAATTGGGGTGCCTTCCACAACATTTATTCCATTTCTAAGTGAGTTGCGACAGTTTAAGACTCTAATATGATATAATTCTTTTAATTTATATGTCGTAGGCTGGCCTCTTTAGTATTTGTAATATATGGGCACACAACCCGGGTATAATCGTCTTATCGTTATTTGGGAATAAGAGAAGATGGAAGCAAAACGTGTTTAAGCAATAAGAAATTATATGTAAGAATAAATGAGCAATCCTTTAGGATTTTTCGAGAAAAAACAAAGTTTATAACACAGTTATGGGCACACAGCCCGGTGTTATCGATATTTGGGCACACTTAGAATAAGACAAGAATGAAAAGAAAACGTGTTTTAGCAAAAAAAAATTAAATCCAAACATAAGGGCTCTAGCATATTACAATATTATAGTTTCCTAAGCTTATGACAGTTTTAAGGCTAACTTTTGCCCTTTCAACTATAGCATGGCTATATTCATTAGTGTTAGTTGTGGGAAATGTTAATACATCTCTTAGACTGTCGTCGGAGGTCTGAGAATCTTCGGGGTGAATTTTTCAAATTTCGTTTCTCATTTCTGTGCAAAATTGGTTCCATATGCTGCCTTAATGGGGAGGAGGTCTCGCCTGCGAGCGTTCACGTCTTCACCTTGGCAAATAGATTTCAATGTAGTTTTCAATTACCTTTTAATTATCTTTGAAATGACTTTTTCGCCCTCTCCGACTGACAGCCACGCCCACACTCCCACCTTGGCAAGGCCAAGTGCAAAGTTTTCTTATTTTTATTAATTCTGTGAGCATAGGACAACAAAATATTTATTGAAAATGCCTCCTGGTAGGACACGTAGCAAAAAAAAAAAAAAAGAGAAAAAAAATAGAATGAAGAAAAGTTTCTTCGCATCGCATTACTCCCCTCTTCTCTCCTGCTGCCTTTTTTGCTTTTTGATTCGTACGTGAGGTAACTGAAAAACTGCGTAATTAAAAGTCAAACCGTTGAACAATTTAATATGGGAGTTTTCTATGTATGTGGGGATATTTTTAGACAACTTTTGCCATTTGATATGATAAATCTACTTAATCCAATAAACAAACAGCGCTTGAAACGATGCGTGCGTGGTACCAAAAACGAAAGCGACGAAAATACCAAGTTTTAATTGTGAAAGTTTTCGGCAATGCTAGAAAGAGAGAGAGAGAGCGAGAGCTGGGGGACTGCAGTGGGGTAAATAAAGTGATGCCCTCGGAGCGAGTGTATTTCGTTTCCTTCTACGCACAGCAGGTGTGGCAAATTGTTGCCCACATTGGTGCCCGCATTTCACGTAGTATAAGCTTTCAGTTTGAATTCCTTTTTGGCGCCCAAAATCTTCTCCAATCCAGCCTCCTCCAGCCTCCCACCTACCTTTTCGCTGGAATAGTCGGTCTTTCTGCCTGCTGGCTCTGCTGTCATTTTCCTTTACTTGTCGTCAACTTCATGCGTTTTGACATTTTTATTAGTTGAATACTCCTTAACAGCACGCTCCATTGCCGCCTGCCTGGCTGATGATGATGATGGTGGTGCCAGAGAGCTAGATTTTGTCGCCAGCTCTGCTTCTGCTGCTGCTGCTTCCACTAGCAGATCCTGTGACATCTAATAAGTGTTTACTGCGCCATGAAGCTCTTTCTCTAGCAGTGCCCCCAGTGCTTTAAAGTATCAATTGGGGGGAGTGTGTAAAAGCATTTAGATGCGTGTCTTTTCTCAATTTGTTGCCCTGCTGGAAGTGTGCTCCGAGTGTGTTCCGCAGTCGATAAATATTGAACAAATTGTAAGCGATTTGTTTTTTTTCCTCCTGCTCCTCCTCCTTTTCTCCCTTTTTTTTAAGTTCAAGATTAAACTTCATAATGAATGTGGGAATGGTAGCAAATGCTCGCCAATCGACTTTTCAAGCAAAAACTTAAGTCTAAAAAAAATGCTGAAAATTTAAATTGAAAATCGAGTTCTATATCGAGAGAATTCTTAATACTTATATGCCAAGCTTAATAAATTCAGAAGTAGAACATGATATCTAATCTAGTAAAATCTCAGCCAAATTGTCGTCCGCTTGTATAACATCGTTTGATTATCAAATGATTTTGTCGCATTTTATCTAATATAATACCATTTGTATTCCTTCTTAAAATTAATGTTCATAAATTATCTACTTATTGATCAGTGTACAGAGACCGAGGTTGCTCAATTATTTAATTTTCTATCGAAAACAAGACTTGAGGAGGTTCTCTAAATAATTATTTAAAGTTCCCTTAAGTAAAATTTTCACATTTCCCATGGTACCTCAAACGACCTTTTCCCTCACTTAAAGTACATTCAATAGCTAAACCTCAAATGGAAACACCTCAATTGAATAGAACTAAATGGGCCTGACCACTTTAGTGGCTAGCCCTTCAAATGACAGGTATAAATTGCTGAAACTTTAATAAAAACAAACCCTTTAATTTTGCTTCTTTTTTTTTGGCAAGTGACATGCCAAAATGGATGAAATTTTTGTTTAATATTTTTCTTTGGGCTGGACTACATTGAAATTTGTGTTGTATCATGTTATTGGCATACAGAAACAGTCAAACAATTTACATTCTTTTTTTCCAAAACCTAGATGTAGTTTTTGTGTTTTTGGGTGGGCTTTTTTTTCGGTTTGGTTGAAATGTGCAAATTAAATTGGTTTTCAGTTATATTTATTTTTTCGTGTTGTGTTTTGGGCCAAATAAACAGAAAGAACATATATAGTAAAATGGTTAAATTGTGTTTTTACAACTGCATCTCGATCTCGGTTGCATTTAATTCGCATATTTATTTAACATCTGCTGTTGCTGCTGCTGCTTACCTAATTAAATCGATTTAATTGTATAAATTAAAGTTGAATCGAGAAAAATGTTGCAAATAAGCAAATAAAATTCATGTTTTTGCTTAACATGCCCAGAGAGTCAATATCAGAAAGGAAAAAATAATCGGTTTTCTATCTATTGTAAATGGAACTTAATGTTATGAAATTTCCATTTAAGAAGTGTAACCAATACTTTAATGGGAATTCAGTGTTTAGAAAACACTTGAGGCGAACTTCTGCGGCATTTAGGCTTATTAATTATTAATTTCTTATTAATTATAACTTAGTTAAAGCTAAGATTGGGTTAGAGTAATTAAACGGAATCTGTTGTAATTTAACTGAGATATCTATTGGGAATATTGTTGAAAGGACGTTAGAAGGAGACACTTTCAGGAACATTTAGAGTTCTTTTCTATAAGTGCCAGTTGTCTATTCCGAGAGTATTAGTATTTAGTCGTATATCTAAGTTAAATAAGTGTTTTGGAGGTTCTTTTTTACGAAAACTCACATACTAAAATGTTCACTTGTGTGAAGAAAACGAACATCAGACGCAATTTCAGAGTTTTATTTGATTTTTTATAACTTTGCTATAATTGGCCGAGTTATTGGAAAATTTAAGGCCATTAAGTTTATTATATTGGCCATTCGGGCCAATTCTATCAAAAAGGAATTATTATTTTCGTCAAGTGGCAGAAAGAAAGCATACAAAAGACAGCACGAAAATTTCAGTGAACTATTTTGCTTTCATCTGGTTTGGTCAGACGACAACAAACATGCCCACATACACGGAGGAGAGGGAACAGGCAGAAGCAGAGCGAGAAACTCACAGAAAAAGAAGACACGCAGCGTATGCGCGATATTAAGTATACGCCTACAAGACACGCGCTCTGTCTGTTTGGACCACTTGCCGCCGCTCTCTCCCCTCCTCCTACTCCGGTGATTCATGCTTTTGCTCCCGCTCTTGTGAGTCCTTATGTATGTCTGTATGTTGCTTGTTTCTCTCGTCTCTTATTTAAACAGAACAATTAAAATGATTTTCCAAGCGCACTCGCACAGTCAAAAAACACACACACTCAGCAGCAGTTGTTGTTTTTGTTTATTTAGACGCAGGCATGTAGACATAACATCCAACAGCAACAACAAATTGAATGAACACGCGCCCCGAAAACGTTTAATAAACACAAAAGCAGCAAACGACGCCAGGCTTCAGGCCTAGCTAGGCTCCCCCCCCCCCTCCCTCTTCTCGTCTCATCTTATTTTCCCGTCTTCTTCTTCTTCTGTGGCTGCCTCTTTGAAACTTAATGAAATGTAATGATGAGAGGGCGGCAACGGCAACGGCATCAGTTGAAGGCGTGGCACACATACATAACATAGACAACAGTTTTGATGTAGAGTGGAAATGAAAACAGACAATAGTAAACAGTGTGAAGACAACAATGAAATCAAGAGCCAAAGTCAGGAAATGTACGAAATTTGAATAGAAAATGAAAGCACTCATACACCACACACACCACACACACACACACACACACGCACACAAATTACACACACCACATATTTGTGTTTGGAAAACCATATACCATGCAGATCTGCTATACATACATATCTATATATACATACATATCTATATATACATATGTATATCTATGTAATTTGTGCGGAAAACTTCGACAAATTGTATTGAGAAGTTCCCAGAGACAAAAGGTGAGGTTTAACATATAAGATGAGATAAAATCAAGTGACAGGAGCGATTTGCTATGAAATGGAGGTCATATGTCCACATTAACTAATTTAGGTATGAGAATTAGTTCTTTATTCTCAAGAAAATAATTGGCTATAGCAGGACAGAATTATCTAATTATCCTTCTGTCAATTTAGAGGGTCACAGATCCACTGCAAATCCTTTTTCAATTTCGATTAATCGATTGGTAGGGGGTTTGTATGAGTTATTCTTAAAAAACGAGCTAAATTCAGCTAGAATAAGCCGACAATTTCAATCATCAATGGGGTATTCAGAAGGACTTTTGTTATTAATCGATTGGTAGGGAGTTTGTATGATTTATTTTTATAAAACGAGCTAAATTCAGCTAGAATAAGCCGACAATTTTAATCATCAATGGCCTATTCAGAAGAACTTTTGTTTTTAAATGAAAGTTTCCCTCCTCAATCACTCATTCCGCTCCTGTTCATGTGTCTGTGTGCATTCAACTTTGGTTAAGCAATTAATTCTCTGCCGCGTGGCTGCTCAAAATCTTAGACTAATTTCACACACACTTTTTGTCCAAGGGAAAAACTTTAAAATTCCGCCACAAGCTGAATAACTTGGGAACACGGGAACAAGGAGTCGCGGTTGGAGGAGTGGAAACTTTTTAGTTAAGCAATTTAATGTGCGCACAATTAAGTCAACGACAACAACAACAACAAGGACCTTACTTTAGGGGGGAGACGAGTTTTTTTCCCACATCTCCCCCACTCTCCCTCCTCCTCCTCCGCCTCTGCTAGTTTCTGGTCTCTCTCATCTTTCTCGTTAACTTTTTTTTGCACTAATTTGCATATGAAGTATTCGTCTTTACCGACCGCCAACCGCTGCTACCGCAACAACAACAACTTAAAGCAACATTTTGTGTATATGTTTGTGTGTGTATGGGTGTGTGTGTGTGTGTGTGTAGTACAGTAAATGTCAAATGCATTCACTTTGCTATTCTAGTGGCTACGTGCAGTCAATTGCCAACAAAAGTTTTTCCCCCAACAACGGACGTGCATTACATTAATCCTAGAGTACGTCTCCCCCCCCCTGACTCCCTCCATCAAGCCCCCACTCTATTCTTATGGGTAGCAGGAGTAGCTACCCAGTCCATGCCCATCCCGTGGCAAATCATTTTAAATGCTATATCAGCGAAAAAAAAAGAATCTCGTAATTAACGTTAAGTGCAGATTTGTCGGCTACATCGAGGATTTATCCCTTCGAAACTTCTCGCCCGATGCGGTCGATCGAAGTATATGTATTCATATATCTATTAACTGCATTTCTATGGCTTGTTTTCCATTTACACGCGATGCTTTTAATCACCATTTGCATTTTATTCAAGTGCCTTTTCCAATGGTGAAGAGGCAGAAAATTGTAAAAATGTTGCAATATGTGTCGGGATAAACTAGAGTGGGATGACGAATTTAAAGCTGTAATCAGTGCCACTTAGCCGAAACATTTAAAATCGTTTTCCCTTAACGCTATAATAGGTATTGAAAATGGAAAACTTTGGCCATCTTAAGCAAAATACGATTCGAGGGCAGCTGCAAGAGATCAACACGATTTAAAAGTATTCTGCCAAAAGTATTAAACCAACCAATTCAGTCAAAAATCAGTCAGGGATATTCGCCTTTTATCTGACATAAATATGAATATCATTTCTCATGAATAAGTTGGATAGAATACATCATTTGTTTGGAAGAGAGTTTGAATGGGTTCTTGGGCACAGACTTTAGAGTCAGTGTAAGCGCTGTGGATCGAAATACTACAAACACGTATTTCGATCCAGTTTGAGTAAAGTTAGTAAAGTTTGATCTTTGTTAAATTATTATGAAATATGTGTAATTATTATTACACATTTATAGATAATTACTTTATTTAATTTGTTTATTCACTATGTTACAGTTTCTCATGTTATACTTAGTTGCTCTCAAAGAATCACTTTTTGGTCTGTTTGTCTGTGTTCTCTCAATTTTAGTGTTAATAAATATGCGCATTGCTTTGCCACGACAGTGTTGGACAATGTGTTCCGAAATCGTTATTGTTGATGGTTACATTTCAAACTAACTACCACACGTTATCAGATCCTCCCGCGGAGAAACTTGATTCCATGCTCAATATTAATCCTATAGCTATTAAATAACAATATGTCAATGGAAATGGCATTTAAAATAATTTATCTTTTCCTTTGGAATATTAATAAACAAATGGTTGATGGTTTTCCACGTCTCTGATGAATCAAAATCTACAAAATCTAATTAATTTTTTTACGATTGAGTGACACAGTTGAAGTTAAGAACACAACTGAAGTTATGAAATTTGTTTTACATATCCAGAATGTATATATTTTGATCCCGCATATATAAGCCACTGTTTTATCATAAGAAATTGAATTTGTTTTATCACTCTGAATTTACTGAACTGTGTCTGCCACTGCTAGAACCTGTTTTGATCGTTCGTCTGCTTGCTTATTCCTAAATTTGCGATTTATAAGGATGGGAAAAGAAGGTATAAACAAAAACCAAAGAAGGCGACAGATTGACGCCAACGAGTTTCACAAAAACAAAACTTGGTTAGATAAACAAGAATATCCCTAAGAAGAGTGTTGGAGACAATGATATTTTAGAGAAAATAAAGAAATGTAATTGGTTCCTCAACAAGCTGTAATCATAGCTTTACTTTGGTGATTTTTGGTAAGCGATGCAAGTTCATCAAGACATTTAGTTAATATAAAATACATGGCTTAGTTAGTACAAGTATAAACACAACTAAAGAACAAAGGCAACCTCAAGCTGTGAGCATTTTAATAATAATATTTGTCCAAGGTTTAAATGAAAGCTTGGTCCTTGCTTCTAAACCTTTATCATCACCTTTTAAATCAGTCATTCATTCATATCCTATGGAAATATGTCGTGAAATTTAATCCTTTGATAGCACAATTGGTTTAAATTGCTCTTACATAGCCACATGCATAGTTAAAGATACTAACTAATTCAGATCAAACACCATATTTGTTATAAGATAAAATAAACTCATTCTCTTGGTGAAATTGTGTAGCTCTTTGATTTCCGTGTCGTAAATCAGGAAAAAGCTCTGAATATATGTCATTGGATTGAACAAAATCCTGGATAAAATATGCGCTTTGCCCTTTTGCCGCTTTAATGACACAATTCATTTATAATTAACTGGAGCTCTTTGGCTTAAATTATGGCAACTACTGAGTAGTTCACTTGCAGCACCTTTCTGCAAACTATTTTTAAATGTCAACTGACACAGATTGCGCGCAGAGAAGACACGAGAGAAGATACATTTCATATGTATTATGTATATGTATCTTTCGGATGTCTTTCCCCCTTCCGCTTGATGGCCAAAATGTTGTACATACATTTAAGTTAAATGCCTGCCATATACAATCGTCTGTCTGGCGACGTCTTCTTACTTGCTCCCTTTCGCAGAGAGCACACTGGAAATTACGTGACACATTTAAAAGAAAGCAAAACTAATGTCAGGGAATGGAAGGGAAGGGATGGGAAGGGGATGCTGCTTTTCGGTTGAGATGTGGATGGCTGGATGGATGGATGGACGGATGGATGGATGGGTATCATGGAAAAGAGCCAGCCCAAACACTTTAGATGTCATTGTACCGCATTTAGATTGAGTTGCTCTCGAGCAGAAGCCAAAACATAACAAGAAGGTAGCTTGGGCCAGGAGCCGAGGGAGGTTGGTAGGGGGGAGGGGCATCGTTAGTGTCACTTAAGCTCGAGTCTTTGGCACTCACACATGCAGATTGTAAGGGTGGCAAAATGATGGTGGTAAGGGTTGCTTGCTGCGCACTTGTAAATAATTGTCTATCTAAAGTTATACAACATCGTCATGATGATCATCATCATCATCATCATCATCATGATCCTCTCAGGCGTATGTGGGTAATTTGAGGGGCACTTGCAACATTCAACTGCTGCAACTGCTGCAACTGGGACCATAATCATGGTCAAATATTTAGTTGGCATTATGTCATGCCTCACATAAATTTAAGTAGATGAATAAATATTGATGTCATGTCAACAATATTATCAATTAAATTCATCAGCCCACTAGAAAAGCGCAAAAATATTTTGCAAAATTTAATTGCTTAAAAGCATTAACTGGGCCAACAACCAACAATAACCAACCACAAATAACTAAATTTAAATTTCCTTTCATATTGATCTAACAAATAAAGCACAAATTGTGCATTTCCGTAGTGGCAACATGCTGTGCATGCGTATGTGTGCTTGTGTGTGTGTGTGTGTGTGTGTGTGTATATCCTGCGGATGTCTCTCCCATAACTGATTAACGTTCAAATTGTTATCAATTTGTAATTATGCAGCGCTGCTTGCCTCCTGCCTGGCTGCTGTCAGCCAAGGGCTTTTGGCCTGCCCAAAACCGTTGGTTCACGCCCCACTCCTCCCTCTACCCTGGCATGCATCCTGCTTCCATCCTTCCACAATAAGCGTCTGCGGTTTTATGCGGCTCTTGCGGTTTTTCCGACACACACTTTCCCCTCCTTGTTCAGTACTTGGCTAAATTGTGCAAGGCAGGCCAAAATGCAGAAGGTTAGAGGATGACAAAAAGCATATTCGACTTGGCAAATTGTTTGTTAATTAGTGAAAGTAAAATTAAAGCCCAAAACTTAGAAGCAATCACTTTTAAGCGAACTATTAAAGCGATTTCCATGTGAAGTTTCTATTATATATTTTGTTGCTTTTCTTCATTTTAATGCTAGAATGCGACTGACTACTAAAATTAAAAATAAGGATGGTCTCTATATTTGAACACTGATTTGTTTCATTTTTCTGTTTTATTTTTGTTAACAAAATTCGTCATATAAATTTTCAAAGCACGTCAAAACCTTAAATCTTCTTAAAAAATAGTAGATTTTATTGTATTTTATAATTTATTTTAAAGAAGAATAAGGTTTAATTTTACCTTAAGTTCTAAAGCTTTAAGATGTGATCAACATTTCCACTAAAAAATGGCAGAAAATCTCTCTTTTTTTGAAAGCCCTTCAACAATGTTTAAAATGGCAGAATATCTTTTTTTTTTCTTAATTAAAAGCCCTTCAATAATGTTTAATTATCGATCGATTGTTATCAATAGAACTCATGTCTTTATTGTCATTAATTTGTTATTTCTAGACAAATATTTATTTTTTTGGAGATGTGAATTTGTAATCTGAAGATGCTGATTGGTTTTGACATTTTGTTATCTTTATAATAACATAAGATTTACCTTTGAGCAAAAGCCAAAAATATCAAGTTCGCAAGATATAGTAAAGTAAATAATTCATCCTTTAAAATAAAAGTTTGTAGAGGAAAACTTTTCCAACGTGAAGTAAAATCTAGATAAAATATTTCCTCTCATGAAATTTACATCATAAAATAATTTTCAAAGGGTATTTCCTAGGCGACTTTCTCATCTCCTTTTTCTTGTGTTATTCTACTTATGTTCTTAAAGATATGAAATTGTGTAACTTTAACATTTTTGGCACAATTGCCTGTATTATAAAGTTAAACTCGCACAAAATCACCAAGAACTAAAGAGAGTTAAGTTCTGTGATATCCAACAACAAGAAAGTTGCCAGGCAACAACCAATATTCTGAGACAAATAAGCAAATCAAATTGATGCCACGCAGTGTGGCAGGAATGGCATGAAATCAAATTGAAATTGAAACTAGACAAAGTGAATTCAAGGAGCCGAAGGAGCAGAGAGTGGAAGAGAGAGAGAGAGAGAGAGAAGGGCCCTTTGTGAGTTCTGTTATACAATATTATCAAGCTTATATAATTTGCTCACACATATATGTATATGTATATATATACATACGATAAAGCTCGAGTAACAAAGTTGAATGGCTGGCTCTATATCAGAGAGTCAGAGGACATCCTGCTTGATGTATCAAAAGTTATTGTGGCAGGGCATATTCGACTGGAGCCAAGGATTATCAAAGTATTAGAAGCGGCGTCGAGATGAGATTCAGTTTTCTGAGCCCCTTAGCTGAGCTTTTGACTGTAACTTTGCGCACTTTATGGGCAAATGTCGTGCTGTCGTGGTTCGGTTCCTATTCTTTTCCTTCTTTCCGGGGGCCTCCTTTCTACATGATAGAAGGAGCGTCATAAAACTTCACAAGCAAGAAAACGAAAAAAAAAGGAGCAGAGAAAACAGCAAAAAGAGAAGCAGCAACTCGCACATGCATACACATAAGTGAAAGACAAAAGATGACGCCAACAAAGACAAAAGGCGAAAGCAACAAAAAAAGCGAAAGAAGAAACTTCAGCCTCCCAACTAGAGGAGGAGGACATTTGATAACAAGGACAGGATGTGCCACAGGACCAAGTGAATGTACCAAGAATTGCAACAACTGCCACATGTAAGAATTATTATCTGCTCTTGCACTTTCAAGTGGCCCCCAAAGACAGTAGTATGTAAGCCCCCCACCCCTCCCCGAAATAGCCACGATGCGGAGAGTGGATGGGCGGAGACAATGAATAATGTCCTTGGCGCGCAATGCGGAAATGCAGGCAGCCAGTCAGCCAGTGAGCCAGCCAGCGAGTAGGTAAATAAAATAAAGCCATAAAGGAAATATGCTTTCGTGAACGTTTCAATCGACATAAAATTTTATAACCAGCATTTTATTTTCACTCAGCCAAAAATAACAAAAACAAACGAAACGGCAAAAACTTTCGCCCACAAAAAATGAGAGAAAATGTTGCTAAAGTTATGCTTTCTCTCTCACTTACTCTTATTTTATTTTTGGCAATTTGCCTGAGTTCCCAAAAAAAAATGAATTCCATAAATGTCCATGAAGCCCGTTTCAAAATCATGGTGTTAGCAGAGGTGAATGAGCGGTATTTCACGGGGAGAGGGGTGAGGGGTTAGGGGTTTGTTTGTGGTGCTTAACTAATTTGAAAATTGTTTGCTTTAGTTCAAATATGTTTTGCGTTTGGCGTTTTGGCATTTTTGGCCTGCAGCCAAATTACTAGATCGCTGACTGCTGCCTGCTGCCGACTCCCGGCTGACATGGCGTATGCGTAATGCCATGCGTGGGTCGGCGCTTTGAAGTGCCATGGAAGTGAAGTGAAGAGAATACGCTAACGGGCATTCCCATTTTCGCTATTTGGCCATGCTGTGTACTATTTGGCCATGGCATTGTGGATTCCACTCTGCGGCAATTCAAACATGAAACATATTAATGGTCTGCTAATTAAATCGCGACAAAGGTGTGATTGCAATTGATTTGACCGAAAAAGTTTGCACCCCCACCCCCCACATAAATGTATTTTCATTTGAATGATTGAAAAATCATTGTCTATGGATTGCAAAAACACATTTGCAATGCAGTGACAAATTGCGGCACTCTTAACGGATAATTTATCGCATTGGATTAGATGATTTTTAGCCTGAGTGCAATAATATTCGAAATTGTAGTTTGATTCCATTGCAGAAAAAATGTTTCTAGGTGGGTAAATGAAAGAAACAAACAACAATCTGGTATTGAGAGCAAAGAAGGGTCTTAGAAGTAGTGACTAAGTACATTGGATTGTCTACAAAATTGGGTGATAAACTTAATAAAGATTAGTAAAGAACAATTTTACTACATCTTATCATGTTTAATCTTCAAGAGTTCTACAAACAGCTAATTATCATTATTAAAATTGTATATGTAATATTTCTAACAGTTTTGGTACAAAAGAAAAGAAATCATTATAATATACTAAACATTTTACCTTGCCATAAATATTTTCCCAATTTTTTTTAAATTTGATATTTAAAAAAATATTCGACGCGAAATCATTCCTACGAGAAAATATGCAATATTCGATTTAATATTTTCAACGTATTCACACAAACGTAAAAAATTTTTTAGTTATGTTATGTTATGTTTTTGTTTTATGTTTATGTTTTACATTTTTAAATTTTTCGTTCAATCTACAGTTTGTTTTCGGTCTTTACAAATGTTTCTGCAATTTTACAAATTATTGATTTTTGCTTTTTGATTTTATTTGCTACATAAATTAGATTTCATGCCAATATCGATTAGAAAAGTTGCCAAATGTGTGGAATTTAAATTTCTACAGCAATTACCTTCGGCTTATTAAAATGTTATCACATTTACATTGCGTTTGCTCAATACATATTCAAATTATGTGAATGCCTGGCTTTGGCATTTTGGTTTATTTGCCTTTTGTGTTAAGTATTTTTGCAATTAAATTTCATTTAGTTGAAAGACAAAAGCCAAAGGCGTTCAAAGAAAAACCAAGCAGCAGGGAGCATCAGGGAGCAGCAGGAGACGACCAAGAGAAAAATGCGTTCCATCTCGAAAGAAAACGCCACAAAGGAGAAGCAAACCAGTCACAAATAATAATGGCGTTGATTTCATTTCATTTCTCAATCTCCACCCGCAGCATCCGTAATTTTTTGTAATTTTTTTCCTCTCCTTTTATTTGTCTACTTGTTAGCAGCAGCCGCTGCCGCCGCCGCCTTGGTATTAACACATTAAAAAACTCGCTGTCCGCCTTTCAGTTTGTCTTTCCTTTTTCGTACCCTGTAATCAAGGGTCGGGAGGGCATATCAAATAGAAGTCAGGAAGTTCAGCATATGAAGCGAAAACTTTAATATTTCGGATTATTAATTTGTTAATTTTTTATAAATTTGGAAGCCGTTTTCGAGTAACTGGAGGTCCACACAAGGTAACGACTCCAGTTACTCATGCTATTAACAAATATAAATCTATATCTATCTAAGCTAACTTTTGACTTTGCGACCAACAAAAATTTCACATCTGATAGGCCGTATTTTAGAATCAATATTTTTATCTACTTAATTACAACAAAATCGATATAACAGTCGAATAAATATCCTTTAAAATGGCATACTCAATCAGGCATCATAATCCTTAAGTTGCTAGATGGCTCCAGTGAGTTTATAATAAGCAGAGGAATCGGATTTAATTTTCAAATTTTTTAATCCAGGATATTTAAAAAGTCGTTGCTTCTATTAAGAAAATGCTTTTTTCATCCCGTTGGTGGCGCTTTTCTTTGACTATTTTCCGTTTTACTTTAAGTGAGCCATAAAATGAAAAATCAACGAGGTTTTTGTCGCCATTCACTTTGCCTTTTACTTTCCGTTGTTCTTCTGCCTTTTTATTCCATCTTTTTGCTTGTTTTTCTTTTTTGGCTACTTTGCTTCATTATTTGTTTGGCAATGTTTACGGAAATCATTAGCATTTTCTTTTCAAGTTCTCCTCAAGCTCCAATGAATGAATGGCAGATCCCCAGAGTTGAATTTTGTAGTGTAGTGCTGTGTAGTGTTGTGTAATGGCAGTCAGCGATCTATAAATCAGAGTGAATATTGATTGAAACGTAAGCAATTGAACTGTGGCCCTAATTTAATTGGTTTGCTCTCTATTGGCCAGTTTTTCATGCCTCATAACGCAACCCCAATGAGGCTTAGCCTCCCCCCCTTCCCCCTACGGACGTACCACGTGAAAGCCCCCTCTTTCATTCACTTTCCACTCATTTCAACTTTTCACTTTCAATTTGCAAGACTCTGCAGACCATAAAGCGGAGCGTTTATGGCCAACACGCGTGGCTAACACACACACACACTCTCGACCAAAATGGGAAAAGAGAAAAAACAAACTTTTATAATTCATAAGCTCGGGGCATAAACTACTTAACAAGAGGAATTCAGCTAAACACACAGCAACACTTGGATTTGCACTTTACAAAATTTGGGTTTGAGTGAGTATAAACGAATGGAAGGGGGCAGGGGAGCAGGAGGGCTCGGAGGGGAGTGGACAGTCTGGACTGGACTGAAGGGAAGGAGAAGGCCTTCAGTTGGTCAGAGGGAAAAGCAAATCATGTTTTAACAACTTAATAAGTGGGCCATTGGCTAGGGCAACAATATTTGAATATTGGTCCAGAATTGTTTAGTGAGCCAGGGGGGTCCTGGAGGGGGGGACTGATGGACAGATGAATGGAAGGACATGACTGACTGGAGAGTGGAGCTTGTGTTTATCTACTCAAGCGAATGACGTGCACATTTGTTTGCCACAAACAGAACACTGACCAAAACTCAATGTTGCTTTTCCGTACCCTGTAAGTATTATGCGTATAAAGATGATGGGTATATTGAGTTCAAGAATAACAGTAGAAAGCATTGCTAATTACTGATCAATTACTGACTGGTCGATCTACACACATCTCTAATTGAAAATACTCCGATGACTTAAGCTTTTACATATGTCCTTAAATTTCTACATTTTCTCCACACAATTATTAAGAAAGAACTTGCTATTTCTTTTTAAATCCATTTGAACTTAATGTTTTTGTGATGAGTAATTCCATTTATTGAACAAATCTTTGAAAATAGTTAAATAAATTAACTAAAATCGCAACCAACAAAATTTTTTTCATGCATATTTAGCTAGATTTCTTCAGTTTGTTAAACCGAAATATGAAAGTTCCGAGTTAATTCAGTTGCAAATAGATAGACAAATCGATACTTATCACAATTGTGACTCCATAAGTCAGCCGCATTGCAGGGTATCTCGAATTCGTCTCCACGATAACTGCATACAATGGGATATTCTTTTATTTGACTTGGTTTTTTATGACATTTCAAGGAAAAATTTATATAATAATCATAAAAGCGGGAGAGCATGACCGTTGCGGAAATGCTGCGATTTATTTGTATTTGTAGAGTGTTTCCTCTCTGCGTGTGTGTGTGTGTATAAGAAGTGTGTGTGTGAGTGTGGCGGCGGGGGTGTGTGTTTGTTTTTTATTTTCAGCCAATTGATTTGACTGCCAGGCATGTAGGGAGTAGTTGGTCGGATGGCATTGCAGGCGGGGTCCTGGCATAGCCTGGGGATTGTTTTTAGTACTCATGGCTTGGCCCATAAAACTGTAACATCATATATTGCCGTTGCACGACTCACGACCTGCGATGCTGCTGTGCCACATTTTATGTGGCATGGATTTTTTTTTACGGTACCACACACCCACACACACTAGTTGAGGTTGTGTTGGGTGGGTGGGGGAAAAGGCATCAAATCAGGAAATTGTTGCAATTAAAGAGCAAATAATGACGAGCCTAATAATGAATTAGTCGAGTGTGCAAAATGGAATACTCATAAGTTGAAGTTGCAGGGCAATTTGCCCGGGGAGAGAATGTTTTAATGTTTGGTTTCTGAATTGTAGAGAACAGTTATCGAATAACTTTAATTTCATAAAGAGCTTCTATAGAAACGGTTTTTTGCATTTATTTGCAAGCATAAAAAATTGAATTTATTCTTAAATTTAATTTCTTATTGCTATAATACGTTTTTTCTTCATATTCTAAGTGTGCCCATATATCGATAACACGATTATACCCGGGCTGTGTGCCCATATTTCACAAAGACTGAAGATGCCATATTAGGCCGGTGAGCGGGCACATTTGGGAATAGAGTAGACGTTCACATTGCACATAAAGTGGACGTTAACACTAGGTGTATAAATAAATGAATTATTATTTTAAAAACTCTAAATAATATTAATCTCTCTCTTTCCTTCTCAATTTTCAGGTAAATTTTGAAAAATCACACTTTAAGCATCCACATATCTATCTTTTGCTGTTACTTGGTGAGTTTTTCAACGAAATATTTGATAAAAGAAACCATCCGGATTATAGGATTAATTTCCTCGCATATGAGAGACCCACATTTTATTTGATGTGATCAGATTAAACCAACCACCTAGATCTAAAAGCGTTCACTTTGAACTATACTCTTCATCTCAAATGTGTCATAGATATATATGTGGTGATATAATGGTTAAATCGGCATAACAATTACTACTAGATTCATATTAGAAAATTTTTCCTTAAGAATTCATCATCATAAGCTACCTTCTATACCCTTCAGAAAGGGTATGTTCAAATGCAATGAAAATACAGCTAGTCAGAAGATGACGTGTGTTGATGATGATATATTTGATCCACTCATGAAGCTTATGTGGGGACCACGTTGGGGATCATCTTTCTATAATGAAGGCGTCAAATTTATCACTCTATTTGATTGTGTGATGCGAACAAAAAAAATAAAAAAGAGAGTAGTCCACTCTATTTTATGAAATATACATAGTAGTTGGGCAAGCACATTTTTTTTATGGCATTCACATCTCAATTATGGCTCGCCAGGACATCATCCATACACACACAGACACACCCAACACCCACAGAGAACTGAGGCTTAGCCTTTTATTATGATGACGTTGCTCAGACAACGAATCAACCGCAAAAAATTCAAATATTTTACACAGAAGCAACCAAGCTGAAACACATGGCCGATCAGGGGGCGGGATAGTCGACTGACTGGGAGAGCACAAAAAAAGAAGGGAAAACAACAAAAAAAAAAATTGGCATTAATTTTAATATACCATGCCAACAACAATGACAAACAAGAAAATATGCAAAAAAAAAAACCCAGGCAAAGCGGAAAAGAGAAACCCAGATGAGTGGAACAGAGTGCAAAAAATGTAATTTTTTTAATTAAAAATTGTTTTTTACGAATTTTTATTGGACTTTCGTTTTATTTGTGGGGGCAAAATCCTTTACCTTTCGCTTTATCCAATACTTTCCACAACCTCATGCCACTTGTCACTTGAACTGTCAATTACATTTCCAGGAGGTTCTTGCCCAACCACCTAACCACCCACCCAATAACCGAGGCCACCCAATCATCATCCCATATCAAACTCATTTTCATGTGCATGCATGCGAAATTTTCCTTCAATTCTTTTCCTTTCGGTTATTTTTTCCCCTCTCCTTACCCTTACCGAAATGGGTACGTTCACTTTGGTTTGGACTTTGGATCTGCAAAAGCAGCCGCCCAAAAGCCTTCTTTTGCTGATTATTATTTTTAGATGTTAGCAGGAAAATAACGATCAAAAAGATTACTCATAATTCCAGCGCTCTCTTTTGATATTTATCTATACCTCGATATCTCATGAAATTTCTTTATCATTGATGAATAAGATAGATTGAAAATATTCGTTATTTATCGCAAATAAGCGATATTACATTTCGATGTTTTGCACATTGATTTATTTGTGATTACTAGCGAATATATTCAATCTATCGATATCCACAATTCTACTTATATATGAGTAATTATTTGCCCCTATTCATATATTCGAAGGATTGACTTTTCGTGGATAAGCACATTTAAATTAAAACTCTTTTATCTAAAGACTTACAAAAACCACAGAAATTTTATTGATATCGATTGAATATTTAATAGACTTTTAAAGAAAGATGGGACTTATTGGTTAGATTCACTATCGAAAGATTTCAAGAAATTTTATACGTTTTAGAAAAGCTTAGAAAGGGTATTAGAAACTTCATGCAAGCCTAAGTTCGGCTTTTTGGTTTCTCGAATATTTTTTATACTTTTTGATTTGATTAACATTTAAATTTGCTTTTGGCGTATCCAGCAAATACAGGGACCTAGAGTGGAATGCATTTGACAGTTGTTTGGCTGGGCTAAAAATTTAGATGGTGAATTTCTTTCTTATTTCCACAAAAGGCTCTCCTCGTCTGGGATTGTTCCTTGCCATCGCCCCGTTGTCCCTTCTCATCTCACTCTCTCTCTCTCTCTCTCTGAATCTATTTCCTATTCTGGCCATAGAATTGTGTGCTTATGACATATAATAATCAATTGTTTTTAGCCTTGGCTTGCCTTCCGCCTATCGAAGCGGCAATAGAGAGGAGCACATGTCCTAAGCAGTCAAGCGTTTTGTGTTATTGATGAGTCCGATGAGTTCTGCCTGGCATTATTATACAATATTATTTGCTGCAGCAAATTGTTTATTGTTTTATTGAAATGAATTATTATTGTTGGCAGAGCTGGCAGGCTTCATGATTTCAATGCAATTTGCATGCGTTGATTGCTGAAATGAAGTGGATGCTTCAACAAATCAAATTCTGTCCCAGTTCTAGCTCCGAATCCATGTCCTCCTCTCCCTCTCCAATGTCCCTGTCGTCTTTGTCTTGCTTTCTCCAATTTCAATTCGTCGATTTTGGTCATTTTATCTTAATTGAAGTGCAAAAACATCATAATAGTAAAATATCAAGATCAATATGGACTTATGGAATTTCAATTAAGTCATCTTGAAGGCTTCAACTGAATGAATTTTCTCAATAATTTGCTTTATAAATAGTAAATCAACAGATAATATTGTTATTAAATTAATATCCTTTAAAACTGTGATTCCAAATAATAATTTAATTGTTAAAAACAAAGCGAATTTAAGTCGTTTAAGGATCTACAATTGCACTTTGTTTGTTGTACACATGAATAAGGTTGTTTTGAGGTGAATTTTCATTTATTATATACACAATTCTAATCAAAAGAGATTACCAAGTTGTTGAAAACTTTCATTAAGATGTACATTTGGCATGAAATTCATCGTTTTAAGTACAATGGAAGCCTAATTGTATATTTGTTATTTCCTGTTTAGATTTGGGTTCTTCCGACCTTCTTACTCTTGTTTATATTGGTGAAAAAAACACTTATTGGTTTTCTGATTTTTAAACGATACCACATAGAGACACAATAACTGAAGTTTTCTATGTATATATGTAAGTGCACATATCTGGAACACTCTATATAGCAATGTCGTCGGACTCGGACACATTTTTGACTCTTGCTCATAACTTCAGCTTAAAAAGACATTTGGATTATTGTTGCTTATAGTTCGAAAGGTTGAAACATAACGAATCTTTGATTAGAAGTTAATAAATTAAAAACGACGAAGTTTTAAGGGGGTCCATTGAAGTCAGGGTTGGACACTTTTGAAAATCAACAAGAAAAAATCATGTTTTATTTCGCATAATTCTTTTTTATTGTGTAAAACAATTCTAAGACTCACTATTTTCCGTGGCCAACTAAGGCACTACTTTAAAACTCGATTACTTCGTAATTGGGGATCAAACTATATCGGGAAGTGGCCGGATCTCCATAAATTGACCATAGGGCTGTTCAACACTAATAACAAAAAGTGTTCGATCTTGACGACATGTGGCACATCATTTAGGTAAACGAGAATTTCATTTGGCATTTTGTTACCAGAACTTTAAAACTTTTTCTTGCAACTTTCACTGCACTGTGTAAAAAATAAATTTGGAGTGGTATGAAAAGTTTGCCGTCGTAGAAAATAGTCGTACCACACTTACACACAGATGGCGATAGTAGTTTAATATGAAATATTGGAACATTCCACCACAAATCGATTGATTGATCGGTAATGAAGTAAATTTTTCGATAGCTTGTCGATTTCGTCACGTCTGAAGATATTTGTTCTGAGCTGAAAAACTTCAAACGAATTTGTCGAATTCTTTGAAACCTTCTGCGAATCAACTTTTTCATTAGAAGAATATTCAAATTTTCGATTCTTTTCGTATGCTCAGATTTTATTTTATTTATAAACGTTATTTGCATCTGTAATTGAAAGCTTCGCTTTTAAATGCAATCTCTGCGCAATATTCAGGAGAAAGCAACAGCTGCACTCAAATCTCAGTTAGTTTTCAAAGCAAATCCCCAAAGGAGCTGGATTTAAGTACGTGTTGATTACGGAACGTGTTTCTTCTTGTTCTTTCACTTGGTGTTGGTGTTGCTGTTGTTCTTGTTGTTGTTGTTGTAGTTAATGGCGACAGAAACTACAACTGAAGATGGAGAATAAAGCGCAGACATGAAGGCGAACTTCTAGACCATTTACCATATTCCACAATATAAGCAAAACGTAGTTTTTTATGCAAATATTTAAGAGCATCATCGAAGCACGGCGAGTGCAAGACTGAGTCCATGTATAGTGCGCTGTGTGGCTTTTCCATGTGTGTGTGTGTGTGTGTGTGTGTGTGTATGAGCTGAGAGTTCTGTAAGCCATATGTAGATATATGTTTATGTCTGTGCACTACACTTGACGATAAAATCGTCATGTAGTCGTAATGTCTGCATCAAATTGCATTTGCGGAACGCCTTCGCCTTCATCCCACACACACACACACACACACCCGCACACACACACACACATTCGCGCGAGTGCCTTTGGGGGCCATATGTGTCGACATCCTCGACGCAATGTGTATTTATGCATAGTTTAATGCGGTTCAATGTCTGGTAACGACATCAAAACACAACCAGGACGATGAGAGGACGTCGTCGCCCTCGCCGTCGTCGTCGTCGTCATCGACTGTGTTGTTGGCTAAAGTCATAATCATAATCAGGAATCATAATCAACAGGCGCATTGGATGTCAAGGGGTTGCATTCAGTATCTTGAATAGATATTTTTATTATTTTCAAATTGAATTGGCATATCGTTTGTGTGTAAGATGTGTGTGTGTCGGTGTGTGTGTGTGTGAGAGAAATAGTCAACGCAGGGCGTTAGCTAAATCGGATTTGTTTAAAATATGATGTGGAATTTGCATTTGATTGCTAAGTGCATTTGATAGAGAAAAATGTTATGATAAGAACTGAGCATGGGATTAAGTGTCAAGTACAGCTAAAAGAATCTGCATTGAACAGAGATCAAAGTATTTGAAATTTGCATAGAAAGTATCGTCTAGAAAGCGCTGGTTCGATTCGATTATCATATTCTTTAGTGCCAGATGTTATAGGATGATGGTTTAGTCGGACAATTGAAGGAATAATTATGTTTTAATAGATATGATGGCCAAACCAAAAATTTTAATAGAAGGTTTTTAGCTTTTTTTTACCCGAATAGAGCTTTATCTTTATTTTACCCACTGTTTCATATTGAAGAGTTTATTTAAAAAGTATTAAAAAGATAAGTGGAAGGAAGCTCGATATGCAAATAGTTTATCGATCATCGCCGCAATTGTCGATAGATACGATATCGATATAAGATTCTAAAGCTCTTAGTTTTAGTGACAAGCTTTTAAGAAGTTAAGATGTCAAAGGTGATCAACAGAGATTAAAATTAGTTTTTTCAACTTATTTATTTTACTTTTCCATTGCTGAATAATGTTTGATGGACTAGATCGATAGAACTCAAATGATCGCTATGTTTAGTCGACATATCGGAAATATACACTTGCGATTTATAACTCTATAACTTTGTTCGCTATCAGCTTTCGGCTTAGAGTGGGAATAAATTTTTATTAACAAATATTTAACGCAGTCTATCTTCAACTGATGCCAGTTTCAGTATGTGTGAGAAATGTGTCATATGATTTAAGGGCTTAGCCTCTTCTATTGGTTGGAGCGTATTTGAATTGGTAAACTAAACAGATGGATACTTAAGCCTGTCAGCTTCTGACACCAGTTCTGCCATATAATTTCATGACTAATATGAATGGGGCATCTAATATCGGTTTCGGTACAAATGAGGAAAAATAAACAGATATACTGCATACGTTTGACCTGTCAGCAGGTCGTCTGTCCAACGACCTTGGCCGGTTGGGCCGGAGTCTCATTCCTCCTCCAGTTCATTTGTCTTGAACGTATCTCGCATGTCTGTGGGGCATTTTGTCATTTTGCTGTTTTGTTTCAAGTGCCATCAGATCTATGTGTTTGTTCTTTCTGGTGCTGGTGTTCTGCTCCTGTTCCAGCTAGCAGGCTGTCGACAATTGGAAGATGCAAAAATGTCCATTTAACCAAGATTTATGGCAGGCAGCAGAGTTATTTATTGCAATTTATTTTATTTACACGCTATCTGGCAGTGGCCAGAAGGTTCAACCATCCTCCTCCTCCCGCTCGTTTTGTTTGTCCCCGCACTAAGCACTGGCAAATAAATTTGCACAAATTATTATAGGTCAGCGAAAGGGAGGAGGATTAAAGCCATGCCGTGTCCTGCCTATGGCCATGGTTAAATGGATAAAAAGTAAAGCTACATGCAGTTTGATAGTAGTTTGCCTGACCGCGGGTCACTTTATCGCATTTATTGGTCCTCGCTCTCTATATATTTTATACATAAATTCTGAATTCTGAATCTCACCGGGCAGGTGCAGCAGCAGCTGCACACACACACACACACACCACTTACACCCGCACAGTACACACACAGAGGGATGTATAGAGCCAGCAAAAAAAAAAGAAAAAAACGGTTCGTGCAAATGGCTTAATAAAAATTTTTGGCTAGCAAAACAAATTTCGCACTATAATGAATGCCATATAAATCCGTTGGCTTCGTGCGCTAGATTTCATGGCTATGATTTCGTAATAAAAATGCATTTTTATTACGCAAAATAAATTGCATTGCACTCACCTTTCCCTCTCCTTCTCCACCTCTTTTGCCCCTATTCTTCTACTTCTTTATCTCAGTTTTTATTCCATGTTCCTGCAAATAATACACTGTAAAAATGTTAGGCTTCTGGCAAACAAAATATATCTAATAGTAATAATCAAATTAGATTGTTCTGATAAATTGGATAATTCTAAGAACAGAGAGTCTAAAAAGAAAATTAAGTTCCAGAAAGTAGAATCTTGTGTATATATACACAATTCCATTGAGAACATCCTTGAACATATCATTTCAAATTTACATTTAACGTATTTTAGATAGAGCATCACGACTTCGACTCAGTTTAGTTTGAATTATCCCGGGTTTTAGTTGCCATTGTTGGATTGTTTGCATAACTAGTCAGATGCCACTTTTGTTGGAAAAATTCAACAAATTGGCATTTTAAATTCTACGGAAAAAAAATGAAGAAAAACAACAATTGCAAAAGTGAAATTCACTTGCACTGGTGAATTATTTAAATTGGCAATTCTTCTCTCCAGAGATAAGTTTTCGATGCGAAAGCGTATTAATATTAATAAGATAAATTAGATTCAATGGCCCAGAAAACAAATCATTGCTTATTTAACTGAGATTGCTTGATGGTTAATGTGCTGGAACTACACACAAATATACACAAAATGGTTGTCAAATATTTAGTGTTTGTAATTAGTTATTTCTAGTGAAAGAAATTAAGCCTAATTAAAGTTCAGCATAGTGAGAATTGAAACTAATTGATCATATTATACCTAGGATATAAAAGTTAGCAAATTAAATTCAAATTAACAATAAAATAGATATCTAGTTTTACGCATTCACAAGAATGATTTGAAAAAATGATTTTCATTTGACGATATGTACATATATCTAAGTACATTAATAAATAATGCAATTTATCGTAAAAAAATGTTGTTGTGTGTGTGTGTGTTGTGTATTGAAGGGCTATTAAGTGGCTCTCTTTTTTAATCCCTACAATTTGTTGAGTTTTGCCCATATTGTGTATACGTCATGTTAGCCGGTGTTAGTTAACAGAAACAAATAAAAAACTGTTGCATACTTTTTTGCAGCAATTCAGATTTTATTTGTAGCGTTTTTTCAATCGTAAAGAGAAAATCCAAACAACAACAGCAACAATAAAAATAATAGCAATGCAAATCCAAAATGGCGTCAACTACAAGTGGGGAAAAACAACAACAACATCAGCAGCAACTACTCTCACCAGAAAACAACAACAACTACAACAACAAATTCAATCCTTTAAAACTTTTATTGTGCATTCGAGTGTGAACCAAAAATTGGCCCAGAATCAGCAGACATAACAATGGCACACCAAAAGCAAGCGAGAAAGAGACAGGATGAAATAGAGGGAGAGAGAAAACTAATATGCTTTAATGGCTTAGGACCTTTAGCAGTTTGAATGGCTTGCCTGTAGGACAATGTTATCCTTTCTCGTCTTTTCCCCCGCCCCCTCTGGCGCAGTAAACAAGTCAAACGGATAAAAAGGCATGACACACAGAGCCTCTCGACCACCCCTCCCCCCCACTTCTCTCCACTTCTCTTGCATATGTTTGGCTTGACTGGCGTCTGCTTAATGCGCAAAATATTGCGATGATCAATAACAATCGTTGTCCCCACCACAAAGCACCCCCCACCCCGCAGTCCACCCGGATTTGTTGTTATCATGTTTGGCGTCATTATTGTTGTAATTTATTTACGCTCATTTTCGCTTACGCCTTCGTTCGCTTTTGGCGGCATTGTGTGTTGTATATTTTTATCATCATCCTCCCACCACATGCGGACCGAAAGTAGCGACAAATGCGAGTCGAAGATACACAGGAAACCCAACCAAACACGCACATTGAGATACATTTGTGTATATATAGTCGTATGTGGAGAGCTGCATGTGGCAGCTTGGTTTGTTTGATCTTTCAATTATGGTTTATAATTGAATGTCTAATGCGGAACACGCAACCGAAAGCGCAAAACCCAAAGCCACAATCGTTGATGCGGCAGAAATTTTCTTAATCAAACTGACATTAGCAGGATTGAAACCAGAATATTGAGTCACAAATTCGAAATCAATGCAGACATGCATAAATTAAACTAAATTAACTTTCATAAAGAGATACTTGATCTACAAATATGAGAAGAAAGATGAAACCCGCACAAAGCAGACTATTTAATGCTTTGGCGAAAGAAGCGCCAAATGAAAGGACGTGCAAGAGAAGATTCGTGAGAAAGAAGCTTTAAAAAAAAGTTCATGTAACTGGAGTTTGCCGAAATTCAGTCTCAATCATCTGAAGTTCCATCTCTCGATTCACGTCAAAGCAAATACCAAAAGTTCATCACGCAAAGCTGCGATATCCAAAAGATTTCTGTTCCCAGCGAAAAATTATACATAGATAATGATAAAGACCTATTTGAAAACCATAACAAGTTGAGTTAATTTTTTAATATTTGGAAACAAGTTATTAACAATTTAATATATTTCTTTAAACAGAGTTGTCTTTATTAAACCTATTTTCTAATAGTCGATACCAAGTATTAATTATTCACTATTGTGTAAGGTTTAAATACATTAGCTTTGTTATTTTTTTAACCTGTCCAATTACAAATACGGATGATTCAACCAACATCTCCAACAGACAGTAGATTTGTTCATTTAATACATTGCAATTTATATGTTTACTTAATTAACATTAGCCACCTGATCAAGCCATAGCTAAGATTACATAGGACACATATGATTATTATTAGAAATTGAATCAGCATCACCTGGGACTATATATAGAACTCGCTAATAGAGTTATAGAACATTTGAAAATTTATACTAGTCCTTATATTATATCATTTTTTATTTGTCCAAATTTAGAACATTTTTATTGTCCTCATTTCCGGTGGAAAGAAATGTATCAAATTGCTTTACAAATTGCCGGAGTACCTTAATAAAATTTAATTAAGATGAGCAGCAGCTGCCGCTATTTCCGTTGATTCTATGAGAGGAAGTAGAGAACAGGCTCCCCCTCCCCCTCACCCTTCCCACAGCCCTTCCCTCGTGCTGACTGGCTGGCATGCATTAATTTAGTCAAATGACAAAAGCATGTTTGCTAATGGAAAACCTGTCTGTCAAATTTGCTTAAGTGAGTTAAATTTATTTTCACCTTGTCGCTTTTTTCCCGAGCTCTTGTTGACTCGACATTGAGGTTAATAATGACCAGGCATAATTAGTGAGTGCAGCGAATAGAAGCCAAGGAATGCAAATAAAAAAGAAAAACAACAACCACGAGAGGGGAAAAGTCAGTGGTTTGGGCAAGTAACATTCGCTCGTTTATCATGCGATTGTTGAAATCGTCTGCACTTGACACTTTCAAGTCCAACAACAATAAATTTTAAAGCCAGACCAAAGTGAGAGCAACAATTTATCCACACACACACACACACAATTAGTTAGCTACAACCCAAAAAAAGAAGAGAAACGAACCTATAGTTCAGTGATTTATATGCTCCAAAAGTTCACCAACAACAAAGAAAGTATAAAGAAAACCAAAACCAAAAACTACAAAACCGAAATACTATGCAAAAACTTCCGTTCCCAACTAACCAGAACCAGAGTCTCTGCCTCTGGTCCGGAGTCGAGTTGAGTCGAGTCGAATCGGGGAGAAGCCGCAGCAATAAAAATTGCCATCGAGGCCAAGGCAAAAAGATATAGGAACTGCCTATATCAAAAGGGCCTGAAAGCCACATGTGTCGCGCACCAATCGAAAGTGTCGTAAATTAGGTCAGGCATAGTCAAGAACAAATAAAGGAACAAAAATACCGAGTCGATGGTTTTATTTCCACCAAACCGAAGAATCGTTACCCTAGCGAGTTGTCTACCTAACCATTAGTTTAATTAAATCCAAAATGGTTTAATTAAATGCAAAATATGATTGCAAATCGCTTATCAAATAGATAATTGGGAAAGAATAAGAAGAGCATGAGCCAATTAGAGCGACCAGAAGTGTTGCTTAGATCTTCTTTAAAACCACGTTTATCGTTTTAAGTGTGCCTAAGTAGAGTGCTTCAGTCGGTTTCAAGATTGTGTAGTAGACTAGACACGATCAAGTAATTAAAGTCTATTAACCAAACAAATGCAAATTTTTTTAATCGCTAGCTAAATATATGTAGAAATTTTAACGTTGTCTAGTGCGTTAGGATGATTAGTTTAAAATGCAACGAACGACGGTGATAAGCCATGCGCACGTCTAAAAATATTATTAAACAGACGACTAACAGACCTTCGAGAGTTACCAGAGAAACACATTCATTCTAAGAAGGACAATTTAAAAAATTAGAAGAGTCTAAAAAAATAGTTTCACTAATACTCGAACACGTATGTTTACATAAATTTAAAAAAAATATAATAGGTCGTTCTTAATATTATTTCAAAGCTCAATATTTAAAAAGCACAATAAGAAAGCTAAGACATAAACCATCGATCTTTTAGTCTATAACAGAATTGAACTGAATAACATTTTTATAGTAGCCGATTGAATATAAAAAACGAATGGGTTTAGAAAAAACGCAGAAATACTCACTATTTTGAGTGTAATTATATAATAAGAATGAATGTATGCTACCCTGCTTTACAAACTTCTTGACAAAACTATTATACCCTTTCACAGGGACATGGAAAATATAGAATGGGAAGAAAAATGAGCTGAAACTAGTCAGACTAAACTAAAACACAGTCAGTGTGGGCGTAGTAAATCGCTGAAGCGTGGCGAAATTGTGTTAAAGCCAGAAAGGGAAACGTGCCACAAGGATTCCCATACACATATACATAAATAAAATATCTATATGTTTATATATAATACATTCTATTTTGCCGCAAGGCGTTGCAAATCTATTTATCAATTTGCAATTGTAAGTTTGTAACAGACAAAAGAAAAATCACAAGAAATTACATTTTATTGCCATGCGGCATTTGAAAGTGAATGCAACTAAAGGCTGCCTGACTGGAAAATGGATAAAGATTCTCTTCTCTGCCCTGCCCTGCCCCGCCACGCCCCTTCCTGGATGGCCGTATCCCTTTTTGAGGTGGCGTAAAAAAACTGCACTAAATAAGTAACTGTGCCACCTTGAGAGTTGGCCAGAGTTCGGTTGGTTGGTCTAAAAACTTCACATTTTACGTTGAAAAGCTTCCGCTGCCACGAATTACTTGGTTTACTTTCGAACGTTTCTTTTTTTCTGTTTTTTTTTTTGCAGTCGTCGTTGCGTTGCGTTGCCAAGCAGTTTAAACTTAAGCAAAGTCGTTGAAAAGTTGGCTTTTGCGGCAATGGCAGAAAGGGCTTCAAAATAAATGTGCTGTGAAAGTCAATCAAGTGTTGCAGTTTTGGCCAAGAGAATGTTGGGTTTGGCTATGACCCGACTCGGTGAAGGCATGTGGAAGAGGGTAACTAGATGCATTTACATGTGATTGCAATTGATAGGTGCCAGTTGATTGAGTGAAGTCTGAAAGCTACTACCACCGCCGGAGAGAGGTCCCAAACTTTATTAAATTGAGCTTATCCTCGAGCACCATAAATGCCTGAGGGAGAGTCTAGATGATTTTTCAAAGGGTTTTTCTGATTTTGAAATTGACTTCACATTATAAAGTGAAGTTTTGATGTTCTTATATTTTGCTTTCATTTTTGAATAAAATTCCTTACATTGGATGCAAGGAATGTAAATTGAACTCTATTAATACTCCTTGAAGGACACCTCATTTAGATAATTGATTTAGTTATCTTTCACTATTAACGCCATGAATTTAAATCCATCTATTTCGATAAAAATATTTATCCATTTGTACTCTCAATATTAATATATCTAAAAATATATTATAAATATAAAATATATATCTATATTTTATCCAAATATAAAAAAATCATTCACTAAAAGTGGACCAAGAAAATAATGGTTTAAATCTTTGTTTTTGCACAACCTATCCATTTCAGCGAGGGTTTTTATATATTAGAGATTTTTTTGTTTTCCTTCCTTAATCATTATTTTTCCAGCAATATTATTGCTCATAATTTTAAATACCTTACAGTAGTAATTTTGTGTTTCTACTATCTGATTGTCTCCCATAGCGAACTCATTTTGATATAAAGTATATTTTCAAGAAGCTATTTCTTCGTTTAAACTGAGCCTTTGCCCATATACGAAACTACGGGTCCGTAATTTTCGACAGATCTATATATCTACCAAGTTTTATTTAACTCGGAAAACATTTCTTGCTAGTATTAGCTGTGTGCAATATTCCTATTTTTTGTTTGTTATTAATACATAACAGCAATTTCCGATCAGAATTTGTTATAATTTAGATCCAATTTTTTAATTGTGATTGAAATATATTAAACTATTAATTAATTATTTTTTTAAAATATTTATTAGAAAAATAAAATTGTTATTGCTGAAAATTGTTGTATAATAATTATTACTCAATTTTGAAAATAAAGCTTATGAGGTTTACGGTGCCTGCTATTTAGCAAACTTTAAATTCACTGGCTTAAAGTCTATTGGTAAAATTCAACAACAAAATATTTGCAACTTTAAGGCTTTGTCCTTGCCGCACCTTTTTATTTGCATGTTTTAAGTTTGTTTTTATCTTTGTCTCTCATTCCACCCATTTCTCTCTCTCTTTCTCTCTCTCTCTCTGTTTTTTGTTTGCTGTTTAACTTTTATACTACAATCTGTGATAAGGTTTACAATTTGTTTACCATTTGCTATAGGCCGTTTCCTTCCAACAAAGTCTCAAGCAAGTCTCGACCGCACGCGATTTCATTTTCATGCTTCGAACACTGCCCAGAATATCTGCAGTTGAATTGACTCGGGTTTCTGTTTTCCGTTTCGCTCTATCTTTTTCTTTTTTTTTGTCTTTTTTATTTACTTTCGTTCGTTTCGCTTTTATAGTTCGTTCATAGTCTCTGGGTTTCGGTTTTCGCCCATTTTCATGGGGCTGACATAAATCTGTGATATATTGCTGAGCATTGGACGAAACGATAAATATTTCGCCCGTCTGCCGGTGCTTAGGTTTATTCTTTGCCTTTTCCCTTTAAAAAAAAAAAAGAAAAAAGAAGACTGAAAAAAAACAAATCTCCAACAAAACAAAAATAAAGAAAAAAAAACGTAGAGCAACCTTAATTTAAAAATCAAATGAAAAACTTGAATGAGATACGCCCCCCATTTGGCAAAGGGAGAGAGGGAGAGGTAGAGGCAGCAGCCCCTTCTCAAAAGTCATTACATAACAAGTGTTGGCCGCATTCCCAACGGACACTTGAGCATAATTAATGTGACGCCCACTCAAAAATGTGGGCGCGAGAGCAAACAGGAAACAGGAACAGATCGTGGACCCCAAATGAGACTTGGCGCAATTGTCGCTCCCAAATTAATTTGTATAATTTTACTGTCCAAAGCAAAAAAGAAGAAAAAATAACAGAAAAAATACGGAAAAACGACAGAAAAACCAAGTAGCTGTGGCAACGCCAACTGAAACTTATTCCCACTGGGGAAAACCTCTGCATTCAAATGAAGTTCGTCGACGCCAAAAAGTAGGCAATTATTTTGCAGGCCAGATAAATGTGTGTGTCGGTGTGTAAGTGTGTGTGGGTTAGGCGCGGGAGAGAAGGGAAACAGAGTTTGAAAGTAGATAATTAACTCAGCGTTTGACAGGTGAAAAAAAATGTGTTTGAAAATAGTTCACAAATTGTTAAATAAAATGCATGAACAAATAAAGTTTAAAGAGTGAAAAGGTAAAGAAAACACACAAATACTTATATACATATATTCCACAAGACAAGTGAATTTACGTACAACATTATTTGCATTTCAATGCAGCTTCTAATTTTTGTTGACGCTATTAACTAATTTCTTCTACAAAGCAGTTCTTTGCTCGGCTTTTTCTTAAGGAACCTAACCGAAATAAAATTTTTAAATAAATCATAAATGTATCGATAATTCACTACTATCGTTGGAAATATTACAAGCTGATTTTACGTCGAATTAAGCATTATAAATCTATATCGATTTACCAAAAGTCAATTAAATATCAAGACTAATAAAATCAATTCATTTCCTTGGAAAATCGAAATTTAAAGACGAAAACACGATAAATTATCATTTGGTGGTAAATTTACTTTGTAGCTCACGTCTTACGTCAATTTTATAGACATTTAATTTGAAATGTAATGCTCTCCATAAGCAGAACATTGTCTCTAAATAACCTTCAACACTCTTATTGATATTTTGAATCACAGATTAGTTCAATTTGACAGCTTTATTTCCAAATTTGTTAGTTCTTTTTTAAATTTTTATTTTGTTAAACAAGTTTGACCATAAATAACTTGGCAAACTTCAAAAAGAAACTTAGTTTTCCTTTTGGGAGTTTGCAAATCCCTTGTTAAGACTTGTTGCTTGAGGTTGGGTTTAATAGATTTGAGTCAAATCTTGAAAAATAAAAACCTCAGAACTCTCTGAACTTGAAACAAATGAATAAATCAAACAAGTTTCTTACTTTCATCTCAGTTTACCAATAAAAAGTTTATTTTCAAAGATTAAATATTTTTAAATCGACTTTAATCTTAGAATTCGAAACATTTTCAATAAATTAGAGTAATATTAATAAGTTTCTAGTCGAGGCCAATTTGTCATATCTAGAAAATCTGCAGCATTTTTAAAGCTTTATAAATTCTCCTCACACCCGTGGGACTCATTTTTGGTCGAAGCTGCAAAAAAGGAAAAATCGTTGCTTTTATTACAATTTTTGTGGTTTGTTTCTCTTACCTATTTTCCATTTTACCATTCGGTCATTGTTGTTCTATGCTCTCGCACTGCAACATTTTTAGATTTTTCACAGAAAAATGAAGAAGAAAAGCAGAACAGCAGTGTGAAGGGCGACGGGGTGGTGAGGGGGACTGAGTGGGAGAGGGCAGCAAAAAAATGTGGCCAACAAAAAAGTTAAAGTTTATTTATTTCTGGCCGACCAAAACCACCTGCACTTTTTCTTTCACGTGCCAACGACCACGAGCCACTTGCTGGGAAAGTGGGTGAGCAGCAGCAAGACAGAGACAGAAACACAGAGAGAGTGAGAGAGAGAGAGAGAGAACGAGGTAGAGTGAGATGGAGAGTGAAATGCCTGGGCTCTTTCATTACATGGTCAGAGACGCAGAAAACTTTTCACTTGCTTTTTATTTTCTCTCTCCTTTTTGCTTTTTTGGCCAACAGCGGTTTTTCTGGCCGAGCTGCAGGTATTTATATTTAAATGCTGTTTGTGGTACGCCATTGCGCCTATTGTTATGCAATGAAACTTTGTTCTCGCATTGTTTCCAGCACCAGACCCAAAAGCCCAGCCCAGCCCAGCCCAGCCCCTGGCCAGGGACCAGCCAACGTAATAGCGGCGACGTCGTCGCTGTTGTCCTTGTCTGAAATGGAAAAAATAATAACGCTTCCCTATCCTTCTTCTCCCCAGCATAGACAATTTTCATAAATTTTCCCTTAGCAATCTCTCGCTCTGGCACACATGTCTGTCCGCAGCGACCTTCAGAGCCCAGCATCAACGTTTTTATTATGTTATTGACTTCTAACCACATTTTCACACCAAATAAATAAGCCCCTCGAAAAGAGAGGCTCTCTCAATCTCTCCCTTTCCCTTTCGCTTTGTCTTTCTCGCTTTCTGGTGTCCTTGACAGACACCAAAAGTTAAGGAGGATACCGACAAAAAGTATGAAGAAAAACCGTTTATAAAATCAGTGAACCATAATTTGTTGCTGTTTCTCTCTTTCACTTGGCCCGGTTGCTATTCGTTTGGCTCTTCTCTTTGTTTTTTGTTTTGCTTATATAGTTTTTGGCCTATCAGTTCTGGCTATATAAACTGCATATCCAAATATATATATTGCTAAAGCATAAATATAAATTTTTATATTTTCTTGTCTGGCAAGTACGAAAAAAAAGAAGAAACAACAATGAAAAAGAAAATGTTTGCTCGTCCCTTTTGTTGTATTTTCCATACCCTGTAATCAGAAGGGTATATGTAGTATAAGATGTGAATAAAATAGAGTATAAACTATTGTGATAATGTCTTCTTATGAGCATTATTATCTTAGAAGACAAAGAAAGAGCTTTCAGCTTTAGGAATGTCGCAAATCGGCACACTTCCAAGGACTTTTTCCATATTTTTTGTCCTCCGGAAGTTTCTAATTAGTTTATATATAAATAGAAGGTGCAAAGGTCAATTAAGTGTACGCAATGAATTGAATTTCACATTCCATCTTTATAAATATTGATATTCAACCTTCACGTAGGGTATAAAGAAATCGGTTCTGCATCCAAATGTTTTAACTGCTTTTTTTTGGTAGTTTTTTTTTGCTGCTTGCAAAGTGAAATTTATTAGAAACGCAAAATCTGTTTGGAGATTGTGTATAAGATTTGATTATTTATGGTCAGTTGTTTGTTGTGGCCAGCATGGAAAATTGCTTTCCACAATAGTGGAAAAGGACGAAAAGCCAACGCACAGAGAGAGAGAGAGAGGAAAAATAGACTAAAAGAGAGTTATAGATAAAAACTTATATAGAGTTGAAAGAGGAAGAGCTAATGTATCAAGGGAATCCGAATAGTTTCATCTAAATTGTAGACAGAATGAAAAAAATATTTAAATTAAAAGAAGTAATTTCAAGGCACTTTTACATTCTAATTTAAGAACAACACTCCTCAAAATTCCTTTAAGTTTGAGTGTGGTAAAACGAAGAAATTGTTTTGATAGCTCAAGGATCAGAACTAATTCTTTAGTAATAGATGCTCAACCATATAAAATGTCACACTTAAAAGTTTTGAGCTATGTTCATGGCTTTCGGGTGTCGACATTTAAATATTTGCCCTTATACATTTTCTTAAGACAACTGAAGCTGATATTAACAAAGTGCTATAATTTGGCTATATCCCCCCTACCCCCTTCCCCACTCAATACACACACACAAGCTAACTTTGGCATCCACTAAATTAAACTAGAAAATTCCCTTAGTAGAAGAGGGCAAAAAGACGAAAAGAACTAGCAAACTTATCCGCAGCAATTCAACTAATTAGTTTAAGACTCTCTTCCGAGGAGCATCCAAACAATCAACCAACCGAAACCAAGCAACAGCAAAGGCAAATAATTTTCAACGAATTTAACTAAAGCCGAAATAAAACTTTTCTTTTTTTTCTACTATTTTTGCTTTCAGGCTTTTCCTGGAAAATACGAGGGAACGCAAAGAATTGGAGCGTGAGGCCAAACTAAACAGCAGGTAAGTTGGATAAACAACTCGACTCTTAACAATTAATGCGGTTAAAAGGGGTGGGAGGGAGGTCACGGCAGAGAACACAGGATGGCCAAATGAAATCTATTCTTTATTTCCGCCTCAAACATATAATCATACGTGTATGTATCTGGACTTTAGTTTGGTTAATGAAATACGCCGTAAATGAATTTGCGTACTCGATGAATATTTCATGAGCCAGGTGGAAAGCCTGATGACAAGTGTAACTGTTGAATCTGTGCATATACATACATATATATAGATAGATATCGGTTGGCGAAGCTTTAACCAACTGTCAATAACTTTGCCTTTGCATTGGGTCGAAATAAAACAAACTAAAGGCCAACAACAATGATGGGAACAAACTTTAAACCAACTGCCATTAAGGGGTTAAATAGATTTTTCCTTCGTTCCGTTTCGTTCGTTGTTTTTCATTATATTTATTTTACTTTAGTGCTGTGTGAAAAGTTTTTATGCTGAGTTTTCATTTTTATTTCGTGCGTCCGCAAATATTGACCGAATTAACAAAGCTGCGAGAAAAAACTTTTACCGCAAACAAAGGCGAGCAAATGGCGGCCTTTGCCACTTTTCCCACCACACTTTCGACTCCCCCCAACCACCCCCCCCATCTACCCACTACTCTTCACCCAGTTGTTGGCTGAGTGTAGCTGGCTTAGTGGGTTACTTGGCTTAAATCGTTGTCAGTGGCACAGTGTCAACATGGCTCGGGTCTAAGCTTTCAAGCAAGTTATGGCATCTGTCATACATACTTAGACATAGGGATAGACATCCTCCTATGAAAAGGGTTCATACTCCTCTAATAAATAGTTTCAAATCTTGTGCAATAATCTATGGCCAAAACAAATTGTAACAAATCACAAGAGTTTATACAAATATTTGTACTACAGATCGCTCACTTAGCACAAAAAATCTGCCACAAAAAGCGCAACTAAAACACAATTTATCGAAACTAAAACTAGAAACAGAGTATGGATTGATGTAGGAGGAGAAATAATGCGGATAGTCGGACGGGAGGGAGGGAGGGAGGGAGGAGGAGGCTACTAAAAAATGCGACCATGTATTTGTATTTGGAAATGCCGCGCACGTTTGGCCATGTGGGTACGTGTCTGGTGCAGAAACCAGGATCTAAGCTCGGGCCAGGCCAGCCAGAACCCCCCGGGCAGTCAGAGTCCAGCATGGCGTGGGGCAGGGGATTGTGTGTGTGGGAGCCGGAGGATGCACAGTAGCTGGTGTAGATGGCTGCTGTCCAGGCTTGACGTTTTGCCAGCAAAATGCTAAAAGCAAAAAGTCATGCAACTAAATCCTGTCGAAAACGTTTTAAACTACAAAAAAGGATTTGTGCTAAAAACCAGTAAAAGATACGAAACAGCGAAAAACAGTTTTGGGGCGTTTGGGACGTGTGGGGGGGAGGGGTAGTAGTTTGTGGCTGTTTGATGCTAGCTTCAGGGCTAATGCGTGTGCCATGCTTAACCAAATACTACAGCGTTTTAGTTGAGCCAGGACGAAGACTGAAGACGCTGACCATAAAATTAACAAATGATTTAGGAAAAATAAACATAGTAAATAAAAGAAACAAACTAAGACAGCTTAAGCTTGGTGAATTTCATTTAGAAAAACAAAAGTGAACCACACATGAGATGAAAAATATATTTATTGCCCATAAATGTAGGCAATACATTTGAAAGTTTTATTAAATTGCCCTAATAAGTAGGCCAGACAATTTAAATTGAACTCTATAAATTTTAAAATTATTAACCTTCTAGCTTAGAAAACTTAAAGATTTAGCTTGAAATATAACTTAGTTGCCCTTAAATGTAGGCAACATAATTTTATCTGCCCTCAGAAGTAGGCAACAAAAGTTCCGAGTTCCGGTTCTAGTCGGATATGGCCGATGTAGCGCACGGTTTAAGGCCAAGCCACATAAAATTGACGCAAAACATGGCCAAAGTCTGGCCAAGTCGACGGGCAAATAAGAACTTATATCGAGTTGAGTCAGCATTAAGTGCAGTTCGGCATGCAACATTGGTTGCATGCAATGCAGCGGTCGTGCCCCGCCCAGCACCGCAGTTCCCCAGTTCCTGTCGCCGTTCGGCGCTGTCAATGACTGTCAACGGCAGACAAGCAGAAAAGCGACGGCACGACATGGCATGGAAGCGAAAGCAAAGAGGATAACAACCAAACACTGCACTCCACTCTGAGCTGGTGACATTTCAATTTTCACACACGCTTTGCGGTTGGCAAAGGAAAAGCCACAGAAAATAAAACCGGGGAAAACCCAAAAAAAAAAAACAGAAAACCAGCAGAAAAATACGGCGAAAGAATTGAATTGTGTGCGGCACCTTAAGGCGCGGCGGGTCCAATGACCGCAACGAACCACAGAACGGAAATTAAAATCGCATAAGATCTCAAGGACCACGTCGTTGCCATTTGACTTTCATTAGCAAACTAGCAAATGAAATTAATTTAGAAAGGCAATTCTCATTTTCAATTCAATTCCCACGACTCTCATTGACTTTCCTCCGCAAATTAGCCACGGGGTGTGAGATTTTAAATGGATTAGCTGTCGCTTCAAATAGTTCAAGGTCCAACATTTTTCCGCTTCGACAAGGTCAACCAACCAATCATTGTGCTCTCTTTCCTTTCTTCCCCTCTCTTCCTTCTATTTTGAATGCATAAATGGGCTGTCTCTCTCTCGTCCTCTCTTCTATGCCTTTGTTCTGTAGAAATTGCATGCAAATTTCATAGCCTGACCATGTCCTGACCATTAGCAACAGCTATCCCAACAATAATGCGCTCCCCTACTAGGCCGTGGGCTCTCAAAGTGTTTCATTTTTTTTCCTCCTGCTGCTGTTGTGTTCTCCATTCCTCGTTGACATTGTAAATAAATGGGCGTGGCTGAAAACTGTGTCAAGCAGCAAGTGCAACACAATAGCAGCAACCACAACAACAGGAAATGTGCGAAATTTGTTTAAATTTTCAATAGCAAGCGGGGGTCAGTGAAGGGGAACATTTTCCCCATACATACATACATATGTATATGGCCTTCTTTTCCCCCTTTGCTTTTGCTAGATTTTTTAAATGGTTTTCGCGCGTCCTCACATCGTTTTTATTGTAGTTATATGGCGAGAAATGCCTGAGAACAATGGCTGCATACTCAAGTGGCGAAAGAAAACTAGGGGGAACCCAAGGGACACCAGGGTGGTTCATATTTTCAACTTGCCCCTGAATTGACATAAACATCGAAATCGAAATTTCTTCCGCTTTCGATTCTGTAATGCATTATTTGTTATAGAAACTATTTGTTTATTTAATTGCACTTTCTGCTTAAATTTAGAGTTTCTTCATTAAAGCTAAAGAAATTCTTAGCAATTGAATTGCATCATAGATGCCTCCCTATTTCTATTTCTTCGGTGAAAGAATACTCCGAAAAAGCTATCGTTCAAAATTTAGTGAGGTTGTTTTTAGTTTTTCTCCTTTTTAAGGTTTAAAATTTAACACGAAAAGAAATATTTTAAACGATTGTTTAATCTCTAAAAATATCAAAATATATTTTTGTAGTGGTTTGTTTTACACATGTTGCGAAATTCGATCTAAAAATAATAAAATGTTATTTCTTATAGAAGTTTGTTTTACAAATGTTTCGCAATTCGATAAAAAAAAAAAAATATTGTTTTTTTATAGAAGTTTGTTTTACACATGTTTTTACGCAAAAAGGTTGAATAGTTTTGAATATCAAAACACTAGCAATAAATGATTCTCAATTACGAAATAGAACAATTGATTGACTCATGTTTTTATTTAATTAATTATTGTTTAATTTTTTTTAACATTTCTTTCACGGAAAAGACAACTTTCGGCACAATTGACACTTCCTTTTTTCGCCCCACAATTTAATACAAAATACTAGTTTGAGCCACCTTAGTATACTTAGTACATATACTAATTGAGAGTTCCTGAATTAAAATTTTATTCTCGCAACTTTATTTCAGTAGATTCATAATACATTTAAACTTAACGTTTGAATACTATAACTATTTAACATGTTTGATTTGGCTTAACGAAATCAACCTTTCCCCTTTGCCAGCATTTTTTCACATTTTTTCCCTTTCATGTACTTCAGGAGCAAATCCACCTTTTGGCCATGCTTTGCGACGGAAATTTGCATATTTCTACTAACCGAACAACAACTAATAAAAACATTGCACGTGGCAGTGAAACAAATGCATAAATCAAGCCAAAAAAAAAAAAAAAAAAAAAAAACACAGGCAACCTATGCCCCCAAGCAAGAACAGAATATTCAAATAAAAAATCGTAGTGCCATGTAAAATCCCACAAGTGTATAAATTTTGGTGCATTTTTGTATGGTTATGATGACTCCAAGCCTGTGGAACATGCATTGTGGGTGGCTAAACCGAGTTGTAGGCCAATGAAACTGCCTTGCCCTTGGTGTGTGTGTGGGTGGGTGGGTGTGTGTGTGTGTGTGTGTGGGTGGGTGTGTGTGTGTGTGTGTGTGTGTGTGTGGGTGGGTGGGTGTGTGTGTGTTTTTGCACCTGCAGAGATTTTTGGATTTTTGGACTCGGAGCATTCCTTAACGCCAACTTACGGCCACATTTTTTTCTGCTCTTCTTTTCATGCGCGTCTTTGCACTTTATATGCTGCTTTTGCCCGAGCACGTCGAGATTTCTAGGAAAACAAGAAAAAAAATGTCATCCCGGACAACGATGAGACTCTGCTTAAGCAAATAAAAATTGTTAAGTTGAGTGAGTTCTGGGCGAGTGTGACTCCGAGCTATTAGCCTGGTTCTCGCGTGTCAACTGAAGTGGCAATAAGCGCCATGCACATTGTCGCCCGCCAGCTAGACAGGTGTTGCACGAACACTACCAGCCAGCAGAAAATGTTGAACTGGCGGAAAGAACCTTTAATATGTTGAAGAAGAAACTTTGGGTAATGTTTCCCCCTTCTGAAAGCTGTGCGAAATGAAGTTTATACGCATAAATTTCAATGTAAATGAGTGCAGTATCGATTGAATATGTTTGTTGTATAATAATAAACTTATGATAGCTGCATTAATTAAACACAAGACTTTCCAAATGGGGTTCATTCCTGCTGTGGTGAGAGAATCGAACTAAACAGCTGTGGATTCCGTTGTAGTCTTTTTTCAATAGAAAACTTTTTCCCTCAAGTGAAATGAAACCAAGAAAAGATGTTTTAATTTTGATATTTTGTCGAGAAAATAAATTACAACATTTTCTACTATTCGATCTTTGCGACCCTCTTCCTTTTCGATTACGTTTATTCATGTATCTAAGAAATTACGAATTTCTTGAAATTACACGAATAAATGCATAACATGAAAATTTGTTGAGCGATTTGCAATATTTTTTTTTTATAGAGAAATAGAGAAAAGCTCGTCCTATCTGCCAATATATTGGGTTTTTTCTCAAAACCAAAACTGGCGAAACAAGAGCTACATGAACTTGAAATCTCATTTTCTCTTTCAAATTGGTCGACTTTAATGTCATTTTAGAACACTAATTTATAAATGATTAATTTTATTCTTACAACATAACAAAGTATTGTTCATTACCCGTCAAATGCGATAATTTATGTAAATTTTGGATACAAATTGGCTAAACTATTGTAGTAGCAAGGTTTAGTCTTTATTTCTTATTCTTTATTTCTTATTATTTATTTCTTATTCTTTATTTGTTTCACAGCTCTTAATATCTGTCCTCTTTGATCGTCGACTCTAGAATGATTCTCCCTCTCCGTTCGTCTGTCTGTCTCTACTCTCATTGCTTAGTGTTAGTCAACTTGCATAATGCTCTATCACAACAGTGTTGGCAATTCCAGCACACACACCGGTGCCCGCCATAGTTCTAACTAGCTATTCTACTACACTATGTAGGTTTTAACTCATTTTTTCTTTTGGGCATTAAAAAATTTCACCATTTTTCATTATTGGATGCATTAAGATCTGTGGCATATTTTCAGGATGTACAAAAATATCTATGGTACTTGTAATCAAATCAAATGATTCAAAAAGACTGATTAGTATATAGCAAGGCAAGCGATTAACAGCAGCTAAAATAAGGTACTAAAGTTTCTGCAAAGTCTTAGTATGCCTTCCTTAAGATGGAGGTCCTTAAACAGTCCTGATTGGGTTTGTGTTATCTGTGAATTTTTTTGAACATGTATTGTGCACAGATAACACAAAAACAATAAGGATTGTTTAAACACCTCCTTCTTAAGAAGGACATCATTTTTTGAAAATTAATTCTCCAAATTGTTAAAATCGTTTGAAAAATATTATTGAAACTTATAAGATGTTATGTATTTACGGGTGTAAGTTCAAGAAATTAGCTATACCCCACTAACTAGAGCTGGTACAGGAAATCTGAGGGTAGATTCGAAATCAAAACACTCAAATTAGTAAACAACAAATTGCCATTCACAATTTTGATTCTATTATATCATGCCGTTATTATATCATCAGTTGTTCTATGACCAAGCTATTCGGAATAATTGTCGGGGAAAAGAAAACTTAACTCAAATTGTTCAAGAAAACTGGGAAAAATCAATAGATGGGCATCTTTGTTTTACAAAATCGAGTTGAATGCTTTAACTTGATCAATATTATAATTTTTAGAATACATTTCTCTACATAAAATGATGTGGAATAATATGATTCCTTGGCAAAGTCTTTGGAGTGCCTAATTTAAATGTGTGTTTCTAACTTTTTGTAAGCATTTGCAATTTGCGAGTTTTACAACTTTTTCTAGACATTTCGCAATTGAAAATGGATTTTGTGTGCGGCTTTTGAAGTGGATTGAAGGTTTTTCGGGGGTTTTCGCTCTGCGGTGCACTTGACTGAAGGTGGTTTATCCATGTCAACGGTTGTTGACTCTCCGCCTAACTGCTCCGTGGTTTGGGTCGATGTCGCATGCAAAGTCGAGACGCGTTCAAGGACCAACATTTGCGGTGGGCTGTTGTGCGCTGCGAAGGTGAGGTGGGGCGGGCGGTTGAACAAAAAGGTCAAGCAATTAATGTCGAGGCCTGTCTGTCTGGCGGTTTGTCTGACGCTCTGTCTGTCTGTCTGTCAGTCAGTCGGACACCCCGAACAGACAGTTGTTGATGTTTATTCAGGAATCATTCGGTTGATAAGATAAGAGATAAGGGTATTGTTACATTTGACATTGCTTTTTGGTTTTCATTGTTATAACGTCTCTTTATGCAAATACGATGTGTGTGTATTTGTCTGAACTTTGACCTATTGCAGACGGAGAACATCTGTCAGCTATAACAATAGAAATAGCATTCGAGGGACAGGGAAGCCATCTCAGACAAGTTGATTTTCCAATCACTTAACTTTTCACAGCCTGTGGCGAAAGTTACTTAAATCACACACATAACGTGAATTAATGCAAATGAAAATGTTGTCTCACCTCAGCTTCCCAGCTTCTCTCAGGTAGGTAGACACAACCTGGTTTCATTTGTGACGCTTTTTTACATATGAAATTTAATTACGCATACGCTTAGTATGCCCGACATTTGAGGCGTGTCCCCAAATCCCCTTCTTCCCGGAGCTGCTAGGTGTAGCATAAAAAATGAAACTTCAGCACTATCCTAATGAGCGATGAGCGTCGCCAGAGTAACATCCAGCCAGTCCAGCACACAGATGTATATCTCTATACGTACACAGACGCAGACACTGTGCTACAAAAGGAGTCTCAAAGTGTTTGCCACATGCTGTAGCATAGTTTTACCCTACTCATAAACGATACAAAAAGGCATATTAGCTAAGTAAATAGAGTGAAGTAGGGAAAAAGTGTTACTAAACGAAAGTTGGGGGAGTTTTTTTTTTTTTGGGAGTTGTGAGACAGAGCGATTTCGGCTAAGTTTTCCATTTTTGAAGCACAATTTCAAGAATCAACAAACTAAATTATTGTTTACTGACTTTGGAGGAGTTTCAGCTAAAAAAAAAAACAATTTCTCAACTTTGGAGGAGTTTCAGCTAAAAAAAAAACAATTTCTCAAGTCTCCCTTATATATTTAACAATATTGTCAGTTCAAATTGAAATCCATATATAATATAATAGATTCAATTTAAAACTATTTTCTCATTTCAACTACATATAGAGCGTAGTTGGCAGTCGAGCACTCTTGACTCCTTGCACACAATCTCTCTAAGGTTATTTTTGTATTTTTTTTTTTGGTGCCCTCTTTACATATTCATTGCGTTATATTCTGAGCTCCCCTTTTTTTAGGCTACATTTTTATTTTCATTTTACTTTTGGCACACGGCGCACTATTAGTTGTTGTTGTTGCCTTTGCCGCTGCTGCTGCTGACTCTGCCTGCAGTTAATGTAATATAACCATCATCAGAGAACGAGCGAGAGATCCTCAGACCTTCGTTGGCTGCTGCCTTTAATGGTTTGGCGCCATAAGATATGCTACACTTTTGCGCCGTCGTGACTTGCACGAAAATGAAATGATTTGTATTCGCGCGAAAATAAATTATGTGCAAGTATTTTAAATACGCGCACTGTGAACATTTTTTTACTTCCCACTCCCTCAAAAATGAGCGAGCAATTTTTCACGAGCACTGCGAAGAGGTGAGCGAAACGGAGACGCAGACGGAGTCGGAGACAGAGATGGAAAATGGAAGATGGAAAGTGGGGGAAATGGAAAAGAAAAGACTCTCTAGCCTCGACATAATGAAAACGTCGAAGTGAAAGTAGTAAAATTTACATAATCTATGCGCACGAAAATAAATGAGAAAAAATCACAAGACCCTTCAAAGGTGGGGTGGGGGGGAGCGAATAAGGAAAGTGGAGGGGGTGTTTGCTGGGGGGTGGGCTAGAAAAAGATAAACATTTGATTAAGCGTATTAGGTGGAGAAAATGTGCGAAGAAGCAACGTTGGGGCACTGCAGGTAATGGGTAATGGCAACTGAAACGTGGAACAGAGCGTAGAACTTTTGATGGCTGAGCAAAAAACAAAGTTTATTAGATGTGAGAAATAAGGAAATATTAACATAGTGGCTGAGTGTGTGTGCGGGTGTGTGTGTGTATGCAGGTGATTGTCTTTTCGGTATTCTCTTGGGTAAATTGCTGCCAACAACAAAAGCAACTATGTAAATTGACAAGAATTGCATGCAGAAGTAAGCAGTCAAATGGCAAAAGTTGTTGATGCTAAATTAAAATGCATTTTAAATGCAACGACAACAATGAAACTTGCAGACTTCTTCACTTTCCAGGACCCAGCCAAGAAATATGTTGGCATGAAACGCGAAGCGAACGAGAAGCGAAAAGGACACAGAACTCCATGCAAAATGTAAATGCAAATAAGTGTCGCGAGGAGAGATACATTTACGTACATATATCCATGGAAATGCATTGTCGTGATAAGAATTATCAAATGAAATGAAAGCACAGCCAAACGATGTTGCAAAACTTATATTAATTATACATATGTCAAAATAATAAGACATATTCATGGGAAAACTATGTTCGCAGGAGTTCTTCCATTTTAGATTTACTCACTGAGTGTTTGAGTGTTCCTTTATAGGAGCTCTTCTGGGTCCTTGCAATCTAACCCACACTCTTCTTTTGCTGGAGACTAGAAACCGTGTTTCTATAAACAAAATAACCCAAACGAAATTCTAGAACTGAAACTAAGCTTTAATGACTCAAAAACTATCAATCAACATTTATGTATTTATTTCTACATCTAATGTTTATACAAAGTTAGCAATAAGAAGTGTTTGTCAATAGGAAATCTAAGAATAAATGAGCAATCCTTTGCGATTTTACGAGAAAAACATATTGCAACATATTGAAATGCTTTCTTTCCACTCAAAAGTTTAGTTTAAACCTTGGTATTTTAGCATGCTGGAGGTCTTCCACAAGTAATTTTTTAAATCACTGGCAGCACAAAAAGATGAGCAGGTTGAGACTCCAGAGTTGCAATGGCCATATCATATGTTCCATATCTAAAACTAGTTGGGAATTGCAACTAAATGTAGCGAAAAAAGATTGAAAAAACTTACAATAGCGAAGTTTACTTTTGTGTATTACTTTAATTAGATAAAGGGAAACAATTTGGTTGACTTCTGAAGGTAATAAATGTTGTTATATGTCTTGCAATAATATATGTATATACAATATTTATTTCTCAACAAAGCATTTTTCTGTTTTAAATTTACTTAGAAAACATTTCCAAAAATAGTTCCAGACTAACTTAGTTTTGTTTATTTGAAAGAAAAGGATAAAATAATTCTAATGATTTATTAATTTATTTATTAAAGAGCTGTAAAGTCTCAAATTTTTGGCGAAAGTTAAACAGAAAATAATTTGAATCAATTGGGAAATTGTTGAAGGATTTAAGCCTTTAATTTTCACAACTTTTTAATTACTCTGCATTGTGCTAATTTCTCATATGATAGACCGAAACTGTCATTGTGACGCCGGACCAGGATAACTTTCCAATTGGTTATGGAGCAGCGCTGAAATCTTTCTTAATTTTTCCGAGGCAGAGAGAAGACAGCGAGTGTCAGTCTTTGTGAGCTCTTAACAATATAGCTGAAGCCAAGATAAGCTCAATAAAACTGTCGCCTTGGCACTTAGCAAATACATTTGCATATTTCTTCCCGCAGTCCCCTTTAGTGTTTCCAAAACCAAAAGCCATCTCTCCATCTCCACCTCCGTCTGCATCTCCCCTTCGGCCACTCGCCGCATTTTTGTTCACATACAAAGCAAAAACTGCAACATCAGCGCAAATAAAGTGTTTGCCAGACTTTGCTCTTTGCTCCATATATTCAAATGTGCAAAATATTCATTTATGTATTTGAGTTCTTGTTTTATACCCCCCCAAAAACCCTCCATCCCACCATGCCCCCTCCGCTTTTCTGTCTCTCGGAATTTGAAAAGAAAATGCAAACGTCATCGACAACAAAAGCAACAGCAACTACAAGTAGAAATGCCAGCCTCAAGTGAACTCTGGCCCTGCCTGGAGTCCTGTCTCTGAGCCTGGCCCTGGCCCTGCTCCTGTCTCTGCTCTTGTCCCTGTCCTGGTTAGGGTTTTGCTTTTGGTTCTGGTCATGAACCTGTTCTGATGTTTTAAATTGGTTTAACCTTTCAACAATTTTCTCTCAAAAACTTGTTTGTTTTTGTCACTATGTGTGACACAGAGTCTTGAGATTGAGATACCCTTGAGGAAGGGTATGTACCTTTAGTTTTATTCTTGTGTGTTTGAATATCGATCGGATATTAGAAGATTTAATATTATCAGAAGGGTCAACAACCAATTAATTCAATAGAATACTTTAGCCTTTGCTTATACTTGATGGGGAACTGTTGTGAAATTTCATATGAATTAATGATAAAGTTAGACATATGTAAGTAAACGTTGTTAAAATATTTAATCCCAAACTTGAAGAAATTTAAATTAAAATTTGAAATATGTAACCTAAAGAGAAAAATCAATTATTTATTTGTTCCCATCGATTGATTTTACGTTTCATTGCTGAGATCTCAAAATTTTAAAGGGTATTGAAACTTCGTTGTCATTTATTCCATTGCTATTTTACTTCTTATGACGAATAAAAAATTAGTCGAAAGCGGAATTTAGTCCTGGATCCTGGATTTCTTCATCTCGTATCAAGGAGCGGCATTTAATATTCTCTTTTTTGTAGCATTTATTTAAAATTTATGCTGATGTCTTTGGCCTGCCAAAGACTGTCTCTGTATTAGTGGGCACACACAAACATACACACACACATGTATGTATGTTTATACATGTGTGCTTATGTAAATGTATTTACTCCGGCTGCCATTTTGACGCAGTCGCCTCACAATATGCTCCATTTTCATAAATATTTTAGAAAATTTACATAAAATGTTAAAGCGCCTTCAAGAAGGCTCCGACCCGCAGATGAGTGAAGCAGGATGACTACAACAAAAAAAAAAAGAAAAATTAATTCATGACGACAAAAGTCAATTTTGTAAATCCACAAAACATATGGTGCACAAAAAGAAAAGAATGACTGAATGAAAGCATACAAAACCAAACGACAAATGTTAAGAACAATCCGCACACATGAAATGAAAATGTAATGCAAACGATGTGCGAGCGATGCTCCCCAGTCTCAGCATAGGCTGCGAGGGGGAACGAGGGGGTGATAGAGAGGGGGGTGGAGTGAGGGTAGGTAGGCTAGTGGAGCGTGGAAAAAATTTAAACGCGCTGGTCCGCATGAAATTGCATTAAAAGCTAATGAGCTTGAAATAAAAGACAATTTGCGGGCTTTTTCGAATTGAAAATTTTTGTCTTTTGCCTTTTTTGTTTTTTGAGGGACAGCGAAAAAAAGCCATTAAAATATATTTTCGAAACAACAAAATTTTGTGGTTAATGGAAAGGGATTTGTTAAATGTGTATGCCAAAAGAAAAGTTGAAAATGTGACAGGAATGCTAACAAAGATGCGGAAACTCCACCGCTTTGACTTTTCTATGCCCTTGAAGCTCATTGTTTATCTTCGGATGGTATTCAAAGCCTTTTTACATCTGGCACAATCAAAAAAAGAGCAGCTGAACTCTCGAATCCATAGAAAAACCACTGGAAACTAAGCCCAGCTGCATCTTTTTCAGAGCTTTTATTTTACGAAGTGCTTCAAAAAGCATGTACACAAATTTGCTTCACCTTGCTGAGGGAAATGTGTCTGATAATGCGAAAATTAACCTTGATGAGGTTAATTTTTCCTTTGCCTTGAACCAGAAGGCACAAAAAAATGCTGGCAATGCAGTTTAAATGAACCAAAGAGCAACATGTCAGTGTGTATTTGTGGGTGTGTGGGTGTGGCATTGTATTGAAGTGTTGTTCAGTTTTCTAACCTCATCAATCGTCTAGTTTATGGTCGAAAGGCTTGGCATTTATTGAAGCTGCCCGCCCCCATCTACATTGACATGGACTATGCTTCCTCCTCTGCTCTACGTGTATGCTGTGAGTCCTGTTTATCCTGCAGCAGCTCCAGCTATGCGATGGGAAAATCTCATCAGCAGAGCGTCTCACTTCTCTTTGTGTGCGTCGTCCTTTGCATGAGGCCCATGAAGTCTGCTCCTTTTTCTGCTCTTTTCTAACCGTAGAAAGTAATCTTAATGGCTTTTTTGTTGCAGCAAAAGGATCTGCCAAGTGAGTTGCAGAAAGGAACAGCAAAAGAGAAAAAAACAGAATGCAGAAAAAGGGATAAGGGCAAGCCCATGAAAATTGCAAAATGCATTCAACGACGTTACGGGGGCCAAACGCATAAATTGTGCCTCCTCCTCCTCATCCTCCTACTACCACAAACCACCAGTTTCCCCTCCATTCCTTCTTGGGGACAACCCTCTGCTCTCTGGTTTCAGCTTGTGTGGAGACTTCAGGCGGCGTCTGCGGATTTGAATAGCCAATTTGTTTGGCATTGTTTGGCTCCCCACCCACCGGCGGTGGGAGGAGGGGGAGGGGCACAAACATTTGCATTTCTAAGATAAAATGCAAATATTTCAATTTGTAACTTAAGCAAATTGCCTCAATGAGTGCAGCTGTCAGTCAGCCATTACATATCCTTCGCCCTCAATTTTTGCCTGCTCTTTGTTTGGTCTGTCTCTGTCTCACTCTTAACTCCATTCAGGCATAAACCTTATAGACAAGTAAGTAAGCCTAAAAACATTTCAAGCTGATTGGTTTTTGTAATTGGCCGTAACCTTTTTTGTTAAATACATATATTCATTCCCACATAGACAATACTCACACACTCGAAGTCGTATATCAAATTGCTGGACATTGGATTTTTGTTTTTATTTTTCTACATTTTATTGATGCAGCAATTATCCGAAGAGGCGGACACAAGGGATTTTTGCTTTTATATGTTCTTGAAGTTCATGTGAAATGCTCGAGGATTGCATGAACTGACTGCATGTTGCTGATGACTTCGAGATACTCTTTATCAGCCGAAGATATATCACTTGCAATTCAGCTCTGACCCGACACTTTGTGCCCTCTGGCAGTCATCAATCCTTCAAACTATCTAGGCTACTGTCACTGACACTCTATTCGTTGGGAAACGATTCATCTTTGGATATGGCAAATACCTTATCTCCTCTGCAACTTGGCTTAATTTGGTATGCTCACAATTCTGGTGGCTGGCAACCTCCATTTCAAGGAGTTTTGCACATCCTTCTCCACTCTGCCTTCCCACTGAGAATACTCTATATAAAACAATGTCCGAAAGTAGATTACAATAGAAATATTGCAATGCTAACTCGTAATGCCTAATAATGAATGGGAATGAGAAATTCTTGAACTTGATGCTAAGGCTTTCTTCTATATGTTCTAACTAAGTATTGGCTAAATTTAAGGAAACTTTTAATCACATTGTTGATAAGCGTCAAGCAGGTTGGTCTGATAAACTAAACTTTCTGTGTAATATTTTACGATAAGGAAAATAGGAATTAACAAAAATATGCATCGGTTTATTTTGCGATGAAAAAAAAACCCGTTTTGCTACCAATTCTTAAATAAAATCAAAAATAAAACTCCACAATGTCCTTACATATAATAATTATGTTCTCCTATGTCAATCCATATAAAGAATATATAAATAATCAATATATTTGAAAGCCCTACATTTGTAAAAAATGTTTTTCAAATTAAAGGAATAATTTAAACTGTGATATTTTATAAAAGTTTACTATTCTGAAAACTTTCTCTAACAAATCTTTAAAATTAATATTTTTTTGGTTCCTGGTATTCGATAAGTAATTAATTTTAACCATGAATGAACTATTAACTGAAATATAGTTTCAGTATCGATCTTGGAATTACATACATGTGGGCGATTTATTTGGAGTTTTATTTTAAACTATGATTATATAAGTTTAATGTGGGATACCACAAAGATGGACCGAAAATGTATTAATTTATAAAATATGATTCGACTATGATGATCGACGTTTTTGACTTTCTTGACGCTCGACTTTGACGATTATCTCCAAACAGTGGGCTAAAACCCACATTGATCTACAGTGGGCATATTAGGATATGGAAGACCTTAAAAAAAAGGATGAGTAACAATCAGAGAATAATCTTTTGTTCAATAAATAAAATTCCCCAACATTTTGGATTTTAACATTAAAATCGAATTATGTATTCTCGAAATTGCAGAAATTGAAGTAGTAAATGGAATTGAAATTCACATCGTTTTACGATTATCCCACGACAATTATCAAATCCCTTTCGCATATGTTTCGAGTTTATAGCAAACGCTTTGCAGTTTCATCGCTCATCTTATATTCCCCCCTTCATTCGTTCGTTCGTTCATTCATTCATTCATTCACTCATTCGTTTGTTTGTTCGTTCTGGGTGCTTGGGCCAGTTTTTTTATTGCACTCTCTTTGGGGGTTTTGGTGTTTATTTTGATCTGGTTTTATGGCCTACAATGAACCCCCACCCCCCTCGGTTATCTTGCTACCACCCACTTCTAGTCCACTCGTTTGGCGTCTTCTGACTTGGTGACTTTTGGCCCGCTCGCCATGTTGGCTTTTGTTCTCCCAATGCTTGGTAACGAGGTGCTAAATCAAGTTAACATTTAAGTGGCCGTTTAGTGCCTATGCCAGAACTGGAGAGACGCAGAGGCGGAGCTGGAGAGTTGGATTGCATCTCTATCTCTGGCTACCCATATACTCCTTCTTGTTGTCTTTATTATAATTTCGCCTTTTGTCATAAAGAGTTTGCCTTTCGCTTTGCCTTTTGGCGCTTTTTATTGACTGTAAACTTTATATTTTTTAATATTTTCTTTATGCTCTTGCGTATTTCTTTTTGCAGCTTGTAATTGTTTTTTAAACAAAGTTTATAACTTTTTCCTGCTTCGTCACGGTTTCATTGTTATTGCTGTTGTTGTTGTTTTTGTTGCTGTTGCTGCTCGTGGCATTGTTGTTGTTGTTGTGTTGTGTGCATTTTAATTTGCTTGTCTGCCTTTTAATGGCAGTTATTATGCAATTTTTCGCCCGTAGGACGAGCATAAAAGCCCAAATGCAATTGCCTTTTATTCAAGAGCAAAGAAAATAACTAATTAAAAAGCTGTCTATGCTTTTAATTTTTCTTTCTCTTTTTTTTTTGTTGTTTTGTTGTTGTTTGCTTTTTTCGCATTAAAGTTAAAAATAAATTTAATTGAATTGGCTAGAGGAAAAACAAACATTTGAAGACGTTACTGAAAATGGAGCTGTAATATATTTTTACCTGTTAGTAACTCCTTAACATTACTTTTAAAAATTATCCTGTATTTGATTTACAATACATAAATATTTTTTTCATGGAAATTTTATTCTTTCTGCCTTCTAAATATGAGTAGAATTATAAATAGACTTACGAACTATTTTTTAAATATTTCTGTCCAACATAAGCGATCGATTTGCAAGGCAAACAAATATAAAATATATATTAAACTCTCCCAACCGCTTTCATAACTCCCACCTAGAGTGCAAATTTCCAATTTAAAGATAAAAATTTGTAACAGCCATTAAGTATTAGAGCATCCTCATCCTAAACACTCTTAGTCTAGTCTTATCACACCCTGCGTATACATTATATTTAGCTCATGATGATTGCTTATTAAGCATTACGTTTGTTTAGAGACCCAAGGGCCACTTGGTACTTCCGAAATATGATAATGATCACCTGAATTTCATGATGTTCGGCAGTTTTTACCGTATTTTTTGGTATCCATGAACAATTTACTTAGGTTAAGTATGTTTCTGATATATGTACGAATGGACATCCATTTGAAATTATGCTGGCATGACGAATCAAAACCGTCAGTCTTTGGTCGAAATAATGAAAATATATGGTAGATAATCAAAGTCAAACGAAGAAATGGCTTTGTCACTTAATTAAATTTATGTAAATTTAGGAACACAATGTTAAATTGTCAAATGTTAAACAATAGCGGGGATAGTAGCAATTAGATACATTTATTTCTCTGTGGGAGGTCAAAGTTAATACTATTTGAATTCGAATAGAACTTAATTGTATTTACATTTGCAGAAACGGTAACTTGATATTTCTTAATCAGAATTTCTTTGATCAATTCTCGTAATTTCCTTTGTAAAGTAAACTAATTGCGAGTCGAGTGTCGAGAAGATTGCCATTTCGGATTGCTCGTTTATCCTTTGCTCAACTAGGACAATATGGTGAAAGAGACTCAAAGATATAATAACTATTATTTCATCTTCAAGGTCACTGCAAGTTTTGTGTGAAGCTTTATTGGCACGCCTTTCGATACAAAGCCCTCGTTTTGCCAATTGCAATTTTCAATTTCAATTTCACTGCTCGTACATTTTCAATTTCATTTATGTAATCAACAAACAGAGTGCACTCCTGCTCACACACACACACACTGGCACACTCACACCCACACAGACACACACATTGACATCAAGGAGAAATCCTTCTTAGTTGCTTTTGCATTATTGATGCTCTTGTCGTCGTCGTTCTTGTTGTTTTTTCTGTATTTTGAGTTGAATGAACATATTTCGCCTTGACATACATTGCATTGTTAGCAAACAAGAGTGTTAGGACCCAGTTACCACGCCCCCAATCTTTCAACAGGCCACCCCACCAACACACCCACCCATCCACATGTGTGTGAGTGTGTGCGAAAGATAGAAATGTGGTGCAAGCCACAGAAATTTCTCCTGTTTTTCAGCGTTTGTACGAGTGCAAGTGTGTGTGTGTGTGTATGTGTGTGTGGTTGGTGCAAGTGTGAGGATAGTTTTTGTTCAAACAACATGGAGCTTGTACAAGAAAACCAACGGCGCAACAGCGCCAACAAGGGCAACAACAACAAAAATGACGTTTTGACTGACAGAACGGCAACAGTAACAAGAACACAAGCCCCAAAGACAGTTGGACAAACATATGCACATGGGTGTAGACCGATCCAGGATCCAATCTACAAAGAAAATACCAATAAAATTTTCCATAACTCTTTAATCATGACTGTAGGCAGAGATTTAGATCCAGACTTCAGAATGTGGTCTAATAGCTAAAGTTGAGGCCATTAGCCAATTTAGAAAATGTTCTTAAATTCATTGTCATTGTGTCCTATAATAGTGAACCTCAATGAAAAGAGGTTGCATCGGACTGAAGAGACTCAATTACAATGTGAAATAGTCTGCATTCGAGTTATTATATTCTTTTTATGTAAGTGAAACTTGTTGAATTTATAGTAAAATCCAATGTACTTCTCTAGAAGATCTGAGAGCAATTAGGATCAAGGTGAATAAAAATGTATTTTTGAATGGGGTAGAATGAGCAGGATGACAGAGAAATCTACACCTAAATGCGTGATAAGTTTTCATTCACATGGCACTCGCATAGAACAGATCTTCAAGTACGTCTTGTGAATGGAATTGATACAAAAAACATAAATTTTTATGAAAATTAATTTACACTGCCGAGCAAAACTTTAACACCATTTTGCAATCCTCCGTTTGACGGTGGATAATTTTTGTCAAGCATAAGATACGTTTATGGTTCTACTATCATTTTTTATTTTATCACCTATTACAAAAATCGTAAACCAAAATGCGGAAAACGCCAAATGTTACAGTTTTCAGCCTGATTTGATTTTTTATTCAAATTATTTTTAGTTGTTAAAAGTGTGACAGGGACCACAATAATTTTTTTTCAATCACATATGCAATTTGCCATATTTTAAAAGTATCGTCGTACATAACTTCAGTGGATTAGTCTCTCAAAAATGTCCTTTGGTGTTGACTCACCTGTGTCATGCCACTTGAAGGACATTGATATTTGGCAACACTTGATATTCAATAAATTTTCAATTCGGGCCCTTTTTGTTTTTGAAACTTGCTTTTTCATTCCAATTTCGATCAGATGTAATAAATAGTTGGGTCATTTTGTTACTAAAAATTTGGTATTTCAGTGCCAGGACCTATGACTTTCCTACATCCGCCTTTTTTGCTTTGCAGTATATTGAAATATTCTCCTTTATGCATTATCCCTCCAGGATTGGGAACAGAGGGGTACTTACTCCGATACCAAATTTATCAACCCGATAGAAATAGATAATTTTATGTCTCAAGTAGAGCTGGGAATCCATCGATGGTCTGCTCCCTCGATAGTTTTGTCAGCGATGGGGAAAAACATCGATAGTATCGATGGTTCAGTATTTTCCAATCGATGGATGGAACCATCGATTGTTCCATCGATGGTTAAAAGGGTTATTCGAATTATTATTCAAATAAAATACAAAACGGTTATTTATGTGACCACGCACAAATCAAGTTCGATCGATCGCCATCGAACTTTTCCCATCGATCTATCGTACTTTTTAATTTCCATCGATACTATCGATGGAACTATCGATGGAGTTCCCAGCTCTAGTCTCAAGATTGGTTATCCCCCTGGCCACACCCATGGCCAGATAGATAGATAGTTTTTAAGGCGTAGGGGTAACTATTTATGTATGTGTAGTGAGAGAAACTGCAAAAACTTGATTGTTAACAAAAGCAAAAACAAGGCACACACACACAACAAGGCGGCTACAAACTGGAACAAGGCAAACGCAGGCATCCATCGTTGTTCAAAAACTAGTTGTGTACCAGAGAGTCTTCTCCGTGTTTGCCTAGGCTCTTGTTGTTGCTGCTGCTGTTATTTGCTCGACATTGAAGTCTGGTTCGCAAATACTTAACATTACGCTCCTCCACTCTATATATTTACACACACAGAAACACACACAAACACACACATAGAACATCCATCGTACTTGTTGCAAATTGTTGTTATTGCAATTAGGATTAAAGGCAGGGCGAAAGGAGGCAACCGACCTCAAGTATCTGCTGTTTGGCTAATAAACTCAAGAACGAAACGTCAGAGGTTGTGCTCAACCCTTCAATGGGAACTTTATTGGAACAGAAATTACATTGTAGCATGCTAGATGAATTGATAGATTGGATGGATGCTTTCGAAACTAATTGCTGGTGAAGATTACTTTTGAGCAAACTCACAATTGCCTCGCAAATAAATGCTATAATTGGCAACTGATTGGAATTGAAATCACATTTCAAGCAACAGAATTGAATGAAAACTAATTACGTTACAACTCTTACAAACTAACCACAACCGAACCAAACCAAAGCTAAACTAAACTAAACTTAAACAAAACTAAACTGACTTAAGTGTATCTATCCATCTGGACTATAAGATTTGGAGAAAGGGCGTTTGCCTAATGCAATGCAAGTGCTTTCGCCTTTGAAGCAATTGGAGCAGCGATTAAAGTTTAAGACAACTTTTCTATAAACTTTGTTCGCCTTTGTCATTTGTAATTACTACACTGAGGGAAAAGTAATTAAGTAATTGGCAACTGTCAGTAGTTGGAATTGCATAGGAAAGATGCAATTTAATTCAAATAGATAATTGGAACACGGTCTCTGTTCGTTCGATAGTTGTCTTTTCTCAGCATTATTTTGATGCTATTCGCTATTGACTTGTGAGTGTTGTGAATCATCCGCAAAACTTACTTACTCAAAGCATAAATCACTAAAATTCAAGTGCCCACTATGAAACATTCAATGGATCGTTACTTTTGGTAATGGTTTTTTGATAGTTAGCTGTGAAATTTCACAACGATTCATTGCTCCACTCAACAGTTTTACTGATCAACTCAGCATAGTTCGATTTAAGTACTCAACTTTTGACTTCTGAATACACAGTGAGACCTCATGATCATAATTACTTTGCATGAGTAACGTTTTTGAGCACAAGCACCTGAGAAACGCACAAACAAACCTCGCATCTAGACTATATCATCATTGATCTAATCAAAAATGCATCCCACATTTCTTTGAGTGTAGGTTAATGCAAGTAGATCCATCACAGTTTTCTTATGCAAGTAATTTGATGATTAAACTGAGTTATGACATAATCATATCCACCTTTAGCTGAATATTAAAGGGAAACAGCGACAGATGGGGAGGTGGGGAGAGGGGGACCTCCAGCGAAATCTGTCATAACTTTTATCACAACTTTATCTCTAACTTATGACAACTGCAACAAAAAGCATTTAAACAGAAAACGAGTGGAATGGAATGGTTTAGGGGAAGTGGAATTGAGTCGCATAAAGGGAACAGAGAGAGAGAGGGAGTGGGAGAGAGTGAGAGAGAGCGATGCCCAAAAGAAATAAGCAAAAAGCAAAACTAGTACACACACAGTGCCACACATAAAAACCCACACACACACAGAAAGATGGAGACATATTCATGGCAAAGGCCTGACATGCCATGAGGTTTCAGAGGGGGGGTGGGGGGTGGGGGAGACTACAAGGAATAATGCCCGGCGGCCGCGTTGGGGAAATGAAAACTTCTTTGTAATGCGAACTGGCTCGGCCTTTTGCTGGGCAAGTTCTCTTTACTGCTGTCGGTTTCTGCTCTTTTGGTGTGTTTTTCGTTTTTTTTTGGTTTTTTTCGGCAAAAGTTACGCGAAATGCTCGCAGCTGATGAGTGGCGTGTCAGTCGGCAGTGGCAGAAAGTCAGGGGAGTAGAAACTACATGCGAATCCGAGTACGTAGTAACATGAAAGTAAACGCAAAAAGCGTTTTTCAACGGCCCGGGGAGAGACGGGGGGAGGGGTAAATTTATCGCCCTGCACAGAGAACGCAAACCGCATAAGGCAAAAGCCAAGGAATTCATCATCATTGCTCATCATGATGGGGCAATGGTAGGTGTCGGTGTTGTCTCCCAGCGGTGTGCTCGACTGTTGTTTGATGTGGCAACTTCCGCTATAGTCATTTTCTTCTCTCTAGTTCTTACTCCCACACCAACAAAAAATATGTCCTTTATTATATTTCCCGAACTTTTCTCTCGTGCGTTTCTTGGGTTTTCTTTCACTTTTTTTTTGTTTTGTTTCTTGTCTCTTGCAAAGTTAATCCTTGGGCATCAATTTCAAGAAATAATTTGGGCAACATCAAAAGTTTTAATATGCCCAATGATAATGGCGCAGGACCACCACGACGACGACGGCGACGGCATCGAGGACGACTCCTTGCTGTGGTGAGGAAACTTTTTTATTGCCAACGCAGCGTAATTTCTTTGTCATGAGTTATTTTGAAGGAACCAAGGGAACTAAGGAAACGACGGGAACGAAGAAGGTATGCCACAACCGTCGGCTTACCACCAAATCGAGAGCTTTGACCCAAGCCTGCGGTCAGTTTTAGTCATTGTACTCTGTTTATTGAGTGCCACACCTGCCTGCGGGGCTCACAACGAGGGCCGAGCGGCAAAGTGCCACACAGCGAATGAGAGTGCGGGAGGTCGTCACAAAGCACTTGACTCTTTTTGCTCGAGCCCTTTGGTATTTTGATTCCAGTTAGCAAATTACAATCTCACAGCGGGATCGAATTGAAGTTGACAATAATTTTGTGAAGCGAGAGAGTGCATTTCAAAGAAATTAAGGGAACAAGGCGAACAAAGGACAAATTTATGAGTTTGAAATATTCGGAATGCAAACTGCTTTGTTTAAACTTTTAATGACAAACTCTTGGAATCAATTTACCGATCAACAACTCTAACCACTGTGTGACCGACAATTGTTGAGCTCGAAGGATTCGATTGGACTCACATTCCAATCCAACAGCCATTAAACGATTTGTATTGTAAGTGGTTTAGGAACTTTATAAAATTTAACAAATCGACGTCATGAAGGAGGAAAATCGGGTACTGCACGTGGAGTACTCACTTTTAAATTCAAAAAATTAGACACGCGATGATCCTTATCACTTGAGTTCTTAACACACGTGCCCAAAAGTCTAGAGAGCAGTTAAAATTTTAAAATGATTTTTCCAAGAACGAGTTTCGGCTTGGCAGGAAAATACGCAACAAATTTTCAGTGGGAAAAAACACATTTCCAGTCCCTGGAGACGCAATTCGGCAAATACACGTGCCAAACTTTGCTGAAACATAGATGACCACTAGCCCCACCTTCAGTGTTTCATCAGAATTTTTGTTGGACCAATGTAGACCTGCAACGAATTCCGTTCGTATTTGCAAGAGATAATAAAGTAAGTAAGTCGCCGGGCCGATGATAGATGTCCATAACATGTATAACTGTGCCAAATTAAATTACCATACGATAAATATTGCGGACGGACGGACGGACGGACGGACGGACGGACAGACGGACATGGCTATATCAATTTCTCTTCTCATGCTGATCAAGAATATATATACTTTATAGGGTCGGAAATGCTTCCTTCTCCCTGTTACATACATTTTGGCGACTTTAATATTTCATCCTATGGATGCATGGTATAAATACGACCCTTTCCAATAATCTTCATTCACACAAATCTTGTGTGATTTGCCTGTCGAATTAGTGGCTAAGCATAAAACTGGAGAATCCTTTTAATCAAAGAGGAGAGAAATGACCCTCAGATATCCTCGCGTGAAGAAAACTCCACGAAAGGCAGTTTTTCAATGTGGTCTATGAGCAAATTTAAGCAAATTTCACATGGAGAAAACTGAAACACATGCAAAAAAGAAAACCTACAGTGGCCAATTGTGTCTTACTCATGGGGAAAAGAGCCAAACAAAAAATTTGGAAACTACATTTGTATGGGAAAAGCTGGTGGTCTGCCTGGATTAAGCTAATACGAGTGTATAGTAAGAAAAGTGTGTCAAACGGAGGGTTAAGTACTCTAATTTCTGAACAGACATCAAATTAAAAGTCATTTCATGGACAATTTACACTCGATTATATTTTTACTGCACCTAAACGTATTGCCACAAATAGCTAAAATGAAAATGCAAAGAATTCTCCTACTAATTTCGTTTCTATTAACTGCATCAATGTAGTTTCAAATTCAAAATTCAATTATCAAATAACGATTCGAATGTGATAATCTAGTCTTTGGTTTTTTGGCTTTGCTATCTTATTTGCCTTGCACTTCTATTTTGCCCCATCGCAGAAATTATTGAAATTGGCGAAGACCAATGAACGGATATTTCTCCCTTTCTCTCTCTCTATGATGCCGTTATTGCTCTAATTTCGCCGATTTCTAATCAACGCTCAGCTCACAATTCAGCAATCAGAGAAAAGGCAATAAGCAATCGGCAATAATGCGCATAAACAACAAAGCAATGCAATTAGGCGCAACGGAAAGCAAGCCAAACATGAGGTCGGTCGGAGCAGGGGGGATGGGAAGGGGTTGGGGGAGGATGGTGGATGACTAGGTAACCAAAAATTATGCTACAAAAGCAGGCTGGCTTTCGGCTGTATGCAACCTTTTTTGCCAATTAAACGCATTTGGCAACAAAAAAAACACACACACACACACACGAATTTATCCCCCACAACAAGGACGACAACGATGCCAATGATGGGGCAGACAACAATAACCATGGAAGGTGGAGTGGAGGGGGGGGCGCTGGTAACTGGTTCCAGGTGCAGCGACTGTTCAACGTTGAAACAAGTTTATCAACGTGTGAAATATGCATATGCAGAAAGAAAGAAGAGACGAAGACCAACAGTGGAACCACCAGCTATAACAACAACAATCATCCATGGTCTCCATGGTCTCGATGGAGCCCGGCCCACACATATTCAAATGCAAATCACGTCATCAATATGCAGAGAGGGAGTCGCAGAGTCAGAGTCGCTTCTTTTCCACATCCTGCATATCGAACGCATTCCATTTTGACGAAATTATCCATGAACCAAGTTAAATTTTGTGGCCAAGTGACGGAGTCGGAGCCTGCTCCTGACGATGATGATGATGATGGAGTCAACGTTAGAGTGCTGCACATGACGATGACATGGCAGTTTTTTGTATGCCCCACCGCTTACACGTGTCAGTTGCCGTGGCATTATGAACTACTTGTGATAGCCAGTAAAAACTTGTAGGTTTTTAATTATAATTCAACGAAGACCCAAACTTCGACAAGTGCAAAAAACTGACTGAGAGCTAAAGAGAGTGGTTTAAAGAGTTTGCAACTAGTGGAGAGAATATCAAATTAAGAAAGGGCTTATCTCTAGCGAAGGCAAAGAGGGACGAGCATCACAGGGAGAGTGGGAATGTAGAGAAGGATTTCCAAGGCACTCTAACAATTTGTTAGAATAGGGAATTAATTAATAAATGCGCTTTATTGCTCTTTGATAATACAATGTTCTTAAAGCTATATGTGATAGAGAGATTTTACAGAGTTATAGCAATTGCTTTTCAGCTGACAAGATTTTATATACATAGTTATACCAGTAGTTTGATGGATGACAATATGATATGCCAAGGAAAAATGAGCGAAAACCTTTAATATATGCCTTAAATACTAACTTAAGCTAGGTGACTGGGACTAAGGTGACTAAACTAAGATTTAGCGGCTTAGTGCCAGTGGCTACCCTTAGGAGATATGAGTATTTGTTGTCGAGAAAATATGCTCCTAAACTGTCTAATAGTAGTTTAAGAGTAGTAATTTCACTAAGAGTCGGATTGGTCAATAATCTGTTTAATGGTTTTGACGCCAGCCTTATGATATAAGATGGATGTTTTGCTAAAAAATGGGAGGTTCAGTAGAAGCTTTAATATTTTGTTTTCGCATACTTGCAATTTGCAATGCAGCACATCTCTTCCAGGTACTTGAACAGTAAGTTAGTATAGGCAGAAAAATGGTTTTGAATATGATCATTTTGTTAGCTGTAGAAAGTTATAGAAAGAATAGAGAATGAAAAAAATAAAATCATTCCACTTCAAGTAGAAAATTAGTGCGACTTTTGATAATATTCCAGCATTCGACTCCAATATCTTATTACCCATTCTTGTGTAATTTTTAGCCATTAAAAACTGTAGGGGCAACTCACCTGGCCAACACTTGGATGGCCATCTCAATTAAGTTGAGGCCCAGTGTTTGCGTTGTCAGAGGCAACGACTACACAACGTTGACACTTTGACCGAGCATCGATTTAAACTTTGGGCGAGCATCTAACTAGCATCTGCAACCTACGCCTTGGCTCGCCCGTCCACGTCACGCTGTCTCGCAGCTCCGACGATGGAAGCCATGAAAAAATAAGTCACTCACTTAAAAGTTGCTGCTGCTGCTGCTCGTCCTGCTCCTCCTGCAACGTTGCAAAGTTTGCTCAGTGTCCATGCTGCTGCTCCTTTTACTGCCGCTCCTGTTTGGTGCTGGTCAGTTAGTTTCAATTTTAGTTTTGCAGTTTTTAGTTTGCGTACATTTTTGGTGCTTGGGTTTTTTTTGCTTTTTCGGGTTGGACAAACTGGACACTGATTACATGTGACAACTTAATGAGTTTGCGGCCAAACATGGCTTGTTAAGCAAATAAATTAATTAGCCCGCTAATTGAGTTTTTCATCCCCTCCTCTTGACGCTGTAGTAATTGATGAGGAAGAATTGCAGAGCTGCACTTAAATAAAACAATAAATCACATTTTAAATGATGATGAAATCATTGCACAATTTGAAGAATTTAATTTATACATTTCAATTTGCCACATTTCGCCAGATGCCCTGCGGCCGAATGCGGCCAACTTGGCCAACTCAACATAAATAATGGCTCAGATGTATGTGCCCATAAGTCACGAACTTTGCATACTCTAAAGAGTCCCAACATGATTTTATGTCAAAGATCTTTGTTGCTCTTTATCGATATTGTTGATTTTCTTAGTAAAGCAACGCTCTAGCTCAGCAATGTTAGGAACGATAAAACTTAGATAACGTTTTTATTATCGATAAATGGGGCTGGCGATCTTAGCTCGAAGGAGGAAAGATTTATTAGGAATCTCTGAATTTTAATTTTAAATATGAGTACATAAAAATATTGATGGTTAGATAAAATAGAAAGATTCGAATGGAAAAGAAATCTATTTGTTCAATAAATCGTTGTAGCTATAACGCGTATAATATTATGTTCTAATTGAAAATCTTGTTTAAGCTCTTTTAAAATTTTTCCTCAAATGAAAATCAATAAATAACGAATGTTAACCAAATTATTATGTTGGCTCTAAGAGTAGCCCAAAATTATATTCTTAAGCTTATCTACATGACAAAATCAAAACCAAAAAAATAACTTAATAATTTTAGAAAAAGTATTCAATATTTTCACAAAAATGACTTTGATATTTACAGCATTCCATATGTAAGATATATAGCACTAAACGTGTTTAAAAGGATATTATAAAATCGGTTTATTTAATTTACAAAACAAACTAGTCGCTTACGCAGTTCATTGAACTTTCTTTTGTACAAGAAAAAAGAACAAATGTTTTTGCCATTGCCAAAAAATCTGAAATTTATTGCAAGTTTTGCTGTTGGCAGTCATTATACATCATTAAGCGATAATTATTTGAAAACTGTGGCATGCAGATAGAGAGAGAGAGAGAGAGAGAGAGAGAAAGAGAGAGAGAGTGTGAGTGGGAAATCCGTCCCAAAATGATAAACTATTGTTATAAATGGCCAAACTTGCAGACGGAAAAGTTATTTACTAGCTTCAGAAGAAGCTTTTCTCAAAAAGGAAGGGAAAAGTGCAAAAAAAAAAAACGTCAAGAGTAAGAAAATATTTTTAGAACTTGAGTAAATTCTTTAAAAGTTGTAGAAAATATTATTTTAAATAATGATGGAAGTGTGACAAACTATTTGCTTTCGTCTCTGCGTAGTTTAGGTTAAAAAGTAAACTGAAAGATAGTCAAAGTGGTGGCTTATAAAGTAGAGTCAAATTGGTTCATCGAGTCAATCTGAAATCCTTATTTTTATAGAGAGGTGGACAAAAAGTATTAATACTAATAACAAAATACTTTTAACACTGCGTTAAAGTGAAATATGTCATACTATCAGGTAATACCAGGGATTGCATTAAGGGAATTCATAGCACTCTCAATAAAATCAATTCTTTTCACAAAAATGCTTAATGAGTTCTAAGTTGATTTTTTGAAAGTTGCGGTATTAATTTGTGAAGACAATTATCTTTTTTCAAACATTTTTAGAGGTTTAATATGAAGATGCATCGACCAATCATAGCACTAAGAACCTAATTAAATCCGAAATTGGAATAGTTGTTCATTCATGAAATAGTTCTCTGATTGATTCCCTTTCTTCTCATTGAAATGTTAAAGAGCTTCAATTTTAGACAACCCACAATTGCGCCTTGTATAATTCTACATCAGGCAAATTAATTTTCTCTTCTCTCTCAATCTATCACTCAAAGTTGAAATCTTGAATGCTTTGCACAAAACAGCAAACAAAATGTCAACCTTTCGGCCTCGGACTTAAGCTCTGTCCGGCATTCATACAATTGACTTTATTCAGACAGCCGACCAAAAAGGGGGACGGTCCATTCAGTTGGGGCCAACTCACTGAAGCGGACCAAGTGACTGGACGGCCGGCTATTTATTTGTCAATTTGCAGAAAAGAGAGAGAGAGAAAAAAAAAACCCGACTTAGAAGCAAATAAATATCTTATTTCACAAAATACAATATAAAATGAAATCATTTTCTAAAGAAAAACCAAATGAAAAGCAGACTGGAGAGTGAGCGAGAGAGAAGAAAACATTTGCCGAACCCGAAAAAGTAACAAAATCCCATAAACACAACATGTCACAACCAAAACGAGAGTCTCCCCCCATCCCTTCCACCTCACATTGCAATTGGCAGGAAAATTCTAAAGAAGCTTTGAATTACGTTTTCAAGTTAAGCCAAAAACCCGAAAACAACTTTGAAATCAAAATGAAAATATTCAAACATTTTGCCATATATTCAAAGAGAACTCACTGTCCGGCACTGGATTTCCCCAATGACTTGAGGCTTCCTTTTACATTTTGTTTTTGTCCTTTACTTGTTGTTGAGGTTTGGATTTTTTTTTTTTTTGTTTTATCCATTTGCATTTTAAATTCTATTGGCAGATTTTCTTGTTGTTTTGCCTTTTTGATTTCCAGTTAATTGGAAATCAGGCAACAGACTGACCGGACCGGACCGACCAGACCAGCTAATCAGGCTACATTTGAATGCGAATCCTTTGAGCCCCTGAAACTAAAACATTTTTCCTAATTAATTGTTAATGCATATGCATGAAGGATCTCTAGCACGAAGGACGAAGGGGGCAAAGGGACAAAACATTCAAATTGAAATGCTGTTAATTGAGAGGCCTCTCGCAATCATCATCGTCATTAGGAGCATCATCATCATTGTCGTCATCATCTGACAGGACAACTTTTGTGTATGTTCTTGGGCATAATAAGTTCATTTATTTATTTTCGTTTCATTTTTCTTTTCATTTCTCCTTGTTGTTATTTCTCTTCAGTAGCCAAGGAGAGCAGAAACCACACAAAATATTCATACAATTAGACAACAACAATGGCAGCATATTTTTCCAAACTAAAATCGGAGCAATGAAAATCCGAAAGAACTTTTAATTATTTTCATAATGTGAATCGTTGAATACTCTTTATGCAGCGAGAAGAAATTAAAAAAAAAATTGGGCTCAATTAAAATACGAAAATTAGCCACCTTGAATCAATATTAACCTTGAATCAATATTAACAATATTATTAGTAAGAGTAAGCAGTTCTGTCTAACGATAACCCAGCATTCAGTAGATAGAGATAAACATAGGACTTCAGTCAAGATCATCAAGATTAGTATTATTTGAATATTTCGATTGAGAGCATACAAGCATTACATTTAATATAAATTTCCTTTTTCGCATTTATATTTACTATGAACAACAGCAGAGCAAAGTGAACACTTCAATCTTTGAATAGTAAAATGAAATGATTAAATTTTAAATGAGCAATTGGCTAACAATATAAACATAAATGGACAAAAGATTTAAATTGGTTTAATTTGGTTTACTACAATTTATTTGGTAATATTCATTTGATTTGACGAAATAATTTGATTTAAATTTTTATATTTGATTCTCCGAATTTAATTTAATTTAATAAATATTTATCTGTTGGTCATTAATCGCATTTATATTGAAACAATGCAAGACTTTTCATCCTACTTGAACAACTCTCATTTGTAAGGGTATACACATTACTGATATTACTGGTCATTGGTCTATGGGCGTGGTCCATACCAACCACATGGCCACAAACGCCCACAAGAGCCCACAAGAGGAGTGTCTGGCTCTGTTGGTTGCCACGTTGACAGAAATCTGAATGAGAATCGCGGCATAAAATATGCAAAACAAAAATGTGTGACACACGCGGAACATTGAGGGCGATTTTATAAGCAACAAGGCACAACAACATACACACACACACACACCGAAAAGCTCACATCGTCATTTACATAATTATAAGATAAATAAAAATTTCTACAGCAATAACAAAGACGAGATTCCTTCTACCATTCCCCCAAACAGTTTCCAGTTCCTCATTTTTGTTTTATTTGATTTCTGGCTGCCACAGGACAGCAGCAACAAAAACAACAACAACAAAATCCCAAAAATTATGCAAAAACAAGAGAACGCCAATTTCGTAGTTGTGGGCCGTAATAAACAAAAGGATCTAGAAAAACATGAGATTAACACCAAAGTTTAAACACTCTTACAGGTGGTTAAATCGCAGAACTGATTCCATTATATAGTAAATTAAACTGAACCATCTTAAGATTGGTCAATGATTCCTAACATTTTGTATCAGTAGCTCGTTTAAACAACAGAAACAAAATTTTTAAAAATGGTATAAAAATGTTTGCTTAGTTAAGTGATTTGACGTAATTTCTTGCTGATTTTTTGAGAATTATTCAAATAAATTTTTGAAGCAAAATCCTTATTATCCCAAGGAATTAACGTCTTACAATTTTTTACTTTATGCAACAATCGATTTATGAACCCATTTCTCTTCGAACCTATAAGATATTGGGGTTTGATATTGATTGAACTCAGTCAATTTAATGGTATTGATCACGATTTTCCAAACACCAAATAGACACGATAAAAATTATATAATAACAAACTCCTAAACTACATTAGTGTAATTTTTTTGGAACATTTTGTATTAGAACTTTTGGTTTGCTTGTATCGCTTGTAATTATTTGAACTATATCAGCATTAATACGACGACAAGTTGATCGTTTATCTATAAAGTGGAACATAACTAATAATGATTCGGCTTTTATAATGACTTCGCATCATGCGAAGACACCTACATAAATTTATATGACCATCATTTGTGAGGGTATAAAACTGTTGAAAGATCTGTGTGTCGAGTGTGTGACAAGCGGATGCCAAGTGCGGCACACACATAATTCACAAAAAGTGCCAAACAGGATGTGGCAGAAGGAAGTCGAAGGAATGGACATTTTCTGCAAAATTTATTACAAAATGGCCAACGTTAAAAGCAAAATGAAGTGGTCGGAAAATTTGTGTTTTTTCTCTCACCATCTCTCTCTCTCTCTCTCGCTGTCTTTCTCTCTGTCTTTAGTTTTTTGTATTATTTCGTCTGTCAGCTTAAGTGGCCACGTTATGCAGATCCGAGCTCGGCCAGCATTAACTTTTGACACATTGATTGGTTAGCAGAGGAGAGCTTGAGCGAAAGAGGGAGGAGAGAAAGAAGAGTGTTTTTTTTTTTTTTTGCTTTTAATTGAAAGCAGCAAATGCAAAATTGATTTTCCTTCAGTCGGCTGCCATAGAAATTGTCACGAGCAAACCAAACGAAACCAAACCAGAAAAAAGATGCATAATTGAGTTTATTAAAAATTTCAACCTACGTTAAATGTCTTTCTCTTGTTTCATTTACCTTATGAAATTTTAATATTTTAACTTATAAATATTTCATGATGACAAATGCCTTACACAATTTTCATTTTTCGAACCAGCAGGCAGGGCCGAGAGGGCAAGGGGTCAGCAAGTGGGCCATAGGGCAAAGGGCAGTATAAAGAAAGTTTATTTCGCCTCCCATCCAGCCCTCTAAAAAATTTAGGTCAGTTATTTGGATGCTGGGATTTGTTAAATTAATTGAGCTAATTGAAATATAGAGGAATTTGTAAATTGATAAAACGATGGGTAGTTAGACAGCGATGGAGGGAGGGGCAGAGAGGGCACTTTAAATATGTATTTTTAGTCCAGTAATTGCTGTGCCAATAGAAAATGTTGATGGAAAATATTGAAAAGTTATCTGACACATTTGCCAATTTTTGTAGATTGATTTTTATTTATTTACGCCTGGCTCGTAAAATATTTAACATGGTTTTTCTTACCAAACATCATTAACAATAATAATAATTACAAAGTGAATAATTGACAAATTGAAATAATAACTATTTGTTCTTTAGATGTTATTTGTCCTGTAGTTAAAGTCATAATTAAAATTACAAAATGAATTCTAGCTTGAAAATGAGTCAAACTTATATAACCTTAGATATACCATTTCAAGAAGCTAAAAAAAAGTAAATTACAATTTTAGAAAAAGGTTTAATCATATATTTCATCAATTGATTTTGAACATTTTTTTTAGTTCTTTTAATTATTCTTAATTATTCCCACTTGTTCCTTGATGTTCTTGCACTATCAATAAAATTTCACTAAAAAGCAATCTTTTTACTTTATTTCTGTGACTGAAAATCTTGCATATTTTTCATAGCATACTTCTCAGGAGCTAATGAATTAATACTTCAATTTGAACTTTCAAATGTCTTGCATTAGTCTTAGAAAGTTGAATGAAATTTCCAATTGATTACCAACTCTTCGCAACAGTCAACATTAAGGCGGTTGCCTTAATTGCCACCATCTTCCCGCTATCATCATGCTCTATTTAACCCTTTCTGAACTGGCATAAACTATATACATCAATTTCGACTTACCTCGCCCCTTAATTAAACATCCTCAAGTGCCTTTTGCACCACGACGAATGCTCGATTAAGCAGACAAGCAAACAAACAACTTAAGCTGATATGAAAATTATTTCGCTTCGAGTCGACAATTAAATGCCACGCCCTATACATGTTGGCCAACCAGGACACCCCTGCCCCCCTACACCACACTGAGGGGTGGGGCAAGTAACTTTTTGGAAAATATAATTAAAAACAGCAACAGCCAAGGCGAAGCCGTTGAAAAATCTGTGCATTTAATTGAAACTCTCTGCAAGAGTCAGCAGCAGAAAATCAGCAGCCGCAATCAGCTTTTGGCCAGGGGTTTGTTTCGGCCCGCTTCGTTCTCGCAGTTCTCATAAATAAAATATAACCAAAATGGCCGAGCGAAACGAGGGAATGATCTCCGATTTAAAGTCCTTTCGTTGCCATGAGCCTCCACATTCTGTCCGGTTCTGTTGTCAATCAAGCTCTCCTTCTGTTGTTCCTGCTGCTCCTGCTGCTCCAGCTGCTCCTGCTGCTCCAGCTGCTCCTGCTGCTGTTGATTACAGGGCGCGGCCATTTAGTGGGGTCTGCCATATTAATGAACCTCGAGTTGAGCGAATAAGTTGCCCTGGCAATAGAGACTGTTTAATCAATTTGCTAAAACAATTAAAAAACTGACTCGACACGACTTTCAACCATATAGAACAAATGGAAAGTGGATGGAAACTCGTTTGTGAATCAAAAATTGTTGCTGACAAAGTTTTTCGCTGTTCACAATGCACTCGAGAAAGTTTCTCTTCTGTCTGTTTGTCTCTTCTGTCGCTTTCGCTATGTCTGTCTGTGTTTTGCATAATTAATGTTTTAATGTCAATCATACGCACTGTGTGCCATGAAATATATGCAAACTGATTTTGCGCATTTCCAATTCTATGCGTAGCACCAGATAAAAAACAAAAGAACAAAACTTTTTCCATGTAATTAAATTTGTAATACTTATAATATTTTGGGATATTTTTTTGTCATCTCGTTTCAGAGCGCATAATTTGCACAAAGTGCTGATGGAGAGGGATAATTAAAATTGTGCGGTGAGTAAAAGTGAGAAATTGTAATCCAAAATTACAACTTTCAAAGTCATGCTAACACGAGTTACAAACTTCATTGAAATGTGTCTCACTTTTCGACAGAATATTTTCTTTAAAAATATGTTAATCGATTCACGATTCAAGAGTTAGTAAAAACTATTGAAACTCTTAAGAAGTCTTTAAAAAACTAAGTGGCCAACTTCAACAAATTTATCTGTCAAACGGTTATTTTATTCTATTGCAAGCTTTTCAAAATTAATGCTAAAATTATTTCAGAAACTTATTAATTTACATAAGTTATTATTCAGAGTCATTTGCGGGAAAACGTGTGTCCTGTTGGATCAGCTATGACTATTAGTCAGAAGCAAATGCTATGATAAGATGACTAAGATTCGTTTTTTACTCGAAAATAAGAATTATGATAAATTACTTTAGACGTAAAACAACTGCATATCAAGCACTTTGACAGCTATACTTTATTTTATAAAAATTAATTGTAATTATCATCAAAGTTTGAATACTTTTATTAATAATTATTACGATTGCCATAAGCTTCTTGATTCTAACCATATTGGTCTTTGATGTTTATCGTTTATGATGGACAAAGTGAAAGATATTCAAAGCAGTTTGCCATTACAAACTGATTCAATTGAAGTTAGCACACAATCTGTAAGGACGAATCAAGTCTTTGGCCTTGTCGATTTTTCTATCTCTTTGCTAACTCTGTGGGACTGCAGACAATCGTTGACAAATGTCTGGAATCCTGGCTAACACACTGCATGAGTTTTTGCCATGCTAAAGAGCCTGGCCCAGTCAATGGGCAAAAGCAGTTTGTCTGCCATGTCGATGTCTGAAGCATATAACTTTGTCCATCCACAGAGAGTGCTGGCATTTCTGATTTGTTTGATCTGATGCCATGCTTTCTAAATGCATTTTTGCAATATTTTCCAATCAATCACTTCATTTGCTTACCTTTTTTGAAAAATATGTTTAGTTTCTACACTCAGTTACACTTTTTCATCCAAAATGTGTTAGTCAAATAAGTTAACGTCGATTGGCTTGATTATAATTTGATTAAGTTCGGAAGGAAGTGAGTTTTATAGTTTTTTTTCTTCATCGATATCAGCTTGAGTAGAAGTGATATCAATATGACTTAATCGTTATCGTATGAAGGGATTATTACGATTATTAAATACATTAGAGTTTTAAATACATTAGGAGAATACCCCTAATGTATTTAATAGAGTAATAGAGTAGAGGTATTTGATGCTATACGTATCCTACTACAAAAACAAGTGTCACACTTAAATTTCACCTTCATCTTGATGCCATTATCTGTCTTATTAATCACTTATTACTCATTTTCTCTTACCGATTCAGTTTCCTTAACAATTATTTTTATTGATAACAGTGAAAAAAGTTGAGCTTGTCGAGATTTTGGCATTTTTCTGACAGGTGACTTTAAAGAAAGAATCTTTAAGCTGAATGAATATAGAATTCCTTTCAGTAAGTGAACTCTTTGCACACACCTGGTACAATAAGCACACAAACAATCTATTCAAGGTGTTTGCCTCATACAAATGGCTTGAAAATTGATTACACTTGACACGCCCACACACAACACTCACCCAACAACAACAACTGCAAAAATTCACACTAATGTGCAAAAAGCAAACTACATCAGGAAAAAAGCGAAAGAAAAAAAAAAATAACAAACTGAAGGGGAAAAACTTTCCTCAAGCAGCATGAGATGAAAAATTACAACAAATATTAACAACAACAATGACAATAGCAAATAGTAATGGTATTGCCAAACCAAGGGAACAACAACAACAACAATAGCAATGTCAGAACTATTTGGTGAGCAACAACAACAACAAAAGGGGAAGAAAAGATTTTTGAAGCTTGCCAAAAAAGAGAAAAAAAAAGGAGAAAGAAAACCAAAGAAAAGAAAACCTAGAAGAAATGAAGGAAATCCAAAGGAACAATGTGACAAACGATGTGTGAAAGAGTCGCTGATGTTGCTGCTGCTGCTGAAAGCGTGAAGTGCTCTGAAGTGAATGAGGAGATGGTGGGGGTGGAGAGGTAGTGGAGAAACAAATCTAACCACACGATTGTCACAGGGCCTTTAGCAAGATTCAGGGCATTACGTATACGCAACGTTAGACTTGGTCATTTTTCATGCCAAGCAACGACGACGACGACGACGATGACTACAAATCGTGACAAATTCTTGATGCGGGTTAAGTTACACAATTTTTTTTATATTTTCCTTATTCTTTTTTTGTCCGCTTTCATTTCTTGTAGAAGCGAAATCCCAATTCCAAGTTCTTTGCCAACTTTTTGGCATTTGACTTAAAATACATGCTAAAATATTTTTGCCGCCTTTCCGCATACATTTCCAAAAAGGACATTGCCTATGTGCGTGTGTGTGTGTGTGTGTGTGTGTGTATGAGTGTGCGCGTGTATGTGTCTGTGTGTATCTAACTTTTGGCCCTTTTCTAAAGGGATGACTTTGACTTGTGTGTCTCGGTTATCCTTTATTCAATTCGCCTGCATGCAAAACCCATTAGCATGGCCAGGCCATAAAAATTGGGCAGGGAAGATGAGAGGACATCGTCAGGCGACAATAAAATGGAACTTTACGAAATTTAAAACCCACTGGAAAATGAATTTTAAATATTTTTCGTATAAATTTACGCATTTTGTTGTCAACATCTTTGTCTATTTTTATTTGTTTCATACATACAACAATTTAATATATCTAAAATAAAATAAAAAAAAAAATGTGGCCATAAATTAAATGAATGAGCAACGACGAGTTTGGGGCAGAAAATAACAGGGAGCACTGACTATAATGGCTAGTTCTTGAAGTAAATTAAATATCTTACTCTCCAATAAATTTTCTATGGCAAATAATTGTAATTAAAAGCTATTTTGACCACTTGGTCTTCTATTAAAGTATTTTGATCCATTTGTTACCCTTGACAACAATAAATAAGATTGTACAGTGAATAAAATTTAGAATTTGCCATTACCATAGTTTTTCTAATGTTATATTTTCACATGCATTTCTTTACTTTGACATTGTTATTATGTCTTACAAGTTTCTTGTAAAAATTCCCTAAACTTCTATCCATTTGTAGGCGAATCTCAAAGAATTGAAAAGAAATAACTCTTAATTTAAATTGAATAATATTTATTGTACCTACTTCTGCTGTTTATTCAAAGATCTTAATTTAATGTATACCCAGCAAGAATCTGTTCAATGCTTTGAAATTTCGGCCAAACTTTCTCATAAAGTGAATGAATCAATTAAATCCCAATTCCATATTTTAGTTTTTTGCAGTATTACATACAAATTTCACAACACGTCGTCACAGATGCCCAATGGAGTTAAAGATTCGAGCTCTGAATAATAAAAACTCTTCCAACTTTGATACAGAGAGATCTAGATAATTTATTATTTATTCCATTTGTTATTTAGCTCTACTGTAGGTAGAAATGTCGCTCAGGTCTTGGTGCCGCGTTCCATTATCTCATCGGAGGAGCATATTCAATGACAGCTTTTTTAATGCAATTTATGGTCGTTAAGGCGACAAAATATAATAAAAATGAATAATATGCCAACCAGAAACAAGGAAAAACCGCGACCCAACGATATACGTATACGTACGCATGGTTGCCTGTGTGCAACACGTGACAGAGTCCTGCCACAGGACTCGCACACACGAGTCGAATTTATGGGACGTTGTAAATAAATCGACGCGCCAAATGTGCGAAACAATGCATAACTCAAAAGGTTTTTGAACGCAAAAATATTGCCAATATATTTATGGAATGTTAGCCGTCATTAATAGAATTTAAACAGGAATTTCTGTTGATACCCGCAACGACCATTGAGCGAAATATGTCAAACAGACCAAAATGGCGGTTGACCGAAAAAGTTGGGCCAATAATTGGCAAAAATTCACATTGGCCTGAAAATTAAATAATAAAATATGCATAAAGTGTGGATTTAAACACATTAAACATTACCTAATAGTTTGTGATGTAACTAGACATTCGGTTTGCGACTTAAGCCTTAAGCAGCGTGGATCTAAAACCTTTAACATTCGCAACAATCTATCAATCGAACGCCCTCAAAGTCAATCAATAATGCATTCGCTGTGAAAACACATAAGCTTTTAGCCAAACTTTATGAATATTTTATTAGCTACCCGTTCTTGAATGGCTACAACGGGTTGAGCTCAAATCGAATATTGTAAACTCAGACAAGTGTTGAATACGAGCCACAATAACTTAATTTATTATCATGGCAAAGGATGAACAGTTGAGTTAAATAGATTATACATTTGAGGAACGTATGGATTTGTGGAATTATTTGATGTGTTTTCGACTAAAGCGTTTTTTTGTGACAGAATGCTACTAGAATTTCTACTATAATTTAATTTTAGCTTCGTCAAATATTTTGTCTTTGTGTAAAATTACAGAGTCTGTTAATTTACAGCGAGTTTCTTAACCGCCTGAGTTTAGTTTATTCAATTATAAAATCAATCTACTCAATAACCAGAACAAGTAAATTAAATTCTATAAAAACAAATGAAACAAGGGACAATTTGTGAGATCCTAATGTGGCTTTAAGTTAGGAGATAAAAACTAAATACATTTTTTTTACATGGACGAGGGATTTTACTTTTGGAAATTAAGAATATAATATCAATCGTTTGAACATAAATTTAAGGAAACTTGGTGTACCTAAACCCCTTTGATTTTTTTACTTTTTATAGATTGGTCTTGACGTTTTTTCCACTATTTATACTTTTATTTCAAAATATTTCTGCTTTAATGCTATGCTGATTTATGGGAATACATATATTAAAACTCTTTAATAAATATCGAAAAAAGTGCAATCAATCGTCAACTTAGGAATAGTATCACTGAGTTTTTCGAAGGGACTTATCTATGTATAACCAACAAGCTCAGCTTATCTAAGAATGTCGCTAACCAACTGACCGACGGTATTTTATCTACGATACCTTTCCTCTACCTCCTAATACCTTCTCTCTTTTTCTCTTACTTTCACTTTACCCTTCTCTCTCGCTCGCTCATTTCAAATAACTACGGGAAAAAGCTTATGCTCATTTGCCTGAGGCTTTAAAAAAAGGTTCGCCAGGTCCCTGGGTGTTGTGTCGCATTGTTGTTGCCTTTTTTTTGTTGTTGTTGTTTCTGTCTGACTTTGGGGTCTGTGCGACTGTCTGTCTGTTTGTCTCTTTCGGAGAACGGCAGCCATTTTGGGCAAACTCCACTTACTTGCTTTTCGCAGGCTCATAAAATTTTATGATTTCGATCAACTCGAGTGCGGAAATTATTAAGAGTCGAATCTGTTTCGACATCCTGCCGACTCCCCTGTCGCCTTGTTACTGTAGTGTAGGCTCTACTCTACATACACACACACACACACAGAGCTATCTATGTATATGTGTGTGGTAATATCGTATGGCAGCTGGCAGAACCCAAAGTGCAGGCAAAAGGCAGCCACAAAAAGAGAAAGAGCCAAAGAGACGCGTAAAGTGCGCAACATATAAACTTCATTGCCTTCCCCCCCCACCACACCCCGTCGCCCTTCCACTCACCTGGAGTGCCTGCCATTTTAATTTATATTGTAGCCATGTTAAAGTTCAACAATAATAATAAAAAAAAAGAAAGAAAAAATATAAGAAAATAAAACCATGTGCATGTGTTTTCCCTGTTGTTTCTTTTTTTTTTGGTTTTTCGAAGGCTGCCTGCCACCTGTAAAGTGCGTTTTTATCTTTTGGCAGCTGGAATGGAATGGAAAACTGAACAACGGAAGAAACTTTTGCCAATTTCTTAGGACCCGCACATTTTATGGGCGGTTGCAATTTCCGACATTTCCACATTGGACAACACAAAGTTTTTATTATGAAGAGAAGTGTGTAGTAGAGCGTTATACAACCGAAACTAATCACCATTACAATGCACAATTTCTGCCAACTGTAGATAAACTAGCATGAACATTAAAGATAATTCTTTTTCGGGAAATGAGTGCTGCAATATATCACGGATAAATCGGTTGTTCAGGCCTTAAAACGGAAATTAGTTTACAATAAATGTTTAATTGAATTTGAAACCTGTTAAAGAACCGAAAGAAAATTTTTTATCACGCTTCAAAAACGGTTCTCCAATAACGTATTTCTTAGAGTTATACATTAGTAACGTTTTTGAGTACAGAAGGACTCGAAATATTGCTTCAATGGGCGTGTTTCGAATGATTGCAAATGCTCAGGGAGATAAATTGTCCAGTGTACTTACTAGCTGGCTTAGGATCAACATTTTCATCATTCTGTCCCTATTTTAGGATTTCTCACACAAACTAACAAATTCTTTTTTATGATCCATTCTCGGACTTAATATAAAGACTAGTTTGTGGGTCCATTAGTTACTTTTCGCGACCTTTTCTGCATCTGTGTTTAATCGAATAATACTGCAAATAATCGAGTTTTTACCAAATAAAGGTTTATGCTTAAAGCATTCACATTCATTACACTAACTAAAACAGGATCTCAACTTCCGGATGTAACCACCGAAGCAGCTACTCGAACATCCGTTTTAGGTTTCGGTTATGCAACTTTAATTTCGGTTATGTAACTTTAATATATACAAGAGCAAGACCCGTGAAAATGAAATTAGCGCTGCTATTTTAAAATGTCGCTGGGATTTACACACTCGGCAAACAAAAACCACAATAAATAACTTTGAGGGCAATTCATGGCCCCTTCCCCCGTGCTGCCCCCCATCAAAAAAAGAAAACCAAAATTGGACCCAAAACCGAAAAAACAGTTGAAGCAGAAAATGTAACAACAGTCTCCCATCTCATCTCTTTTTTTGGGGGCCGGATGTTCCCGATAGGCACTCGCTGCTGCTAAGCTGACCTATAAATTTTACACGGCCGAAGTTCACATTTGTATAACCCTTATCCTCACTCTATCCATCTCTTTCTCGGCTCAATGCCCCTTGTCTGAAGTTCCTTTGCCCCTTTGTACTACCTTCCCGCAGCATTTAGTGAAATGACCGCAAAAGTTATTTTTAAAATCATTTTCAAAACACACAAAGTTTCGGTGGGAGATAAGCGAGGAGCAGCTGTAAAAAGCACATAAACATGCGTGTCGGGTCAGTTCAAACAAGCAGTCGACTGCCCCTCCCCTTTTTCTTCGACTTCTCCTCCCACCGAGTTTCTCTAATGCCACTCCTCATCCTGCTCCTTTAACTTCTTCCAACATTTTGGCCATGTGTACTTTTCACTTTCGTTTTTGTGCTTTTTTCTTGTGCTACTTTGAAGCTACTTAAGCCGTTTTGAATTTTTTATGAGCGCTTCCTTTTGGTCATAATGTTCTCTCTTGTATATTGATATAAATGTTTATACACATAAAGGTGGGTGTAGGTGTGGGTGTGGGTGTGGGTGTGTGTAAGTGCGTGTGGGTGGAAGTGTGTACCTACATGTGAGTACAGCGAGTCATGTACTTATATTTACATACTCACATCTGTTATTTTCGAGGAAAAAGGTCTTCTTTCGAAAGGTAACTTGATTAAGAAAGAAGGCAACAATCGGAATTAGATTAGATTTAAGTTAATTTTCCAATCCCATCTTCTCTTTGTTGGAAAACATCTAAAGGTTCTTCTAAAATACCTGGAATCACAAATATTTCGAAACAAACTTCAAAACCAGTTCCTGGATTTTCTCTTCCCTCCATTTGGAACTAAAGCAGTTTCTCCTCTGACTTCTGGCTTGGAATCCCGATTTGTCTTTATAAAAAATAATAAAAAAGGTGCCAAGAATGATGAAAAGGCATTCCGGAGAGAAGGAAATAATTGAACACAATCTTCATTTAGTCGATTCAAAATGTGAACTGATTTTATTTACAAAAGTATTGAGTTTATCTTAGCCTCTATGGGGGCACAACATATGTGGAGTTGGGGAATCTTATGACTAAGTAATATTCTTTATTTCAATCTTATGCTAGGTTAATTGTTTTGATAGATTTGTATTGTATGTTTCGCAATATGTTTTATTAAATGAAGCTGCCCCAAATAACTGCAGTATTTAGTCTTAAACAAATGCACAAACTTCCACCATCAAATGAGAAAATAGAATAATGAGAAAGTGAATACTAGATCTAATATCTTACTTTGATATTATAAATATTCAAGTAACCTTGATATTCTGAGTATTTGATAAATTTGTTATAAATTATTATCAACAACTTTCAATAAATTCAACTCTTGTTCGAACACAGAGAGAGAAAACAGAAGTTCTTTGCACTCAGGATTTTAACTTCAATCTTCCTTAAGCAAACATTCAACTCAAGCTCTCATCACCATTTTTTATGTGATTTTAAATCATATCTTATTGTGAGGCTCTCATTTTTGTGCCATTCGGCAGCTGTTGCCTTTTGATTTGTCTTTTGTTGACCATAAAAGAAAGCCTACACACTCTTGGCCCTTGACTGAATTCATTCATTTATTTGGTGCTTGGCTTTTTTTTTCTTTTGCTTGGCTACAAATTTTTTGCCATTACGTCGATTTATGCTCTGCTGGGAGGCAACTGAAACCGAAGGAGGGCAGATCCCTTGCAAATAATGCACTTGGGAAATTAATTTTCCGGCATCAACTTAAGTTCCGAGAAAAAGAAAAGATAGAATGAATGAAAAGAGGAGCGACGTTGATTCTTTGCCATTTGTAAATCATAAAGTTATTATTTTTGGGTAAAATGCTTAAAGTGGCTTACGGAAATGTTTAATTTAATTGTTCATGTGCAGATAGATGGCTCTCACCTCTCTCCCCCACACACGCCACTCAATTAGACGGGAACCTACTCCGGACTCGAACTCCTCGGGTAACTAATTATGTTGTTTGTGCATTGGTTTCGATTCCGTTTTCGAGCTCCCAAGATGAAGGACTACAAGTTTTTGCCATTTTCATACATTTTCTTGTGCCGCTCCAGGCGATCCCAGAGCCAGAGTCAAAGCTAAAGCAAAAGTCAAAGCCATAACATGTTAACCCGGCTAGTGGTAGATGCAAGCATGAGGGAGGGAGGGAGCTAGGGAGGTAGGGGGGCGTACAGCTAAAAAGCATACACAAAAGTCAGTTCCAAGAAGCAACGTTATGTTTATTATGCCAGGCATGTGAGTTAATTCTTTGTATTGTTCTTGTTCTTGTTGTTGTTGTTGCCGCTGTTCCTTCTCCTTTTGACAGGCAACAGGAAAAGCCACGAATACCTCAACTTCTCCCTCATCTTTCTCTCTTTTATCTATCTTGCTCCCTGTTCGCCCCTTTGTGTTGGTTCACGCTCATTATTTTTATTTCAGTCGCGTGCTTGTAACACGAAAAATGTTTGATAAAGATGTTAAGGCCAAAAGTTGGGCATAGATAGAGGGATAGGGATAGGGATAGGTAATGCAAAACCAGATCCTTCAGTGCCTTTTGGGAGTTGAAACAACTACTTTAAGATGTTCATCATCCTCATCATCATAATGATTTCACAAGAAATGCGATAAACATGAAATAAAACAGTTCGCTGTCTTGACATGCTCGTAAATTTCTGCTTACCTATTGCCTAAATTTTATTCAGCTGTGATAATAAATTACTTTAATCAGTTTAAATAATCAAGTTGCCGTTTAGATTTCGTATAGACGACTTGGACAATACTCTCTATGACCCACTCACAATTTTCGCTACCTTTGCTTCATTTCGAAGTATTTATATGATGGATTCAGATTCAAAACAGTTTGAGGGAGACCCAAAAATTCCAAAAATTCATAATTTGTGGAACTCCTCTTTCATTCTTATGGTTTGATAGATATTAATGTGGTACAATTTCCAAGTGCAGATTTATTATATTGTATTAATACATCGAAATCTATATTATATAAAGTTGGTTAGCTAGATTTATTAAGAAATTTAAAATTCATGTCATATTAAAGTTTCACATTCTAAATAGAGAGAAAGACGATATGATATTGCCAAATATATCGATAGCATATAAATGTGCGGAATGTTCTATCGATATATCGAGTAACTCCGACAGTATCGAATTCTCTTTGTAATTATTCTTATTGGATTATTCTCTCCGTTTAACTTGGACAAAATTGAAGTAAACTAAATTATTATATGCTACTTAAATAATTTCTTCAAAATGTTGACTGATTGTAGCCCAACCAACTACTTTCTAATATTATATTGCCTTAAACTAGTTATTTTCTTATAGTATATTTTCTTAGAATTTTCCTTTCACGTGGAATGAAAAATAACCAAAACTGAAGAGGTAGACAGATTGAATTACCTATGATCTCTAAGTGATTATAATCTGCGATTAAATTTATAGATAAACGATTAAGGACTATGACTCCTTTGAATGTATGAAGCTTGTAAAAATAAACGATATGACATATCGTTAGATAATCCCATTTCAGAATCTAATTAAAAAGGTCGAGTCTACCGCAAGTACTCGCATTGTACGTTTGCCATAAGCGGTAGCTCATCAGTTTTACTTTCCCAGAAAGTGCTTCCGACCTCAGCATCACTTTAAAGAACCAAGTCAATTTCTACGCTAACGACCGCATCGTTAACCCTCCCCACCGAAGAGGAGAGGACTTACTTATTACCGTCAGAGAACAACCCTAACGGGAGAATCTCATTATCTCAACCAAAAACCAAGTCGAATTATCGACACGGCGACTCCGCCTACTTAGCCTACTCCGCCTGTATCTGTATCTCTGTTTGTGTCTGTGTTAGCGCTGGCCTAAAAAAAAATTCAACTTAACTGATACATTTAATTTTATTTATAACGCACGCATGGACTACTAGCTGGCAGTCCCGGAGTCTTTCCCGGCTACAATCAACCGTAATACGCATATAAATATTAATGCACTCTCTCTCGCTTTGCCGGCTCCCGTTATGGCCAAGAATAGGAATGATGACGAGCAGGGGATGCGAATGCGGAGCAGGTCCTTCGGCATACCTGCGAGAGCAAACTTATTGGCTTATTAAAATCTAATGCCATTTTTTCCGCTATATGTGTATGTGTGTGTGTGACGATGATAATGGCAGGCAACAACACCTTAGACAGGACATGGCCTCCATCTAGCACAGTTATCTCACCTTTGAGCCATCTTCAGACAAGTTCAACACTGCATATTAATGCCCCAAAATTTTCTCTCTTCGGCTATTTACTATCAATGCGGATTATTACATGGCCCCATGTCCAAGGAGCTTATAAATATAGCAAACTTTTCTTTCGTTTCGTTCATTTTTATACCCTTTTTTCGAAAACTTAAAGGGTATATTAGGCAGAAACAAATGTCTTAACTATAAGGTCCAATAGCAGATTTCTATAGGTGTTGTCAAGTTCCATGATTTGGGGAACATAACATACGCAACTTTGCGTCCGAAAAAATGGAAAACACAGGGGAAACAAAGAAAAAAGCAGCAGAAACTCTCGAGCAGCTCGCAAAATGGTCAAAACTGTTTAAGCCGAGGGCAATATTGAGCATTAAGTAGGCTTTGATAGGCATTCATGAATAAGCAAGCAACTGCCAAGTTCCACTCTCCTCTCTCGTCCCTCTCACCCTCTCTCGTGCCGCCTTTTATGATGCTCAAAAATCAAGCCAATAAAGTTTCCCGAACACATGCTGGCAGCAGACGGCCAAAACTTTTCAACTCAATTTCCCTTCTCTCTTGAATATCATGCTTAGTTATAGTCACTTCTTTTTTTGTTTTTCTTTCTTTTAAATATTTATGTTATTATGATGTGCTTAAATTTATGAATTTGCCAAAGTGTTTAGTCAATATGTAGCTGAAAACAGAATGCAACAAAAAGAGAGAAGGAGAATATCAAAAAGTTACACTGCATATTTTATGTCCGGACCTTTCTCCAATCGACAATATACTATACATAAGTGGAGCCCCATATTTATGAGTACGGGGTCTTGAATTTATGTTGAAAGTTTTTTGCTTAATGTTCGTCGAGTTCTTCAGAGTTTTGCTTTTTGGGTCATGAAATGTTAATGGTTAGGAATGGTCATAGCAAAAAGTATGTACTATAGTTTGTTTAAATAATTCTCTCGAAAATGAGTTGAAAATTTTTATTTAATATTAAAATTGATACATTTCTCTCTCTCTCTCACTCTCGTTAAGGAAAACAAGATTAAGAAACATCAAAAAGTAAATTTCAAAAGCTGTCAATAATTTTGCCCAAAGTATATACACATTAAGAAGCTGGCTAAAAAATGACACAAAATTCTAATACATATGGCAAACTCTCAAACGAGAACAAAAATCGAACAAAATGGAAATCAACTCAAAAATGAAATTCAATTAAATTAACTATTTCTTTGATGTTGTCACAGCCCAACCAAAAGCGAAAGCAAACAAATGGAAGTACTTATGGTGTTTGAGGAGGAAGCGACTCTCGAGATACCCTGTAAAGGTTTTGTTTTGTTTTTTTTGTGAATTAAGTGGATTTGTGGGTTTAGTGGAAATATTCGTTTGTTTAAGACTGGATTCAAACATTTTAAATGTCACATTTATATCTTTTAAATGCTTGTATGAGTATTTTATTCGAGTGTCAAGACTCGAACTATGATGGCAAAACTCATTTAACACTAAATCTATTTTTTACGATGTCAATTGCAATTAAATTTTGCAGGTAAAGAAGAATTCAACAAAATTTCAGTTATTTTGGAGATATTTATTTTAAAATACTTGTAAAGACTAAATGAATTCATTCAATACCATTTTTAATAATACAATAGAGTAAATCCACATACAAAATTTCCTTTGACGTTGAAAAAACTTAAATTTTCAGATTGGTTTAGTTTATTTTCTTCCGTCTCTGCATTCCAAACTTTTCACACAAACGATTATACCTTGTTGTTTGAGGAGTATTGAGATTATTAAATTTGTTGATTTGGAATGAGTCAAAAAACATTCGAAAAAACATCAATAACTTGTTAATAGCATAACTCCGAGCGGGCGTGACATAAATTTGGAATAAACATAATACGAAGAGGACTTTATATGCCACATTAAGTCGTTCTCTCTTCGCTGTCTCAGTTTATCTATCATTTCTGCATTAGATATCCAGAATATGGGCACTCCCTTCATATATTTATACAGGGTAGCAGAAGCAAAGTTGTTGGCCTGCCATTTAGTTAGGGGACACAAAATTCTATTTACTAAGCTCGACCATTTGGAATTGAAATAATTTAAATGAAGCGCTGGCACATTTTCACACACTCGCAAACTCGCACACACGCTCACATGGTTGTGCCCTGCAGCGAGTCCTGCACTGAGAGGCTGAGTCCATTGTTTTAGTCCTTCTTCGACTCGAGAGCAGCAGCAGCAGCAGCAACAGCAGCAATTTCCGCTCCAAATACTCGCCCTGGCAAGGGAAATTATTAAAAGCGAAAACGGGAGCGCTATTATTTTTGACACTGATAAATTTACAGCGCAGACCTTGGAATTCTAACCTCACTCTCCCATGTGCATGAGAGTGTGTGTGTTAGTGTATCTGTGTGTGTGTATGTGTGTCTGTTGTGTGTATGGCAGTTGCCTTCATGGCTAACGGGGAAGTAATATAAATCGAGCCCCAGGGATAAATAAGTTTGCGTTAGTTATCGCAATGTGTAATGCCACTGGCTGCTGTCGTGTCCTGCAGAAAATGCATTTCTGCTTTGGCTAACACACACTTATACACACATGAAAATTGTGTATGTAGTCTCCATATTTTTTAGCCAACATTTCTTTATGGCTGGCATAATTATGCTAATTAATTTTATGCAAATTATAGGAAGCCATTGTCAAGTGGCAAAAATATACTAAATTCGGTTAAAAATTCGGTTAAAAATTTGATAAAAAATTTGATAAAAAAAATAAAAAGGAAAAAAATTGAACTATAGAACAAAAATTAAATTATAGTTTCTAATCATGTGTCTATATATACATACATACATAACATGGAAAAGTAAATTAATAGTTTATAGGAGTTAGAAATGGTTTAGACAGGACACTTAAATTGTGATAACTTTAGAATAGGCTTCTTCAATATAGAGGATACATCTATATCATTTAAAGATTACTAGAATCCAATTTTTGAACCCATATAAACATAATAAGCAACATTTGAGAGTTAACTAGAGAGAGTTAAGGATAAAAAGTCTACGATAAGAATGAAGCAGTGGAATAGTTATAATATTTTTAACATTTGCTCTAAATACAATTTTTTAAATATCCAATTACGCAATAAATTTAATTACCCAATAAATTTAATGATTAAATTCATTTTAAAATAAATTTAGTTATTTTAAATTCACGTAAATAAACGTTTATTCAATTGAAATTTTACAAAACAATATTATATATTCAAACATTTAAATATTTTCGACTTTAGGACCAATAGAAAAGTCAGTTTTCTCTAAATATACTTCGGTCATCATTTCTGAATTATTAATTTATATAATTTTAGGCAAAGCCGGTCTCACAACTTATCAATTCTTTTTTTGAATACAGTTTAGGTCGACTTTCTTAGCTTGCAAAAATTATTAGCCAGAAGTAGTATACATTTTTTGAAATATGTATATTTCATCTTTCATTACAGCTGCGACAAGAAAGCCTTTTGGACAAGTGGAAGCCACAGAGAAAAGTCTGGGAGGAAAGTGAAACGGAAGTGCAAGGTATGTACCTAAATAAGTCACAATGCACTCGAAGTGCGTGGACCATAAATAAAACAATAACAACGACTAAAGCTTAGCTTCTGCCACAAAATATGGCTGAAACAAAACCGAAGAAGAAAGGAGATGCCATAAAGATGAAACTTTGCGACACTGATTTAGATATACCCTTCTTAAGATGAGGATGTCTACGTATCTATGTATCTTATGAACTGATTGTGATGCAACGAGATATGAGAATAAGTGAATGGAGTTATTTGATTCCAAACAAAATTAATCCAGGATGCATATCACGATCTCATTGATTTTAGGTTTCGTTAGGTAGAACAAAATAGATAGTTATTACTATATACATATATTACATGACTCACGATCATTCGAAAATGATATATTCATAAATAGAAATAGGTTTGTTTGGTTTCTTTTACAAACAATTTAACAATTTCATAGTATCCTCTTTAAGGGTAGAAAAAGAAGCCAAAAAGGATGAAGCGAAAAAAAATTGTAAGTGCTAAACTTTTGTCGCTGACTGTCAAAAAAAAGGGACGGGGCAAGGAGAGGGAAAGCAGGATAACATGAAAAATGCAAAACTTGTGCTAAAGCCACGCCTACACAATGCCCCACAGCAGCCCACTCTTTTGTGGCAAAGTCAAGCTCTCGAAACATACATATATATATGTCTCTATATATAGATCTATATACATACATACATACATATATAAAAGCGTATTCATGTTAAATTCTAGTGCAAACGCGGCGCATTGTTCGACTTGAACTATTCGCAAGTTATTTCTTTATTTAAAGTCACGCGCATAGCCCATTGTTAACTTGTTTTTTGACCCGCCCACACACACACACACACACATACACGAAGATATACTTATACACGCACAATTTTTATGCAGGTCTTTTTTTTTTTTTAGTAAAGTCAAAAGAGGAAACCCTTTTCTTTCTTTCTTTCATTTTGGTTCTTTTTTTTGACATGCTTAAGCTCAAGCTTTATGAGGCCACTAAAAGGGAAGTGTATGAAGTCAGGAAGAGGGACAATGTATTAGTGTGTGTGTGTGTGTGTGTGTGGTGTATGTGAATTTGTGTGTGTAAGTCAGCTAAAAGCCTTTTGCCCCACCACTTGAATTTGCAAATGCAGCGTAACTTTTTAGGAACGGATGCAAGCCGAATTATCCGAAAACGACAGAAAGAGAAAGACCCCAAGAGAGCGGGAGGGAGAGAGAGAGAGATAGCTACAGTGAGAGACAGAGATTTTGGGAAATTCTGCAGATAGCCAGTTGACTCCTTTTGCGGGGAGGGGTTTTTTGGCGTTTGCTAAAAGTTTTTTCGCTCACGCCAAAAAGTGCAGTCAACGCACTTAGCGTAAGTCTAGAAATATGAGTTGTGAATGGAATTGCATCGAGGGGAAGCACGGGAGGGACTAGGCAAACTGGAGCAGACGAGGCTGACTAGAAGAGCGAAAGAAGTTTTTTTTGTTAAATAAATTTCGGTGGTTTGACTCTCAAAGTTGAGGCCAAGATGCTGCTTCTCTAATAGGTTAAATATGGTGAGAATGAGATGGAAATTAATTAGAAATACATAATTTCAACATTTATGGAGTCAATGAAAATAGACGAAAGTTATTTATGGTGAAAACATATTCAAGAGAGTGACTTGTCTGCGAATCCTTATAGGCTCGAAGGGGAGCTTAATGGTGTTGGAATGTCTTTTGCTTTACTTCAAAAGAAATTTAGTTACAGTTCTTGCCAATAGTTAACCTCTAGGTTAATGCATACGTCCTAGTTCTTTACCACTGACTTAAACTCTTTACTATACAAGCTCATCTCATATCAGAAACTAATTTTGGAATTTAACCAAATTTATTTTAAATCAACAAATTAAAGAACACTAAAATAGAAGAGGGATAATAATTGTGATATAGTTTTGCATAAACTTATTCAAAAATGCAATCAAATAAAACTTTTAAATTTTGCATTGCCAATAAATAGCCTTTTGAAATTAAGTTTATCTAATTTTTTTACAGACAAAAAGAAGTAGAAGCCAACTACAATGAGCCCACACAAATTATATTCTCATACAAGGCAAATTCTATAGATAATTATAAGCTTCACTTACCTTTCAAATATGGGCTACGTGGTCTCTAAATTAATTACACTCAAAGATCCCATTGAGTTAATCAGCTTGTAAAGTTCGAATGTGTTTTAGACAAAGCATGACACAATAGAAATATTAACTAATAATTTTAGTTAATGGAAACTTACGTGTACAGAATACTGACCACAGAATAAGGGAGTCTTTCTTCAGCCATCTAATGAGCTTTGAGCTGGAAAATCCTCACGTAAGCTTATGGCCTTTCTCTATACCTGCTTGAGGTTCCAATTCAAGATATCTGTTCAAGGCAGAGTATGTCAGAAACTAGCATCTGTTGGAAAGGGCTGCTATTGTCTAAATCTGAATGCCGTATCGACAGATTGCACCTTTAGTTGTTATATAAATTAAGTGTTTTGTTTGCCAGAGACGGCTTCAAGGACTTAGGAGAGATTTTTGAGTCTCTAAATTGTTAAAATTTGCTAATATCTCAAATATTTATTTATTAGGCAAACTACTGCGTAAACTAGATAACTACATTCACATAGTTCTTTTAAGTTTCTTTGCAATTTTTGTGACGAATCGAAACGAAACAAATTTAGTTTATTCAATTTCTTTTGATTTTAATCAAATCGAGTATTTTTTATTTCTTGAGTTTCTACACTTTGTCGTTGCAGTGCAAAAGCAAAAATTTAGATGCAATCTGAATCGATTAAAAATACATGTGGATCTTATAGTTTTCTTTACTAAGAAATACACACATTTAAGGCTTTAAGAGTTAACAACTTTTCCAGCCCTTGTGGCAGCATTTTATATGATGTAATATTTAGTTTTCGTTTTATGAGAACTCGAGTTCTCGCTCGTGTTGGATTAATTAATTTTGGGTATTGATTTTATTTTTGGGGGCCAGTAAATGAATCGTCAAAAAGGGTTTTATATCCAGGTCATAAATTCTATGTAGAGCTTGAAATTGGCCAGAAAAACCCCTCAAAAACCATCTCAATCTGACAACTAGCACCAAAAGCAAGAGGACAGCCAACAAGCGACACACACACACACACACATAAACCGCCCACGCAAATGAAAATCTAATTTAGAGCAACACGCACTCAGATAAGGAGGAGAGAGACAGAGAATGAAAGAGATAGAAGCAGATGATGGAAAAGGGAGAGGCGACACACACTCATACACAAATGATACATGAGTTCATGGGAGGCAGTAAAAGCTTCAGTTCGCCTTTCATTTGCGTTTAAAGACCTCAAAAGGACTTCCGCTTGCAGTGGCCTACAAATTAACATGCCCCAATCTGTGACTCCCATTGTGTGTGTGTGTGTCTCTGTGTGTGCGTGTGTGTCAGCCCCATGAATTATGACGAAAGCAGTTGCAGACTTAATGGAAAATGTTCAACCAGGGCCAAATATTTGCTTGTTTTTTCTTTTTGCACGCAAGGCGTAAATTAGAAAAGGAAAAAAAAGACACGGAAAGGGAAAGAAACGAAGTTTTTCTCTTAGGCCATAGCATACTTATTTGGGCACCCACACTGCGTATGTGTAATAAGTTGCTGTAATGCTCGCGTCGCTCATAAATTAGACGCGATCTATTACGATGAATTTTTATGCACGAACGAGAGCCAAAACGTCGGCACAGACTCTCCACCACTCGCCTGCCCAATGACAGAGTTGGGATAACTTGATAAACCCGCCAAACATTGTTGCATTTTCATTTTTGACACGTAGCAACCTCGAAAAACATGTGTTCTTGACATTGTGTGTGCGTGTGTGCTGTGTGCTGTGTGGAACAAGGGGCGCTTGAAAATATTTTAAAATTCCAATTGCCAAACGGTGCGGAGAAAACATCGTATAATGAGTTCTACTCTGCTGCTGCTGGTGGCAAGCCATAAATACCATGTATGTACGTCGCGCCCATAGGTAGGCTATAAAAATTTGTTTAACACCAATGCGTCGTGCACACACACACACACACACATACAGACACACACATGCATACAGACAGGCCCTGACACACGCGCAAATCAAATTTATTTTATTTCATTTTTTCTGTGCTCGTAGCTGTCGTTTTTATGACAGCGCACCAAATTAATGAAATTTATGCAATAAATCATTTCCGAAGGAAAATAAAATAAACCAAAAACGAAAAACCAAACGAACAACAACAACAGAAAGAGAGAATAAAAATGGTTGTTCAAATATAAATAGAAAAATGCACTAGGTAAATATTATAGGAGGTAACTCAATATGCTCAATATTTGCAGTTGCATCCTTGAAATCGTTAAAAGTCATTGTTTTGGCTTTGAAATATGAGTAAATAAAAAGGGAGAGGAGAGAAGAGAGAGAGAGCATGAATTATAGAGCAGGATGAACCCATAAATCGGCATTGCATAAGCAAAACTCAATTTTATATTGCCAACGATTAGCATTCCCATCTAGTACTATAGATGTCAAAAATTAAATTTTAAAACCAATTATAAAAATATTGATATCTTTAAATGTTAAATTTTAGATTTATTCCCATTAAGCGACAAGGATTTGCAGGAATTTCATTTAATATTTCTTACCATTCCCGATAAGGGATATAATAGGGTCTAAACAATTTATAATATTGCTTAATAAATGAAATTTGCCTAGTGTTTGGACTGCACTATGATCGGAAATTCGATTTTTGTGGCACAAACTACAATTCAAATGCTAGAGGCCTAAAATTTTTCAGGCCCACTAGTAGAGCTAAAATAAAAATTTGAATTTTTTGTTTTTGCAATTGGATCACGGTTTTAAACCAATTTGCTCAAAATTATAAAATTTATTTGTTTTACGTACTTTTAAGCTTAATTTTTTTGTTGTTTTAAACTATTTTGGAATATGAATATAAAACATATGAAAATTTTAAATGTTTGAAAATAATTTGCGAAGGGAAATTAGATCCTTTTTAATACACTTTAACACACAACAAATAGCTTTAAGTTGCGGGCTCAGCATCAGAAATACTCTACGAAATATTTGTTAAATTTCTGCTGTGAAAATACACCAACAACAATTGCACATATACAACTGAACATTCGTAATAATGAAAAATAAACACTGAACACTTTTTTCACTTTTCTTTATTTTTATTGAATCGCTCATATTTCCGGTTGTATTTCGATAACTCAGGTATGCAATTTAAACAGCTGACTTTAACTGCGTGACAACCGAATATAAATTTTAAAAATGTATACACAATTATAAAAATTTAAATTTTGAGTTATCGAAACATAATAATTTTAACTTTATCCATTTAGGATTTCTTGACCATAGTGGACTGTAAGAATTTTTTTTTGAATGGATTCAAGAGTTTATTTGCTTGTGAAGCTTACTTACAATTTATTTATAATTTAAAAATTGTACAAAGAATTTCTATATAAGCAGCATCAAATTTCCTCTTGGTCATCTGATGAAATCTCTTACTGACGTTGACAGTGAAACTCACTTAATCATATTGTGGTCACTTACACTTAGTTCCAACTTCCTTTTAGCATTTGGTCAAAAGCGCCTTTGATTAAAGTGCAAAGTGCAATGACTAAATTAATAGCTTGAGAAGAAAACAAGTTACACAAAAATTCAGGGCTGAAAATGAATTTCTCTTTTCTCAAGCGATGTCGAATTAAATTTCTTATGTTACTGAAATTTTTAATGTCAAGCAAAGAGTATTCATATTTCATTTTGTTCTTCTATTCCCCGAAAAATTAAAGCCATAGTCTATGAAATTCCTTTTCCTATACTTGACGCTGTGAATGCAACAGTTTTTTTCCTGCTCCTCCCAAAGACAATGTAAAACAATTAACTCATTACTTGCGCTCGTTAAGCTTAATACGGAGAAGTTGATTAAAGCCTTCAAAACTTACTGAAAGAATGTTGGGAAGGGCGTTTTAGGGACCGCTGTCATGGCGCGAACGAGACGCCAAACGAGACTTGTGTGACAAGTGAAGTGCCACTCGAAATATGCCAAAGATAAAAATGTTTGGTGTTGTCGGTGTTGTTCTTGTCGCCGAGGCGAGGAAAGTAAAAGTTGCCGTGGCAAAACTTCTTAAAAATACTTAAGAAGCGATAAATATCACAAATACACACACACACACACCCATACACCCATTTACCCATACATACATGCACATGAGATTGACAAAAGCAGGCAGTTTGGGCGGGCAAATGTTTTGACTCTTGAAACTTTAGTCAAGTTGCCTATTTGTTACTCTTTCCACTGGAATTCTTTTTCTCCTCTTGTTCTTGTTTTTGTTCTTGCTCTTGTTATTTGATTTAAGGGGGGCGGACAGTGGCAGGATGGGAGGGTTATTTTTTTTTCTGGGCTAGAAACTTCATCTGCCAAAAACACACAAAAATGTCAGCCACTTGTTGTTGTTGTTATTGTTGTTGGTGTTGCTGTTGCTCATTATCTTTTAACGTTATTATTACATTGCATACTTTCGGGCTTTGCGCTTAGAGTCGTAGAAATTCCTTGGCTGGCTCCGGACCTTGTTGCTTGATTATATTTGTTTTGGTCTCTGTTTTTTCATTGCCTGAGCTTTGCCTTATTAAAAAGTTACCATCATCGATTATGTAAAAAGTTTGCTATTAAATGTTTATAGAAATAAGAAAAAATCGTTGCCTAGCATAAGGCGCAGGCGAATGGAAACTTTTTTTCCTGCTTTTTCGTCGGCAACAGAAACAACAACAAGAATTTCGTTATGAGTCGAATATAAAAATATGAAAAAAACGAAATGGAGAAAAACAAGCAGAAATCAATATGAAAATATTCCAAATGATTGGCGAAGAGGGAGGATTATGTCTCATTTGAATCGAATTCGTTGACGTCAGCACGGCAAAACTTTCAAAATGACAAAATCAACAATGTTTTTAAGCGTAAACACGTGGCTATTATATATATACATATATATATATATATATATATATTTGTTGTTGTTATTTTCTGATTAAGTTTCGTATTCTTTAGGCAAATGTTGTCACGCATCTTTGGAATCTTCCTAAAAGTCGCAGTTGTCTTTTGTCATTTTCTGAAGCTTTGCTTTGATGTTGTATTAACTTTGGAGAGAAAATTAATAATTTTACAGTATTATCGATTCGATCGATGAGTGGGAGTAATATCTTACTTAGTTCAAATATTATCTTTTTCCTCATTTTATTTATGATGATAAAAAAAATCTAAATAGTATGATTTCGATCAAAAAAATAATGTTTAATAATGTTCGGGAATATTCTACATAAACAAATTAAATATTAGGTAATCGCTCAGAACGAAGATCAAAAAGAACTTTCAATCGATAAGAATAAAACTAACAATTACATAAACAAATGTATTAAACTTAAGGTTAATGCTCATTAGACGATGACTTTATACTTCCACACCCTTTTATTTGACTTACCTAATTCGCAATCTCCAACAACCCTTGGAAAAAATCTGGAAAACAAATAAATTACAAAATCTTAAAGCGCCATTTTTTTATTGTCCTTCCGGTTTCTCCTTTTGCTAAACTCCTTCAACAAAACAAAAACAAACCAAACCGAAAAGAAGCCAACAATGAAAATCAATTTACAATTTACTTCAATAACATTTTGCCTTCTTTTTTTTGCTTTGCTCTCTTTGCAGTTATTAGAAACAAACAAGGAACTAAGCCAAGTCTATTAACAGAACAAACATACTTATAACAACAACAACAAAAATAGAAGAAAGATCCTAACCAAGAAGGAAAAGGAAAATGTAAGCGAATGTGGAAAGGGCGTCCTGCCAATGAGATGTCAGCGATTTAAGCCAAAAGCAACACCCATTGGAGGACTGAAGGACTTTAGGAGACTGGAGGAGACTTGGAGCTCTACACAATTGAAACAGTTAGCTGGCAAATCGGATTGTGAATTTGCTGTATTGACATAAGGAAATCGTTAGCCGGCTTAGCCTCAGCCCGAGCAGAGGAGAAGAGGAGCATCCGAGCATTCGAGCAGAGGGGAAAATTTCAAATTAAAAATAAAATAAATCAAAGAACGGGGCACACAAAGTGATATGCTAATGCCGTGGAGTGGGCCACACTGGGGTGTCTCTATATACATATATATGTATGTGTGTGTGGCATGAATATTTCATGAGCCACCAGCTAAGCCAGCCCAAAAAAACAGTGATGACAATAAGTACCAGCAACATGGCGGCAAGTCACTAGAGAGACCGACAGCGAAAGGCACAGGCAAATACTCCTGCGGGACAAGCGAGAGAGAGAGAGAGAGAGAGAGCGAGTGAAAAGATAAAGCCAAGAGGAGAAAGAGGAAATCACCTTAACCAAAAATGACAGAGCTGAGGAAAACCAATGGCCTGGATGCGTCCACGCCACGTCTGCATAAGCAGCATTCCTTTCGAGAACGTGATCGGCATCCAGCCCATCCCCTGCTGCACTCGCTCGCTGATCACGGCTGCAGTCTGAGCAGCGGCGGCAACAGTGCGGCCAGCACCACTAGCAGCAGCACGGCCACAGCAACCACAGCTCTGAATGGTGGAGCAGGTGGAGGTCTAACTGCATCAGCCGCGGGCGTTGCCTCACAGCGCAGCATCGAGTTCGATGAGCATGACATTTTCTATGTGTCTCCATCGAAGCGAAAAGGCGGCGGTGTGGGTGTGGGTGTGGCTGTGGCTATGGGTGGTGTGGTTGCACCCACTTGCCCGACACTGCGCCCCGCAAACGCCTACGAGAGCAACAATCACAATGTGGTCACTTTCTCGAACTATGTGAGCGAGCAGCGTGTAACGCCTGCCTCCTCGCATCGCGGCTCCCTCAAGCGCAGCAAGGGACGCAGCAATCAATCGCTCTGCAGCTGTGATGCCGGCGACGAGGCACAGCTCCAGCCAGATGCCGCACGACCGCTCTATGAGTACAGCATGGAGCGACGCCGCAAAACGCACACTTACACCTGCGAGCAGAACGCACAAATACTCATGAGACTGGAACGCGAGCGTAATCGCAAATTATCGCTGACTCTGACTGGATCTGGAACGGGAATCGGGGGCGACACGGCATCTGAGGACCTTTTGCAGGTGAGTTGCAACCAACATTCGGGATTGTGGCATGAGCAACTGATGGCAGGTTGAAGGTAGTGAACAAAAGAGTTTGCAATGGAAATTCTTCACTTGATTTTAAATATTAAACAGATTCGAAAGTATTTCTGGAAATTGCTAAATCGGTTACCGTAATTTTTTAAAATTTCCTTTTCCGTTTCCGAATATTTTGTTTCGAACATAAGAAAATTCAATAACAAACCAAAATAGAAAAATCCAGGGACGGTAAATAATGATTATTTTGTTTTTTTAAATTAAAAAAATCATACACTTCTAATTACGTTAGGAGAGCCCAAAATAGACAAATGTTCTTTTGTCTATGCATAAATAATGATTTTTTTGCTCAAAATCGATGATTAATATTTAATCAGTTGATTAAAAATTGGAAATAATTTTTATTTTTCAAGTTTTAAAATAAAACTCATAATGATTACAGTCCCTGAAAAATTAAATCTTTTGGTGAATGTTTACTTTGATTACCCGGTTCCAAAACTCAACTGTAATGAATTTGTTCTCAACCAAAAAGAAAAATATTCACGAGGACATTCCACGCGAGCTTCACTGTGACTTATTTGGTATAATTTATATTTAAATATAGCTTTTTATCGCTAAAAGGAAAAGCTTGCTGACTAAAAATCGTTAATAATTTTAAATGTGGCTTTGGAAACATTCTGTACAGTGCCTGCCAAAAGGCCAAGAACTTTCATGTTGCAGAGAAAATATATATAATTCAAATATAGAGCTGAAAAAAATCGATTTTTTGTGAATCGTTTTTCTTTTCGATCGTCTAAATCAAAAAATTGATTAAATCGAAAACAAATTAAAATTATAGTTTTGGCAATTATCGATTTATTATTTTAGAACACATTTAAATAAAACACTTTCCGAAATGAGGACTCCAGCTATCCCTATCTGCTTTAAGGAACTCTTACAATATTGAAGTAGAAGGATCTTTTTGTCGTTAGGGAAGACAGCACTGGTGATATCTCACACATATGATGGAGGAACTTTCCCTTATACATAGAACTTACTCATCATCAAGTACGCCAAGAATTCAACTTTCAAAATGTTTTGAGCGTTCATCATTAACTGAAATACAATAGTTTAGTGTGAAAACTTCAACAGAAATAGAAAGATCTGGATAGGAAGTAAATTATTTTATTATAGGAAGAGATAGAGCGCAGAAAAGATGGAACTGCCGAATAGCAATCTGGGCAGTGTGATCTCCACAACCACAATGCTGCAGTCGGTGCAGTCTTTTGGCCGCAGTCGCCAGAAGAAACGCACCAAGGGACTGCCCACATTCGACTTGTCACTGGAGCAGAAAATCGACATCAAGAAGGCATTCGATCTATTCGATACCGAATGCACTGGATTCATTGAGGTGAAGGAGCTCCGAGTGGCCATTCGCGCCTTGGGTTTTGAGCCCAAAAAGGAGGAGATTCGTCGCATGATGGATGAGATTGATAGGGATAAGACGGGTCGCATAGCTTTCAATGATTTCTTGTATTTGATGCGCCTGAAAATGGCCGAGAAGGACACCAAGCAGGATATCATGAAGGCCTTCTCCTTTTTCGACGACGATCGCACTGGCAAAATCTCATTCGACAATCTGAAGCGTGTGGCCCAAGAGTTGGGCGAACACCTAACCGATGAGGAATTGCAGGAGATGATTGATGAGGCCGACTTGGATGGGGATGGACAGGTGGGGCGCGAAGAGTTCTTGGCCGTCATGAAGAAGACCAATTTGATTTAGTCATAGCACACGGAAAACTGAAGTCAATTGTCAACCACATCTAAAAATCACAAACGTACAAACAGACAGACAAAGGACTTTTCTTAAAAACTAACTTCTTCAAGGTCGATATAACAATATAATGTCAAAATACATAAATATGTAAAGCAGCACAAACAGCAAATTCAAAGTTTTTTATACTTTAATTTGAATTGAGTGCAGTGGGAAAATGTTTTTAAAGGTGTAAACATAATCCCAGTAGATATATAAACTAATCATTGGATGGTTTATGGAAGTTATTTAGTATTAGATGGCAATTCTAAGTGGAGTATATGATGAACTTTTAGCCATATGTCGTTTAGGCACATTTGAGTAAGTGATTCCCTTTTTTACACTGAAAAACACATTAAATTTTTTATTCCTTTTCCATATTTTCGATATTTGCCTAAAAGAATCTGCATTACACTTACATAATTACCTTTTTCAAATGCAAAATATTCAAAAATGGGGAGAAAAAATGTCGCCAGGCAGCAAATGGGGGCACGAAAATATCAACAAATTGGCCAGGCTGTAAAATATGCAACTCACGCCACCGTTAAATATTTGCATAAATTATTTGCGACAGGCGACAGCGAACTCTCCCCTCCCCTCACCCCCCTTCCATCTTCCAGCAGTCTCGATTTATGTAATGAAAATATGAAAATTTCAATTTCCACTTAACATCGGACAAGACAAAGTAAATAAAAAATAATCATCGTCCAGGGGGGTGGTGGGGGGACAGGACACAGAAGAGACAACAATAACAGGCCATGCATTAGGACAGCCAAGGGGCATGGAGGGAAGGGGAGTTGGGGGTTGGGGATTTGAGGTAGAACATAAAGCAATCAAAATTCAAAGGAAATTTTTATTAATGGCAATGCGTTTCGTACCGAAAGTCCAGTCCAGCCCAGACCAGGCCAGACGACGCATCAGAATAAGAGAAAAGAGCAAATCAATGCAAATGTCTTTTCCCGTAACAGAATTCAATTTCAAATCCCAAGAGCGCGGCAGAAGATGCTGGACAGGAGGCGATGACGATGATGATGACGATGATGGTAATGCTGATGCTGGTCATGATGAAGTCAAAGTCGATGCTGACCGTAGCAAATTCAATTAGGGCGTCAACGAAGCTACGCACTTAGAATGGGCTACTGGGTTTGGCATTGGTTCCAAGTTCGGCCTTGGACCGAGGAGATAAACCTTTTTCTTGGACCTTTTCGCACGCCCTTTATGGGCTTCCTTTTTGTTGCGTGTATGGTGTCTATGGCATAATTAAATTTAATGTGGCCGAAGGCCAAAAGAACTACATGTGTTAGTTGCAGGAGCGGATTAACACATCCAAGGGTTGGTTAAGCTCCAACATATTCTCTCAGCTCCTCTCCTGCTTGTCCGAAAATCTTTTTGCGTATAAATTCAGTTTTAGTCGACTATCGAATTAATAATTTCGAGTCGAGAGCACTTTAAGAATAAATGACTGTTGCTTCGCCGGAGTCATAAATCCAGTTCAAGAAGCCGGAGATGAATTTAAAGTCAGTTTGTCGGGCTTAGACAGAGACTAACAACTAAATGGGCGCTAAATGTAACGCATAGCGTAAATAAAAACCCTAAAAACGATGCTACTAAATTATGTTTGCCGTTTGAACTCGGCTCGAACAGTGGCACAACAGTATTCCCCACCTACCGCCCACCCACCCAGCCACCAGGCGAAGGACCACGCTGCAGCCACAATTCGGTAGCAACAACTCAAAGTGGAGCAGCAGCTGCAGAAACGCATACATCAAATGTGTCAAAGAGATTTGTTATGCATGACAGCGGGGCTTGTGCTGCCTCTGCCGCTGCCTCTGCCACTGGATGTTGTATGTTGCATGCTGCAAAATAACGACAGTTCCGAACAAAAGCAACAAAGGGTGAATAAAAAAGCAAACGCTAAAACAACAACATTCCACATCAAACAGTAACTGAAACTGGCACAAACTCCGTGAGCCCGGAGCTGGGGCAGGGGCAGGGCCAGGGAGTTGGGAGCTGCTAGTTGAAAATTGAGAGTTGGCCCCGGATAGCATAGATAATGCGGGGGAGTAAGAGCCCCATCGCTCTCCGCCATTTCGTAATTGCCGCTCCACACGCATGGAGTGATTCGTGTTAATTGTGACAAATGCCAGGTTAATTGCCAGTTTCAAATTAAAATTTATCTACACTGTATTTTTTATTTCCATCTACTTCTTGCTTCGCTACTTGTTGTTTATGGCGTAATATATCGAGGCCACCCTCCAAGGTCAATAGCTGCTCTTACTCATCTTGGCGTGGAAAGCGAAGAGAATGGAAAAGTTCAGGTGGAAAATGTATTAACTAAACCACAGACAATTTTATACTCTACAATGAGTAAAGAAAATCTAATGCTAATTCGTTTATTAATATATATTAGGTAAATTAATATTAGGTAAATTATTAATTAGTGAAATAAAACATAAAACGGAAGCTTTGATATTTAAAAACCAAAATATTTACTTTAATTTTGCATTTTCTTTGGATTATAGTTTGATAAAAAATTAAATTACTTGAAATGTTTCACTTAGCTGTTTGACAAACGATAAATCCAGAGAATGGTATTCGAAATGTGTTTTAAAAATATGAAGAATATTTTTGTAAAAACTTTATGATTTGTAATTCTATTTAAACTCAATCTATTCCTGCCATGTCTACATCGTCCGCTTTCCATTTAAAATAAAAATATTCTTAATTCGAATAGTTATATTGTGTAGTACTTTGTCTTTATCTTTGTTAAATTATGTATGTATATGTATAGATCATCTCTTTATTCAATTACTTATCCACTATGTAACAGGTTCTTATCTTCCACTTTGTTCTGCTTTACTTGATGGTTGCCATTCTAAAGAATCTCTTTTTGTTCTGTTTTTGTTTTTTCAATTTGAGTGTTAATAAATGTGCGCATTGCTCTGCCACGACAGTGTTGGACAATGTGATTCGAACTCGTTGTCGTTGATCGTTGCATTTCAAACTACTCATCCTACCACAATTGTTTGTTAACTCTTTAGTTAAGTTAAAACTTTTATTGTATCATACTATTATAAATATGGTCAAGTCTGCCTTAGATAAACAAGTGTGTAACGAACGATGTAGAGATACATAAATGTTTAGAAAAAAAAGAAGTAGAATACTGTTAATTACCTGCCTTAACACCATCAAACGAATGTCTCAATTTATGGTAGTTTTCTTATTCCGAATGTTCCCTTAAGGCTACATAGTCGCGGGCACAGCTCAATTATTTTTCTACTCCAGTCTCCTGCCACAAGCTCTCCCTATGGCTAACATTTGTGGCAGTTACCTTAAGCTTAAAGCGTATTTCAACTGCATTTATTCGAGCATAACTCGGATATATTCTCAGCATTCCCGTTTTTCTCTCGTTAAAATGCAGCAATTTTTTGCATCTGCTCCGACAGCAAATCACACACTAATTAAATGAATACTAGAGCGAAACCATCCACTTTTCGCGCACTCTGCTATACACATTCGTGGGTCTCTTGTGCTTCAAGTTGCACTAAACTCTGCTTTCTTCTGCTACCCATTGCATGTGCCCTAAAGTATGCAACAGTATATGGTTATTTGGCGTTTATGTCGCAAATTTGACGTCATATTTATGTGGGAAAGCATTGGGAAGACCCATAGAATGGGCTCCAGTTGCCAGATGGAGAAAGGGAAATACATATAGAGAGAATGAGAGTGTGTGTGTGTGTGTGTGTCTGTGTGAATGCTAAAACTCGTTGCTCTGCTTTTTGAGCATTAAATTGCTTGATATATCGCTTCAGTTTTTTCAGTTTCCCGCGACTTTTAGCTGGGGGTCGTTTCCCCTTATTTCATTCTTATTCCTTCCATACTTTTTTGCATGAGAGCTTGAGCTCTTGTTCTGGTGCTTTGGCTCATCTTCATCCATGAATTATGCGTTGCGTCTTTGTCTCGCTTTAAATTTCATAATGCACATTTTATAATAATTTTTCGTCTACTTTGCTGCAATTTTGTGCAATTTTTTACCATAATTTATATACGTGTGCGTGTGTGTGAGTGTGTAAGTGTGTGAGCAGCATCCATCTTTGTTGTTGCCGGGTTTCTTTCCTCTCTTTTCCTATATTTTTTTTAGGGGTTCAACTTTCTTGTTACATTTACAAAAATTTTGCAGCGTTTCGAATATGCTATGTATGTGTGTGTGTGTATATGCGTATATGTGTGTAAGAATGCGTGTGTGTGTGTGTGTGTGTGTGTGTGTCCGGGCGTAATGTTGAGTTATGGCAGTTTTGTAGTTTCGAGCAAAACTTTTTTCCAAACGTTTTTCGTTCTCTCCCTCGCTGGCTTTTAGCTGTCTAGGGGCTAGCTCCGGTCCTGGTATTTAGTTAAATGTTCGTAAAATTGAGTGTTGGTTATATTTTACTTGAAGTTTGGCTGTCCCCTCTGCCTCCCAACCCCCGCCCCTTGAACACAATCGCCTTTAATCGATTCAGTAAAAGCAATAAGCAAAAACTTTTTATAAATGTGCAAGTTTGTTTTAGTTTTTTCGTTTGCCCTATTCCCACTTTTATTTTCGATATACCCTCCTCCCATTTTGTAATTATCCATCAGGCTTTTAACTTTACGACTTTATCAATAGCCATTTCAGCTTTAGTTCGTTCCTTTTTTTAAGCAAACTGGCCGAAAAGTTTGTAATTATTAGAGCTGTAAATGTTTCTACGAAAACTTTTTGTCAAGATGGTCTAACGGCGCTCATAAGTAGGCAATAAAAATTTCCCAAGTAATTTATCAATATGTTGTGCAAAGAACTCTTTTATGTTTCTCCTGTTATGATTATCGATGGAAAAGTTATATATATATATATATATATATATGTATATATATAGCTTATAAATGCGGTCGTAAAAAACACGCAAACTCACAAACTTTAATAATTGACCGGCTCTATTTAAGTCAACTCAAATATTGGGTCAATTTAGTTAATAAACTGAAATTATGCCATATTTCAGGTAAAAAAACTTTTTCTATCCTTGTTTTGACATAAAATCTTACGTAAATCAAACGCCGTTTAGTAAAAAGTACAAATACAGGATTAAATAGGCTTTTATTATGCTTTTAATTTTAGCATAGAAAATGAAAGTATTTTTGCCGTTCTAATACCAAAAAAAAAACGTAAAGCTTTTAGAAGCTTCTAACTGTATTTTTTATTTACATGCAATCGTAACGTGTTTTATTTTTTGCGATGCAAAAATAGTAACATGTGTTTTTCCCAACTAGTGTTTTTTTTTTTTTTTGTAAAGATAAAAAAATATATATAAAACCGATGAAGCTCATAAATTTTGAAAGGTATGCTTATTTACCATTACAATATATTATATATAATTTAAAATATATATAATTTATTAATAAAATAATAATAAAAAAAAACGAAAACTCTATATTTTTTTGAGTACACATTTGAACACAGGAGTAAACATTCGGTTGGCTCCATTCACAGCAAACTTTAAAAAGAATACAATTGAATGCAGTTGAATTGAATGAGTGTCAGGCAGAAAATAAAATTAATGTATATAAATATGAATGTTTTTTACTTCTCATGGCTTACTGCACTCAGTGAAATGAATGAGAATAAATACAATGTCAAACCCATTGAAAAATTTGGCTAAGCCGAAAAAACTCGAGTTACTCGAATAATTCGACTGGGGCTAGTAGCCTGTAAGATGAGTTCTCCAACCTTCTAGTTGTGGGAAGAACATCTAACCTATATAGTCAAACATAATTGTTACTATCCCTATAAATGTAATAACATATTATTTATTTTTGATTAGGCATTCGAATGAGTTCGGGGCGAGTCAGCTGACTGATTCATTCAAACTAGTCCTTCAATTCATTTAATTTATTTTGACAATTGTTAATTCAAATTCGATAATTTTGTCACTCATGCAGCCCTCTACTCTGGAGCCACAACTTACTTTACAAAAATAAATTGAAATTATTTTCTTAGTTAGAGGGTTAAAGTGAGTCGTGAGTATCAATGGTTAATACAATATTAGTTATCTGCCTAGACTAATTTCTGTCTTAACTGCATTTGGCTTAAATTTAGAAAATGCAAAAGAAAATATATTTATTAGTTTTTCAAAATTTCTAATATTTATGGTAATTTTAGTATATTGTGTATGCAAATTCGTTAAAGTTTTAAAGTATTGCTAATTGCTGGAAATAGAATAGAATGCGGTAAATTAACACATTAACTCTGCCATTGAAATAAACATTCTAATATTCCTCCATGTAAACTAAAATTGTTCAAGGACCTCGAGCACACAAATAAACCGCATGGAGGAAAAATATATACTTATAATTTAGGTAAATCTGATGTATCCAAAGGATATTTTGGCAAACTTAATTCTATTAAATTCCCACTACGATATCTATAGAACAGTTGAGCAAAATTGTTGGTTGTTCTTAGTTTTAAAATGCTAAAGCTTAACAGAAATTCAGTAAAAAAATTGATAAATTGTTTAAATTTAATCGCGGTGATACATTGAAGTACATAATTTTCTAGATAAAAATAAGGTTTCATTCTTTTTGGGGGTTTCCTTTGCAGTGAGAGACCAAATCGAATTTAAAGCTGATGGGTTTTTTGCGGAAAGGCAAAGAGTATGTCGATAACCATTTCGCTTGACCATCCTCGCCGGAAGTTGCTCATGTCTATTGATTTAATGCGATTTCCTTTTGTCAACAGATGGTTAGCTATCAATTGACTTGACCTGACTTTCTCTCAATTTGTTCTCTCTCCCTCTCTTTCTTTTGTGTTTCTTGCAGCAGTGCGATTCCACCAGCTTGTCGGATGTGGATGTGATACCGCCAGTGCCGCCGCCACCTGCCATGAAACGCAACGGCAGCATGCGAAGTCTGCGACTGTTGCAGCAGCTGCAACAGCAGGCTTCATCAGTTAGCAGCGGCAGTGGCAGCAATGCGAACAACAACAACAATTTGGCTCAATTGTGCAGCAGTGATCTGCTGCAAGATTGCACTAAATCAGCTTTAGATGAATGCACTGCAACGCTTCTGAAGTGCACCACCAGCAACGGCAGCACCAGCACCAACAGCACTGGCACCAACAACAACAACAACATTAAGCCCGATCTGTGCCCACCCACGGGACACTCGTACACCCTGAATAGGCCACACAAGCAGCAGAATATCCCGCCCCCGCCATTCACAGCCCACGAGGAGGATGCAATATTCACGCCGCATTCAAAGAAATCGGACCCCAGTCTCTGTTTCCTAACCGCAGCAGCTCCCCTCTCCTCCGCCTCTGCCTCCAAATACAATACAATCGGACCGAGTAGCGATTATGCACGCCACTTGGCGCATTATAGTCGCTACCTGCAGAAGCAGCATCAACAACAGCAATTGGCTCACTTCCAGCAGCAGCGTTGCCGCTGTTTCTCTCAGTCGCTGCTCTCTTTTCCCAGCAATCAGCAGCAGCAGCAGCAGCAGTTGCAGCTGCAGCAAGGGGTGCAACAGCAGCACCAACACCCACACCCACACCAAGACCCCCAACCGGCCATCTTTCATACGAGCAGCATGGATTGGTCGCTGCCAATTAATAGTCGCAGCTTTGGCAATTTAGCGGACATCGACGGGCCAACAACTGGCTGTCGTTTGCCGTATCAGAAAATGAGCCAGCATCAGTCAGCATCGGGGCCAGGTCTGGCCTCGTCCACCTTCACCATGTCCTCGTTCGATAGCGATGGCGGCCTCAAGGACCGAGAGTCCTTACAGACACCGATAGGACTGCACAAGAGCCATCAGCTGCATTCGCATTCGCATCACTATCATCCACACCACCATCACGCGGTTGTCGGTGGCGTATCCGGAACAAATACTCCCCAGAAACATCATCAGCTGCATTCCAGTGTCACCAGCATCATGCCCTGGAAGCATCGACAATGTCCCAGTCGCGGTTCATCCAGTTCGGGAACAAACTCATTCCGTAAGTAGTTTTAAAACCATTTTCTTTTAGTTATAAAACCCTTTTGATTAGGTCATTAGAAGTCTATAAAACTAATTTAGGACCCCCAAGTCCATGGGTCATGAAGACTAATACAAGAACGAGGGTTTTGTGAATGTGTCCATCTCAAATTATCACCATTAATAGAAAGATATTTTCTTTTCTTGAAGAGTTTCTTATAATAAACATGTTGAAGATTGTTAGGAAATATTTAGGAATTACAAGTTTGAAGTGAGACCTAAGAGATGTCACTTGCCTTTTAGGAGTTATTGGTTACGATGTTTCCCCAATAAATAACCAAAACCAGCGAATTGATTAAATAGTTAGTCAAAAAAGAAATATGTTTACACAACCTTCGCTTTTATCCCCATTTAACGACTTCAATGATCTCACGATAAAGGCTATCGTGAGATCACACAAAATTTAATAGAATTATTTGCATTGCGTATCAAAAACTGTTGTTGTCGGTTAATATAATATGTAATCCAACTCGAATGACCCGAATTAGACAGTCGAAAAATCAGTGGAATCCTTTCAATTAATAATACCATTTTTTTTTTTAAATTATTTTAATATGCTTTATTTGCTTATTATTAAATTTAGCTTAAAGCTAGCTATTTACATTACAGAGTTTAGACTAAAGTCTATGCAGCTGAAGTATTTTATAATCTTCTTTTTTCTTCATTTTGTATAATTTTTATTTTAAATGATAAAGAAAATTGGACAAAAAGTCGTTATGAGGGAATTAATACTAACTTAGAACTAAGAAAGCAGGCACTTTAGGGAAACTATACAGGTATACTTAGGATGATAAGTACCAGTCAACTCATGTATTGAGCTAGAAGATTTTTTGTATATGTAAATTTTGTGGTTGCACGGGAGATGAGTTCATTAATCGTATCAACATTGGCTATTTCATGCAGAGAAGTCGTTCTGTGATATCGTGGTAAATTTGGGATCATTTTTAAAATTTTATTTTGTGCGATTTTGAGCTTTTTTAAATGCGTTTTAGCTGAAATATTCCATATTTGTGCCCCATACATAACCATTGGTAATATTACTGATTTGTAGATTGTTAGTTTGTTTTTAGTTGATAAATGAGATTTGAGATTTATTAATGGATATAATATACGAACAATCTGGTTGATTTTATCTATTCTGTTGCTTATATGTCCATTAAATAGTAGTATTTTAACTAAAATTAATCCTAGATAGTACATCGCTTTTTTTCATGCGTCTTTTCGGCTTCTTGTCACAAGCATCACTTTATTCTTACATTTTTCTTATTGCTACTTAAAAAATATCAAATCAGTGTGGCATTATGCCATTTTAGATATCCAGTTTATACATATTTCTACAAAAACAAACTTCATCCACAACAAAAACTATCACGCCTTTGGCAAGAGTATTTCCCAATTCGTATCTTCTTATGGGCATACAGTGGCATCTTTGCTAATGCTGAGCTCCGAAGATATTTAAGGTCAGATCAAGAGGTATCACTTTGTGCGCGTTAAAAACTACGGTCTCTGAAATCCAATGTCCCAAAAAACAGAAAGATACTTGCCATAAAACTGGAAATACCAGTCAAGTGAGTCAATGTTCTTTGGTTTCTTTCGAAAATTAATTTTCATTTTTAGCATGTACAAACGATGGGATTCATGTGAAGCAGGATATTCGTAGATTGCCCGCCGCAAAGTTGCCCTGTTTCAAAATGCAAAACTCGAAATACTAAATGCAAGAGCCGATAAACACGCAAACTATGATTTAATTACGAAATCCTATCCGATTTCAATGGAAATGCAGAGTAGGTCTCCCAGTAGGCGTTTCCACAGAGTTAAAACTAAAATAAATCGCTCATGCATATCAAGAAGGAGCTAAACTTGAGTGACCAAATCCATTTGCACAAATCACTTAAATGAATCAATCAAATGGGATTGTGCAAAGAACTCATAGATACATGCAAATACATATATTGTATAAGTTCATCTAGTTAGTTAGTTAGTTAGTTGCCTTACAAAAGCAAATCAAACGAAAGCAATGCCAATGCAAGGGAATGGAAATGCAAATCTCATTATCGGATGTTGATCAAGTCCATGCAGATATGTATATGTAGCTATCAATGGCAATGTCTGGTCATTTTAATTGCAAACCAAATTTGATTATGCAACCAAAAACGATTGATAAAGGGGAACTGAAAAGCCACACAGACAGACGGATAGACTGACGGACAGAAGGAGCTAAGCAAATAAACCAACTGAGGCGAAAAACTAGCTTGAGTTTAGTTTCGGGTTTCCCTTTGATTACAGTGCTCGGCAGTAGTATGAGTCCAAAGTGAATTACCGATAAGCAAGTGGCAAATGAGAAGCATGTGCAGACGGGGAAAGAGTCGTCTGCGATTTGCATAAATTCAGCCCAGAACTTTCAGCTGGACAGGACTGCAGACCAGACCAGACCAGACCGGACCAGAACAGACCAGACCGGACATGGATGGCGGTTCAGAGTTACGCAGTTTTTGATTGCTAACGAATTGCCGGTTGCCAGGAGACATGACGTGGATGATGAGCACAATATCGGACGGACAATGATGCCGCGAACGACAGCAACGACGTCACGATGGTGATGCTGATGCTGATGAGCCCCAAAAGTCGCAAGGGAATTGGCAACGTTTAACATTTAGCAGCCATGTAACATGGAACGCAATCAAACGGTTAACGACTAAATGGAAGTGGCCCAAAGGGGGAATAGAAAATGGCTAGCAAAATATAAGTGCAATGCCATGTAACGTCTAAGCGTCCTGTCATGACTGTGGCTCTACGAATGAACAACCAGTATACGTAACTATATATAGTAAATGTCATAAACCGTCGCCCAAATCCCAAATATGAGTGTGCAATCCTGCGCTGGGTGCAGTGGGAGCAGCGAAAATGCCATTTTGGGAGCACTGAAATGAGGATTTTAAGCAAACGGCATCGACATTTCACTAAAATGATAGGTACATTTCGATTATGACAGCATGTACTTAGAAAGGGCCATGCCAGAAATGGTTAAATATTGATCAATTATCATAAAATGCTTCATTCGAATATACAAAAACGCGTCGACGAAATGGAAAATGAAATGGAAACCGTTTCAAACTATGATTATAAAGAACTGAAAAGAAAGAAAATTTAAAGCAAAGATAAACATATTCTTAGATTCCAAGACTAATGCCAAATAATTAAAGCAGAATTGGAACATAAATTCTAAAAGAACTAAAGGATCTGAACTGAAGTTATCACAATTTCCAACTGATGAGCTGTAGAATTTCATTTGATATGGTCTACCTTATTGTCCATTCCTTTAAATTAATGAGTAAAATTATTTCTCTTATTCAGCTTAATTATGGTTTAGTAATATCATAGTTTGTATGTTTATTTCATTTAATTTCAAAAGGTATTTTTTTTAGTTGAAATAACCCTTTTCGAAAATCGCCAAAATTTCACATAAACATATTCTTTTAGAGTTCTGTTAAAATATATCGAACCGTTCTTAAGAAACCTTTTTAGATGTTTACCTAACTTAACCCTAGGCAATCAGGAAGATTTTTTAGCCATCAAATTCCAAAGTTTTGTCTTAAAGAAATATCAACAAATTGTATTAAAACATAAATTTTACTTACGGTTATTTACAAAACTCCCACATTTTATTTTATACTTTGCTGGGCAATTTTTCAAGATTGCTTGATTTTCTTTAGCTATATAAAATAAATGAAAAAGCAAGCTAAAATAAAACCCTTCTACTACTTGAGGGCGAATAAAAAGAGGGAAAAGAAACGACTGCGAACAATTCAATTTTAAACGTTTAACTAACCATATTTCCTTATTATCGTTCTTCTCATTCTTCGCCTTTTGTGCTTATACACAATGATGGCGAAAAAACAACACCACAACTTGATGCTCCTGCTCCTGATGCTGCTCCTGATGCTGCTCCTGATGCTGCTCCTGGTCTCGGTCCATTGTTGTTGTAATCAATGCCACTGTCACGGCAATTTGCACACACACAAAATGCAACACAAAACAACCAACAACAACGACGACGACGACGACGATGTTGGTACAAACGACTTGGCATTGAAATGCCAATAACAACAACAACAACATCTACACCAACAATCCATGGTCATCATCAATGCTGATGATGTTGCTCTTCCTTTCATGGCGCCCTTCTGCTCCTTCGACATGGCTATGATGGTCTCTCCCAGGATTCGATGCGGCCAAGCATTGGTTGGCAGTCAGCTCGATACTCTTGATAATTGGCGCTGCCAGTGTGGCCGTGCCTTTGGCTCTACGTGTGGCAGCAAGTGAGTATCTCTCTCTCTCTCTCTCACTCTCTGTGTGTGTGTGTGTGTGTGCGTTGTAACCCAAGACTGAAAGTCCAGAGACAATAAATCAATTACCATAACGCATACGACACGTTGGTCAACACTCTCTATAGAAGTGTGTGTGTGTGCGCTGTGTTAATGCATTTATGTTAGTTACGAGCTGCTACTAGGTGACTTTTCCTCTATGGTTTCTATTCCATTGCCATTGCAGGTGCTCCGTTTGAGGAACGTTTGCGCGTGGCCGTTCAACTGCTGGATCAAGTGCCTTTAATCGATGGGCATAATGACTTACCTTGGAATATACGCAAGTTCCTGCACAACAAACTCAACGACTTCAAGTGAGCACCCTTAAGTCCAATTCATCGTGGGCGAATGCAATTATCCTTTTTTACTTACAGTTTTGATGAGGATTTGCGCAATGTTATGCCCTGGGGACGTAGTCACTGGAGTCACACGGACCTCACGCGACTGAAGAAAGGACGCATATCGGCACAGGTAAAATACGAGAATAATAGAAGATGAAATGAAACAAAAGAGAAGAGTCTTAAACACGTATTTTTCATTAAACGTGGTCCATAAACCTGACGTCTGATATACTCTATCTAATAGTTGGTTTCGGGTGACGCGAAATTATGAATAGCCACGCAGCTAATAAGTACGAGCTTAAAAATCCAAATATCCATAGTGTTTTTACCGTCTCCGATATTAAGTGTTGTTAAGTTCATTAAGTCTTGCAGGTTGTTTCAATTTTGTGCCTTGACTGAAAAGTTTCCAACCTAAAACTTAACTTAAAACGCAAATTCGTATCCAAGTCTGACTCGATAATATTTAGTATTATCAAAGTGGTCCGACAAAAGGGTCTAAAAATTATTGACAACTAGAAACTTATATCTAAAATCCTTTGATATGAGAAACTTATGACCTTAACTTTTTAATATTTTTGTACTAACAGAAATATTGTTCGAAAAGTATGTTCTGGGTAAAAATGAAAATTTGGCCAATGGTGACACTGTGATAGTTTTTTCAAAAAAAAAAGGACATGACCAAACTTGATGGTTTCCCCCTATTTGAGGTCCTGCGAATCGAACTGCATCATTACTTTTTTCAGCTGTAACTATGGTTTCCTCTAAAATGTTTAAAATAATATTTTGCCTAAAGTTGCTATGTTTTGAGGCATGGTACACTTTTCTTTCGTGTCTAACGGCGAAAGTGTTCGATATTTTGGAAAGACATTTTAACAGTTAGCAAAGTCTGCTGATGATAGAACTTTATAGAAATTCAGAAAACCTCCTCAACTTTTTGTGCTGCTAATGATTTCAAATCTTACTTGTAAGATTGGCCTCGAGCTTACTAAAAAAAAATAAAGTAAGTAAGTCGCCGGGCCGACTTGGATATACCATGCATTAGGTGAAGAGATATATATTAAATTTCTTTCAAATGCTATATCCACTATATTCCACTCTTATGTGGAAACGAGCACTTTAGCGCCCCCCGACCAAATCGGTGATTTCCAGCATATGCTATCTCGCTCTTTTTTGTGTGCATCTGCCTTGCACCGCTATGGGTGAAAAACGTTTCTATGTATAACTCGGCCATTTTTATTCCGATTCTTGTGATATTTGGTGGAATGATAGATATACGTGACATGTATTAGTGTGCCAAATTAAATTACGATACGATAAATATTTCGTATAAATAAATATTAAATATTAAATATAAATATTAAAATATTTATTTTAAAAATCGAATTTTTCGAATTTCGGGGGCGGAAGGGGGCGTGGCCAAAATTTGAAACAAACTTGGTCTGCGTGCACACTGCACGCATCTAATGTCCAAATCCGAAAGCTCTATCTTTTATAGTTCCCGAGATATGGAGGCTCAAAATATTGTTTTTCAAATAGCGGGGGCGGAAGGGGGGCGGGGCGAAAAAAAAAAATAAACTCGATCTGCCTGCAGAGCAAACGGGTCTACATGCCAAGTTTGGTAGCTCTAGCTCTTATAGTCTCCGAGATCTCGATGATTCTTCAGACGGACAGACGGACAGACAGACGGACATGTCTCAATCGACTCGGCTATTGATACTGATCAAGAATATATATACTTTATAGGGTCGGAGAAGCTTCCTTCTCCCTGTTACATACATTTTGGCGACTTTAATATACCATTTCATTCTACGAATGCATGGTATAATAAAAACAATGGTTTGAATAACATTCAAGAAGGTCGAAAACAAAGTCTGGTAGCAGCCGATTTTCTGTTATTGAATGTTTGAAATGATTGAAGAAAGAAATGTTTAAAGAAGTCTAAATTATTATTAATATATTTGCATTTTGATTAATTATGCTTTTCTGATGAATAATGATATTAAACATGTATTTGATTTTGATAGACATTTTACTTATTATATTCCTTATCATAATCTAGTCAGTATAACTAAATAAGGGAAAGCTTTGAAAAAGTCTTCATGTGTGAACTGATTCATTTTACTTACCTAAGATGCACTGATTTTGCCATTTATGTTAAATTGATGTCATTTTATTTCCAAGAATTGATTGCACTTCTCAGAACTGAATTTTTAGCTCAGCATTTAAGAACTATCAAGTTTGGAACAAATTGCTTAGAGAAATGTCTATTGTAGGGTATTAAGACTTTACCATCTGTTGTTGGGGAAATGTTCGTTTGTGTTTCATCCGCTGCTAAGTCGTTGTCCTGGAGACGTTTGCACTGCACCGGCGGCTCCTGCCATTTGGCTTTTCACTCAGTTCAGTTTATAGTCTTGAAAAAATATTAATTATGGTCCACTCCACAAAAGAAGACCCAACGCCAACGATAGATAGCCTGCTTAGACGATAATGATGGAGACGATGATACTCGTAATTAATTTTGCCATGGCTTCCCCCCGCTCGAGCCACTTGACGATGATTTCATTGATTTGTCGTGCATGGGTTTCAGGTGAATTTTTCAAGTGGTTTTAATAAGCAGATCAAATGAATGCCAAGAGTTTAAGCATCCAACCTAATTGCCAGTGGAATCGAAGGTAGCTTTACAATGCCTGCACTTGCCTGCTGCCGGACAGACATCAATCAATCAGCATATAATTGGCCGAGTAACCAGTAGCTACCTGTCTGCCTACGTGTGGGGCTTAAAGACATTGAGCAAATTGTTCATAAATCAACTAAAAAACCACTGGAATACCGTTCACCATGAACAACGATATTCCACTGGCTCGTACAGACATCGGAATGATTTCAACCATAATGAAAATTAACTTTGCAAATGCGTTTCACACGTACAACCGACGAACTTAACGTCATTGTTGCCACAACACTACACCGCACTACACCGTACTACACCGCACTACACGGCGCTGCACTGCTCTTTACATTTTATGCGTTTCGGTTTCAATGTCATAAATTTGATGTTGCATTTCTTGCAGTTTTCTTTTTTTTCGGGGGGGTTGTGGGTGTAATTGCAGTTTGCCAACAATATTGTAAAAGTTCGCTGCTGCTGCTGCTGCGGCAGCAAACATGAAAAGCCGCAAGGGAAATTCACCTGCACTCAATTTAATTACGCCAACCAAATGGCGTTTCGTTCATGGCGTTTATGGCCTCAAAAGTCGATGGCTTATTACAACTTACCGCCTCTTTACGTTGGAATTTGAATCGAACTGAAACTTCTTGATTTTCATGTTCGATAGGCGATATTGAGGCAATTTCTGGTTTTTGGCGCTGCGGCTAATTGAACTTGTTGACAGAATGTTCGGCGGCAAGTGCGGTGAGGCCGCAACTTGACTTCCGCTGCGGCATTCGCACCACATTGCACAGCGGTGTGTAAAATATTGTGCAAGTCGTGTTAATTGTCGTCCTTGCTCAAGTATCGAGAAAGTGCTTCAAGTGTTCACGAGTTGGCGGAGTGAGCTCATAATGCATAAGAAGCATTCGCAAGTAGGTAGTGAGTGGAAATGGTTGTGGCAAAATGCAGCAATGAACGCTGCGCCAATCGAGCTATAACTTAAAGGACCTAATTTCCTATGTTGCAAATGCATGTAGAGAGAGAATTTGCTCTAAATTGAATTTCCGTAGGAATAGAACAGAATTAATTATCTATTTTCCATCTCGGCAACCATCACATCTCATCTTTGCAAGTTCTTTCACAAAAGAAATACTCCACAAAATTAAATCGCGTTGTATTGTTGATTTATTCAATTATTTTATCTTTTTCGAAGTGGCAGAACATTTCAGAATTAAATCATATTTGGCATTGCCGAAGAATTTATTAGCTGCCAATTTTCTAACCTTTGTAAGCTGTATGATATTTTCTATCATATTTAATTTGATTAAATTTTTTCCCCTTTTTCGGGGACAGATACAGCGAACCAATTTTAATCCATTTCATTAAATATATAAAAATTACTTAAGCCTTCGGTATATCCCGTCTCGAGGTCAATTTTACAAGTAAGATTTTATGATCTTTGGCAACACAAAAAGGTGACAAAAAGATCTGTATAGCTATTACAAGAACCACCATGTTCTATTTTAAGTAGACTTTGCCAATGACCCCTGAACTGAACTTCAACGCTGAAACTAGTTGGGAATTACAACTAAGAGAGATCAGAGATCACCTTTTTGTGCATAGTCTCAGGATGAAATTCCAAAAAAAAGTTGAAATCAAAGTAATTTTGAATTGAGGTTTTGGCAATTCGAGATAACCGAAAATATGGTCAAACTTCTAGCGCTTTAAATTGTTGAGCACTCAAAAAAATCTGTATTGAACAACGACCAAAAATGTGTGCCGAATAATTAGCTGCCACTGTATATAGACACATAAAAGAAGACAAACTAATTTAAATACTGTAGTAGCAAGGTTTATTCTTTATTTATTATATTTTATATCACAGGCTTATTATTTATTTTATTTGTTTTACAGCTTTTACTTTAAGGTCTGTCCTCTTTGATCGTAGCCTATCGAATGAATCTCTCTCTCCGTTCGTCTGTCTGTCTCTCTTCTCATTGTTTAGTGTTAATCAACGTGCATACTGCTCTGCCACAACAGTGTTGGCAATTCCAGCATACTTATCGGTGTTCGTTATAGTTTAAACTAGTTATCCTACTACAATACAGACAAATAAGTACATATACATACGAATGCACGCCGCTATTAACCCAGTGCTTCTAAAAGGATCTCGGGATATTTGTTAGAAAACCAGAAATATATCGGGCAATACAGGATATTGTTTTCTTACAAATTATTACGAATTCCCACGAATAACTAAATAATTAAACCAAGACCATCTTTTTTAATCTCTCCTCCATATTTCATAAACCCTTATTGCAATTATTATAAATTTTTGAAAAGTATTGTTTTTCTTTCAATTATTTTAATTGCTGTGATAAGCGCAGAGAATGTAATTTCGGTTGTTTCTCTCGCTGTCTCTGGGAAAATTTGTTTCCTCACTCAATTCCCCAGCATTAAGTAAACTCAATAATGCGAGTTTTTCGCTACCAGGATAACTACCAGGACAACAACTAACTAACTAACTAGTTGACAACATGTTTCAACAATTGTTGCCCAAAATGCCAAACGTGCTGCGAATAAGCCAAAAGCAACGAACAAAAAACCAAAGTGAGAAGCAAAAACTAAGCCGAAAATATATAGACCCAGAGTGAGGGGGGGAGAGAGAAAGAGATGGAGAGAGATGGAGGGGAAAACGTTTAATAGACAAGCTGAAAATCACGTTTAGACCATAAAGTACTCAAAAGCGTGTTGCAACATTTTTTAGCAATTTTAACGATTGCAACATCTGTGTGAGAGTGTGAGTGTGTGTGTGTGTCTTAAGAGTTGCCCCCCAACTGGAGCTGATGCTGGAGCTAGTAGATCTGTTCTGGCATGGTCTAGGCCACATGTTTTTATTTGGCTAGGAAAAGAAGAAACAACCGAAAAGTTGATGCGCAGGGAAAACAACAGAACAATGCAGGTAACTGAGCAGGCAACAATGTTGAAACATCATGGTGGAACCGAAAAGTTGGCTAGTGGCATACTCTGGCCCAGGCATAGCAGGCCAGGCACCAGGACACGGAAACGTCATGTTACGGTTGTCCTGCTGCACGGCTGGCTGGATTTTCCTCTCTCTCTCTCTCTATCTCTCGTTCTCGATGGCATTTTGGGCTCCTGGCTCCTCCTCCTCTGGCTTTGGGCTAATGGAAAGCGCAGACACAGCAGTCAGAGGGCGGAAGTGGCCGCAACGGTCCAACCAGCTCGAGGATAAGGACGCGACCGTGTTGTAATCTGGGCCAGGACACACTGACAGGATGGGACAGGACCGGGCGAGAACATGACCATGGGACCAGGACAGGACTGGAGAGCACAGCGCCATGCCATGGGTTTGCCATGTTGTGAAGGGAATTTCAGAGTGCGGTTGGGAAATTGGAGTGAGCTTATCTTGTTGTAGCCTAGACTAGAAATTTATATTTACTTTTAAAAAGTATTTAGTGTTGGTTAGACAACACACTCACACACACACACACACACACCGGCAGCTTACAAGAGCGGAAACCAGACAGACATCAGGCAGATAGACCAAGGCCCTGGTCAGCAGGCATTTTTCCAGGAACTTCCATTTTTCCATTTCCTCAGCTTGGGCCTATGCTTAAATGATTTTTAGTTGAAGATTTACTCGACTGTATGTTGCCTCTGTTACTGTTGCATACTTTTGGGGGCCTTCAAGGTGCTAGATTTGCGGCTTTTTCCTTGGCATTTGCAACCACAAGACTTATGCGCAACATGCTTCTTGTAATCTGCAAGGTATTTTCAATTATGAATTGCACCAACCTGAGGGGCAACCATTGGAATTTAACTGAAGTCAAAATCCTGCCATTTGAGTAAGCAAATTTAATGCAAACATAACACAAAGCATTCTGAAGTATTTCGTAAACTGTTTATTTTTGATTTGCTGTTCGAGTAAATGAAAATTAAGCTTAAAGTAAAGTTGGGAAGAGTTTCTTTTGACAAGGAAATAGATTACATCAGGCAAATTGCTGCTGAAAATGTGTTAAAGTAAGAAATTTTAAATTATGGCATACTTTACGGGGCAATATTAGTTGCCAGAGACACTACAGGCATTTAAATATTTCCTCTAGTTTGAGATATTTATTATAAAAGACTTAAATAGAGGAAACTAAGCATTAATATCGATTACTATGAATCTCTCTAATTACTCAAAAACAATAAAAAGAATACCCAGCTTAACCTGTCGTTTAATCCACACTGCTCCATTAAAATCACTTTATAAAAATAAACCTAATAATTTGAATAAATTATTATACTTAAACTTTAATATTTAAACCTATCGATATATGAAGTATCTTGCTCTAATACGTAATATCTCACACTTTGGCAGGTCTGGGATTGTAAAATGTGGGAAATGTGCAACCAAAAGTATGCTATAGGGAGTCTAAGAATTTTTTGTATTAATTTTAAAGAATTTTTGGAATTTTGTTGCATCTAACAAATTGTTTATTATCAATGTTTGCAACAAGGACCACATTTTTGATACGGGACATTCTAAAAACTGTTGAAAATGTAAAAACAAAATCATTAGCATACTTTTTGGGGCATAAGTGACAACACTTGCACAAGGCTTGCCATTTTGGGAAAAATCCGGACGTGATCGCCGAAAACCGAACTAGCGTACCCGAATTAGTTAGTGAGACCTCTCAAATTCTAGTCACCAAAAATCATGTCGGAACACATAAGTCCATTATTCTGCAGTTTAGATTCCAGATTGATTTACTTAGCGTTGCCATCGCAAGCGACTAAGTACTTGATATCTCTCAATTATTCTCGTTAATTTGGTCTTAGCATTGCCCTACGTATCAGCTGGTAAACGTGTGACTACATCTATCCTATTACTATCATTCTAAAGCATACCTTTGGGAGCACATTGGGACAATTACTCCAATAGAAACTCATCTCTTTCATCTTTGAATCAACAATATGTATTATATTTTGCTGCTCAAAGGAAAAGTCTGTTTATATTCATACGATTAATATTTTCTTGCATTTCTTTCTTCGTCCTTAACTGCCTTCGTCCTTTCATTATCGATTACACTTGAAGCCCATTCATTTCACTCTTATACAAAGTAATTTGCAATGAATGTGAATTGACAATGCAGATAAATGAGAAATGCCAAAAGGCAGACAGAAGAACTCTTTATTTTTCCACATTTTTCTTCATTTTTTTGTGGGCACTTCTGAGAGTTTGCGTCGTCTTGCGTCATTATGACGCGTTCTGTACGTTTCTTTGGGCCTTTTTTGTGTATGTGTGAGTTTTGTTTAATTTTTTTTTGTCTGTGTGGTGTGGTTTTTCACTGTCGAGTGTGGTAAATCCGCTTAAAAAACACAGTCCGTGTGAGTTTTTTCGCTCGCTTCTCTCTCTGAGCGTTTGATTCAAACCGCAGGCACTCGGCCGTAGAGAGAGGTACAAACAATGGAGCAACAGGTGAATACGCTTCTAGATGAAGGTGCGATGCAATGCGCGTTGTATGCAGACATACATACAGAGGGACAGATGGACAGACAGACACATGTGTTGAGCATTGTTTTGTGGCTGGGCAAATTTTACCATAGCTTAAACCATTTTCTTTTTGCTGCTTTCGTCAAGGAAAATATTTCAGTTATGCGCTACCTGTTGAGGTATATACTATATATGTATATTTAGCGTATGTGGCTATATATAGGTGTGAATTTTACAATGCCAAAGTGCCATTGTTTGTTGCTGGCTGGAATCAAAGGAAGTTGGCGGAGGGGAGGACTCTGGAGTGGCTCTGTATTGTGTGTATTTGCTTTCAAAGAGCTTCAAGTGTGTTTAAGCATGGCACTTTGCCATTAGCAGAGCGCTACGCCCACCTGCAGGGCCATCATCAGTGTCGCCAAAGTGTCGTCAACATCTCAATGGCGTCGCCTTTGGTGTCTCTGTGTGTGTGCCTCTGTATTGTCCTGTCCCCATGCCCATCAGCATCATCGTCACCATCATCATCATCATCAGCATCATTGACAACGTCTCCGTTGTTGTACTTCGTCACAAAGCATATTAATATTTAAAGTTGTTTGGCGGCAGCAACAAACAACACAGCAACAGCAACAACAACAACAACAGCAATGGGTAAAGTCCCCCAAGGACAACATTTTGGCTTCAAGTTAATTGTGAATGCTTTAGCGTTGTTGCTCTTGCTGCGGTGTCCCTGGCTATATGCGTGATTTGTTGTCAATGGGTTGCACGTGCGAATGTCCTTGTGTATGTATATATATGTATATGTATGTACATAAATGTTAATGTGTGTGTGTGTGTGTGTGCTTGTGTTTGTGGTTGTTTGTACAATTGTGAACATTCATTTATTAAATGGCCATACACGAATGCAGCTGTTGCTTGAGGTTCGCCATGGTCGAGATTTATGGTGTGAATACATAAATAGAATATTCAAATTCAAGATTTCCTTACAAGATTTCCTCTCAACCTCACTCTCCCACACACACTAAATTGATTTAAACTACGCAAATGGTTAATAATTTCACTTCCGGCAAATAAACATTTAATGACCCAAAAAAGTAGGCAATACCTTTTGATTTTCCCTTAGAAGACTTATACCCAAAAAAGTAGGCAACGCTTTTTGATTTTGCTTTAGAATACTTATACCCAAAAAAGTAGGCAATGCTTTTTGATTTTCGTTTAGAACACTTCAACATTTTTCATACAAAAAGGAATCGACATCATAAAATCCTACGTAAAAGGCTTTAAGGCCAGACTTCCTAAACATATTCTCTCGTTTTTAATATTTACCATTTGCTTTAAGTTCCGCATTTGAATAATGCATGAAAATTCGAAAAATTCCATATCCTGAAGCCGCTGATTATATTTAAACCATTAAATAAACGGTCAAAGGTCGTTACATTCTGTCGAGGTTATTCCAGCCATGCTCTTTTCGATTTTAAACATGGCTTAAACCAAATGCTATAATAATTTCAATCAAAATTAGTTAATGAGTAAATTTAAAACCTTATCGATAAACAATAATGTTGTTTCTACTCGTATATATATACATATATGTTTATAACAATATAAGGTATTCCTTCTTTCAACAACAAAGAAATTTTAAAAGTGGCAAACCTGGTTATTTTCTAGGAAGTATATATAAATTGCCAAGAAGGTTTCACTACTTATACCTTCCCTACTTTTATACCGAAAGTAGCTTAAACATACGTTAGACATGGCTCACATTGTTTTGTGGCCTTAAAATAGACATAAAGTAGATTTTGTTGTGCTTTTTTAGGCACTTAAAATGGCATCTAGCTGTAACGTTTTTCTCTGGCAAACAAACTGATACGAAATTTCACTTGCAACAACAAGAGAAATACAGAACTGTAAGTGACACTTAATACTCGTTAAATTTATTTAACAAATTACTGTATTTCATTTGATTTAATGAGATTTGAGAGTTCTTAAAAATCGCATTCAAATTAAAATAGTTTCAGTTACCGAGGGTTGGGAAAAAGCATTTTAATTGTACATTAAAAAGCGAAAACATGATTTCCTATAGAAGTAGAAAAATGTATGTACATAAAGAAGTATTGCTATAAACAGGCAAAACTTTTGAAAAAAAAAAAAAAAATAAAGAGAAAAAGGCAGAAAAGAAACACTGTGAAACCGTCTATCACGTTATATCATTAGACCAAAATAAAAGCACGTACGTGTCTCCTTGGACCAGGAAAAACCGGGAAAGCTTGTTGAGTGGGAAAAACAATTCCAAACATACAAAAAACAAAAAGGAAAAATAAAATAGAGAGCAAAAAAATAAGAAGAGAAAAGAAGAGCAATTAAAAAGTTTTGGCTTTTTGCTGGGCACACAAATAACAACAACAACAACAACAACAGCAGCAGCAGCAGCAAAAGCCAGAGGTGGAGCAGGAGAAAAAGCTATGGCAAATGTAATAAATAATTTTTAATATAAATTCGTGAGCAGCTCTCTCTCGCTCGGAAAGGCCTCCTGGACAAGTGCCAGGAGGAAGCAGAAGCAGGAGCAGCATTTGGGCTAAGCACGTAGTCCAAAAAAGTATTCCAAGGCACTAAATTAAAAGCAAAACAACACAAAACATTGCAAATGTTCATTTGCAGTTTTCCCCAAAATGATCATCTCGATGATGATGATGATGATGAAGATAAGAACGATGAGTATACTCGAAGGATGCTCATGATGACGATGATAAAGTGCATACATTTAGGCGTAATTCATAGAGAAAATTTACTTCTCGTATCTAGAGACAACGACCGAACGCTATGAAAAATGCAAAACTTTTCAATAAACGAAACGAAATTTTTGTGGTCCAAAAACAATTTGCAAAATCCCACAGAGCGAAAGAGACAGAGAAGGAGAGAAAGAGAGAGAGAGAGAAGGTTTTCTCTGGAAGGTGTTGAGTGTTTGCCTGTTTAGTTGTGCAATTGGATTTTGTGAGTTTTTGGGTCTGTGGGGGGGTCAACTCGTTGACTTAGCATTTGTGCAATTTTAATTGTAGGTACAACAGACGTACAAATTTGTGGGCGGTGACTCTTCCCAACCCCCTCTCTCTCTTTCCTGTATACATCTAACTAAGACCGGCAGCCAACATGGACAACCGACAACTGTAAAATTCCATTTGCACAAAGCAGCGTAAAGTTTATCTTCCTGGAATTCCCAGTGTCGATTTTTAGTTAGTGTTTGCTTTATTTTTTGTTTCTCCCGTTTTATTCACCATCCTCTCATTTATGCATGCACTGGGTGGGTGTAGCGGGGCACAAGGGGGGGCAGTGGGTACGAGTGCTGAGTCCGGCGGTCGCATGTTCCGGTCGTTGTTCGTAGTGTCAGCTTATCAGGGTTGAAAAGTACATGAACATTAGTTCAATTTGGGTTAATTGTACGGGCTATATATACACACACACATCAGACACACCCACACACACACCCACCCACACACACACACATTGGAAACTCTGACTACTGACTACCTTCATTATCGTTTACGTTCATTTACCTGTCTCTGTGTGTGTGTGTTCCATAAGGTATTTTTCGGCAAAATTCGGTTCGGTGTGTATCGTTATTGTTGCTTTCTCTCTGTTGGATGCCTGGGAACTTTGGTCGAAATAATGAAATGCAACGATAAATGATAACTGCTGCAATGGGTTTTACGGGTGTTAGAACGTTCGGGAATGGGGGAACGGTGGGCGGGGGCCATCTCTCCTTTGGTGTGTCATGGTGATTGCGGTTGCAAGGTTGCCTGCATGAACACATGTCTGATAATCGTGTAAAACTTTAACCAAACTCACTTAAAACTTAAGACTTTTTTGGCAACATTCAAGTTTGTGGCTGCATTTTCAAAATGCAAGGACATGTAGCCCCAATTTTTGGTTTTGTTTAATTGTAGGTTTAACATTTGCATAGCAACTTTCGATAGCACTATTTAATATGTCACTTTTAAATTGGCTATTTTTCTGCAATTTTAGTGTCCTAGGTAATCCAGAGAGGGCATAGTTCATCGGTTATTTTAATTTACTTTATCAAAAAAATAAACTGTGACCAACAGTATAACAGTCGCTTAGTAATTGAACTTAAGTAGTCCCATAAGTAGTCCCGTTTGGGTTAATTGTTTGATTAATTCTCTGGCTATTAGTTTGGTTTTAGTTAATAGCTGGATTCCAATCATTCTTATTGCTATCGTTCAACTTCAAAAGGGAATATTCCCTATTTAAGATTTTGTTCCTATTTAAAGTCCCTCAAGCGTTATCCCAATATTTATTTTCGCCAAATTTTCTTACTTAAATTTAGTACCACGAGAAATATCATCAAAATCGGATGTTTTCCACGAGTAGAAATTATGAACTACCTCTATTTTGGATGTCACGTTGGATATGTTCTTCGTCGGGGACTATAGAGAGTGAGAGTCATTTAATCTTCAATGTAGATTTCAAATTTGGGAGTTAATTGTATGTAGGATGTGGAACCTACTAAAGTTATATAAGGCCTAGCCCTCCTCAGATTGGAGTAGGCTCAATAAGAATGATTTGACCTAGGTGGCATCACAGCGAAAGGAAGAAAAAGAGGTGCCGAAAAGCAAGAGACAAGTGAAGCTTGTGCGTGGTAGAAGAGATCCAAGTAGATCAAAAATATTGTCGTTAAGCAATAAACATGAAGTTACTAATCCCAAATTATAGTGTAACTCCTACATGTATGTATGAAGACCCTTTCTAATTACAGACTAGAAATAGGGCGAAAGTCGCCGAAATGGTAAAGTTAGCAGTTCGACAGAGAAAGAATCATCTCGATATATCGATACATACTGATCGTTTGGAGCAACGATTTTCAAATCAGTGATTTTTTTAGAACTAAAGCAAATTCAAAGAATGATTGTAAAGAGCAAGAAAGGGTTTCTATGTATCTACATAGCTCAAGATATCCCAAAGTAGTCGAAGAATCCTACCCACCGTAGGAACTTCAAAAACAGATGTAAATACTTTACATTTTAAAGAGAAAACAGGAATTCTCTGTCATTTTATTGAACTATGATTGGAAAAAGCCTTGAGAAATGGGCGATTAGATAAAAACATCACAGGTTCAGGCTGTGCAGTAGCATAAAACCTCTCACGATTATTATTTCTAAATTATTTAACAAATCAATGTAAATTAAATTAATTACTTTTCTTTTTTTCTTGCAGTTCTGGGCAGCATATGTGCCATGCGAGGCTCAGCATCGGGATGCAGTGCAGCTGACGCTGGAGCAAATTGATGTGATTAAAAGACTAACCGATCGCTATTCGCCGCAACTAACCACATGTACTTCGGCGCAGGGTAAGTTTTCCATTTCATAACTAAAAGAACTTCAGAAGACAACCAAAGGAATGCCGAAACCAACGAGAAAATTGTTTCTTAAAGTGAAACTATGCCGACAAACAAATACCACAGGCCACGCATGCTACTTAGTTTGCATTCCGCTCATGCAGGCACTTCTCTTCTCTGTTTTGGATGTGTAAAGTTTCGAAAGTAAAGAGTTTCTCTCTCCCCGTGCTAGTTGTTAAAAGTATCTTGGCTGACTGAGAAGAAAAAACACAACGCATTTGCCAGTGCTAGGACTCTTGAGGTAGCTGCTTACCGCGTGCCATATTTTTGCGGCATTTCCTTTGATACGCAGCACTCACCTAGTTCCTTATTTTTTGGCGCGGCGGACCCCGTTTGCGCGAAACAGTTCATATTTCTTTCCTCAAGGGAGGCCCAGAGAACTGGCAGGCAGGAAAGCACGGGGTAACGGGAACAACGGGAACTGCAACTTCTTCTTGTGACTTACGTTACGAGACTCCGACTCCCCGGCCAGCATTCGAGTTTCCTTGTTTGCTCGGTTTGTTTTCCGTTTTGCATTTTGATTTGCACTACTCCTTTAGCAGTTCGACTGCAAGGCAATCTTTTAGTGTGTTTTCTTATAGGTTTTTCCTTTTTTAGTTTCTGTTTATTTCTTTTTTCTCGGTTTTTTTTTTGTTGGGTGCAACAAATCGCTTCCGGCATTTGCGATGAAACATTTATGTGGCCGTAAATGGAAATGTCAATAAATCATGTACAAAATATGAGAAGAAATATGAAACAGGAAAACTTTTAGCATGAAATATTATGGTAGAGTAGAGAGAACATTTTCTGATAAGAGCTTCCATACATATGTTTGTTTGTTTTCCACTTTGTTGGTTTGCCTGAAAGTAGCAAACAAAAAAGTGCACAACACAAAACAAATGCAAAATGCAAACAATTCTTACTAGTCCTCCTCTCCTGTCCACTTCATATTTGCAATTTCTTAAGAGACAGAAAGAGAGAGATAGAGACAAACTATTTGCAAGGGATTTGATTTTTCTTTTAGTCAGCATAAAAATTGGTTTTAATTGTTGAATTTCCATAGGTAAAGATTGGAGGAAACGAATGCATCAAATCTTGGGCAAATTGAGCAATCTTTGTGTTTGCTTTGAAAGCTAAATGAAGAGTAGTAGATGGGAAAAACAGGAAAAAATAATTGATCCACATATGTATGAGACCAATTGTATTCAAGATGAAATTTCTTAATTTTCACTACTGCAACAGCAGAGACGCAAAAGTAACTGAAAGACGCACAAGCAAGGTTGGAATAACAAGCAAATTTGTCATCTCCCGTAAGAACACCATGCTTCTGAGCGAGATAATAAGATAAGCATAAGCGTTCAGCTTGTGTGTGTGTGTATGTGTGCACATGTAAAGCAAAGGTCGAGAATTTAATTGTCTCTTTTGCACTCATGCCATTTATCCATAAAACTTTCAAGATGGGAGTACGGTGCTTCACATTCTTACCAAGTTTCATAATAATTAAATAAGAAAAGAAAATAGCGCAATTTTTCATCAATGTTTTCTGTTTTCGTTTGTAGACAGGCAACCAATGTTTTGTTTTCTTAGTGTTTTGGGTTGCTTGGAAGTCTCGTAATATAAAACCTGATTTTTTAAAGACACTGAGTAATCATTTGAGTAAACTCAAAACAAGCCTCTGCATGCATTGACTCATGGTTTATGGTATTCATATACTCAAAAGCGTTACTCACACCATTTTAAATCTTAACTAATTGGAAGTTCGTTTAAAGGCAAATATTCCAATTAAAATCCTATCATTGTTCGGAGAAATTAAAATACTCCGCCTATGAATTTATCCAATCGCATTCAATTTCTCTTTGAATCGCATTTAATTTCACCAAAGGGGTTTATCCATAACTATTGGGAAAAAGCGTTCCGTTTTTTACATACGTTTTCACTGAATGGAAATTTTACAACCTTGTTTAAGCATATTTCCGTATAATCAAACACAATTCCCTTTGAGCTAACCGTAAACATGTCCGAATCAAAGGAACAAGCACAAAAATCAACCCAACACAACTGACCCACCTTCAAAAAAAAAAAACAACAAAAACGAGACCAGAAAAACCAGAAACATATATACATGATACTACAACGAAATCAGGACAAACAACCAGACATCATGCCGATTCATTCTCATTTCATTCTCTCTCTCTGTCTCTCCCAACACGGCCGAAATCCCAGCTGCTGTTGCATAAAATAAAACCCAACATTTTATTTTAACTACTGCAAATAAATTCACATCAAATTGTTCTGCGCTCGTTCACATGTCGTGTAAATACAAGAGGGAAAACTGGCGTGGGGGAAGAAAGGTTAAGGTAGGGCACACGCAGGGGTGGGGAATGCAACTGACTATTGAGCAAATGCAGCAGGGCATGATTACGCCCTTTACACTCCTACTTTACTCTACCTATATAGTGGCTCTAGTGGCACTGCGAATGCGACTGCTGCTGGCAAAGTGATTGTAAAAAATTGAAAGCTAACGAACCGAAGCACAACGCGACGAATGACGTGACATGGCAGTTCGCCCGTCCGTCCGTCAGTCAGTTAGACCGAATAGAACGTCCAAGAACGTCCGAGTGGAGTCCCTGACTGAGCTCAACTTTTGACTCCTTGCTTACAGCGACTAAACAAATGAGCGTTACATCCTAGATGGAAGGATATGCTGCTAAGTGCCTCCTGCCTTCAGTCACCTGGCCAGCATTTTGCTACTTTACATTTTCCAGTACAAATGTGCCAATGCTTTTTTATTTGCCATTTTCAATTTTCACCTGCAAAAGTGTAAACTCCAATTTACACTTGGATCGAAAGAGACAGCATTCACAGAGAAATAGAAGCAAAAGAAGGAGATAACAAAAGAATATTGAGAAAATTGCATTCTGTTTGAAAGAAAATGCATTTCGGTCCCATTAAGCTTTGGACTTTAAATACACTAACTCGAAATGTGGGTATGTTTGATTGTTTCTTTGATTCATTATTCATATCGATTCCCAGAGTATAGTGGAAATCCATCTTTATTTCCATCTCTGACTAAAAACTCTGAGTCGGACCATTGAAATAATCATTGGACGATTCTGATTGACTTACTAGTTTTTAGAAACAGAGAAAACTGAGATGTATACCAATAAAATTGAGTTATATCGATATTCTCTTTTATTAAAAAAAAACATCCTTTATTCAAGCCATTCATTAACCTGAGTAGAACAATATTTGCTTAATATTTATTTAGATTTTAAAACATATTACAACTTTTAATTAAACTCTATTCTTTGTGCTTCATTTCAAAATTCATAATAAATTAACAGTTTGAAACTTTCAATAGAATGCTTGGATATTATATCTCAATCTTTAATTTCGGTTTATAAAATTTAATTATTATTATTTCCAGCCATAACAAATTATAATGAAATTTTCGCTTTAACAAAATTTAGACTAGATTAGACATTTTTTATGGTAACTTCTTAACTAATTTAATGGATTTAAAAAATGTTGATAAAACAAAAAAAAAACCATTTAGATTTCGATTATTGATTTGAATTTCTTTATAATGAAAGCGATATAGTATTTATCCCAATAAAAAGACCTCATCCGACCCGTATCTATTGAAACCTTTGAAAACAAGAAGTGCAAGTACAACAATTATTGGAGGAAATAGAAAGAAAATTTTCAGAAATGTGAAAAACTCGAAACAAAAAAGTGCAAAATGTAGAAAGAAGTAAAAACTAACTCGTTTAAAAAATCAACTCTTCGTAGGTTAACTTTTATCCGTCAGGTATTGGGCAAATTTGATTTGGTAAGAGCATCAAAATGCAACTAGCTCAATATTTTTGTTTTTATGGTTTGCTTTTGTTGTTGTTGTAAATTCTTCATATTGCTTTTGAGCTGGCCCCTCTCTTGGATTCTGCTGGCTTTTGGTTTATTGCGTCAAGTGGCATTTGGTTGGGGATTTTCATTTTGAAATGTATTGGAAGCATTTTCCGTGCCATGGAGTATTGCCTCAATTCGCATCCGATACATGGGCCATCTATTATACATTACTGCCAGCTACTAGGAGCAATGGTCGCCCAGGCAGTGCCGAAGTCACAGACAATTACATGCAGGACCAAAGAGTCAGCAAGACTGCTGTGGAGGTAACTGCCAGGAGGAGTTCAGTTCCCTGTCGGAGTCGTCGCATTCGTTGCGTTTGCAAAATTGAACTTCTGCTCACGTGGCGCATTTTAGTGCCCTCGGTTTGGCTTCCTTTTCAATGCCGCAGAGCAACAGAAATGGCAACAGCAACCAATAGTTGGCTCTGAACATTTGTTTATTTGCTCCATATTTTAGGGTTTTACGGCTTTGACGATGACTCCGAGTCTCGAGACTTCGACATCGAACAGGTTCTTGTGGCAGGTATTTGGCTGTTGGGGAGGCAGCTGGGTTGGACGGAACGGGACGGGCCCGGGACGGTCCGGGACGGGTCGAAAGAGTGGGGAGAAAGTAACAACAGCATCGAGAACAATTCGAGAGCTCCCTTTTTGATTTTGCGCAGCTTATTTGCTTATTGCCTGAAAACTTGCAAGCGGATTTTAGGTCCTTTTCCTGTTTTCCTTTTCATTTCCTTTTCGTTTCTTCCCCCTCTTCTGCCCTTTGCTGTTGGAAATTTATTGACTCGATTTTATTTTGGTTTTTCCTTTATTTTCTTGTTATTGTATGTGTGTGTGACATTTGAAATGTTATTAAAATGGGGCGAACAAAATACTTGATTTGAATAGCTTCGACAAATTATGGGAACCTCATTGTGATTTCATGATAAACGAATTGAGCGCCAGAAACAGAGTCAAATTATAGAAAGAGAGAAACAGAGAGATAGAAATACAGAGAAAAGAGAAACACAAAATGTGCATTAGTTTTGTAGAAATCAGTAAACATATTTAATTGTTGGGTAGATAAAAAAAATGTGTTTTATAATATAACTTATATTTAATCGATGGCAAAATATGATATGGGTTCGAATTAATCAGTTTCCATACTGATCGTTGTGGAACCAAAGAATATTATCATTATGGTAGGAAAATAATCACTTAAAAATGTACATATACCGTTCCTCTCTCAAACAAGCCTATGTACGTCCCTTTCTCTGTATAAAATAATTAAAGATATGGATAGCAAAGATCGAGGTACATTGTTTTTAATGTATATAATTCTTTTATGTGTTGAACTAGGATTTGAGTTCTGTATTGTCCAATTCATAAGTATTTTTATGGAAAATTTAATTGTGTCTCTTGTGTTTCGAGGAATATAACTAACGAACTGAGGCCTGCTGATAAAAGTTAATTACATTAGTTTGTACTTATAAGTGTCGTCTTTAATTGCAATCTAAAAACTTTTCCCTGTTTTGGCACCTCCTCTAGTAATTTGAGAATATTCAGGCAAGTTAGTATTCTGTCATTGGGTTTGAAGATAATAAATCGTTTTTTCGACATTATGCCAAAAAAAACCGACTTGTAGACCATACTACAGTAATTCAATAAAAACCATATATGTATGAGAGATTTTCGGTTACATAACAGATTTTATAAATGTTAATAATAATGGAAATTTGGAAAAAGTTTTCGAAAATGCAGTATGCAATATGGTCAAAATTCTATAGTTTTGATCGGATCGGGATAAATTCGTGATCCAATTGCAAAAATTAAAATATTAAATTCTTCGACTGATATGAAACTAAAGTTTTTTTTTATTGTTATAATAAAAAAGGTCTTCGATATGATTTAGTTTTATTTTGTCAGTTTTTATGTAAGAAAAATAGGAATTACAAAATAATCAAATTAAAGAGGTCTTGGCAAAAAATTAAAACAAACTTATGATTATATTTATATATTCTTTTTGAGTTTACATGCTGAATTGTGATTGCTCTAGCTCGGTACTTCTCTAGTCGGTTCTGGAAAAAAAGTGTTCCACATCGGTATAAATTCTATTATTTTTCCATTCTTTATGCAATTGTCCAAATGTTTCCCATAATATGACTAATCATTGATGTGGAATTCCCCCATTCGCATAGTATTTCAAAGACCAACAAAATGTACCAAATAAATTTCTATTTATTCGTATAAATAATTTTGAGTAGAAAATACTTTCATTCACTTGAATGAGCAAAAACAAATAGAAAATTGTTTGAAAAAAGTTGTATGTGACTTACGTAATAACTTTATGCAAACATTATTCTAGTTTGCTGGCTGGAAAATAATAAAATAATGACAACTACTTGGAAACAAAAGAACGTGGATGAGGATGAGCGAAATGTCAAGGAGAAGATCAAAGCTCTTTGGCCAAGACAAGCGTAAATATTGCATAGCACAGCAGAGCTGCCATGTTTTTTAGAAAGTGAAGGGAAAGGGGGACTTTCTTTCTTGAACGTGGTGGGGGAGAGGGGAGGATAAACTGACAGGACTATTGTAACGAAGAAGGGACAGGCGAGATGGACATACAGACAGACAGACGGAGCGACATGGAGAGAGAGATAGAAAAACCGCAATGAACAGAGAGCTCAACGGGGCAGCAAAGCAAAATGACAGACCAGAAAACAACAAATGTTACTTATGCTTTGTTTGCCAAAAACAATACAAAGCCAAAGTTTAAACTACTATCCACCCACTATCCTGCATTCCCCTCTTGGATTCGCTCATCTTCTCATATCCTTTCTGCTCTTTCCACTATTTGCAGACATCATTGAGGCGCACAAGAACCAACAGCTTTGCTCTCTAACCGGCGTCGAAGGCGGACACTCGCTGGGTGGCTCCTTGGCTGTACTGCGTACCCTATATGCAATTGGAGTCCGGTACATGACATTAACATCCACTTGCCACACCCCTTGGGCCGATTCAAGTTATGCGGACGCGCCGACCTTCAATATGAAACACGGTGGCCTCACCATATTCGGCAAGGTAAGTGCCAGCTAAAATGTCTGTTACAGCTGATTTAATGCTAATTAGTTGAACGTCGGCAAGAGGTCCTGGTCCCGGCCCCAGACCCAACCTTAAGCCCACAACCAGACACGGGGCCGGAGCTTACATGGGGATTTGGTTTGCTGATGATGACGCGAAGGAGCTGGGTGTGGGGAGGGCAAGCCTCCTCGTTGTCCTCACTCATTGTGTAGTAACTGCGGTCAACCGCAGTCAACGCTTTGTTGGCTTAGTCATAAACATGTGCGGAACGGCAGCGGCAGTGGCAGTGGGCACACTACTTAAGTACCCTCTGTAGCCCGGGCACTGGGAAGTTGGGGGTTTTTGCACGCTTAATGGGTCAACAGTTCTCAAATTAGGTGCCTACTACAATTTACAATTGCCAAGCGGCTTTGGCTGTTGGATTTTCGTGCGACCTGAGAAGCGTATCGTATATTAAATTAGCTCTGACACAGTATTTCATGTGGTCGCTCTCTCCTGGTATCCTTGGTGGTGGTATTAGCACCACAATCGAATTTCGTATGCCTTTAGCTCGAATATTTAAATAGGTTTAATTCAAGAAGCTTCGCAGGCAACAAACTTTATTTTAAAAAATATTCAAATTATCTATTAAATATTTAAATGGTCATTTAATAGATCGAAGAGATTGCCTTATTGTGATAGAACTGATAATTCAAATATGAGTGTTAAAATCATAGGTATTCTCCATCTCTCTGTGACAATTCAATCAATATTTTTCATCTGTCGATCTTATCTCTCGGGATTCGCCATGAAAAATAAAGGTCAGAATCTATTGAGTTGAAGATTTCAGTATGAATGAAAATACTTTATCAAATTCGTTATTAGTTGTCATAAAAACAATTTACTCAAAGCAGCAATCATAGTTGAATAAACTTTTTTCACAATTCAGCAACAAAAATTTATAAATAAAGATAAAGATAAGATAAGGATTAGATTTTAATTTCTTTAATTAGTGCTTGAGTTTACAGATATAATATCCAACTATCTGAAGTGTGAGTCATGAAATCAGCCAGTGGAATCACTATCGTTGGTTCTAATGAAAAGGGTTCCCTCGAAATATTATATTCTTATCAAGCATTCCCATTTAAGTGTTTTTATGGCGCCTTCTTACGAGTTAGATACACGATCAACAAATAAATTAACAGCTTTTTGAAAATAGGCCACGAAAAAGCTAGTGAATAAAATTATGATTCCATCTATAGTAAGCTTTGCTTTTAAATAACTAATGATGAAAATCAATAGTTCTAAAATCTTTTGATGATAATCGATGGCAATTAAAATACATTGTATACGATATCGATGCGTAAATAGAAAACATTGTTTGATAATATTTAATGAGAGACATAAAGAACAATAAATCTAAACTCAGGAATTCCTTTACACTCCTGGACTACGAAGTCTATTTGCTCTCTTGAATCCTCCTAGATACTTGAGCTCCATCTTCAGGTTTGATACCCTTCTCCCCTGAAAGGGCAATTGGCTTGAATCCATTATTATCCACGGTCCATTATATCGAAGATGCTCTTCTCTTAAATGCCTAAAAGACTGTTGAATCCCAGCCCATCAAAGGGAAATAGTTCAGTGATTCGTTCTGCCAATACGCACTCGGTGAGAATCGAAGGTGTAAACTAATCTTTCATCATCTCTGCTCTGGCATGATCTTGAAGTTGCTTATTCTGAAAAATTGCCATATGCGCAACACTTAATCATTTGAGGTCATCAAACTTAAGTCAAGGCCACTCGATTGCATTGAGTGCTCTTCACTCATTCAAAGTATTCATATTCAATTACTTGATTCTGTTTTTTGCTTCGTTCTTCTTTGGCTCTTGTGACAAATTTCTCGTGTAATTATTTTGCAATTTGAAATTACCTCGAGCGCCAGCTAAGACAACGACATTACGATCATCATCATGATGATGAAGATGATGATGATGAAGAGCATGGGGTACATTGTATCTGTTTGTTCTTCATGGCATGTCTCGACGGGCCACTGTCCGCTTCCTCTTTGGCTATGGGCTAGTGCCAAATGCTATTTAGAGCGTCCCCACTATGTGCACGCAAAGTGCATACGGAAATCAAACAAAATGCAACAAAAACAAATGCGTGGTGCAAATACTACAATAGCTACATCAGCTGGTCGCACGGTCGCTCGCTCGGTCGGTCTGTATGTCGGTCTGTCGCTCATAACAGGAAATGTAATAAGTTAACTGTGTACAAATTTATAAAATATTTATACAAACAGAGTGTGATTTATGCATAAATTGTTCTTGCCCCATTGCCTGATCCCTGAGCCTGGGCCATGCCCTGCCAATTAAATATGGAAAATACGTTCAAATTAAGCAAAAGTCCAACGTCACTTCCTCATTTAACTTGCGGAATTTTCAATTACACATCTCAAAACAATAGGCACAACAACAAAATATGAATAAAATGTGAAAAGTGAAAAGCTCACAAGGCGCAGGCGCCCAGAGAATGCCACGAAATATATGTAGGGACCCATCGAAACAGAGACAGAGCGAAAGAAAAGAGCGGCCGAGCAAGAATTTGAGAGACCCTACCAAATGGGCGCTGTTTTGTGGTAAATGGAATTTTTTTTCGCCGCAATGAAATGGCCAGGCAATGGGAAAATCGAAATTTTCATTCATACTATAAGGTGAATTGCACAGTGGTTCAAAGCGTATCAATTTATGAAGAGGAATTTGAAAGAAATAAACGAAGATCAAAAGTGAGAGATAATTGTTAACTAATAGTCGAAAATTCCCCAAGCGAATTCGATGGGCCCCAAAAGAAACTGGAAACCATTGTATATCTAATAACCGTAATACTAAGATTGTACTATTTGTATTACCCATTTTCAATTTCTGCGAACAGTTAACTAGACGGTTTGCATATATTTGATTTATTTCGGTTATTCGCATTGAATTTATTGATTACAATGCCTCATTGCATTTTGCGATAAACCGATAAATTTGACTGTATTCTACATATCTTCTAAAATATGTATTCTCTAACATTCGATCTCGTTGAATGCTTTATTAGGACTGTTTATTTCTGTATTCATGATGCAGTAAAAAGGATAAGGAATTTAGTTTTTGCCTTAATAATATTAGTAACACACTTTTAAATGGTTTTATAGGACCACAAAGTTTTTCACTCATATCTTTGTTTTAGTTTTTAATTTTATGGTAAAGTGCTACCAACTAAAAATGCGTTATGGTCGCACTCCCCGATAATAACTTAATTACACACACCTTCAGCGCACTGTGCCCACTTAGCGCTGTCCGCCCGCGCTGCTAAAAATACCCGTCGCCAGCACCCACGAAGGCGCCAGTTAGTCACATGTGCCATGGTGAAAATGTTGCCGGAGAGACACACTGAGTGTGAGAGAGAGCTCTCGTGCCGCTTGAGCTCTCTCTCGGGCAACCACTTGGAGGTGATTTTGTGGAAAATCTTCATTCGTTTCGATTTTTGGGGGATTGCCGTTCAGTCGACGAACGAAATTCGCCCCAACGAGGCAGCTGAAAATGGTAGAGACACAAACACACGCCAAGCAGCAGCAGCAGCAGTTGTCGTCGTCGTCGTCGCAGCAGTCGTGAAGTGAAGTGAAGAAGAAGGCAAAAATATAGAAAACGAATATACAGAAAAAGGAGAAAAATAAAAATTCTTTTGCCATTATATTTAGTATAACAAACAAACATTGAAAAGGTGAACAAATAGCTTACGATATACATACATGCATACATCATACTACTAACAAAAAATCCATAAAATATTTGAAAATGCAATACTAACCGAGAAAATAAAAAAAAAAAAAAAAAAAGATGAACCAAATGGACTAATCGACTACTTCCTCCTATACGATACGACGCACTCTCTCATACCGTGATTGATGATGACAACGCAGCAGCTAGTGGCAGCGGGTGAAGAAGGCACGGCAACATCAGCGCGAGCGGGAGCAGGAGCGGCAGGGGATAACGTCTACGTTGACAACAAAGCAGAAGCTCTAGCCATGACAGCAGCAGCCACAACAACAACAACAACAGCAACAGGGGGAGGAGCAAGTGTAGGCGGCGGCGGAGGAAGCACTGGTGGTGGTGGTGGTAGCAATTCAAAGCAAAGCAAACCCAGGTCGAGGTCATCTGCTCGCTACGATGACGTGGAGAAGCAGCAACGCAAAAGTCGGACGATTGTCTCCATACCCAACACCATTAAGTTGAGCATGCTAAACAGTGGTTTATTATCCTTCGAACGCATTAAGTTGGAGGCACGCGACGCGAATAATTCGCTATCGAAAACGATACCCATGGGCCCCATCGACATAAGCCATTTTCTCAAGTTATGCGATCTGCGACGCAAATTTCCCGTGTTGTATAAACTAGAATTTCAGACTGCTGCCAAAGTGGAGACGAATACCTGCCGGCATGCCATGAAGAAGAACAACCAGGAGAAGAATCAGAATCCCAAGTGCATTCCATATGACTACAATCGTGTGGTTCTAGAGAAACTGGGCGGCCTGCAGGACTCGGACTATGTGAATGCCTCGTATGTGGACAGTTTACTCAAGCCGAATGCGTACATAGTGACGCAGGGCCCCGTCGAGGAGACTGTGAATGCGTACTGGCGCATGGTGTGGCAGGAGAATATCAGCGCAATTGTGATGCTAACGAAGACCTTCGATTTCGCCAAGGTCATGTGTGTGCAGTACTGGCCCCCGAACATGGAGGTGCACGAGACGTACGGGGACATACACATAAATATCGTTAGAGAGGAGCAGCTGGCCAATTTCCATATACGCACTTTCAGGCTGTACAAGAAGAACGAGCAGGGCGAGGTGAGCGACGAGCGATTGATCCTGCAGTTTCACTACACGGAATGGTATTCCCACTCGTGCCCCTTTTCCAATGCTCTGCTAGAGTTTCGCCGGCGAGTGCGTTTGGTCGTTGGCAACATCATCAAGGACGAGGATGATATGCGGGGACCCATTCTGGTGCACTGCAGCGATGGCGGCGGACGCTCTGGCGTCTACATGTCGATCGATGCCAATCTGGAACTGGCCGAGGAGGAGGAGTCCTTCAATGTTTTTGGCTACCTCAAGAAGTTGCGGCAATCGCGCAAAGGCCTGGTCGAGAATGTGGAGCAATACAAGTTCATCTATGACACTCTGGAGGAGCACATCATCTGTGGAAAAACCTGGTTTCCCGTCTCCGAACTATCCGATCGCCTCAAGGCCAAAGCTCGTCGCAATTCTGGCACCAAGATGAACGAGTATCAGTCGGAATACGATCAGATATGCAAGCAGACGCCCCGCTTCACCATTGGAGATTGCGCGGGAGGCCATCGAGCGGACAATCGCGAGAAGAACCGCGATGTTCTATGTGTGCCACCGGACAATTTCCGGCCGTATCTCACCTCGTTTCAAGGCAACGCCTTCACCGACTACATCAACTCGGTTTTCGTTGATGGTTACACGAAGCCAAGGGAATACATTGTCACGGAATGGCCCATGAAGCACACCCTGGGCGAGTTCTGGTCCCTAGTGTACGATCAAGAGTGCTCCGCTGTGGTAGTGCTCTGCCAGCCACCGTCGCAATCGCAGCAGTACCCATCGTTCTGGCCGAACAAATCGAAAATGGAGAAATACGGGCCAGTCTTCTCGGTGCACTACGTGATGTCGAAGAGCTATACGAACATCAAGCAATGGGAATTCAAAATCAACAAGAAGATCGTCTCGCTGACGGAGATGATGGCTGGCGTGAAGGCTCCCACGCGAACCGTCCAATTGTTTCAGTTAACTTGCTGGCCCATGGGCCACAAAGTGCCTAGCTCCACCAATTCGTTGGTCTATCTGATGAATATGGTCGAGATATGGCGTAATAAGGTCGACTACGGTCCCGTCTGTGTTGTCTCGCCCGATGGACGCAGTCGCGCTGGGGTTTACTGTTCGGCGAATGCGTGCATCGAGCAGGTCATTCAGCACGGGGAGGTCGATGTCTTTCAGGCGGTCAAAACTGTGCGACGTCATCGTCCGCAGTTGGTTGAGAACATGACCGAATACAAGTACTGCTACGATCTAGTGCTGCACTACGTCCTCCACTTTCTCAACAAAAAGGATTGAAGAGAGGACTTTTATTTCAAATGGTTAACACACACAAAGTGAAACTAAATCTTGTCCAAGTGGTCCATATTTTATGCCTCTTATTACTTAACTTAGATATCTATATCTGGATCGATATACATATATATTAATGAGTAGGGTTTGGCACCGCCTTAAAGCAATAATACTGAGTATTTTGTTTGTCCACAAAACTGAACGAAATGTAATTTCGACCCAAAAAACACAACAAAAACAAACGGAGCACAAAACAAGATGTTTTCCTTTTTTGACCTTTTTACTTTTGTCTTTTTTTGATGAGGTCCTTGATAGAGCTAAGATCTCAGATGGGCCATAGAATTGAAATCTATATACTATCTATACTACATATATACATACTACTATATATATATACTGTGTTTATGATCTGAACTGTATGTGCCATTCGTAATACCCTAGTTGTTGTTGTTACAAAACAAAAAGAATGAAACTATTACTATTTAAACTAATATTTATAATTATTATTATTACGTTTACTCTTAAAAAAAAAGAAAGAAGAAGAAAAACTTGCTACCTGGGCAATTGTTGATATATGTATATCGAGATATATATATATATATATAGCTATATATATTTATGAATGTTATGTACTGTATAATGAAAAGTCGCATTGTTTTTAACTGTTGGAAACTGTATTTTTTATTCATGTTAAAAACTCAACAAAAAAGGAAAACAAAACCAAAAAAAATATGAAACAAATTTCGCAAAACAAATATTTATTGAAACGAAACATCAAAGTAAAAATTGAAGGATAACTTCAAAGAGATCAAATGAAACTCTTTTACAGATTGTTTATTTATACAAATTTACACACACAACAAACACACACACACAAACACATGTGCATGCGCACAGACACGCACACACACACACACATAATTCTTCTCTTGTATTTTCGCATTTATGCATTCGAATTAATAATTAACATTTTTTGTGTATGAAACATGATAATTGAAAATGGAGAGGAATTCATAGATATATAATTTGGATTCTCCTCGAACAAACAAACAAATCAAACATATATATTCTTGTAAATGTAATGAAATTATTTTTTTAAATGTGAATTAATGTGCTCATGTATTTTTGATCGATTCGGTTAGCCAATATTGATAGCAAAAATGTATTGAATTGAGTTCTCGAAACGACGAAACGAAAAGCGAACAACAACCAGAACAAACAAAGAAACAAATCGGAAAAAATATTTTAATTGTGTTTTATTTTGATTTGCGGTTGAGGGATTCATTTTCAGCTGAAAGGAAAATTTTCCACATCTCAGCGGAGTAAATTTTTCACTCATTATTCAATTCTATCATTAGCATTTGAAATGTTTGGCTATATAAAGGTGACAACAAATTTGCCTTATTCATTAGCTGACTATCGTGTCTAAAAACTTTGAAAAATTAAAATAACAAAAAGATAAATATATTTCCCCACTTTCTACTTGATCCAAAATGTGGAATAAATTTATGTATAAGATTTCAATGTAATCTTATTTATAGGAAAGGAAACTTAAAGAATCCCTTTACCCAGAGGATTGTCTTTTTTTTTATGAGAATATTTATAGTATTGAACAAGTATTGAAACTTAACAATTTTTTCTTTAAGTCAAACGATTAAGCCAAAATAGTTCAATCAACATTCTCCAGTCCTTTTAGAATTTGGCTATTATTAAGTACTGTCGAGACGGTTCTCAAATGGATGGACTTCTCTCTAAGAAATAATGTTTGAAAAATCCAAACTGACTCAAAATGTGCCTTTATTTATTTCCATTAACTTTGTTTATTCATTTCGTAGTAAAATGATCTCTGGGGATCCCACTTTTTAAACGAAAAATCAATCAAAATTCAGTTGGATACCAACTATCAATTTTCGCGCAATAATTCTTTACTTTGCTTATGCCAATATTACAAAAGTTCGCTTTTGCTGAGTAATAAATTCCATAAGATCAATCAAAATATTTGCGCATAGAAAATTGAAAATCAATTTTGGGCTGACTAATCAAACAAATAGGCTCCCATGAATTGCAAAGTAATAAACAAAAAATTTTCGAACAATACAGATTGGAAAGAATATATATGTAAACCTTGACCAGATTAATGCGTGCAAATCAAACAGAGGCGATGTTCGAATATAATATATATATGAGTATTGCAGATATCGCAAAGCGATAAAGAAAGAGACGCTGCAAGAGAGAGGAGGGTGTGGGGCTGGGGATTCGTGTAGGTGTGGTTACTATAAAATCGATAAATGACAGCACACTTTGCTTTAGTCAGCAATAAAATCAACAACAATAATAATAAAACTTGGCCGCTAGCAATGACATCAGCAAAAAAAGAGAGAAAAAAAAAAACACTCGAAAGAAAAGCTGGAAAATAGAAAAATCCAACCGACAAAAAAAAACAACAAATAAATGATATGGAAAAACTGGAAAATTGAGTAAAAACTGGTAAAACTGATTTAAAGCAAAATAAATTGGTAACTAGCAACAATTTCGAGTACTTGCGATATTTTGGATTCCCATGCTGTCCCTTATATCCGGCTATATCCGTTTCGATATAAAGTATTTAATTGTGAAGGATTAAGGATTGTGAAGGATTAAGGATTGTTAAGGATTTTTTGTTTTCAATCAACTAGTTAGCCTGTAAGAATTTGGGAACACTTTAGTTGGTTAAATTTAAAGCCTAATAACTATCAATCTAGAAAGGGTATCACTAAAACGAGCAATTCCAAATTAGCATCTCTCTATCAGATTGGAACTCATGCAGAGCTCCCATGAGGCAGCCAACAAATTTATGCCAAATACGTAACACAAATAAAGCAATTAGATTTTCATTTTTCTTTATTTTTCCATTGTATATTTCGTTTTTTTTTTTTTAATTTTTATTTACGAGCTATAAATACAAAACCCAAACGCGTGGCCAAATACAACAACAAGGGTGAAAGAGAGGCCGAGGAGTGGACTGACCAAAAAAATTAGTCAGAATATGTAGTCAGAGAGGTTTTAGTTTTAGTTAATTAAAAAGTCAGTGGCAATTAATTTAAGGGCTATATGGAAAATTTATGGCAAATAAATCTATAGCTGGGATACAAACTATAAATCAGAAATATTTGCGACGATATAAGTATTTTATTTGTTTACGAAAATTAAAGATTTTGGCAAAATTTAAAGCTCCCCCAAAATCAGTGAAATTTGAACTGGGACTAGAAACTGCCACAAAAATAGGAAATAAACCTAATCGTTGAGAACTACAATTTTTTTAGATTTATGGCAATTGGTTGATCAGTAAAACGAAGCTTCTCAGCCAAAGCTAGAAAGATTACGCAGAAGTAATCTCGAAAGTAAATGAAAACTATAGTTCAATGAGTTAGTTTTTTCTTAGGTCGGAGTGCCAAAATCAGATTGTCGTAAAGTCCAATATTTCAGATATGGTGCTAAAACTTGGTATATTTAATAAGTATAACACTTAAAATATTTAAACAAAATTTGAAATTAGTTTGACCACGGCTACCACAGCTAGCATTTAAAAGGGAATTAGGTATTTCTTATAAAATTGTTATAACGCCAGAAACACGATTACTGTTAACTTTTTATACAAAAACAAGCAGAAAGCAATTTTGAACTCACACAAACAGAAAGTTTTCCTTCTTTCTGGCCAATGCAAAACCATAAATTTTTATAATTTAGGTGTACAAAATTTTAACACTTCATTTTTACTTCACTTACACTACATATCTTGACCTTTAAAAACCAAAATTTACAATAATTTATTGTTGAATCGTGTAAAATTGCCAAGCGTCTAAAGTCAACAACATTTTCTGACTAATCACCAGTCGATGAAAATTGTATCGTTGCAATTTCATTGATTATGACTAATAGTCATATAATATTGTGAATATATTTCATTATACAAGTTTCGACTTTATGTCAATTATTTAGCAATTCGACCCACATTATAATGTTAAGAGAAAATCCGATTTCCAAAGAACTGATCAACGAACTATTTCAAGGAGACTTTTTCGACGGTGGTTTCTTTGACTTTCTTGAGCTTGAAGAGATGCTTCTCTATGAATTTCTTATTGCATTCGATTTATTTACTGGTACGTAATAAAATATCGTAACTAGGAATATTGGAATGTATTCGAGGCTGGGTTGACTCCTGCCATTAGAGATGACCCGAGAACTAAATTATTATTGAAAAAATTATCGAAAATTCACATGGAAAGTATAACGAATCATTTTTGGATCTGGGTGCCATTAAAAATGCGCGTTTCTTCATGTCAATTACAATAAATGAAACCATTCGTGTGGTTTATTGTATTGCACAAACTGAATGCAAACTGATTTCGTTCACTAAATCAGTGTTTTAATGGTCAGACATTCGTCTAGAATGTGTATTTGTTTTATTGTCAAACACAGAGATATAAGTACATACGTCCACATACATAGATGGATGGATGGTTGAATGGATGGATGGGACAGAAGAGCTTCAAGATGTTCGCACAGTTGTTTACAATAAACCAAGCTAGTCGTCAACTTGAGTGCCAACAAACCAAATGGCAGCTGCTCGACCACATGCACACTAATGCAACTACAGACGTACATATATGTACAACCAATACATCTATATACTTAGATATACATGTGTGTGTGTGTGTGTGTATGCACTTTAAGTAAATACATACAACATCTGGCCACAGAGTCAGAGTCAGAGAACCCAAAGTCAGTCACTTAGTCACTTAGTCAACTAGCCGACCGTTTCAATTTGTCAGCCATCAACAGAATGCAGTCTGCCTGCCGTGCTATGTGTGTGTGTGGGTGTGTCAGTGTGTGTTCTTGCTATTTGTATTGTGTGCATGTCAAAGTCTTCGTGTTAACATTAATTAAATCTATAGCATGGCATGTCATTCCCCCCTCTCTCTCTCTCTGTCTCTCTGTGATTGTTTGCCTCCCATCGAATTATTGGTTGTGATTCGAATTTTTCATTAACTATTTCCTCCTTTCATTTGCCATGGCATGGCAAATAATTTGACATATGGAATATTAAATTCGCATTAAGCAAATATTTATCGCCAGCTTTTGTTCAATTGATGAAAAATGTTAACATAATGTGGCGCTGAAAAGTATGCTAAGCCCTAAAGCCACACTTAATACACAAGTGAAGAAGAAGAATGGGCTATTATAGAAAAATTAATCGATTAGCTTTGTGAATTACTTATTTAAGAGCAAACACTTCACATGTAAACAAAGTTGTCTACGAACTGTAATTATTTCAAGTTAAGGCGCGTAAAATAATAAAATATTGGTGCTTACGATTCCAAAATCGATAAATCATCGATACCATAACGATTATTTCACATTCCAATTGAACTAAACGAACTTTGCTGTCGATAAATTTAAGAAGACTGCTTTAAGCAGATGAAAAAGTCCTTATAGAAGCTTTGAGTTGGTTTGAATTATACTTGCAATCAGAATAAAAAGTCCAAAAATTATGGTTTAGTACAAATTTTATTTGATACATAGTCTTTAATTACTTATTTGACTAATTTCCATTCATTACTTTTATTTATTTTATTTAATTGTAGCGAAGAATTAATTCTACTTTCCAATGTTTATTTACATGCCATTCAAGCTGTCCTAACTTTTAAAAAGTGCTCCTTGTTGGCCCTCCTATTGGTTTTTCCATTTGCACTTCGCTTGAGGTCCTCCAAAATCAGTACTCCGCCATGCAACTGTTTGTAATTGGTCTTCACGTGTTCCTTCACATAATCCACCACATCTTGGGCTTGCAGGTTACTCCCGAACTTCTTCACTACTGCCGCAGCTGGCTCATCGCCATTCGTCTCAGACCACACGCCAAAGACACAGACCTCGGACACATCAGGCATTTGTGCGATGACATTTTCAATTTCATGAGGATAATACATGATGTGTTGGCACTTCAGCATGTCCTTCTTCCGATCGACTATATACAAAAAGCCATCATTATCGACATATCCCAAATCGCCGCTGTGGAACCATTTTTCCGAATCGCATATGTTTCGCGACTCTTCGGGATTTCCATAATAACCTGCCCAATACTGGCCACTATACATGCACACCTCGCCCACCTCATTGGGTCCCAAAGTCTCGCCTTGTTCGTCCAGTATCTTCATCTTGAATCCACCCACCAAGCGACCCGACGAATCGGGTTTCTTATCGAAGTGGAAATTTGCGGTGGCCACATTGCCCAACTCCGTGAATCCGTACGTAAAATGCATGCCATCCCGCATCAAACGACTGCGTAGCCTCATTTGTATCTGAACCGAACACCGCGATCCGCCATACAGATAATGCTGCACGCTGGAGAAGTCCGCCTTTGCGAATTCCTCGGAATTCACCATCAGAGCCATGTGCGAGGGAGCTTGATGGAGCCAGGTGATCTTGTATTTCTCAACGATTCGCATTACTCGAACTGGATCAAAATCGTTGTCGGCGATGATGCGAGTCGGATTAAATATTCCGCAAAAAACAGTGAGGCCAAGTCCGGCTAGCCAATCTAAAGTGCTGTGGGTATATACGACGTCAGCGGAGGTCAGAAGACTGCGGTAAACAGAAAACGGTTAATTTTCAGCCTTTTCTCTTATATCTTTTCTCTACTTACTTGCTTAGACTGAACATAAAATGACTGTTGGATATTGTTACGGCTTTGGGTAAACCGGTTGTACCCGAAGAGCAGAGTATAGCCAATGTCTGATCGCTTCCCTGCTCGAGTCTCACGGGTTTGAAGCCCTCCTCGATGGGAGTAGCGAGAACTTCATCAATACTCAACGAATCTCTGGTGTGATTCCGCATTGTGATAATTTTCACATTCAAATCTGCAGTGGCAGCGCGGACTTTCTCGTACTCATCGCCATCACAGAAGATGATAGAGGGCTTGGTTATCTTGAAGAGCTTGTCAATTGTCTTCTCTTCCTAGTTGATGTTCAGCGAATGGAAGGCAATACCATTGAAGAAGCAGGCATAGACAACGGCGAAAATATGCGTCGTATTTCTGGCTACAAGGCCAATAATATCCGATTGTTTCAGGCCCAACTTCCGAATATAGCTGGCCACTCGCATTGAGTTCATTAGGAAGTCCTTTCGCGTCAAAATTGTGTTCTCAGTGTCCGAGATCTATTAGTGGACAGAGTAAACTGTTTAAGGATCTTAATCAGACCTTTTTATGATCCTCACCTGAGCTATTAGATGAGGATGTCTCTGCATCTCATTATGGATAATCTCCCCGATGGACAGATCCGGGGAAAAATAATTGTTCAGAGGAGGCGAACCACTCCAAATTTTGGAGTCCGAATCGTAGGTATTTTCTGGTACGAAAGACATATTGAATACTTGCAGCTAATGGTTTCAAATGATGAACAATTGCAGTTGGCGGTGGCTTTTTATATGATTTGTATATTACGTACTGTGTATACTTATCTTTATGGACTTCTCGCAAAGACAATTTACTTATCGTAAAAAATTAACTTACTTTGTATTTTTGATTCCTTTGCAAAGGTTATTGATCGGATACTCATAACGCAGTGAGATAATATTACTCCCCATTCAAAAATATTGGTGATATAAAAATCTTTATAGACCTTTACCGTTGGCGATCGTGTCTCTAATTTACTTATTGCATTAAAATTGGGGTTCTTTGTAGAGATTGATCAGTCATTGATCGGTTTTTATTGTTTTTTGCTCAGATAACAAATCAACTACGACCTCAAAATAAGTATCAGAAACATTTTAAGTTGGGGTGAGATATAATTTCAAACTTATTATGTTAACTAAAACAAGTTTATTTCATATTTTAAATGGATGGATTTTATTTACATAGTCGCTTTGCTCATTATCAAATTTCAATTATAATGTTTATAAGTAGTGCAATAAAATATTGCATGAAATTATTCAAGCCTAAAAGTATGCTAGACGAATTTGTTTGCTCTTTATAGTGATGGGAAAGTACTGAGAAGTCTGTCGATTACAATGTATCAGAATATTTATTTGTTTTATTATCGATTGCTCGTTGTTTAGGCATACAGTATCACCAATTTACAGATGTTCATTTTTCAATCCGGACTTCTCGAAAGGCTTGTCTTGTTTTCGCTGTGCTGAGGCTTGTAAGCTCTTACAGATCTCTCTCCAATATACTCAAATGTCGATGATGGTCAAAAACGTATGTATGTTTTTTCTTCATTAGACTTTCTCATTGAGGAATATCAATAAGATGTCTATCTTACGATAACTTTTCATAAATAGAAGTCCAACCACAATTTTTCTTGCCATAAATTAATTGAAATTTTTGCTTTGTGATGAAATATTGTGCCATATCGGCAAGACATTAAATAGCAACCACACAAAAGGCATTTGTTTAATTATTTAAATTTAATTTCATGTCATATCAAATTAGTGCCACTCATTTTCACTCCGAGCACGTGGAACATACAAAATACCCACGGCCATGTAATATGCCATGAGTGGGCATGGATGTGTGTGTGAAAAGCTAAAGGCCAACACTTTTTAACTCATTTCCATTACGTGCCCAAACCCTTATTGAGCTTCTGCTGCCAGGGACGGATTATTGCAGGAGACAGTTGGGCATCAGTGCAAGAAATAAAGTCAAAGAATAAAGGTTGTGCTATCCCTACTAGAAGTAGTTCTGTTAGGAGACTGTAGAGAGTTAAAATTTCTCCATAATTGCCACACAAAACTTTTGCGACATTCTAAACACACTTCGATTACTATTTCTTTACTTCGACTTTTGTATTTGCTAGGTCCTTAAAATGGATTTTCCTTTGTGGGAATATTTCATATTCCTGTCAAGTTTTTAGTCAGTGGGACTTAAATCTGGAGACTAGGACGGATAAGAATATAATTATTAATAATATGTTTTTCATGGAAAATGAGTTTTTTGCAGTCGATACTTAAATTTCGTTCAAAATTCAAGTGCTCTAGTTTTTGAGTGTCGGACTTGCATTTCGACACCATTGTAAAGGCCATCTCTGGCCCAGTTTCTGGTTAATTCGCCCCTGGTTTTTGTTGTTATTTGTGTTCCTGGCTGGCTGGCGTAAATAAATGGCAAAATGTTTTTGCATTATGCTAGCTACCTAGATGTTATATTATATAGTACATACACTCATGCAGTCGTTTCGTCGCTTAGCATTAATGATGGCGCTGGCAGGAAGGTATGTATACAGTTGAGAACCATCCATATGCGTGACTGACTGTGAACAAGTATGTGTGTGTGGGTGTGTGTTTGTGTGTGTGTGCAGTGCAATTGTAGGCATCACTGGCATTGCAATTGCAATTGCATTTCAGAGCACAAGGCAAGCACACACGTAGACCAGATGCATAATTGAATTAGCCGAACAACGAAATGCTTCAAACAAAGGGGCTAATAATGCCATGCAGAATGCTGAACATAGAAATGGATGTGAGCAGTGGGAATAGTCTGCCCTTGCCTCTTGGCTAGGGGCCAGAACAATACATGAATTTCCATAGGACCTTAGAGTGAGTCTTTAGGGTAACCAAGGGCAAACAAGAAATGCAAAGAAAGCAACTCAAAACTAAAGGCTAACAGATGCTTTTTCAGAAGAAGGCGGAGGAAACTTTAATACATTAGCTTAAATATAATTTTCAAAAGTTTACTATACTTTTATTCGATAGGTATTCCTTGCCCAACGCTTTTTTTCAATATATGATAAATGTCCTGTGAAAATTCACAACTGTTCTCTGCTCCATTGTGAGTTAGTAAACTTTTTGAGTACATAAGATGTGGTCAACTCTCAAGTTAACTCAAACTTATGCAAAATGACAAGTATCAAAGTTTCTAATTGAAGTATTTTCATTTCTTTGATATAATCTTAATTAAATAAACCAAATCGTTGTATTGGCTATTGCTCTGCATGTTCTTTGTGTCTGCAACTTAAAGCCAAGCCTGCTGTTACCCCTTACCATGGAGACTATTTACTTTAGATAATTACAATCGAAATTTCATATTCATTTTGCCAGCAGTTGGCATTTTAAATACAATATTTTACCACCATATTGTGATGCAATATAATTTATTCATGATATTCGTCTAAATAATTGTAAATCAACAATTGTAATCAAATATTTATTGATTTGCCTAATGGCCAAGCCGTATCGACATATTGACAAAAACAAAAACAACACAAACCAACTAATTATGTAAAGCAATTGCAATTGCATAAAAACCCAACCACTAACGAAATGCTCAACGGGGGCCCACTAAAATGGCATTCGCAGTCACTGGCGCATAATTTAATTATAAATGAGAATTTTCCGCTTACCCTATAATCATAATATATATTAGGGGTATAAACTTTGCACTTCCAGCGAACGATTCGATAACCAATTCGATTTCTGAGACTCTAAAAAAAACGTTGAGTCAAAGTTGGTGTTGAAAGCCATAGACTGATTTCTATTCAGGTATCGAAAAAGTCTCTAAAATTACAATTTTACATTTCTTAAATGTAATTTTAGAACTATTGCAATCATATTAAGAAAGAGATATATTGAATTTAATTCTAGAAATAGTTATCTATGGGTCTATGTACTTTAAAGGTTTTCATAGCGTTTGCGTGTTGATGTTTTTACAAAGTCTTAAATTAAATTAGTAATGAAACAAATTGATTCTTGGCTAGTTTTTACTCCTTAAATGAACACGTGTGCTGCACTCCAAGTTTTAAACAACACTTGAACGAATCGTACGATACTGTAAGTATTATCAATATGTATCTATGATCGTAAACTTATCAGAGCATCATTAGATAACTTTTGAGATTTCTTTTTGCATTTAATCATATTTAAGTTGCTTTTTTTCTCCATAAAATATGAATATGATGCGATATTTTTAGTCGTATTTCGATGGTTTTTAAAAATATCTTTCTGAAAAGTTGCCCAAACAGATCTGAACTATTGGTTTTCATTGTAGTACATTCCAAACGATATGATAATAATAAATTGTTCAATTATGACTATGTTTCTAAATTGTGTGTACTTTTTAACGAGATATATGATGAAAAGAAAAAACAATGACGGTTTAAGTTATTCTAAATATAATTTTAATGAAATTCGGTCAAAATCAATTTCGATTCACAAGAAAAATATCAGTTTGGTCGTCATCCATTATTTGGTTTTGAACGAATTACGTCAGAAACTAAATGAAAATATCTTATATTTAGAAACATGGTATCATTTCTACGATATAATTGTCTTACTGAATTTGATGAACTGAAAATAACTCCACATTTTAAGCAAACTTCATGGCAAGTGGTAGTTTTTTATTATCGTTAAGAAAAATAAGTTTTTAGTTGAATTACTAATGGAACTTATTAATTATTAATTAGTTCCTCTTGCCATTTCATAAAATATGATTTTTCCACATATAAAGGGTGATTTTTTAAAATTAAACTTATATTAGTGCTGCTTCTCAGGCAACTAAACAAGAGTCTCAGTCGGTTGAAGAACTAAATTTCGATATGGATTATAATAAGTTAATAATAATTTCAACTTAATTCTTTACTTCCAAAGGAAATAACTGTACGTCGGTACCAATAAATAGATTATTCAATCTTTTACTTCAATTAAATTAGTAATGGAACAAACTACTTCAGTCTTAACTTTTCAAATAAAACAATCATAATCAAGGACGAACATGGTTTGTTACGGCCATTTCTTAGGGCAAATAGTAAAACACAAATATTAGTTACAGTTAAAATAAGTTATATAAATATTACGATCGTGGGTGCAACCAATTTAAGATCGTGATTCTTTTAGTTCAACTAACATTTCATTTAAATTGACAACTGATTTTAGTTCGAACTTGTAGACCTTTTTAAACGCGGGTGGAGTCAAACTCCAAAAACTCACTAAATACAAACAAATAGTCACATAAATTTGCAGATTAAGATATCTTAAACCTTCTTCATTCCACTGATATTAATAAAACTAATAAATTGATATCGAGATTCGTCCCCAGTGGAATCGCCCCCATAAGTAAAGAAGCTTAAAAAACGTAAAGAATATGTTGAAATTTATTTTATTTAGATCATTGCAACTCACTTTTTTAATATAAAAACTTTTATCCTAATTAAAAAAGAAAAACACCACTAGGAATTTATTTCGGTGCTAATGAAATTTGAGAAAAGAAATGATTTTTCATTTTTAATTGAGTGCAAATTTTTTGGACTCTGATTGTATATTAAATAAAGAGTCAGCATCTTGAATCCATCGGTGTGAAACGGCAATCTACACTGGATATCGACCTTTTAAATAAATTATAATTAGATAACGTTTACAAAATAAATTATTTACTTACCTCTTGATTGTTGCGGTGTAAACACTACATAAATTAGGAATAGAAGAAGAGGTACTAAATTCATTTCGAAAGAAAGCTTTTTAAGTATCTGTAATTTATGAACCCTCTATTTATAGGGTTTCCGTGTTTCTGAAGTCTTCAATTAAATAAGTAATGGAAGAGTGTAATTTTCATGTTGCTACGAGCTTTTAGGTTTGATATTTTTAAATGTATTTTATACGAGTATTAGGCACACTTTAGTTATGAATTATAAATTTAAAGATAAGGAGGGTAATTGTTATGATCCAGAGATCTGTTGAGTCTGATGAATGTTTATACCACGCATCCATAGAATGAAATGGATAAGAATTGCATTTTTTACCACACCCCCTTCCGCTTTAAAAATTTGATTTTTACAAGAAATATTTATCGTATAATAATTTAATTTGGCATGTTATGAACATCTATCAATCTACCAAATTTCATAAAAATCGTAATAAAAATTACAGAGTTATAAGTACGTAGACACGTTTTGTACTCAAAGTGGTGCAAGGCCTATGCACACAAAAGTGAGCGAGATAGCATGTGTTAGAAATCACCGATTTGGTCGGGGGACGCTAAAGTGCTCGAGTGCACATACGAGTAAGCGAGATAGCAATTGAAAGCTATTATATGAATTTTCACCTGATGCATGGTATATCCAAGTCGGCCCGGCGACTAATTTAATTCATTTATGTTATACGGGTAAATGGATAGCGAATTTGTTAAAATTTCATTCATCATATTTACTAAATGTAGTGCTTGAATCGTACCTTAGGCAAAGGTAAGCAATATGATGTTTAAGTTTTCAATTCAGTTCAGTTCTTTCCAATTTGAGAAGTCCGAAAAGTTAATAGCTGACTTTAAATACCCTTTTATTTATTTTATCCACAGCTTAATTATCATTATCTACGTCCCATGGTGTTAAATAATCTTCACAGTCATCCAAATAGATTAATTGAGAATCTTAAGTCAGCGTGGAATCATTTGCAAAAACATGATTATATTTGTTTATATTGCTCGTCTGCTCATGTTCCATATCTGTCTTTTTTTATCAGTCAAAAAACAGTATTAGCAAAAATTTTGCGCAAGATTTTTTTTTGTTTAGATAAACCTTTAGCAGAGCAATGAGTTATTAATGAAATTTGAATACACTTTCTAAAGTTTTGAGATTATTCTACGAACGAATAATATTAATAAATAATTTTATTTATTCCCTTAACATTTGGTCTTAACGAAAGTATATTGTAAAAAAATATATGCCTAAAAAACGAGGTCTGAGTAAGGGAATTTGTTAACGGACCTACCGACAAACAGTCGAAGAGGCTGATAAGAGGCTCGACGAATATAAGATGAACCAACAGTCGCCCAAAGCAACACCGAAAATAGCAGTTGTGTGAGAATGTGGTGCAAGTTTGGTCCAGTGATTTTAGTGCTTCTGCCGTTGCTTTCTGATGGGGCTAACATTCTGGGACTGTTCACTTTTCACACTCAATCCCATCTGATATTGCATATGTCGGTGGCAAAGACCCTAGCAGAAGCGGGTCACAATGTGACAGTGGTTGCAACGAGGGAGCCCAAAGTAAAGTGCAAGGATATACACGTGATAGTAATCCCATTTACCCATGAACAGGAACTTATATTGGAGAAAAAGATGAAGCATATTGTCCGGAGGAAAAATACAATACTTAGTAATTTTCATTATTTGTTAAACGATATGGAAATATTAGTTTATTCGCAATACGAACTCCTTTCTCATCCGAAGTTCCAACAAATCTATGAGACGGAATTCGATCTAATGATTCTGGGTTCGTTTTTCAATGATTTTCAATTGGGAGTGGCTGCTAAACTGAAGGTGCCAGTTATTGTGAACTGGACGTTTCGCCCATCTTGGGAAACTGATGAACTGGTGGGTAATCCAACTGAAGTATCCTATGTATCCAATATGCTGAATCCCGTAGCACGGGGTGAGGTTATGGGTTTCGTCAAAAGATTGAAGAATTATGCCACACATTGGTTTTATGCAGACAAAATGAACAAGTTGGCAGACTTATTCGATGGCTATTACAATGAGCTCTTTAGAAACGAAAGCAATTTCCCCACTCTAAGTGAAATGAGGCGAAATGTATCCCTTGTGTTTGTTAACACTCATTTGATCAGTCAGGGACCCATTAGACCCCTAGTGCCAGCCATTATCCAAATTGGTGGCATACAGATTAAGGATACACCCGATCCCCTACCCAAGGACATTGAAGAGTTCCTCTCGAACTCTAAACATGGTGCTATACTTCTTTCCATGGGTACCAATATTAAGAGTTCCTCAGTGAAACCAGAAATCATCCGTTTGATATTCAAAGTCTTATCTACGCTCAAGCAAAATATAATTTGGAAGTGGGATAGTTTGAGTGCTCTGCCAGGCAACTCATCGAATATTCTGTACAAGAAATGGTTACCCCAGGACGATATATTGGCCCATCCCAATACAAAGTTATTCATCACTCACGCAGGCAATGGAGGCATTACGGAAGCCCAATATCACGGTGTGCCAATGGTGGCTCTACCCGTTTTTACAGATCAACCCGCAAATGCTGCTTTTATGCAGAACTCTGGCTATGGATTGAGCTTGGATCTGCTGACCCTAACAGAGGAGACTTTTTCTTCTACTGTTCGCGAGGTCTTGGAGAATGAGAAATATGCACAGACAATTGGACAATTTTCCGCTCTCTACAGAGATAGACCTCTAACAGCTCGACAGGAGGTCGTCTACTGGACTAACTATGTTCTCCGCCATCGAGGAGCCCCGCACTTACAGAGTCCCCGGGTACATATGGGCACTATAGCAGCCAATAATCTTGACATTTATGCCTTGCTGATAACGATATTGATTATTAGTCTATTACTAATTTATTTGGTAATCAAATTTGTCTTAAGTAAACTATTTAGCAGGCCATCGAAATCGAATGATTTGAAGAAATTAAAAAACCAATAAATAACTCTAACAGCACGTGGCTAGATAAGAATCACATATAAAAGACGATAAGAAGGGTTCGGAGAGACAGGCGGACATGTTTCAATCGACTCGGCTATTGATACTGATCAAGAATATATATATTGTACATTATTGGCGACTTTAATATACCATTTCATCCTATGGATGCATGGTATAAAAATATTAGAAGTGTTTTATACATGTCGAAAAATGTATTTTAAATTTTAATAAGGTATCAGGTGTTAATCATTTTCCAAAGTCTTACATTAAATTAGAAATGGCCAAAAGTAGAACACAAATATTAGGTACAGTCTCACTGAATAATAAACCCAATATGTAAAGAATCTTTAAAAATTTAAGGAATACTTTGAAATTTATTGGATTTAGATCATTGAAAATCACTTTTCCAACTTAAAAGCTTTAATAACTAATAATTAAAAAAAAAAAAAAAATGTATTTCATTAGCACAATGACATTTGAGAAATGTAATTTTTAATTAAAGTGCAAATTTATTGGACTCAGATTGTGTTTATTAAATTAAAATAAAGGGTCAGCATCTTGAATCCATTGGTGTGATACGGCAATCTAGGGTAGACTTTCAGGGCGATCTTTTAAATAAATTAAAATTAGATAACGATTTCAAGTAAATAATTTACTTACCTTTTAAAGGGTACGGTACATGCAGTACATAAATTAATAATAGAAGAAGAGGTATATACTTGTCGAAAGAATGCATTTTAAGAATCAATAATATATAAATTAACAAGCTATTTATAAGGTTTCCGTGTTGATGTTTTTCCAAAAGTTTGAAATGAAATTAGTAATGGAACAAATTGATTGTTGATTAGTTTTAACTCTTCAAACAACCACACAATTATGAACAAATTGAAAGTTGTTAAGGCAATTTTCGATTTCCAAGTGTGTTTTTGTTTGAGTATTAGGCACAGTTCACTTATGAATCATGGGCTGAAAGGGGAATTTGTTATGGTCTAAAATATATTAGAAGTAAAAGCGATAATGCTCTATTCCTACAAGAATAAGTAGAAAAAATATGGCTTTTATATTTTATCAAAATGTAGAGTTGTGGGTGGAAATTTAATTATTATATTTACTGCCATATTTTAATATTTTTTAAGGCAAGTTTACAAATTTATTTATCAGCTAAGAGGCGAGTTTTAATATAATTTCATACTTCCATAAACCAAAAAGAATTAAATAGTTCTTTTAAATTTGAAAGCATAATATTTTCTACTTAGTTGGACGCAGATCAGAATAGACACTTAATTTAAAATAGATCATATAGTCGATTTAATAATGTATTAAAAGACTGTTCATAGACTTTTCGTGCTAATGGTTTTGTTTTAAGATTCTCAGAGTCCTGGGTATCGCAAAGTCGACTTTCCATTAGGTTTTCTTCTTTAACAAAGAGGAGTCCACAGACAAGAATAGAGGATAAGTGGATGGGGGGAGGAAAGCTGTCGACTAAGCTGCAAAATATTTAATTAAATATTAAACTATAATTTTATTATATTACACGTAAAGTTTCAAGTTGCTGCCGCCTTGCAAAAATTGTTAATGACATTTGGGATGGCATGGCTAAAGGGATGTGGGATGTGGACTGAGGAGGCGGGATAACGCGTAGTGTGGGGAGAGGGGGAAAGACAATGCAAGGGGTGTTACGAGAAACTTTTTCTCACTACTCCAACTTTTTGTGGCTTAGAGTTCATGTGTTGCGAGTGTTGTAAAATGCACAAAAGCGTAATTAAATACATAATGAACAAGGAAACAATATAAACAGAGGCAACAAGCAACCAACGAGGCAGCATATCAAACATTTTCGTATATGTTGAATGCAGAACAACGAAAAAAAATCCTTTACACAAATTTGTAAAACAACCAACCAAGCTCAGCAGCACAGGAAGCTCATTATAACTACAACTATTAACAGGCAACTGCAACTGCATCAAAAATGTTCACATAGTTAATGGATATTTGTTTTTGTTTTATTTTTTCTGTTCGCAAATTAACCCAAGAACAAAAGATTTTGTTTGCTATTCTTGTTTTTGCTGCAGGAGTACACAAAAACTCAGTTGTTTGAGGTGCAAAAACATCAGTGCACTTTTGGGATTTTAATACATTTGATCCTTATGAAGAAGAATATTGCAAAGTTTAATTAGTTTGAGGAGTAAATAAATCTCCGACGTCTCATATAATTAAATGGATTTTGACTCAAATATATAAAGACATGAGAAAGAGAGAACAATCGCCTCTTTTAGGGTGTCGCTGGCAAAGCTAAAACCAGTTGAGAATTACAAGTTCCAAAACAGCGAAAACAACTTGGTTTTGAATAAATTTAAAGAAGTAATCTTTCTGTAAGCCATTTTGACCCAACTTGAGCTCTTAGCTTAAGCTCAACAAATAATATCCTTGAATTTTAAAGTCATTTGACTTTTGGCGTCAATGTTTCATCTCTTATTTGGTCCACTTATGACACTCGTCTCAAATCCATTCCGGCTTCAACTGTCTTTAACTGCCTTTGGCTAGAGTTAAATACATTTGCCTTAGCTTTGGGCCTGCTGTCAGTTCTCACTATCAATCATCATCATGGGGGCCACATGCATATTTCATGGCTAGTCTACTGCTACCACATGGTTCAGCTAACGGTAACTGAAAGTACCCAACTGGATATGCTTTGTTCTTGGTCCAGGACTCACCCACTTAATTAAAATTACAGAGCTTAACTTGCCAGAGAGGCAGACATTGAGTTTGGGTGAAGCTGTCTTACAGTCTGGCAAGGATTGAGACCTAAATTGGCAGCATATTTAGTGAACTTGTTGTTCTTGCTGTTGTTCTCTATAACGTATATCAAAACACTTTGGATTTTAATTGAAAATTATTGTGTATTTTGAGTCAAGCTTCGGGGGCAATTATAATTCCATGGCAGAGCATCGATTACCTTTCAGGAAACTGCAAAAGGGCCAATGCGAAGAGAAGGTTATAGGTCCTTATTGATAGGTCTACTCCCTTTGGACAATAATTGTTTCATGTAAATCACGTTTCAATGGAGGCCACATCGCAAATAATATGGACCAAATGATATTAAATTATGTCAAACAAGTTTCTTGTTATTCTATCCCATGCATGTATATCTACCTGTAGGATATTTAATGAAGTGTTTGCTATGTTAGCTGACCATTATTGTTTGCAAATTTGCAAAAGTCCTCCCCATCAGCTGCAGCAGGTGGACATATGGGGGTGTGGCAATCAGTATTGGGCGTGCGTATTATTATCCATTGTCTCACATACGAGTATATTGAGGAGTATATTGTGGAAACTGCAAACACAACTTAAATCTTAAGGGGAAATCACAATAACTCTTTAATACTTGCAGATAGTTACGGAAAGCCATTCTATATGAAACCTTAAAACTCTTTTAATCATCTCAATATAATATATTTGGAATGCGACATTCGTTGTGTTGAAAGTAAAAATATGTCAGAATAATACTTAATTTTGACAAAAGGTTAATCTTAACTAATGGAGAGAATGGGTCTACATTGTGGAAACATCCATTTTGAGATATTTTATTTTTAAATCCGTTTTCAAACGTTTTCAATCTCAAATAAATTATGAGTTCAATCTCATCTTATCGAACAGATCGAAGCATCAACTGCTTTATAATGTTTTTCCTTTTTGAACCTATAAATAGAAATTAAATAAATACTACATACATATTTGAAAAATCGAAAGGTTATTTATTTATTTATTTATTCTATGGTTGTGCGGTAATTACAAACTACAACCAAACTTAAAACTAACTATAGCTACTGGGCCTCAACTTACAAGCGAAAAGTTATTTTTAGGCTTATCAACAATTATATATTCTCTAGAAGTGAATTCAGCTAATTAAAATTGCCTAGTTGGGTAAAAGGATATTTGGATTAAGTGCCAGTCAAGTGGCCACTATTACCTCTCTTTTCGCTTCACAGATCAACTCAGATTTCCTTTTAAGCAAGGTGACTGTACTTGAATAAAAAGATTGGCTTAAAATACTTTTAGTAGGCAAGGCATTAACCGGTTTTAAAGGATAAAATAAAAACTATTATCAGTGGCAATAAAAGCAATCATTCTGTGTCCTGCTTGATTACCTTAAAAAGTCTAAGACGTCTTCTCCCAAATTAACTAGTCTTCGTGTTGGGTTCGCGTTTCGTTGAAGGGTGTACCGTGAATACCGTGAACGTTGAATACCGTGAACGATATTAAGTCCAATAAATCCTCAAAGTTTTCGAGTCTTTATTCCAATTTTGCATTTGCAAACATTTTTGCAGCTGCATTGGCATATCTTCATTAGCGAAAACGTGTTTTATTATTAGTAGGAACTGTTGAAGGTTTCCGCGCTTGTAATATCCTTGAAAATGAAAAACGAAGCGCGTTTTTACCTCACCACAAATCCTCTTGCTCGCCTGGTCGCCTCTAATGAGCATTTATAATGCGCACACAGCACATGTTGCCAAAAAGAAAAAAAACCTCAAAGGTGAGAGAGAGAGAAAAAGAGTGAGGGAGAGAGAAAACAATCGACAAAAAATGAATTCACATATCACAGATCAAAAACAAGAACCTCGGCTGTGAAACACTCATTCTACATACATATGCATAAATTTTACGCACAACTGGAGATGCGATATAAATACGGTTGATGCCAAGAATCAGGATGAAAAACTGGATGATGTAGCCTAGTCATGGATGCTGAGCGATGTATGTAATGTAATATGTATTTTGTTTTTTGTTTTGGATGGATACGGAAATCAACACAAAAGAAGCTCGGGAAAACCAGAAAACAGTCAGAGAACGAGTCGGAAAACAATGAATGCCATAGCCCTGGGAAGGGTGAAGAGGTAGCTGGAGAGAGGGAGAGAGAGAGAGTGGTGGGGTAAGGGGGAGAGACAGCTAAATAGACAGTCCTGACAGGTTGGTCTGGTTGGGTTTTGCAAAATTCAGAAATGCCGTCATTAATCTTTATTTGCGCCCCGGCGAACGCGTGAATAATTTAGCTACCTAATAATAAATCATTGCAGCCTGTGCATTAGTTGACTGTCGCTCATGTTGGCACACACACGCACACACACACACACACACACTTGCATACACCCACGCGCACTTTATATCTCTCATCATCTCTTTATGCCCCAGCGGAAGTGCAGAGTTACATGCCTAAATGCTTATCAAATTTTATGTACACCTCTCTCCCCCATCTCGTCTCGTCTCACCTCACCTCACCTCATCCCACCCCACTTTACCTCGCGGGCTAACCTTGTCGTTTCATTTTTGTGGGGGCGTGGGAGGGGGGTGGTGGTTCCGCAACTAATGAGCATTAATTAATTGCCAAGTCTACAATGGAGCAAAACCCAGGATATGCCACGCCTACACTAACGCATTGTCTGTCTGAAAGAAGATATTATTATGGGAATGACTATGTGTATATTTGTATGTACATGTGTGTGTGTGTGTGTGTGTGTGTGTGTGTGTGTGTGTGTCTATATCATGTGTGTGATGTGTGGGTGTATGTGCGTGAATGCTTAAAATTTAATTTTCATAAATGAGTCTTACACTTGGTTAAATATTACCTAAACTGATTTAACAAGAATCAAATAATGAAAAGCGTATGTGAAGAGGCTGGTATAAACTTTCATTTGTAATTACCAAATTAAGAAATTCTTCTAGTGAGCGACTTTAATTAAACATATTGGAACACATTTGAATTAAGCATGAATCGTCTACAAAAGCAATTTGTGTCTCCGTTTGAGTTGGGATCCTTCTTTTTCACTGAGAAAAAGTTTGAGCAGTGAAAGAACTGCTACGAAATTTCACTCGAAAAAGATGAAAATAATTGAACATTTTTTAATAGATTTCAAATAAAGGAAAGATGAAATGGTATTTCTTTTCTGTTAGTCTATAATAACCTTAAATGGAACTGTTGTAAAATATCACCTATACTTTCGAAAACAGCTTGTTATTGCTATTTAAGCGTTTCCAGATGAAGGAATTGTATCTTCACTTTTAACTATCAAGTCATTTAGATAGTTTAGTCCCGTAGATTACATATTAGTTGAATAACCGAGAGTTTCTGATTTTTTTGGGTGTTTTAGTTCTAGTACTAGATGCAAAAATATTGGTGTTAAAACAATGTCTTCAATCTTATTCCTAATGGGAAAGTTAAGTGAAAGTGTAATATAAGTATCGAGCAGATTTAATAATATTTGGGAATAATATTTTCGTCTGGGTGCACGTTTTTCACCTACAAAATTGCTATAGTTCATTAATCTATCGTCAATAAATGTTCACAAGAAAAATTACAACATTTTCGCCAGGTTTATTTCCTATAAGTTCTTGGATTTCCTGCTGAATATCCAGTCGCAATCAGTTACTTCTCTTTTATTACCATGCTAACATTTGATTTCAATCTCCTACCCTAAATATTAGACTTGCCATTGAAAGTTCGTAGAAATATTTGGTGAAACAATAAAGACAATTTCTGGTATTTCCAACCAACATAATTTGATTACATTGCAAATTGTTCACAAAAGAAAAAAAAAAGAAATACCAACTGGCAAATGAAATTCGAAAAAAGGAAAATGGACTGAAAATAGATTGAAAATTCATTTTACAACTACCTACTATAAATAGGAATTTTAATTAAACTATGCAAAGAGATGGAGTAGGCAACAAATTATTGCTTAAAAATTGTTTCTAGTCAGGTGGAATTTGAACTGCAAGAAGGACAAACTAACAAATAAGTGAGAGAGAAATGGAAGGGGCTGGCAAAGTGGGAAAGGTTCCATAAAATATGCCAAAATGTTTTGGCATATGTCAGAGAGAGGTGAGGTTCAACAGTTTTTGCGAGAAATGCAATAAAATATTTAAATGCCCAATCAACAAATTGTGTTGAAAATTTCGTTTAGTTTTTAACCCAAACCCCCCAGCAAGTTTTTGGCCCCCCTGAGGCATTTGTGTTTGGTATTGGCATTAAAGGTTTTTTGTTGTTTTCCACATTTTTTAAATTGATATCCTGGACATCCTTCTTGCAGATGCAATTGCAATACCATTTCCACTTGCATTGCGGTCAATTGCAGTGTCAAAGTTGCAAATATTTTCAATTAAAAATGTTTTTTCTCATCTCTTGTCGATCTCTTTCTCTCCCTCTCCCTCTCCCACCCCCATATATCTCTCGTTTTTATGCCGATTTAATTGTGTGTGTCCCAGTGTGTGTGTATGCCTGTTGGTTAGACAAATTGCACATTGCCCATTTGTGGCCAAAAGCGACAATGTGTGTGTGTGTGTTTGTGGTGTGGTGTGACAATTTTTGGAATTTTCTTGTTTGAATGAATTTGGCCAGCAACGAGCACAAATTGTTGCCAATTTCCATGATGCATAATCAAGTGAGTTGCCTCAACATTCGAGTTTGTCATTCAAATAGTTTCCATCCATTACGAAAGAATGTAACAAGAATTTTATATCGTCTCTATGCCATGAAAAGTTATCTGGTTTTCAGAAGAATGAAATTTGCAATCGATTGTAAGTAGATGCGTAGATGGGCTCTAGTATGGATGAGTGAACAAAATCCAAAATAACTGATCCTAAATGAAATTCAATGTCCAAATATAGCTGCTAACTCTTCAATTTTTGTTGCATTTCACCCCTTTTGCTTGGGGCTTGCTTAAAATTTTCCAAGAAAAGATTTACCCAACAAGGAGCAACAAATTCTACATCAGAAAGAACAACAACAACAATCTGTTGAGCCACAAAAATACCTGGGGATTTAAATGCTATTTACACAGCTTTCGTATAACCAATAACATGCTCGAAAAGCAAAAAAAAAAGAAAAAAAAATGTAACTCCAAATCCAAGCCTAGAAAACGGAAACCTCATTTTGTACTCCCACATTCCCTTTCTCTCTCTCTCTCTCTCTATCTATCTTGCTATCCCTTAAAAGTGCCCCGCCCATGTATGGAGGCATTAGCCAGAATAGTTGGTGTTGACCTTTTTGGTATTGTTTTGGGGGCGCACGTAGGTAAAAGGGCTAAAAATGTGACACTTGGGGAATGGGCAGCTTAGTTCCCATACCAAACCCATCAAAGCTGGCTGAGATTCAACTGGAAAATGTGCACACCTGTCGACACAAGCAGAAGGAAGAGAGAAAAGGTGGACGATGGGTGGTGAAAGAACTTCCGCCCACCTATTCCCGGTTCGGGGCTCCGGCTCGGGCTCTGGCCCTGGCTCGGGCACTGTTATTACCTTGACACATGTGTAACGGCTTTGTTTTCTTTGTATTGTTGTATTCAACTGTGGCAACATCAACACCCACAGCGCAGCAGCAATAGAAAAGGGAAAAGCGGCTTTTCTCTAACGAAGGCTTTCGTTCCTTTCCTTTCCTTTCCTTTCCTCTTTCCGCTCTGTCTTCACATCTTCCTCCATCCATCCATACCATTTCGTGTTGCTAATGCATGTTGAGTCCAGCTTAAGACACAATTTCAGTCTTTTGCAAATGATTTTTTCTTGTTTGATGTTAAACAACACAACAAAAAACCAAAACAAATGCCAACAGGACAATAAAATCCATAGCAAAACCGAATATTTAACTTATCGAACTTCAATCAAATGTGCTAAAACGTTTACCAACACTTTCTTCTCCCAAAATAAAAGAGAACACGATAAAACCCATTTCGTATATTGAAGAAGTGTTAGTAGTTAAGATACTTATACATACGCATTACTCAAAGAAATAGGGTAAATAGAAAGAGGAATAATAGTAAACTACTTTAAATTTAGTGCTGCAAAATTCCACAATGTGGGGAAAAGGGCTAAATTTGAAACAGTAGTGTTGGTAATTTAAGTAAACCAGAGTTGCTTAATTTTTATCCGTTTTCCTTATGCACCAAAAAGCATTGTTTGAGACCATTATTTGAAAATAACACTATTGTTTTCAACCATTCCTTTTCATTATCCTTTTTGAAAGCTAAAATTTCCACTAATTTGGACAGATCGCCAGAGTCTTGATTAATGAAGGTATTCAATTTCGCATGAAATATTTTACGGGGTTCTAAGTTGATTTGATCAATTTTACCTCTATTTCGATACAAAATTTAGGACAATTTTTTACCGATTTTTAAAGTTTTAATGTAGTTTTAATCGAATTTTTATCTACTTTTAAATGCCATTATAGATTTTAAAGATTGCAAAGCGGGGGATTTTTGAAAAATTTTTGAAAATCTGTATAATTTTGGTCCGAATTCCGATTTTTCCTAGGCTGTATTTTAGACAATTTTTAACCGATTTCAAAATTTGTTATCCATTTCTTATTGCATTTTTACATACTTTGAAATGCTATCAAAAACTTGGAATTTTGGAAAACAAAATTTGGAGTCGATTTTTGAAAATTTTTACACTGTATACACTGTAATTTTTTTCAAAAATCGGTTCAAAATTAGTTTTTCAGATTTGAATGTCAATTTATAACTCGAATTGAGAGCAGCAAAAAAAGACATGACTTTTTGCAATTGGCCAAAAATTGGCATAGTTAGAGGATGGCAAAGTTGAGGTTTTTGCATAAATTTTGGAACCGTTTTTGAAAAATGTTTGGTCAAAATTGTAATTTTCCAAAGGCTGTATTTAGGACAATTTTCAAAGTTTTGATGAAGTTTTTATCGAATTTGTATCTACTTTTAGATGCCATCAAAGATTTTAAAGATTGCAAAGCGGGGGATTAGAAAAATTTTTGAAAATCTGTATAATTTTGGTCCGAATTCCGATTTTTCCTAGGCTGTATTTTAGACAATTTTTAACCGATTTCAAAATTTTTTATCTATTTCTTATTGCATTTTTACATACTTTAAAATGTTATCAAAAACTTGGAATTTTGGGAAAAAAAATTTGGAGTCGATTTTTGAAAATTTTGACAGTGTATACACTGTAATTTTTTTGAAAAATCGGTTAAAAATTAGTTTTTCAGATTTGAATGTCAATTTATAACTCGAATTGAGAGCAGCAAAAAGAGACATGACTTTTTGCAATCGGCCAAAAATTGGCATAGTTAGAGGATGGCAAAGTTAAGGTTTTTGCATAAATTTTGGAACCGTTTTTGAAAAATGTTTGGTCAAAATTGAAATTTTCAAAAGGTTGTATTTAGGACAATTTTCTACCGATTTTCAAAGTTTTAATGAAGTTTTTATCGAATTTTTATCTACTTTAAAATGTCATCAAGGATTTAAATGATTGCAAAACGTGGGATTTTTGAAAAATTTTTGAAAATCTGTATAATTTTGGTCCGAATTCCGATTTTTCCTAGGCTGTATTTTAGACAATTTTTAACCGAGTTCAAAATTTTTTATCTATTTCTTATTGCATTTTTACATACTTTAAAATGTTATCAAAAACTTGGAATTTTGGGAAACAAAATTTGGAGTCGATTTTTGAAAATTTTGACAGTGTATACACTGTAATTTTTTTGAAAAATCGGTTAAAAATTAGTTTTTCAGATTTGAATGTCAATTTATAACTCGAATTGAGAGCAGCAAAAAGAGACATGACTTTTTGCAATCGGCCAAAAATTGGCATAGTTAGAAGATGGCAAAGTTGAGGTTTTTGCATAAATTTTGGAACCGTTTTTGAAAAATGTTTGGTGAAAATTGAAATTTCCCAAAGGCTCTATTTAGGACAATTTTCTACCGATTTTCAAAGTTTTAATGAAGTTTTTATCGAATTTGTATCTACTTTTGAATGCCATCAAAGATTTAAATGATTGCAAAACGGGGGATTTTTGAAAAATTTTTGAAAATCTGTATAATTTTGGTCCGAATTCCGATTTTTCCTAGGCTGTATTTTAGACAATTTTTAACCGATTTCAAAATTTTTTATCTATTTCTTATTGCATTTTTACATACTTTAAAATGTTATCAAAAACTTGGAATTTTGGGAAACAAAATTTGGAGTCGATTTTTGAAAATTTTGACAGTGTATACACCGTAATTTTTTTCAAAAATCGGTTCAAAATTAGTTTTTCAGATTTGAATGTCAATTTATAACTCGCATTGAGAGCAGCAAAAAGAGACATGACTTTTTGCAATCGGCCAAAAATTGGCATAGTTAGAAGATGGCAAAGTTGAGGTTTTTGCATAAATTTTGGAACCGTTTTTGAAAAATGTTTGGTGAAAATTGAAATTTCCCAAAGGCTCTATTTAGGACAATTTTCTACCGATTTTCAAAGTTTTAATGAAGTTTTTATCGAATTTGTATCTACTTTTGAATGCCATCAAAGATTTAAATGATTGCAAAACGGGGGATTTTTGAAAAATTTTTGAAAATCTGTATAATTTTGGTCCGAATTCCGATTTTTCCTAGGCTGTATTTTAGACAATTTTTAACCGATTTCAAAATTTTTTATCTATTTCTTATTGCATTTTTACATACTTTAAAATGCTATCAAAAACTTGGAATTTTGGGAAACAAAATTTGGAGTCGATTTTTGAAAATTTTGACAGTGTATACACCGTAATTTTTTTCAAAAATCGGTTCAAAATTAGTTTTTCAGATTTGAATGTCAATTTATAACTCGAATTGAGAGCAGCAAAAAAAGACATGACTTTTTGCAATCGGCCAAAAATTGGCATAGTTAGAGGATGGCAAAGTTGAGGTTTTTGCATAAATTTTGGAACCGTTTTTGAAAAATGTTTGGTCAAAATTGAAATTTTCATAAGGCTGTATTTAGGACAATTTTCTACCGATTTTCAAAGTTTTAATGAAGTTTTTATCGAATTTTTATCTACTTTTAAATGCCATCAAAGATTTAAATGATAACAAAATGGGGGATTTATGAAAAATTTTTGAAAATCTGTATAATTTTGGTCCAAATTCCGATTTTTCCTAGGCTGTATTTTAGACAATTTTTAACCGATTTCAAAATTTTTTATCTATTTCTTATTGCATTTTTACATACTTTGAAATGCTATCAAAAACTTGAAATTTTGGGAAACAAAATTTGGAGTCGATTTTTGAAAATTTTGACAGTGTATACACTGTAATTTTTTCCAAAAATCGGTTCAAAGTTAGTTTTTCAGATTTGAATGTCAATTTATAACTCGCATTGAGAGCAGCAAAAAGAGACATGACTTTTTGCAATCGGCCAAAAATTGGCATAGTTAAAAGATGGCAAAGTTGAGGTTTTTGCATAAATTTTGGAACCGTTTTTGAAAAATGTTTGGTGAAAATTGAAATTTCCCAAAGGCTCTATTTAGGACAATTTTCTACCGATTTTCAAAGTTTTAATGAAGTTTTTATCGAATTTGTATCTACTTTTGAATGCCATCAAAGATTTAAATGATTGCAAAACGGGGGATTTTTGAAAAATTTTTGAAAATCTGTATAATTTTGGTCCGAATTCCGATTTTTCCTAGGCTGTATTTTAGACAATTTTTAACCGATTTCAAAATTTTTTATCTATTTCTTATTGCATTTTTACATACTTTAAAATGCTATCAAAAACTTGGAATTTTGGGAAACAAAATTTGGAGTCGATTTTTGAAAATTTTGACAGTGTATATATACACTGTAATTTTTTCCAAAAATCGGTTCAAAATTAGTTTTTCAGATTTGAATGTCAATTTATAACTCGAATTGAGAGCAGCAAAAAAAGACATGACTTTTTGCAATTGGCCAAAAATTGGCATAGTTAGAGGATGGCAAAGTTAAGGTTTTTGCATAAATTTTGGAACCGTTTTTGAAAAATGTTTGGTCAAAATTGTAATTTTCCAAAGGCTGTATTTAGGACAATTTTTAAAGTTTTGATGAAGTTTTTATCGAATTTGTATCTACTTTTAGATGCCATCAAAGATTTTAAAGATTGCAAAGCGGGGGATTTTTGAAAAATTTTTGAAAATCTGTATAATTTTGGTCCGAATTCCGATTTTTCCTAGGCTGTATTTTAGACAATTTTTAACCGATTTCAAAATTTTTTATCTATTTCTTATTGCATTTTTACATACTTTGAAATGCTATCAAAAACTTGGAATTTTGGGAAACAAAATTTGGAGTCGATTTTTGAAAATTTTGACAGTGTATACACTGTAATTTTTTCCAAAAATCGGTTCAAAATTAGTTTTTCAGATTTGAATGTCAATTTATAACTCGCATTGAGAGCAGCAAAAAGAGACATGACTTTTTGCAATCGGCCAAAAATTGGCATAGTTAGAAGATGGCAAAGCGTTTTTGAAAAATGTTTGGTCAAAATAAAAAATTTCCCAAAGGCTGTATTTAAGACAATTTTCTACCAATTTTCAAAGTTTTCATGAAGTTTTTATCGAATTTTTATCTACTTTTAAATGCCATCAAAGATTTTAATGATTGCAAAACGGGGGATTTTTGAAAAATTTTTGAAAATCTGCATAATTTTGGTCCGAATTCCGATTTTTCCTAGGCTGTATTTTAGACAATTTTTAACCGATTTCAAAATTTTTTATCTATTTCTTATTGCATTTTTACATACTTTAAAATGCTATCAAAAACTTGGAATTTTGGGAAACAAAATTTGGAGTCGATTTTTGAAAATTTTGACAGTGTATACACTGTAATTTTTTCCAAAAATCGGTTCAAAATTAGTTTTTCAGATTTGAATGTCAATTTATAACTCGAATTGAGAGCAGCAAAAAAAGACATGACTTTTTGCAATTGGCCAAAAATTGGCATAGTTAGAGGATGGCTGAGGTTTTTGCATAAATTTTGGAACCGTTTTTGAAAAATGTTTGGTCAAAATAAAAAATTTCCCAAAGGCTGTATTTAGGACAATTTTCTACCGATTTTCAAAGTTTTGATGAAGTTTTTATCGAATTTTTATCTACTTTTAAATGCCATCAAAGATTTTAATGATTGCAAAACGGGGGATTTTTGAAAAATTTTTGAAAATCTGCATAATTTTGGTCCGAATTCCGAATTTTCCTAGGCTGTGTTTTAGACAATTTTTAACCGATTTCAAAATTTTTTATCTATTTCTTATTGCATTTTTACATACTTTAAAATGCTATCAAAAACTTGGAATTTTGGGAAACAAAATTTGGAGTCGATTTTTGAAAATTTTGACAGTGTATATATACACTGTAATTTTTTCCAAAAATCGGTTCAAAATTAGTTTTTCAGATTTGAATGTCAATTTATAACTCGAATTGAGAGCAGCAAAAAGAGACATGACTTTTTGCAATCGGCCAAAAATTGGCATAGTTAGAGGATGGCAAAGTTAAGGTTTTTGCATAAATTTTGGAACCGTTTTTGAAAAATGTTTGGTCAAAATTGAAATTTTCAAAAGGCTGTATTTAGGACAATTTTCTACCGATTTTCAAAGTTTTAATGAAGTTTTTATCGAATTTGTATCTACTTTTAAATGCCATCAAAGATTTAAATGATAACAAAACGGGGGATTTATGAAAAATTTTTGAAAATCTGTATAATTTTGGTCCGAATTCCGATTTTTCTTAGGCTGTATTTTAGACAATTTTTAACCGATTTCAAAATTTTTTATCTATTTCTTATTGCATTTTTACATACTTTGAAATGCTATCAAAAACTTGAAATTTTGGGAAACAAAATTTGGAGTCGATTTTTGAAAATTTTGACAGTGTATAACTGTAATTTTTTCCAAAAATCGGTTCAAAATTAGTTTTTCAGATTTGAATGTCAATTTACAACTCGAATTGAGAGCAGCAAAAAAAGACATGACTTTTTGCAATTGGCCAAAAATTGGCATAGTTAGAGGATGGCAAAGTTGAGGTTTTTGCATAAATTTTGGAATCGTTTTTGAAAAATGTTTGGTCAAAATAAAAAATTTCCCAAAGGCTGTATTTAGGACAATTTTCTACCGATTTTCAAAGTTTTGATGAAGTTTTTATCGAATTTTTATCTACTTTTAAATGCCATCAAAGATTTTAATGATTGCAAAACGGGGGATTTTTGAAAAATTTTTGAAAATCTGCATAATTTTGGTCCGAATTCCGATTTTTCCTAGGCTGTATTTTAGACAATTTTTAACCGATTTCAAAATTTTTTATCTATTTCTTATTGCATTTTTACATACTTTAAAATGCTATCAAAAACTTGGAATTTTGGGAAACAAAATTTGGAGTCGATTTTTGAAAATTTTGACAGTGTATACACTGTATTTTTTCAAAAATCGGTTCAAAATTAGTTTTTCAGATTTGAATGTCAATTTATAACTCGAATTGAGAGCAGCAAAAAAAGACATGACTTTTTGCAATTGGCCAAAAATTGGCATAGTTAGAGGATGGCAAAGTTGAGGTTTTTGCATAAATTTTGGAATCGTTTTTGAAAAATGTTTGGTCAAAATAAAAAATTTCCCAAAGGCTGTATTTAGGACAATTTTCTACCGATTTTCAAAGTTTTGATGAAGTTTTTATCGAATTTTTATCTACTTTTAAATGCCATCAAAGATTTTAATGATTGCAAAACGGGGGATTTTTGAAAAATTTTTGAAAATCTGCATAATTTTGGTCCGAATTCCGATTTTTCCTAGGCTGTATTTTAGACAATTTTTAACCGATTTCAAAATTTTTTATCTATTTCTTATTGCATTTTTACATACTTTAAAATGCTATCAAAAACTTGGAATTTTGGGAAACAAAATTTGGAGTCGATTTTTGAAAATTTTGACAGTGTATACACTGTAATTTTTTTCAAAAATCGGTTCAAAATTAGTTTTTCTGATTTGAATGTCAATTTATAACTCGAATTAAGAGCAGCAAAAAAATACATGACTTTTTGCAATCGGCCAAAAATTGGCATAGTTAGAGGATGGCAAAGTTGAGGTTTTTGCATAAATTTTGGAACCGTTTTTGAAAAATGTTTGGTCAAAATTGAAATTTTTAAAAGGCTGTATTTAGGACAATTTTCTACCGATTTTCAAAGTTTTAATGAAGTTTTTATCGAATTTTTATCTACTTTTAAATGCCATCAAAGATTTAAATGATAACAAAACGGGGGATTTATGAAAAATTTTTGAAAATCTGTATAATTTTGGTCCGAATTCCGAGTTTTCCTAGGCTGTATTTTAGACAATTTTTAACAGATTTCAAAATTTTATATCTATTTTTATTGCATTTTTACATAATTTAATTTCTTATATTTTATTTTTAATTTATTATTTTTTTATAATTTTTTTTAGTTTTTCGTTTTTATTTTAATTTTAATTTTAATTTTAATTTTAATTTTAATTTTAATTTTAATTTTAATTTTAATTTTAATTTTAATTTTAATTTTAATTTTAATTTTAATTTTAATTTTAATTTTAATTTTAATTTTAATTTTAATTTTAATTTTAATTTTAATTTTAATTTTAATTTTAATTTTAATTTTAATTTTAATTTTAATTTTAATTTTAATTTTAATTTTAATTTTAATTTTAATTTTAATTTTAATTTTAATTTTAATTTTAATTTTAATTTTAATTTTAATTTTAATTTTAATTTTAATTTTAATTTTAATTTTAATTTTAATTTTAATTTTAATTTTAATTTTAATTTTAATTTTAATTTTAATTTTAATTTTAATTTTAATTTTAATTTTAATTTTAATTTTAATTTTAATTTTAATTTTAATTTTAATTTTAATTTTAATTTTAATTTTAATTTTAATATTAATATTAATATTAATTTTAAATTTAATTTTATTTTTTAGTTTTAATTTTGTAGATTTTATTTTTAATTTTTTATTTTTTTATAATTTTTAATTTTATTTAGTTTTTCGTTTTTATTTGAGTTTCTATTCTTTAGTTTTTGTTTTTATTTGTTAGTTTTTATATTTTGGTTATTTTTTAGTTTTAAATTTGTAGTTTTTATTTTTTAAATTTATTTTTTTAATTTTAATTTTTTTTTTTTAATTTTTATTGTTGTAAGTTGCATAATTTTGCACTCGACAGTGTTTTTTTCAAAATTCGGGCAAAATTAGGTTTACGACGCTTTGTTGCGTCCAAATAAAACAAATTTAAAAAAATTGTATTATATTTCTTTTTATTTAGTTTTTGTTAACATACAGTTCTATTACTATAATCTAAGCCTAACTTTATTATAATTAAAATTTATTCTAACTAAATTATTAATAAATATGCGTTTTTTAATTAACATACATCGAATTTTCTGCAAGGGGGTTAGTCATTATAACTCGTCCATTTCAAGGACGATCCGGATGTTCTTTGGTCAGATTAAAGTCTTTTGTAAGCGGCGTCGACTGGAATGAGATCCAGATGGGTCCTTCAGAAGCTAAAACAAAAAGAGTTTTCGCCTAAGATCAAATTTTGAAAAAATGTACAACGTTAAAAAACTGTAAAGTTAGGGTATTTTTCAAAATGTATTAACAATTATCGAATAAATTTTTTAATATTTGTTTTGGTTTTTCGAAGGTTGTTTAGGACAATTTTCCACATATTTTCAAAGTTTTGATGAAGTTTTTAATGAATTTTTATTTACTTAAAAATGCCATCAAAACTTAAATATTGTACAGGGAGGGAATTTTGAAAAATTTTTGAATATCTGTATAATTTTGGTCCGAATTCCGATTTTCCAAAGGCTGTATTTAGGACAATTTTCTACCGATTTTCAAAGTTTTGATGAAGTTTTTATCGAATTTTTATCTACTTTTAAACGCTATCAAAGATTTTAAAGATTGCAAAACGGGGGGTTTTTGAAAAATTTTTGAAATTTGTATAATTTTGGTCAGAGTTCCGATTTTTCCTAGGCTGTATTTTAGACAATTTTTAACCGATTTCAAAATTTTTTATCTATTTCTTATTGCATTTTTACATACTTTAAAATGCTATCAAAAACTTGGAATTTTGGGAAACAAAATTTGGAGTCGATTTTGAAAATTTTGACAGTGTATATATACACTGTAATTTTTTTCAAAAATCGGTTCAAAATTAGTTTTTCAGATTTGAATGTCAATTTATAACTCGAATTAAGAGCAGCAAAAAAATACATGACTTTTTGCAATCGGCCAAAAATTGGCATAGTTAGAGGATGGCAAAGTTGAGGTTTTTGCATAAATTTTGGAACCGTTTTTGAAAAATGTTTGGTCAAAATTGAAATTTTCCACAGCCTGTATTTAGGACAATTTTCTACCGATTTTCAAAGTTTTGATGAAGTTTTTATCGAATTTTAATCTACTTTTAAATGCCATCAAAGATGATAACAAAACGGGGGATTTATGAAAAACTTGGAATTTTGGGAAACAAAATTTGGAGTCGATTTTTGAAAATTTTGACAGTGTATACACTGTAATTTTTTCCAAAAATCGGTTCAAAATTAGTTTTTCAGATTTGAATGTCAATTTATAACTCGAATTGAGAGCAGCAAAAAAAGACATGACTTTTTGCAATTCGCCAAAAATTGGCATAGTTAGAGGATGGCAAAGTTGAGGTTTTTGCATAAATTTTGGAATCGTTTTTGAAAAATGTTTGGTCAAAATAAAAAATTTCCCAAAGGCTGTATTTAGGACAATTTTCTACCGATTTTCAAAGTTTTGATGAAGTTTTTATCGAATTTTTATCTACTTTTAAATGCCATCAAAGATTTTAATGATTGCAAAACGGGGGATTTTTGAAAAATTTTTGAAATTTGTATAATTTTGGTCCGAATTCCGATTTTTCCTAGGCTGTATTTTAGACAATTTTTAACCGATTTCAAAATTTTTTATCTATTTCTTATTGCATTTTTACATACTTTAAAATGCTATCAAAAACTTGGAATTTTGGGAAACAAAATTTGGAGTCGATTTTTGAAAATTTTGACAGTGTATACACTGTAATTTTTTTCGAAAATCGGTTTAAAATTAGTTTTTCAGATTTGAATGTCAATTTATAACTCGAATTAAGAGCAGCAAAAAAATACATGACTTTTTGCAATCGGCCAAAAATTGGCATAGTTAGAGGATGGCAAAGTTGAGGTTTTTGCATAAATTTTGGAACCGTTTTTGAAAAATGTTTGGTCAAAATTGAAATTTTCAAAAGGCTGTATTTAGGACAATTTTCTACCGATTTTCAAAGTTTTAATGAAGTTTTTATCGAATTTTTATCTACTTTTAAACGCTATCAAAGATTTTAAAGATTGCAAAACGGGGGGTTTTTGAAAAATTTTTGAAATTTGTATAATTTTGGTCAGAGTTCCGATTTTTCCTAGGCTGTATTTTAGACAATTTTTAACCGATTTCAAAATTTTTTATCTATTTCTTATTGCATTTTTACATACTTTAAAATGCTATCAAAAACTTGGAATTTTGGGAAACAAAATTTGGAGTCGATTTTTGAAAATTTTGACAGTGTATACACTGTAATTTTTTCAAAAATCGGTTTAAAATTAGTTTTTCAGATTTGAATGTCAATTTATAACTCGAATTAAGAGCAGCCAAAAAATAAATGACTTTTTGCAATCGGCCAAAAATTGGCATAGTTAGAGGATGGCAAAGTTGAGGTTTTTGCATAAATTTTGGAACCGTTTTTGAAAAATGTTTGGTCAAAATTGAAATTTTCAAAAGGCTGTATTTAGGACAATTTTCTACCGATTTTCAAAGTTTTAATGAAGTTTTTATCGAATTTTTATCTACTTTTAAATGCCATCAAAGATTTAAATGATAACAAAACGGGGGATTTATGAAAAATTTTTGAAAATCTGTATAATTTTGGTCCGAATTCCGAGTTTTCCTAGGCTGTATTTTAGACAATTTTTAACCGATTTCAAAATTTTTTATCTATTTCTTATTGCATTTTTACATACTTTGAAATGCTATCAAAAACTTGAAATTTTGGGAAACAAAATTTGGAGTCGATTTTTGAAAATTTTGACAGTGTATACACTGTAATTTTTTTCAAAAATCGGTTCAAAATTAGTTTTTCAGATTTGAATGTCAATTTATAACTCGAATTGAGAGCAGCAAAAAAAGACATGACTTTTTGCAATTGGCCAAAAATTGGCATAGTTAGAGGATGGCAAAGTTGAGGTTTTTGCATAAATTTTGGAATCGTTTTTGAAAAATGTTTGGTCAAAATAAAAAATTTCCCAAAGGCTGTATTTAGGACAATTTTCTACCGATTTTCAAAGTTTTGATGAAGTTTTTATCGAATTTTTATCTACTTTTAAATGCCATCAAAGATTTTAATGATTGCAAAACGGGGGATTTTTGAAAAATTTTTGAAAATCTGAATAATTTTGGTCCGAATTCCGATTTTTCCTAGGCTGTATTTTAGACAATTTTTAACCGATTTCAAAATTTTTTATCTATTTCTTATTGCATTTTTACATACTTTAAAATGCTATCAAAAACTTGGAATTTTGGGAAACAAAATTTGGAGTCGATTTTTTAAAATTTTGACAGTGTATACACTGTAATTTTTTCCAAAAATCGGTTCAAAATTAGTTTTTCAGATTTGAATGTCAATTTATAACTCGAATTGAGAGCAGCAAAAAAAGACATGACTTTTTGCAATTGGCCAAAAATTGGCATAGTTAGAGGATGGCAAAGTTGAGGTTTTTGCATAAATTTTGGAATCGTTTTTGAAAAATGTTTGGTCAAAATAAAAAATTTCCCAAAGGCTGTATTTAGGACAATTTTCTACCGATTTTCAAAGTTTTGATGAAGTTTTTATCGAATTTTTATCTACTTTTAAATGCCATCAAAGATTTTAATGATTGCAAAACGGGGGATTTTTGAAAAATTTTTGAAAATCTGTATAATTTTGGTCCGAATTCCGATTTTTCCTAGGCTGTATTTTAGACAATTTTTAACCGATTTCAAAATTTTTTATCTATTTCTTATTGCATTTTTACATACTTTAAAATGCTATCAAAAACTTGGAATTTTGGGAAACAAAATTTGGAGTCGATTTTTGAAAATTTTGACAGTGTATACACTGTAATTTTTTTCAAAAATCGGTTTAAAATTAGTTTTTCAGATTTGAATGTCAATTTATAACTCGAATTAAGAGCAGCAAAAAAATACATGACTTTTTGCAATCGGCCAAAAATTGGCATAGTTAGAGGATGGCAAAGTTGAGGTTTTTGCATAAATTTTGGAACCGTTTTTGAAAAATGTTTGGTCAAAATTGAAATTTTCAAAAGGCTGTATTTAGGACAATTTTCTACCGATTTTCAAAGTTTTAATGAAGTTTTTATCGAATTTTTATCTACTTTTAAATGCCATCAAAGATTTAAATGATAACAAAACGGGGGATTTATGAAAAATTTTTGAAAATCTGTATAATTTTGGTCCGAATTCCGAGTTTTCCTAGGCTGTATTTTAGACAATTTTTAACCGATTTCAAAATTTTTTATCTATTTCTTATTGCATTTTTACATACTTTGAAATGCTATCAAAAACTTGAAATTTTGGGAAACAAAATTTGGAGTCGATTTTTGAAAATTTTGACAGTGTATATACACTGTAATTTTTTTCAAAAATCGGTTCAAAATTAGTTTTTCAGATTTGAATGTCAATTTATAACTCGAATTGAGAGCAGCAAAAAAAGACATGACTTTTTGCAATCGGCCAAAAATTGGCATAGTTAGAGGATGGCAAAGTTGAGGTTTTTGCATAAATTTTGGAACCGTTTTTGAAAAATGTTTGGTCAAAATTGAAATTTTCAAAAGGCTGTATTTAGGACAATTTTCTACCGATTTTCAAAGTTTTAATGAAGTTTTTATCGAATTTTTATCTACTTTTAAATGCCATCAAAGATTTAAATGATAACAAAATGGGGGATTTATGAAAAATTTTTGAAAATCTGTATAATTTTGGTCCAAATTCCGATTTTTCCTAGGCTGTATTTTAGACAATTTTTAACCGATTTCAAAATTTTTTATCTATTTCTTATTGCATTTTTACATACTTTGAAATGCTATCAAAAACTTGAAATTTTGGGAAACAAAATTTGGAGTCGATTTTTGAAAATTTTGACAGTCTATATATACACTGTAATTTTTTTCAAAAATCGGTTCAAAATTAGTTTTTCAGATTTGAATGTCAATTTGTAACTCGCATTGAGAGCAGCAAAAAGAGACATGACTTTTTGCAATCGGCCAAAAATTGGCATAGTTAGAGGATGGCAAAGTTAAGGTTTTTGCATAAATTTTGGAACCGTTTTTGAAAAATGTTTGGTCAAAATAAAAAATTTCCCAAAGTCTGTATTTAAGACAATTTTCTACCAATTTTCAAAGTTTTCATGAAGTTTTTATCGAATTTTTATCTACTTTTAAATGCCATCAAAGATTATAATGATTGCAAAACGGGGGATTTTTGAAAAATTTTTGAAAATCTGCTTAATTTTGGTCCGAATTCCGATTTTTCCTAGGCTGTATTTTAGACAATTTGTAACCGATTTCAAAATTTTTTATCTATTTCTTATTGCATTTTTACATACTTTAAAATGCTATCAAAAACTTGGAATTTTGGAAAACAAAATTTGGAGTCGATTTTTGAAAATTTTGACAGTGTATACACTGTAATTTTTTCCAAAAATCGGTTCAAAATTAGTTTTTCAGATTTGAATGTCAATTTATAACTCGAATTGAGAGCAGCAAAAAAAGACATGACTTTTTGCAATCGGCCAAAAATTGGCATAGTTAGAGGATGGCAAAGTTAAGGTTTTTGCATAAATTTTGGAACCGTTTTTGAAAAATGTTTGGTCAAAATAAAAAATTTCCCAAAGTCTGTATTTAAGACAATTTTCTACCAATTTTCAAAGTTTTCATGAAGTTTTTATCGAATTTTTATCTATTTTTAAATGCCATCAAAGATTTTAATGATTGCAAAACGGGGGATTTTTGAAAAATTTTTGAAAATTGTATAATTTTGGTCAGAGTTCCGATTTTTCCTAGGCTGTATTTTAGACAATTTTTAACCGATTTCAAAATTTTTTATCTATTTCTTATTGCATTTTTACATACTTTGAAATGCTATCAAAAACTTGAAATTTTGGGAAACAAAATTTGGAGTCGATTTTTGAAAATTTTGACAGTCTATACACTGTAATTTTTTTCAAAAATCGGTTCAAAATTAGTTTTTCAGATTTGAATGTCAATTTGTAACTCGCATTGAGAGCAGCAAAAAGAGACATGACTTTTTGCAATCGGCCAAAAATTGGCATAGTTAGAGGATGGCAAAGTTAAGGTTTTTGCATAAATTTTGGAACCGTTTTTGAAAAATGTTTGGTCAAAATAAAAAATTTCCCAAAGTCTGTATTTAAGACAATTTTCTACCAATTTTCAAAGTTTTCATGAAGTTTTTATCGAATTTTTATCTACTTTTAAATGCCATCAAAGATTATAATGATTGCAAAACGGGGGATTTTTGAAAAATTTTTGAAAATCTGCTTAATTTTGGTCCGAATTCCGATTTTTCCTAGGCTGTATTTTAGACAATTTGTAACCGATTTCAAAATTTTTTATCTATTTCTTATTGCATTTTTACATACTTTAAAATGCTATCAAAAACTTGGAATTTTGGAAAACAAAATTTGGAGTCGATTTTTGAAAATTTTGACAGTGTATACACTGTAATTTTTTCCAAAAATCGGTTCAAAATTAGTTTTTCAGATTTGAATGTCAATTTATAACTCGAATTGAGAGCAGCAAAAAAAGACATGACTTTTTGCAATTGGCCAAAAATTGGCATAGTTAGAGGATGGCAAAGTTGAGGTTTTTGCATAAATTTTGGAATCGTTTTTGAAAAATGTTTGGTCAAAATAAAAAATTTCCCAAAGGCTGTATTTAGGACAATTTTCTACCGATTTTCAAAGTTTTGATGAAGTTTTTATCGAATTTTTATCTACTTTTAAATGCCATCAAAGATTATAATGATTGCAAAACGGGGGATTTTTGAAAAATTTTTGAAAATCTGCATAATTTTGGTCCGAATTCCGATTTTTCCTAGGCTGTATTTTAGACAATTTTTAACCGATTTCAAAATTTTTTATCTATTTCTTATTGCATTTTTACATACTTTAAAATGCTATCAAAAACTTGGAATTTTGGAAAACAAAATTTGGAGTCGATTTTTGAAAATTTTGACAGTGTATACACTGTAATTTTTTCCAAAAATCGGTTCAAAATTAGTTTTTCAGATTTGAATGTCAATTTATAACTCGAATTGAGAGCAGCAAAAAAAGACATGACTTTTTGCAATTGGCCAAAAATTGGCATAGTTAGAGGATGGCAAAGTTGAGGTTTTTGCATAAATTTTGGAATCGTTTTTGAAAAATGTTTGGTCAAAATAAAAAATTTCCCAAAGGCTGTATTTAGGACAATTTTCTACCGATTTTCAAAGTTTTGATGAAGTTTTTATCGAATTTTTATCTACTTTTAAATGCCATCAAAGATTTTAATGATTGCAAAACGGGGGATTTTTGAAAAATTTTTGAAAATCTGTATAATTTTGGTCCGAATTCCGATTTTTCCTAGGCTGTATTTTAGACAATTTTTAACCGATTTCAAAATTTTTTATCTATTTCTTATTGCATTTTTACATACTTTAAAATGCTATCAAAAACTTGGAATTTTGGGAAACAAAATTTGGAGTCGATTTTTGAAAATTTTGACAGTGTATACACTGTAATTTTTTTCAAAAATCGGTTTAAAATTAGTTTTTCAGATTTGAATGTCAATTTATAACTCGAATTAAGAGCAGCAAAAAAATACATGACTTTTTGCAATCGGCCAAAAATTGGCATAGTTAGAGGATGGCAAAGTTGAGGTTTTTGCATAAATTTTGGAACCGTTTTTGAAAAATGTTTGGTCAAAATTGAAATTTTCAAAAGGCTGTATTTAGGACAATTTTCTACCGATTTTCAAAGTTTTAATGAAGTTTTTATCGAATTTTTATCTACTTTTAAATGCCATCAAAGATTTAAATGATAACAAAACGGGGGATTTATGAAAAATTTTTGAAAATCTGTATAATTTTGGTCCGAATTCCGAGTTTTCCTAGGCTGTATTTTAGACAATTTTTAACCGATTTCAAAATTTTTTATCTATTTCTTATTGCATTTTTACATACTTTGAAATGCTATCAAAAACTTGAAATTTTGGGAAACAAAATTTGGAGTCGATTTTTGAAAATTTTGACAGTGTATACACTGTAATTTTTTTCAAAAATCGGTTTAAAATTAGTTTTTCAGATTTGAATGTCAATTTATAACTCGAATTGAGAGCAGCAAAAAAAGACATGAGGAGGAGGATTAGAGGATGGCAAAGTTAAGGTTTTTGCATAAATTTTGGAACCGTTTTTGAAAAATGTTTGGTCAAAATAAAAAATTTCCCAAAGTCTGTATTTAAGACAATTTTCTACCAATTTTCAAAGTTTTCATGAAGTTTTTATCGAATTTTTATCTACTTTTAAATGCCATCAAAGATTATAATGATTGCAAAACGGGGGATTTTTGAAAAATTTTTGAAAATCTGCTTAATTTTGGTCCGAATTCCGATTTTTCCTAGGCTGTATTTTAGACAATTTGTAACCGATTTCAAAATTTTTTATCTATTTCTTATTGCATTTTTACATACTTTAAAATGCTATCAAAAACTTGAAATTTTGGGAAACAAAATTTGGAGTCGATTTTTGAAAATTTTGACAGTCTATACACTGTAATTTTTTTCAAAAATCGGTTTAAAATTAGTTTTTCAGATTTGAATGTCAATTTATAACTCGAATTGAGAGCAGCAAAAAAAGACATGACTTTTTGCAATCGGCCAAAAATTGGCATAGTTAGAGGATGGCAAAGTTAAGGTTTTTGCATAAATTTTGGAACCGTTTTTGAAAAATGTTTGGTCAAAATAAAAAATTTCCCAAAGTCTGTATTTAAGACAATTTTCTACCAATTTTCAAAGTTTTCATGAAGTTTTTATCGAATTTTTATCTACTTTTAAATGCCATCAAAGATTATAATGATTGCAAAACGGGGGATTTTTGAAAAATTTTTGAAAATCTGCTTAATTTTGGTCCGAATTCCGATTTTTCCTAGGCTGTATTTTAGACAATTTGTAACCGATTTCAAAATTTTTTATCTATTTCTTATTGCATTTTTACATACTTTAAAATGCTATCAAAAACTTGGAATTTTGGAAAACAAAATTTGGAGTCGATTTTTGAAAATTTTGACAGTGTTTACACTGTAATTTTTTTCAAAAATCGGTTCAAAATTAGTTTTTCAGATTTGAATGTCAATTTGTAACTCGCATTGAGAGCAGCAAAAAGAGACATGACTTTTTGCAATCGGCCAAAAATTGGCATAGTTAGAGGATGGCAAAGTTAAGGTTTTTGCATAAATTTTGGAACCGTTTTTGAAAAATGTTTGGTCAAAATAAAAAATTTCCCAAAGTCTGTATTTAAGACAATTTTCTACCAATTTTCAAAGTTTTCATGAAGTTTTTATCGAATTTTTATCTATTTTTAAATGCCATCAAAGATTTTAATGATTGCAAAACGGGGGATTTTTGAAAAATTTTTGAAAATCTGTATAATTTTGGTCCGAATTCCGATTTTTCCTAGGCTGTATTTTAAACAATTTTTAACCGATTTCAAAATTTTTTATCTATTTCTTATTGCATTTTTGCATACTTTAAAATGCTATCAAAAACTTGGAATTTTGGGAAACAAAATTTGGAGTCGATTTTTGAAAATTTTGACAGTGTATACACTGTAATTTTTTCCAAAAATCGGTTCAAAGTTAGTTTTTCAGATTTGAATGTCAATTTATAACTCGAATTGAGAGCAGCAAAAATAGACATGACTTTTTGCAATTGGCCAAAAATTGGCATAGTTAGAGGATGGCAAAGTTGAGGTTTTTGCATAAATTTTGGAATCGTTTTTGAAAAATGTTTGGTCAAAATTGAAATTTTCAAAAGGCTGTATTTAGGACAATTTTCTACCGATTTTCAAAGTTTTAATGAAGTTTTTATCGAATTTTTATCTACTTTTAAATGCCATCAAAGATTTAAATGATAACAAAACGGGGGATTTATGAAAAATTTTTGAAAATCTGTATAATTTTGGTCCGAATTCCGAGTTTTCCTAGGCTGTATTTTAGACAATTTTTAACCGATTTCAAAATTTTTTATCTATTTCTTATTGCATTTTTACATACTTTGAAATGCTATCAAAAACTTGAAAGTTTGGGAAACAAAATTTGGAGTCGATTTTTGAAAATTTTGACAGTGTATACACTGTAATTTTTTTCAAAAATCGGTTCAAAATTAGTTTTTCAGATTTGAATGTCAATTTATAACTCGAATTGAGAGCAGCAAAAAAAGACATGACTTTTTGCAATCGGCCAAAAATTGGCATAGTTAGAGGATGGCAAAGTTGAGGTTTTTGCATAAATTTTGGAACCGTTTTTGAAAAATGTTTGGTCAAAATTGAAATTTTCATAAGGCTGTATTTAGGACAATTTTCTACCGATTTTCAAAGTTTTAATGAAGTTTTTATCGAATTTTTATCTACTTTTAAATGCCATCAAAGATTTAAATGATAACAAAATGGGGGATTTATGAAAAATTTTTGAAAATCTGTATAATTTTGGTCCAAATTCCGATTTTTCCTAGGCTGTATTTTAGACAATTTTTAACCGATTTCAAAATTTTTTATCTATTTCTTATTGCATTTTTACATACTTTGAAATGCTATCAAAAACTTGAAATTTTGGGAAACAAAATTTGGAGTCCATTTTTCAAAATTTTGACAGTCTATACACTGTAATTTTTTTCAAAAATCGGTTCAAAATTAGTTTTTCAGATTTGAATGTCAATTTGTAACTCGCATTGAGAGCAGCAAAAAGAGACATGACTTTTTGCAATCGGCCAAAAATTGGCATAGTTAGAGGATGGCAAAGTTAAGGTTTTTGCATAAATTTTGGAACCGTTTTTGAAAAATGTTTGGTCAAAATAAAAAATTTCCCAAAGTCTGTATTTAAGACAATTTTCTACCAATTTTCAAAGTTTTCATGAAGTTTTTATCGAATTTTTATCTACTTTTAAATGCCATCAAAGATTATAATGATTGCAAAACGGGGGATTTTTGAAAAATTTTTGAAAATCTGCTTAATTTTGGTCCGAATTCCGATTTTTCCTAGGCTGTATTTTAGACAATTTGTAACCGATTTCAAAATTTTTTATCTATTTCTTATTGCATTTTTACATACTTTAAAATGCTATCAAAAACTTGGAATTTTGGAAAACAAAATTTGGAGTCGATTTTTGAAAATTTTGACAGTGTTTACACTGTAATTTTTTTCAAAAATCGGTTCAAAATTAGTTTTTCAGATTTGAATGTCAATTTGTAACTCGCATTGAGAGCAGCAAAAAGAGACATGACTTTTTGCAATCGGCCAAAAATTGGCATAGTTAGAGGATGGCAAAGTTAAGGTTTTTGCATAAATTTTGGAACCGTTTTTGAAAAATGTTTGGTCAAAATAAAAAATTTCCCAAAGTCTGTATTTAAGACAATTTTCTACCAATTTTCAAAGTTTTCATGAAGTTTTTATCGAATTTTTATCTATTTTTAAATGCCATCAAAGATTTTAATGATTGCAAAACGGGGGATTTTTGAAAAATTTTTGAAAATCTGTATAATTTTGGTCCGAATTCCGATTTTTCCTAGGCTGTATTTTAAACAATTTTTAACCGATTTCAAAATTTTTTATCTATTTCTTATTGCATTTTTACATACTTTAAAATGCTATCAAAAACTTGGAATTTTGGGAAACAAAATTTGGAGTCGATTTTTGAAAATTTTGACAGTGTATACACTGTAATTTTTTTCAAAAATCGGTTCAAAATTAGTTTTTCAGATTTGAATGTCAATTTATAACTCGAATTGAGAGCAGCAAAAAAAGACATGACTTTTTGCAATTGGCCAAAAATTGGCATAGTTAGAGGATGGCAAAGTTGAGGTTTTTGCATAAATTTTGGAATCGTTTTTGAAAAATGTTTGGTCAAAATAAAAAATTTCCCAAAGGCTGTATTTAGGACAATTTTCTACCGATTTTCAAAGTTTTGATGAAGTTTTTATCGAATTTTTATCTACTTTTAAATGCCATCAAAGATTTTAATGATTGCAAAACGGGGGATTTTTGAAAAATTTTTGAAAATCTGCATAATTTTGGTCCGAATTCCGATTTTTCCTAGGCTGTATTTTAGACAATTTTTAACCGATTTCAAAATTTTTTATCTATTTCTTATTGCATTTTTACATACTTTAAAATGCTATCAAAAACTTGGAATTTTGGGAAACAAAATTTGGAGTCGATTTTTGAAAATTTTGACAGTGTATACACTGTTTTTTTTTTCAAAAATCGGTTTAAAATTAGTTTTTCAGATTTGAATGTCAATTTATAACTCGAATTAAGAGCAGCCAAAAAATAAATGACTTTTTGCAATCGGCCAAAAATTGGCATAGTTAGAGGATGGCAAAGTTGAGGTTTTTGCATAAATTTTGGAACCGTTTTTGAAAAATGTTTGGTCAAAATTGAAATTTTCAAAAGGCTGTATTTAGGACAATTTTCTACCGATTTTCAAAGTTTTAATGAAGTTTTTATCGAATTTTTATCTACTTTTAAACGCTATCAAAGATTTTAAAGATTGCAAAACGGGGGGTTTTTGAAAAATTTTTGAAATTTGTATAATTTTGGTCAGAGTTCCGATTTTTCCTAGGCTGTATTTTAGACAATTTTTAACCGATTTCAAAATTTTTTATCTATTTCTTATTGCATTTTTACATACTTTAAAATGCTATCAAAAACTTGGAATTTTGGGAAACAAAATTTGGAGTCGATTTTTGAAAATTTTGACAGTGTATATATACACTGTAATTTTTTTCAAAAATCGGTTTAAAATTAGTTTTTCAGATTTGAATGTCAATTTATAACTCGAATTAAGAGCAGCCAAAAAATAAATGACTTTTTGCAATCGGCCAAAAATTGGCATAGTTAGAGGATGGCAAAGTTGAGGTTTTTGCATAAATTTTGGAATCGTTTTTGAAAAATGTTTGGTCAAAATAAAAAATTTCCCAAAGGCTGTATTTAGGACAATTTTCTACCGATTTTCAAAGTTTTGATGAAGTTTTTATCGAATTTTTATCTACTTTTAAATGCCATCAAAGATTTTAATGATTGCAAAACGGGGGATTTTTGAAAAATTTTTGAAAATCTGCATAATTTTGGTCCGAATTCCGATTTTTCCTAGGCTGTATTTTAGACAATTTTTAACCGATTTCAAAATTTTTTATCTATTTCTTATAGCATTTTTACATACTTTAAAATGCTATCAAAAACTTGGAATTTTGGGAAACAAAATTTGGAGTCGATTTTTGAAAATTTTGACAGTGTATACACTGTAATTTTTTTCAAAAATCGGTTTAAAATTAGTTTTTCAGATTTGAATGTCAATTTATAACTCGAACTAAGAGCAGCCAAAAAATAAATGACTTTTTGCAATCGGCCAAAAATTGGCATAGTTAGAGGATGGCAAAGTTGAGGTTTTTGCATAAATTTTGGAACCGTTTTTGAAAAATGTTTGGTCAAAATTGAAATTTTCAAAAGGCTGTATTTAGGACAATTTTCTACCGATTTTCAAAGTTTTAATGAAGTTTTTATCGAATTTTTATCTACTTTTAAACGCTATCAAAGATTTTAAAGATTGCAAAACGGGGGGTTTTCGAAAAATTTTTGAAATTTGTATAATTTTGGTCAGAGTTCCGATTTTTCCTAGGCTGTATTTTAGACAATTTTTAACCGATTTCAAAATTTTTTATCTATTTCTTATTGCATTTTTACATACTTTAAAATGCTATCAAAAACTTGGAATTTTGGGAAACAAAATTTGGAGTCGATTTTTGAAAATTTTGACAGTGTATATATACACTGTAATTTTTTTCAAAAATCGGTTTAAAATTAGTTTTTCAGATTTGAATGTCAATTTATAACTCGAATTAAGAGCAGCCAAAAAATAAATGACTTTTTGCAATCGGCCAAAAATTGGCATAGTTAGAGGATGGCAAAGTTGAGGTTTTTGCATAAATTTTGGAACCGTTTTTGAAAAATGTTTGGTCAAAATTGAAATTTTCATAAGGCTGTATTTAGGACAATTTTCTACCGATTTTCAAAGTTTTAATGAAGTTTTTATCGAATTTTTATCTACTTTTAAACGCTATCAAAGATTTTAAAGATTGCAAAACGGGGGGTTTTCGAAAAATTTTTGAAATTTGTATAATTTTGGTCAGAGTTCCGATTTTTCCTAGGCTGTATTTTAGACAATTTTTAACCGATTTCAAAATTTTTTATCTATTTCTTATTGCATTTTTACATACTTTAAAATGCTATCAAAAACTTGGAATTTTGGAAAACAAAATTTGGAGTCGATTTTTGAAAATTTTGACAGTGTTTACACTGTAATTTTTTTCAAAAATCGGTTCAAAATTAGTTTTTCAGATTTGAATGTCAATTTGTAACTCGCATTGAGAGCAGCAAAAGAGACATGACTTTTTGCAATCGGCCAAAAATTGGCATAGTTAGAGGATGGCAAAGTTAAGGTTTTTGCATAAATTTTGGAACCGTTTTTGAAAAATGTTTGGTCAAAATAAAAAATTTCCCAAAGTCTGTATTTAAGACAATTTTCTACCAATTTTCAAAGTTTTCATGAAGTTTTTATCGAATTTTTATCTATTTTTAAATGCCATCAAAGATTTTAATGATTGCAAAACGGGGGATTTTTGAAAAATTTTTGAAAATCTGTATAATTTTGGTCCGAATTCCGATTTTTCCTAGGCTGTATTTTAAACAATTTTTAACCGATTTCAAAATTTTTTATCTATTTCTTATTGCATTTTTGCATACTTTAAAATGCTATCAAAAACTTGGAATTTTGGGAAACAAAATTTGGAGTCGATTTTTGAAAATTTTGACAGTGTATACACTGTAATTTTTTCCAAAAATCGGTTCAAAGTTAGTTTTTCAGATTTGAATGTCAATTTATAACTCGAATTGAGAGCAGCAAAAAAAGACATGACTTTTTGCAATTGGCCAAAAATTGGCATAGTTAGAGGATGGCAAAGTTGAGGTTTTTGCATAAATTTTGGAATCGTTTTTGAAAAATGTTTGGTCAAAATAAAAAATTTCCCAAAGGCTGTATTTAGGACAATTTTCTACCGATTTTCAAAGTTTTGATGAAGTTTTTATCGAATTTTTATCTACTTTTAAATGCCATCAAAGATTTTAATGATTGCAAAACGGGGGATTTTTTGAAAAATTTTTGAAAATCTGCATAATTTTGGTCCGAATTCCGATTTTTCCTAGGCTGTATTTTAGACAATTTGTAACCGATTTCAAAATTTTTTATCTATTTCTTATTGCATTTTTACATACTTTAAAATGCTATCAAAAACTTGGAATTTTGGAAAACAAAATTTGGAGTCGATTTTTGAAAATTTTGACAGTGTATACACTGTAATTTTTTCAAAAATCGGTTCAAAATTAGTTTTTCTGATTTGAATGTCAATTTATAACTCGAATTAAGAGCAGCAAAAAAATACATGACTTTTTGCAATCGGCCAAAAATTGGCATAGTTAGAGGATGGCAAAGTTGAGGTTTTTGCATAAATTTTGGAACCGTTTTTGAAAAATGTTTGGTCAAAATTGAAATTTTTAAAAGGCTGTATTTAGGACAATTTTCTACCGATTTTCAAAGTTTTAATGAAGTTTTTATCGAATTTTTATCTACTTTTAAATGCCATCAAAGATTTAAATGATAACAAAACGGGGGATTTATGAAAAATTTTTGAAAATCTGTATAATTTTGGTCCGAATTCCGAGTTTTCCTAGGCTGTATTTTAGACAATTTTTAACAGATTTCAAAATTTTATATCTATTTTTATTGCCTTTTTACATAATTTAAAATGATATTAAAAACTTGGAATTTTTGAAAATTTTGATTTTATTTTTAATTTTGTTCTTTTATTTATAATTTTTAATTTTATTTAGTTTTTTGTTGTTATTTTAATTTTTCAAATGCCATTAAAACTTTAAAAGATTGCAATGCTGGAATTTTTTAATTTTAATTTTAATTTATTATTTTAATTTTAATTTTATTTTTAGTTTTCATTTCTTATATTTTATTTTTAATTTTTTATTTTTTTATAATTTTTTTTAGTTTTTCGTTTTTATTTTAATGTTAATTTTAATTTTAATTTTAATTTTAATTTTAATTTTAATTTTAATTTTAATTTTAATTTTAATTTTAATTTTAATTTTAATTTTAATTTTAATTTTAATTTTAATTTTAATTTTAATTTTAATTTTAATTTTAATTTTAATTTTAATTTTAATTTTAATTTTAATTTTAATTTTAATTTTAATTTTAATTTTAATTTTAATTTTAATTTTAATTTTAATTTTAATTTTAATTTTAATTTTAATTTTAATTTTAATTTTAATTTTAATTTTAATTTTAATTTTAATTTTAATTTTAATTTTAATTTTAATTTTAATTTTAATATTAATATTAATATTAATATTAATATTAATATTAATATTAATATTAATTTTAAATTTAATTTTATTTTTTAGTTTTAATTTTGTAGATTTTATTTTTAATTTTTTATTTTTTTATAATTTTTAATTTTATTTAGTTTTTCGTTTTTATTTGAATTTTTTAGTTTCTATTCTTTAGTTTTTGTTTTTATTTGTTAGTTTTTATATTTTGGTTATTTTTTAGTTTTAAATTTGTAGTTTTTATTTTTTAAATTTATTTTTTTAATATTAATTTTTTTCTTTTTTTAGTTTTTATTGTTGTAAGTTGCATAATTTTGCACTCGACAGTGTTTTTTTCAAAATTCGGGCAAAATTAGGTTTACGACGCTTTGTTGCGTCCAAATAAAACAAATTTAAAAAAATTGTATTATATTTCTTTTTATTTAGTTTTTGTTAACATACAGTTCTATTACTATAATCTAAGCCTAACTTTATTATAATTAAAATTTATTCTAACTAAATTATTAATAAATATGCGTTTTTTAATTAACATACATCGAATTTTCTGCAAGGGGGTTAGTCATTATAACTCGTCCATTTCAAGGACGATCCGGATGTTCTTTGGTCAGATTAAAGTCTTTTGTAAGCGGCGTCGACTGGAATGATATCCAGATGGGTCCTTCAGAAGCTAAAATAAAAAGAGTTTTCGCCTAAGAACAAATTTTGAAAAAATGTACAAAGTTAAAAAACTGTAAAGTTAGGGTATTTTTCAAAATGTATTAACAATTATCGAATAAATTTTTTAATATTTGTTTTGGTTTTTCGAAGGTTGTTTAGGACAATTTTCCACATATTTTCAAAGTTTTGATGAAGTTTTTAATGAATTTTTATTTACTTAAAAATGCCATCAAAACTTAAATATTGTACAGGGAGGGAATTTTGAAAAATTTTTGAATATCTGTATAATTTTGGTCCGAATTCCGATTTTCCAAAGGCTGTATTTAGGACAATTTTCTACCGATTTTCAAAGTTTTGATGAAGTTTTTATCGAATTTTTATCTACTTTTAAACGCTATCAAAGATTTTAAAGATTGCAAAACGGGGGGTTTTTGAAAAATTTTTGAAATTTGTATAATTTTGGTCAGAGTTCCGATTTTTCCTAGGCTGTATTTTAGACAATTTTTAACCGATTTCAAAATTTTTTATCTATTTCTTATTGCATTTTTACATACTTTAAAATGCTATCAAAAACTTGGAATTTTGGGAAACAAAATTTGGAGTCGATTTTTGAAAATTTTGACAGTGTATACACTGTAATTTTTTTCAAAAATCGGTTCAAAATTAGTTTTTCAGATTTGAATGTCAATTTATAACTCGAATTAAGAGCAGCAAAAAAATACATGACTTTTTGCAATCGGCCAAAAATTGGCATAGTTAGAGGATGGCAAAGTTGAGGTTTTTGCATAAATTTTGGAACCGTTTTTGAAAAATGTTTGGTCAAAATTGAAATTTTCAAAAGGCTGTATTTAGGACAATTTTCTACCGATTTTCAAAGTTTTAATGAAGTTTTTATGGAATTTTTATCTACTTTTGAATGCCATCAAAGATTTAAATGATAACAAAACGGGGGATTTATGAAAAATTTTTGAAAATCTGTATAATTTTGGTCCGAATTCCGAGTTTTCCTAGGCTGTATTTTAGACAATTTTTAACCGATTTCAAAATTTTTTATCTATTTCTTATTGCATTTTTACATACTTTGAAATGCTATCAAAAACTTGAAATTTTGGGAAACAAAATTTGGAGTCGATTTTTGAAAATTTTGACAGTGTATACACTGTAATTTTTTTCAAAAATCGGTTCAAAATTAGTTTTTCAGATTTGAATGTCAATTTATAACTCGAATTGAGAGCAGCAAAAAAAGACATGACTTTTTGCAATTGGCCAAAAATTGGCATAGTTAGAGGATGGCAAAGTTGAGGTTTTTGCATAAATTTTGGAATCGTTTTTGAAAAATGTTTGGTCAAAATAAAAAATTTCCCAAAGGCTGTATTTAGGACAATTTTCTACCGATTTTCAAAGTTTTGATGAAGTTTTTATCGAATTTTTATCTACTTTTAAATGCCATCAAAGATTTTAATGATTGCAAAACGGGGGATTTTTGAAAAATTTTTGAAAATCTGCATAATTTTGGTCCGAATTCCGATTTTTCCTAGGCTGTATTTTAGACAATTTTTAACCGATTTCAAAATTTTTTATCTATTTCTTATTGCATTTTTACATACTTTAAAATGCTATCAAAAACTTGGAATTTTGGGAACAAAATTTGGAGTCGATTTTTGAAAATTTGGACAGTGTATACACTGTAATTTTTTTCAAAAATCGGTTTAAAATTAGTTTTTCAGATTTGAATGTCAATTTATAACTCGAATTAAGAGCAGCCAAAAAATAAATGACTTTTTGCAATCGGCCAAAAATTGGCATAGTTAGAGGATGGCAAAGTTGAGGTTTTTGCATAAATTTTGGAACCGTTTTTGAAAAATGTTTGGTCAAAATTGAAATTTTCAAAAGGCTGTATTTAGGACAATTTTCTACCGATTTTCAAAGTTTTAATGAAGTTTTTATCGAATTTTTATCTACTTTTAAATGCCATCAAAGATTTAAATGATAACAAAATGGGGGATTTATGAAAAATTTTTGAAAATCTGCATAATTTTGGTCCGAATTCCGATTTTTCCTAGGCTGTATTTTAGACAATTTTTAACCGATTTCAAAATTTTTTATCTATTTCTTATTGCATTTTTACATACTTTGAAATGCTATCAAAAACTTGAAATTTTGGGAAACAAAATTTGGAGTCGATTTTTGAAAATTTTGACAGTCTATACACTGTAATTTTTTTCAAAAATCGGTTCAAAATTAGTTTTTCAGATTTGAATGTCAATTTGTAACTCGCATTGAGAGCAGCAAAAAGAGACATGACTTTTTGCAATCGGCCAAAAATTGGCATAGTTAGAGGATGGCAAAGTTGAGGTTTTTGCATAAATTTTGGAACCGTTTTTGAAAAATGTTTGGTCAAAATTGAAATTTTCAAAAGGCTGTATTTAGGACAATTTTCTACCGATTTTCAAAGTTTTAATGAAGTTTTTATCGAATTTTTATCTACTTTTAAATGCCATCAAGGATTTAAATGATAACAAAATGGGGGATTTATGAAAAATTTTTGAAAATCTGTATAATTTTGGTCCAAATTCCGATTTTTCCTAGGCTGTATTTTAGACAATTTTTAACCGATTTCAAAATTTTTTATCTATTTCTTATTGCATTTTTACATACTTTAAAATGCTATCAAAAACTTGAAATTTTGGGAAACAAAATTTGGAGTCGATTTTTGAAAATTTTGACAGTCTATACACTGTAATTTTTTTCAAAAATCGGTTCAAAATTAGTTTTTCAGATTTGAATGTCAATTTGTAACTCGCATTGAGAGCAGCAAAAAGAGACATGACTTTTTGCAATCGGCCAAAAATTGGCATAGTTAGAGGATGGCAAAGTTAAGGTTTTTGCATAAATTTTGGAACCGTTTTTGAAAAATGTTTGGTCAAAATAAAAAATTTCCCAAAGTCTGTATTTAAGACAATTTTCTACCAATTTTCAAAGTTTTCATGAAGTTTTTATCGAATTTTTATCTACTTTTAAATGCCATCAAAGATTATAATGATTGCAAAACGGGGGATTTTTGAAAAATTTTTGAAAATCTGCTTAATTTTGGTCCGAATTCCGATTTTTCCTAGGCTGTATTTTAGACAATTTGTAACCGATTTCAAAATTTTTTATCTATTTCTTATTGCATTTTTACATACTTTAAAATGCTATCAAAAACTTGGAATTTTGGAAAACAAAATTTGGAGTCGATTTTTGAAAATTTTTACAGTGTAATTTAATTTACTGTAATTTTTTTCAAAAATCGGTTCAAAATTAGTTTTTCAGATTTGAATGTCAATTTGTAACTCGCATTGAGAGCAGCAAAAAGAGACATGACTTTTTGCAATCGGCCAAAAATTGGCATAGTTAGAGGATGGCAAAGTTGAGGTTTTTGCATAAATTTTGGAACCGTTTTTGAAAAATGTTTGGTCAAAATTGAAATTTTCCACAGCCTGTATTTAGGACAATTTTCTACCGATTTTCAAAGTTTTGATGAAGTTTTTATCGAATTTTAATCTACTTTTAAATGCCATCAAAGATGATAACAAAACGGGGGATTTATGAAAAATTTTTGAAAATCTGTATAATTTTGGTCCGAATTCCGATTTTTCTAGGCTGTATTTTAGACAATTTTTAACCGATTTCAAAATTTTATATCTATTTTTATTGCATTTTTACATAATTTAAAATGATATTAAAAACTTGGAATTTTTGAAAATTTTGATTTTATTTTTAATTTTGTTCTTTTATTCATAATTTTTAATTTTATTTAGTTTTTTGTTGTTATTTTAATTTTTCAAATGCCATTAAAACTTTAAAAGATTGCAATGCTGGAATTTTTTAATTCTAATTTATTATTTTAATTTTAATTTTATTTTTAGTTTTCATTTCTTATATTTTATTTTTAATTTGTTATTTTTTTATAATTTTTTTTAGTTTTATATTAATATTAATATTAATATATTAATATTAATTATATTAATTATATTAATATTAATATTAATATTAATATTAATATTAATATTAATATTAATATTAATTTTAATTTTAATTTTAATTTTAATTTTAATTTTAATTTTAATTTTAATTTTAATTTTAATTTTAATTTTAATTTTAATTTTAATTTTAATTTTAATTTTAATTTTAATTTTAATTTTAATTTTAATTTTAATTTTAATTTTAATTTTAATTTTAATTTTAATTTTAATTTTAATTTTAATTTTAATTTTAATTTTAATTTTAATTTTAATTTTAATTTTAATTTTAATTTTAATTTTAATTTTAATTTTAATTTTAATTTTAATTTTAATTTTAATTTTAATTTTAATTTTAATTTTAATTTTAATTTTAATTTTAATTTTAATTTTAATTTTAATTTTAATTTTAATTTTAATTTTAATTTTAATTTTAATATTAATATTAATATTAATATTAATATTAATATTAATATTAATATTAATATTAATATTAATATTAATATTAATATTAATATTAATATTAATATTAATTTTAAATTTAATTTTATTTTTTAGTTTTAATTTTGTAGATTTTATTTTTAATTTTTTATTTTTTTATAATTTTTAATTTTATTTAGTTTTTCGTTTTTATTTGAATTTTTTAGTTTCTATTCTTTAGTTTTTGTTTTTATTTGTTAGTTTTTATATTTTGGTTATTTTTTAGTTTTAAATTTGTAGTTTTTATTTTTTAAATTTATTTTTTTAATATTAATTTTTTCTTTTTTTAGTTTTTATTGTTGTAAGTTGCATAATTTTGCACTCGACAGTGTTTTTTTCAAAATTCGGGCAAAATTAGGTTTACGACGCTTTGTTGCGTCCAAATAAAACAAATTTAAAAAAATTGTATTATATTTCTTTTTATTTAGTTTTTGTTAACATACAGTTCTATTACTATAATCTAAGCCTAACTTTATTATAATTAAAATTTATTCTAACTAAATTATTAATAAATATGCGTTTTTTAATTAACATACATCGAATTTTCTGCAAGGGGGTTAGTCATTATAACTCGTCCATTTCAAGGACGATCCGGATGTTCTTTGGTCAGATTAAAGTCTTTTGTAAGCGGCGTCGACTGGAATGATATCCAGATGGGTCCTTCAGAAGCTAAAATAAAAAGAGTTTTCGCCTAAGAACAAATTTTGAAAAAATGTACAAAGTTAAAAAACTGTAAAGTTAGGGTATTTTTCAAAATGTATTAACAATTATCGAATAAATTTTTTAATATTTGTTTTGGTTTTTCGAAGGTTGTTTAGGACAATTTTCCACATATTTTCAAAGTTTTGATGAAGTTTTTAATGAATTTTTATTTACTTAAAAATGCCATCAAAACTTAAATATTGTACAGGGAGGGAATTTTGAAAAATTTTTGAATATCTGTATAATTTTGGTCCGAATTCCGATTTTCCAAAGGCTATATTTAGGACAATTTTCTACCGATTTTCAAAGTTTTGATGAAGTTATTATCGAATTTTTATATACATTTAAACGCTATCAAAGATTTTAAAGATTGCAAAACGGGGGATTTTTGAAAAATTTTTGAAATCTGTATAATTTTGGTCAGAGTTCCGATTTTTCCTAGGCTGTATTTTAGACAATTTTTAACCGATTTCAAAATTTTTTATCTATTTCTTATTGCATTTTTACATACTTTAAAATGCTATCAAAAACTTGGAATTTTGGGAAACAAAATTTGGAGTCGATTTTTGAAAATTTTTACAGTGTATACACTGTAATTTTTTTCAAAAATCGGTTCAAAATTAGTTTTTCAGATTTGAATGTCAATTTATAACTCGAATTGAGAGCAGCAAAAAAAGACATGACTTTTTGCAATCGGCCAAAAATTGGCATAGTTAGAGGATGGCAAAGTTGAGGTTTTTGCATAAATTTTGGAACCGTTTTTGAAAAATGTTTGGTCAAAATTGAAATTTTCCAAAGGCTGTATTTAGGACAATATTCTACCGATTGTCAAAGTTTTGACGAAGTTTTTATCGAATTTTTATCTACTTTTAAGTGCCATTCAAACTTTAGGAGATTGCAATGCTGGGGATTTTTGAAAAAATTTTGAAAATCTGTATAATTTGGGTCCAAACTCTGATTTTCGTTAGGCTGTATTTTAGACAAATTTTTTATCTAAGTCTTTTTTACATTTTTCCATAGTTTAAAATGCTATCAATAACTTGGAATTTAAAAAAAAATATCAAAGAAGCTAACTTCGGCTATGCCAAAGTTTGTATACCCTTGCAGCTCTTGACCATTACATTTTATTCTCTACAAAATTTTTTGTTTCTTAATCCAATAAAGAAATATTTTAAATACATTGGCCGGGGGCAGCCAATCGCCAAATAGTAGACAATGTAGCGATTGATATTCATATTTACACACACACAATCGCAATTTTGACACATATATGTGCTTCACTGCTTATGCGTGCACTGCTTATGGCAGCAGTACTGCTGCATACTGCTGCTGCCATAAGCAGTGCACGCTATATAGGCAAATTTTATATCGTCGAAATCAGGCGTTATGTTTATCCGATTGTTTTGAAATTCACGCATATGACGTAATCCCTTTTTATTTATGTACGTAATCAGTTTGGATAAGATTGTTCAAAAAATAGAGAAGTTATTCGCATTTAACGATTGTATTTGTATGGCAGCTATATGATATAGTTGTCCGATCTTATTCAAAATCGCAGATGTGCATGTGGCTGTATAGAAAAGCTTATATACGAACTTTGAATGCCATAGCTCTAAAACTGTGGGACTAGATCGCGAAGCACCAGACAGACAGACGGACAGACGGACAGACGGACAGAAGGACAGACGGACAGACGGACAGACGGACAGACGGACATGGCTATATCAACTCGTCTTCTCTTGCTGATCAAGAATATATATACTTTATGGGGTCGGAAACGATCCCTTCTCTGCGTTACAAACATCTGACCAATTTTATAATACCCTCTGCAAGGGTATAAAAAAAAAGGAAGTAAGTCGCCGGGCCGACTTTGATATACCATGCAACAGGTGAAAAGATATATATCAAGTTTCTGTCAAATGCTATCTCGCTCAGTCTTACACTCTGGACACGAGCACTTTAGCGCCCCCCGACCAAATCGGTGATATCCAGCATATTTCGATACAATAAATATATATTTGAAAATCGAATTTATCAAATTTCTACATGCCAAGTTTGGCAGCTCTAGCTCTTATAGTCTCCGAGATCTCGATGATCCTACACGAACAGACGGACATGTCTCAATCGACTCGGCTATAATACTGATCATGAATATATATACTTTATAGGGTCGGAAAAGCTTCCTTCTCCCTGTTACATACATTTTGGCGACTTAAATATACCATTTCATCCTATGGATGCATGGTATAAAAATTTATACTCGATTTTTTTTTGACATTTTTTTCCAAAATCGGGCCAGTTTCGCTTTTTAAAATTAGTAATTTTCGGTTTGCCAAAGTCAAAAGAAAAAAACTATGTTTTTTCCCTCGCACGAATTTTCGTTAAGTGCATTAAGGCGTAATTCTCTCTGAAGAAACATTTTATCATTTCACCTGGATTGATTTTTTCAGATAGGTCGCTGCCACTTGGCAGACCTCCCGACTGACAGGCAACGTGCCGACTGTCGTTTGCCTTAAGCAGCATCAAAAAAGCAAAAAGAAAAAAAAAACCCCATCCCACCGGGAGTCAAAGAGCAGTAGCTGAGAGACAGCTCCTGACAAACTGTACCATGGAATCATGTATTCATATGTATGTGCATATGTATGTATACCGACATCAAGCACTGTCTGCCACACTTCGCAGCAGCACGGTGAACATGGCGTATGCATAATTTAGTATTTGAATGTGAGCCATGATGATGGAAGAGGGAGTTGAGTTAAAGTTTTTATACACCTATTCTCTTTTTGGGGGGCTTACTTAAATAGTTTTGTTTAGACTTGTTAAAAAGCCCATTTCTACCACAACACTCATGTAATTAAGTATCTAAGGGGAACAGCAGCAGCTGGCATAACTGTGAAATATTTATCCAATTAATTTCTACCTGGTTGAAAAGCAATTTATTGCAACATTTTCAACATGCCTTTCCTTTCCTTTACTTCTTCTCGCATATTTTCACTTGGCTTGTTTGCTTTCGCCTCGCTTATATCTTATTTCACTAGACTCGACTCTCCCACTATCTTCCGCCGTATATCTCCTTTTCCCTGTGCTTATCCTTTCAACAGCTGCAGTTGCCCTTGGGTTGTAATTTCAGTTGCAGTTTTCTTTGCTCTTTGATTGCTGCCCTTACACCTCCTCCTCCTCCCGTACTAAACGCCTCAATTATAGACTCGGCCAGGCAGACAGCCGACAGTCAGACATCCAAGGAACGCGAAACGCATCTGCCGCGACAGGCAAACATTTTTCTATGTGGAAAAGGGAATTCTAAAAGCGGAAAAATGTGAAAAAGTGGTTATAACTCCGCGAATAAGTGTATATATATATTTCTATATATATATATATAGATAAATAGATATCCTGCAGTCAACTCTGTTGTATGCCCTGCAATTGAGCATTAGGTAAATAGTTAGTTACATTTCGCATTTGATTGGTAATCATGCCAGCTGCCCAGAAGCTATGGAATCTTACCAGCTTGCAGTAAATATATACACATATATTTGTCTGAGTTATAAAATCATTCTCAATTTCTCTATAAATTTTATGAAAGTATTAATCAAGCATTCAAACAATCAGCATAACAATAAGTAAATATTATCAATACTGAGGAAAGCTCTTCTATTTGTTTATTTAGATAAACAGATGGATTATGATGTGTAACTCCTTCAATATTTAATAAATTTATTCCCCTTTAGATCTATTCATGTATTTGTTTTGGACCAGAAGGGTTTTACATATACATACTATTATCGAAATCAATAATGTCAAAAACTTTGGTTATCCTTCAAATTAAATATTCAGCTTATAAACTTCATTTCACTATATTAAACTTCGTGTTGTTACTAAATTTATATTCATATTCAAGCTTAGCTTGGACAGCGTTTTGGGATGAGCAGCCTTTGACATTTTTACATTTTCCTTGGGTCAGCTACATTTAAAGTTCCTTCGTTTTTAACTCTGTTTAATAGTGTTTTTGAAAACAAACTAGATTTAAAGAGTTTCCCATTTTATTCCTTACATTATCATAAACGTTTTTATATACCAAATAAATCAATTATCAATATTAAATTATTTCATCTCAAATAAGGAGTTGTCTTAGAGGAATGTGCAATAATCTTATTAAATTTAAATAAAATGTAATGCGAAACCTTCAATGACACGTGTTAAATGTGCATTCCGTTTTGCTTTAACCTTTGCCCTCCATCAAATAGGTGATGAAACTGTATCTATTCGCTTGTTATTGTGACCTTCTGCCATCCGGACATTGATGAGTCATCGAAAGGAAATCGACAGAATTGGTTTATTGTTTAAGCCTGGGCAATTCATATAAATAGGGTTTTCCAATTGGCTTCGTTGAGTTGAACTGGTTTTCGGTTGTTATTTAATGCATTTTTCAACAGAAAGTGACTTCGATTAGCTTGCTAAAAAATTCATTAAAAACTTTTAGCTGCCAAGATAGTGGAGCTGACGCTGAATAGCTCCGGCTACCGGCTACACGGTTCGGGTTGAATATTTTATAAACTGTCGTTAGTGAGCATGCCATGCCACTCCCTCTCCTTTGCCCAGCATTCGCTATTCTTTACACAAATTGTTGCAAGAAACAAGAAAAAAAGTGGAAGAAAAATATATAAGAAAAATGAAAAAGAAGTAAACGTGCAAGAAAAAAAATCACTCGACCAGACCGAGAGTTGCAATCTCCAAGAGAAGAGAGATTGAGTCTGGCAAGACGAGGGGGGGCAGGGGAGGATTCTAGTTGAGCCGAGAGTTGGGGTTGTGTTTGTGTTGATGGCGACGTCTAAGCCCCCAGGGCGAAAGCAAGTACGTGAACGTTTCGGCCAAGATGGATGACAAAATGTTTGGCCAAAGTATTTATCGGTGTGGGAGTTGAATAGAAGAAATATATAGGATGGGGGAGAGAGAGAGAGAGAGAGAGAGTTATAGGTCAGGCAGTTGCAGTTGTCAGGTGCAAACGTGAGCCAGCTTAGAAAATTGCCAATGTGGAAATCAATTTCATCAATTTTCTCTTTCTCTTATTACCCCATGGGCAGACAGGGCACTAGGTTCAAAAGAGCAAAACTTGGAATATTGTGTGAAAGACGATAGGGGACTGAGCGAGAGAGAGATGTGCATAGACTTTGAATAGTTTTCAAGGTTATTGAAGATTAAACGTTGAAAAACTGATAGTATTACAACCAAAATCCAATGCTAATTGACTCCCAACTACTGAAAAAGAAATTAGCCGATCGCTCGCATACCAAGAATACAAATGTGTAATTTTTATTTATCATATAAAGACTCTAGATTGCTTTTCCATTTCTTGGTTGCATGCAATTGCAAGTTAACAGCGCAACGGGCTTAATGGGCGCCGCGCAAGGCATGGAAGCCGCGTTTTATGACCTCAGATCAGTGGAAATTTAAACCATTAGATGGAGGGCATCTAAAAGTCGCCTTTTTGCTTTTGTAGACCAAGTTTTTACTTGGATTTTATCTAGTTTATGTTTGGCGGTTTCATTTTTTTCAATTTGTAAATAAGATTTCATTGTCAGCAAAGTTTGTTTGGCATTTTGCAGAAATTATTAGGCAAAATAATGAGATGGGCCAAGACCCGCAGTTGATAACCAAAACCAATGCTTACACAGCACTCGCCCCCACTCCCCATATTTGGAACCCTTAGCAATGACCTAATAAATCCATTTTATGTCTTGCCTTGGCGCCGCCTTCAGTTCGTCTGGCAAATGGAAATGGAAATGCCAGCAGCATCGCCGCCCCTCGCTATTCGATTCATATTCAAATTCAAATTGTGGGCGTGGCATGACCATTTATTGTCTGGGCCATTAGCTGCACTAATGATCCGATCCATTCAGCTGGCGAAGGCACAGCAGGATGGGGAGTATATAGGAGGTGCTGAGAGCTGGAGGACAAAAAGAAAAGTCGGCCCATATTTAGCTAGCAGTCAGAATGCAGACCTAGACACACTCACCCACTCAAACCCACACCCACATCCACTCAGACACACACACACACACACACAAAGCCCTCGTGCACACAGACAGACAAACAGGCATACATTGGTATTGTCAATATGCTTAATGGATTTTCAAATATTTAAACAGCATCGACTATTGAGAACTGCGGTTACCCTTTACATTTAGTCGAGTAACTGACTCTGACTTGGACTTCTCGTGCTTCTTCCTCATGTTGATTGCCTGCTAAATGCATTTAAGAACATTTACACATTTTATAAATGCAAATAAATCGAAGATTATTACATCCTCCTGATGTCCAAGCAGTTCGCAAGGAGTAGAGTAATGCTCCATCAATGTCCATTTGTTTGCCAATCCATTGGCTAATTGATACTAACTGGGTCATGCATAGGAGGATTAATCTTCATCCACATATATTACACTATGTTGCTAAAAGAATGTGTACTTTGCATTAAATTTGAATTCGAGTTTTGTATTAGATTCAGTTTTTAGAAAAGCAAAAGCAAAAGTTAACTTAAATGATTGTGAAACATATATAAAATGCAACAAATGGCTAAGCTAAACAATGTAAGTTATGGCAAATATATTCAAAAAATGTTTCAGATACAGTTTTTGGGGTGTAGAAAAATGTATGATTTTTGTGTAATGGTTCTGAAAAGTCTCAAGACTTATGGGAGACTCCGCACCCACCTGATTCCTAGCAAACAACTCTTATTCCTAGTCAGCCTGGGCACTAGACCAGTGCTTTTTGATTGGGAACTATATCAATGCTCTTCATCGCACTCGAACCAAATTGCGGGGTGTTAACTTGGTCGGTCATCAACTTACAACTTACATAGAACATTGTTTTGCATATGAAGAAAAACTTAACATAGTGCCCATAAAAATGCATTTTTAAATTAAACTCAAGCGTTCGTTACTTAGCAAAATGATTGCCAGCCAACAATTACGTATACGCAGGGTGTGCAGCTAGACTAGCAATATTCGGGATAAGCATGAGAATGAACATTATAATCATTATTTTTTATGAAAAAGGGAATAATAAAAATCGATATTAATTCTTATTTGTAATTCAAAGTATTTTTGGAACAGTTTAGTACTAGCTCAAAAAAAATAGGTAAAACTGAAATGATTAATTTCATTAATTCCTTTGAAAAACTTTCACAAACGAATTTCTTTTTTATTTGACTATTACACAAATAATAAAATTTAAAATATTACAAAAATTTAACTCGTTTCAGTAATTTGTTGTGGCGCATTTCTGTCGCGAGTTGTTAACTTTTGCATACTTTCAATTTGTTTTTTGTTTTTTTTTTTTTTGCTTTCCGCTTTGTCTCGTTTCCGTTTGCTGAATTGTTAAATGCATTTTGACATTTAAATGAACACGAATTCATATAAATATGCATTTTATTTTATTTCAATTTAAAGTTTTAATGAGTTTTCCCATTGTGCCCTAATGCCTTACGTATAAATCTGTGTGCAACTGTGTGTGTGTGTGTGTGTGTAAAGGGCTGCCAACTCGCTTTTGCGGCTTGGCAGTTGTTTCGCTCGCCCAGTTTATTTATGAACTTTTTCTGTTGCGCCGATTATTTTTTGGCAGAGGTTTTATTTAAACAATTCTTTCTCCTTTTTTATTTTGCTTTTTGGTTTTTGTTTGTTTCTTGCGGAGATTTGAACAAATTTTAAATTAATTTGCAAATAAATTCAATTTAAATGCAGCTTAGTTGTTATTTTTGCCTCTACTCCTCTGCTCCATGGTTGCAACTAATTGCAATTCCGTGCAACTTTTATATATGATTTTTGGAGTGTGGAATGTAGTAAATATTTTGGTAATTGGTTTATTTATTTATTTTTTATTTTTGGCAATACAAATCCTACGGCTCGGGGCTAATCTACATAAGAGTTATTTGAACAACGGCATGCGAAAATTAATAACAATTGCACACAATATCTGTTCCAAATGGCTAACAATGAACAAACTGGCCAATAAGTACGTCTAAAAAGGACCATGTCCACTTTTTGTCAATGTGTCACTCACAGAGAAAGGAAGCCATTGTTAAATAAAAGAGAGAGAGAGAGCCAGAGATGGGAACTCCCGCTGACAGACATATCGATAAATACAAAATGGCCGAAGGGCCTTACGAGACATTAATGAGCATTTTGCAATTTGGTCGTCGCAATTTGTTCTGTCACTCATCTTGTGGCCATTGTTACTTTCTGATTGCATTGTTGGTTATTTGAAATTTTTAGTTCCAGCGAACAAAGAAAGTTCTATACAAATTCAAAAATAAATCATTTCTGTAATTTTTTTTAACCATCAACTTTAATTTTGGTTTAAAGAAAAAGAGTTATATATTTAAAACATACTCATGAAGTTGTCTCCGTAGCTATTCTTGTTTCCCATATTATCTATAAGTCCCTGACACATTCAACGGAAAAGTTTCGTTTACATGACGATTGAGTTACATAAGGTAAAGATAAGTACATAGTAATAATCAAAAAGACCTCAATTAAAATTGCAATTAAGTGTACTTCACTCGTTGACCGACCGTCTGCCTTTTGGAAGAACAATGAGCTTGAAAGAAATTAATTTATTTCAATTGAATTGATTATAATTTATATCATTATTGTATAAACAAATACAATAAAGTAAAAGAGTCGTCGCATCGACTACGGTATACCCTGCATGAAGGGAAAATGACAAGATCAAATTATGAAGAAATGCCTTTCACATTGTCACAAAAGTACTACAACTCATCTAGCGAATTTCTTAGACTTTTTGGTGCATTCAGTATACTGAATTCTAATTCCGAATGGTATAAAGAATAGAACACAGACAAGCTTCTATACGTTTTGAATGTACACAGTCTACAGAGAAAGATTCTGCACGACTTGATTCGAAATGCTTTCTTTGTATATCCTTTCTATTTTGATTCGGATTTTAGAATATGTGGTAAGAAAATACATTTTCCTAACATGTTTCTAGCGTGACAAAAATTATTGCAATAGCTAAAAAACTGGAAGGGAAAATAAGAAAATTTATATGACTTTTTCACACTATGGATGCAGGGTATGGAAAGCGCAGTGACGCGTGAAATTTGAATGCTATTTAAATAACATAAATTCGCATATGGAGAGACCACAGTCTGTGCCAATACATATGCATTTGTATATGTATTTATAATTATAATGATTGGCAAATTATTTGGATGATGATGTTATGGCCTAAGTAATTAATCACCAAATAATTTGGTAATTTTAATTTACTGTTACGAGAGCCACAAACAGTTCAATGAGCACACACACAGGCACACAGAAGAGCGAATGCAACAGAGCATGTGAGTGTGAAGGTGTGCATCTGTGTTCTATGCACCTTTAATTAAGATTTAGTATCCTGATGCCACCCATTCGATCAGCCCCGCCTTTATATAGATATATAACAACAATCTCCCCTCTCTCTTCTCTCTGCTTCTCTCTGTCTGCATCCCCTTTGACATTTTGTGTACGCAATTAAGCGACAATAAGCATTTAATACACATTTTCTCTCTAATTCACACACGCACACACACACCCAAACCAAACACCATCCATTTGTTTATATTCGCCTTTAATGTCACGTCGTCGTCTCCCCTCTAACGAAATAACAACAATTTGTTAGCTAATTTAAGGCCCCGAAAATGCCGCATTCTCATCTCAATGACCAACATTGCCCTGGCTATTTATTTGCACACACACATACCAACACACATGTTTGTATATGGCTGGCAATTAAAAAATTATCTGCGAGACGGGATCAGACATAAAATACACTGAAAAGTTAACATTTACCAACGATTTTTATGGTCATTCAAAAGTCGCTGCCCAGAACGTTGAATCTCAATTCAGAGTTATATTGGCCAGAATGGGTCGAATCCATTGAAACTTAAGTAAATGTCCAAATGAAACGCTCTAAAGGAAAACTATAATAATTGAAATAAAAACAGAAGTTGTTTTTAGGGGGCCATCTGTTTAAAGTGAGAAAATAAATTTCAAATTATGCTTGGTTAGTACTTAAAGAATGTATTTTGTTTTTTAGAAAAATCATCTATACATTTTGTTAAAGAAATAATAATCAAATGTTATTTCGTTTAAACTTATGAATTTTGTTTAAAAAGTATTTAGGTATTTTATTTTTTAATAATTTCTACAGCGAACAAACGTAATAAGCAGCAACTGCCCTCACCTTGAACACTAGAGTTTTTCTCTATGCGAAAATTGAGTATCAAAAACCTAAAAGACGGAACCTAAAATATTTTTCTTTGTATTTTAAAATAATATTTAGCAATTGTAAAAAGGCAAAAAAATAAAAAAAATCTTCCGACAGCCCGTCATCTCCTTTTACCATGACAAGTTGGGATTCTCCTTTGCGAAAATAGCTTCGGGTCGTCTTCTTATATGTATATCTTCCTTCCTAATTTCAATGTCTAAATACATTTCATTAATTTAATGTCCATGAAGTGTAATAAATTTTCTTACATAATTTGTCTTTTGCGGAGTGGCGATGAAGTGTATGTGTGTGTGTGTGTGTGTGGGGGGGGGGGGGGGCACACAAAACTTGCATCAGATTAGTAATTATGTAATGCTGTATACACGCACAACCCAATCCCATAAATCCGCGCATAAATACAAATTACACAAGGATTCACCCACACAGAACTAAAGGGACCTCTCTCGGCAATATCAATTTACTTTCGACAGTCAAAGGTTAAATAAAAGTTCATGCATAATGAAACTGTGTTGTTTTTTTTTTCATTGAGCTCATTACTTATGTTTTATGACATCGAGGACTTTGGCATTTTGATATGGAAGCCATTTAAGGAGACTAGGATAATGCTTGGGTATTAGCTTGCCACGGATAGGAAGCAAAGTTTTAATGCATTTTCACTAATGAACTTGTTACCTTTCTGTTTTTCCCATTCATTACAGACAATCATACGCGAAATGAATCGCCTGGGCATGATGGTTGATCTCTCACACGTCTCCAAGGGCACCATGCGCGATGCTCTGGAGGTTAGCGAAGCTCCTGTGATATTCTCACACTCTTCGGCCTATGAATTGTGTAACACAAGTCGCAATGTTCAGGACGACATCCTGGAGTCATTGGCCAAAAACGGCGGCCTCGTGATGGTCAACTTCTATTCCAAATTTTTATCATGCAGCGACAATTCAACCGTTCATGATGCAGTTGGTAAGTAATTAGAATATTATTTCATTATTATTTATTTTTTCCCACACTGCCAACTAATTTACATGTATTGTATTAACCATTTTCGTAACTTTATTAGGCAAACATTAAGTAGGTAATTCCCCATAACCATTTACCTGATACCACAATCAAGTTTTTTTATTTTGATTAAGTATCCAATGGGAAGTCGTACATCGAACCATTGATAGAAGACAAAAATTAATTTTTCACATTCAAATCAATAACCCGTAGACACCTTCTGCGGTGTGATCCTTAAAAGAATATAGATGTTTTTATCCTTTTTAAGATAGTATCATGACTCTCAGCTATTTTCCTTTGTTTCCTGAGTTGGAAAAGAGTTGTGGCATGACTTATTTGTCATCAAAAGACTTTCGTTTCAGTGAAGCAAACGATTTACCTAAAAAATTATACCTCTATTTTATACCTCTATATAATAGATTGAACATTATTTAAAATATCGTTTATGGGTATAGGAAGAGCGATTAGTCTTTTACGATATCTTTAGGTGAGAGAAATTTTCGAATGAGCTACTACTTATATATAAAAATTCATGAGACATCTTCTTAAAATTCGCGGTAGGACAAAAGGCAATAGAACAATTTAGTTCGTAGTTTTGCTATTAATTATTGGACTATATTAAATGGACTATAATTAGGCAAGCAACTTTCATATAATTCAGAGACATGGTGTCAGTTTTTAAGAAAAAAAACAATTTATTATAATAACTAATAATAAGAAGGATAAACCGTAAGATGCCATAACCAGACTTTGTAACCTTTAACTGTCAACGAAATTCAACGTCCGGTCTACGGAACGTTACGTCAAGAATAAAGAAGCAAGTCCTCCTTAGATACATAGTTGCTAACCATTAAAACCATCTTTGCAAGACTCTCATTCATGGTTCCTTCTCTTGCTTGAAAATCAATCAAAACCACTGACTTTGCCGCTGTCTTTTGTGGCCCTGATTGTTAGTCTATTGTTTCAGTTACATAGTTCATTATTGCCTCTCCCCCCTTTTTCTCTCTTTATTCTGATTGAGATTCCTTTTGGGTGGTTTTTTTGTTTCTTTGCTTTGGACACGCCATCAAAATGGGTCTCGTAATCACTTCCTGTTTCGCTGACTTCATTTTTACCCCAATGCACAGTGGTCGAATTGTAAAATCTAATGCACAATAACAAAATATTCAACTTGAGAATATTTTTACAAACTTACATTCAAATGATATTTATTCAGATTTTTATCCATTCGTGAAAACATTCTGCCGCCGTTTAAAATAATTCAATTTTTGATAAAAAGAAAGTCTTGACACAAATATTAATGACACAATAATAATAATTATATAATTATTTTACATTAAATCGTTTAGACCAATTTTTCTCGGCTTTCGTTAGCCTACGTTTTTGACTACCGAATTTTCCACGTTAATCTTTCTAATATATTATTTTATATTATTATTGCTACTAAACTGGTAAATTCTCAGTTCTCAAGTGTCTATTAAACCTGTTCTTTAAAGTAACAAAAAAATACTTAGAATATTAGACATGAAATTGAAAAAATATAAATATAAAAACACTAAAATTTTGTACTTTTTGAATGTAATTAAACCTTCGGTATTCGGTAAACTCTGGTAATGATGCTTTGCCCATATTTTTTCGCTTCATTCAGTTGTAATTCTCAACCAGTTTTAGCGTTAAAGATATGGTATTGCAATGGCAATCTGGATCTATCTGCAGATGATAGACTTTAGTGGTTCTTAAAATAGCTTTACAGACAATCTAATTGGTAAAATTGACCTTAAGTCGGCTAATGGTTGGATATTTCTTCAGTTTACCAAAATTTGTTGGTTTATAAACATAAATAATGGAATTCCCCATCAAATATTACTAATTCATTTTCTAAGATTGGGCCAATTGACCACTGTGAAACACTTTCTTTGATGCATAGTGTGTTGTACCTATATCTACATAATGGAATATTGCGATGAAGTTGTCTAATGCCATGTGATTTCACTCTCTCTCTCTCTCTCTCTTTTTCTCTTTTCATGCTCTATTGTTCTGGACGACACATTTCAAATTCGGAAAATTTTAATAACGCTGGATTATGGCAACAACAATAATAACCAAAACAACAACGACAATGCTCACTTAACAATGGCCCTTAATGAACTTAACAACAATTCTGGTATCCGATATCCTGCTCCTCCTCCTCCTCCTCGTCCTCCTCGTCCTCCTCCTCCGCCTTGTTGACCAACACAAACACAGCGCATATTAATCACATTAAGCGCGTAGCTGGCATCGATCACGTTGGCCTGGGAGCCGGCTACGACGGCATTAATTAGTAAGTAAAAGTCATTTATTTCACTTAAATGCGCATTTTCGCCGGCCACACGGACTCTCCACACGGTTTACAGAGTATACCAAAATAATAATAAAAATAACCGACATGAAAAGGCTACTGTGCAGGTGGCCTTTCCTTTACATACTTATACACACACACACACACAGACACACACACACACAGACACACACACTGTATATATATTTTTTAAAAGTTATTAATTGATTCTATTTAAGTCGTGGGTCTTAAACAGTGGCATATTGTGAAAGGTGGAGCCATCGGCATCAATTTACCACTCATTATGGCCACTTCTTTTCACTACTCTGCCAAAAAACGAGAACGAAAGAGGGCAGATTCCTTACTTTATCCTTTTCACTTTGCTTCCTTGTAATGAGAGTCAAAATTAACTTGCCACAGATTTATTATATTCATTGTTAATTTCGAAAAAATGTTCATTTATAAACTCCTTATAATAATTTTTTCGGTTTTAACCAAGTAGGAATAGTTTTTAAAATAGAATAGCTAAAATTGTTTTTTAGAATCATTTTTATACAATTTTTTAAAATTATATTAAAGTTAATTTGTGTATCCCATAAGACGAAAGTGTATATTTAAGTCGTCAAAATCTATATAAAAAGCAGATGGAAACATTTCCGACCCTATTTATACTTGATAAGGAATGTAGATTTTTGTTTGTATGCTAGTCAAATTTGATTCGCTCCTGCAATTCGAAAAATGTAACGCATCGTGTTCTAATTTAATACATCGAAATGTATGATCTATAACTTGCAGTCCGTAAAATTTCATAAAAATCGGAATAGAAATGGCCGATCTATGCGCAAAAACGATTTTCACCAAGGCAGATTTGGCCGACAGGTGCGCTGATGTGTGGATAGGAGTGAATGAGATATCATGCGTTGTAGAATATAAAGAGAATGGTTTAGATAAATTTGTCCTAATGAATTTTAAGTAGCTTTCGCACTGCATGAAGAGCACACTCAAGTCGGTGCGACGACTTACTTTATTTATTTTTAAATATCTAAAACTGTTCAAAGTTTTTGTTTTGGATTTTGTTTGTTAATTGTTTGTTTGTGGTCAGAAGCGTTGAGCCAAATGTTGTTATTATTTTGTAATTATTTCTTAAGAAGTCAAAAAACACACTTTTCCTTGCTTTTCTTGTAAAACTTTTTCCTTTAATGAGTTGTGGGAAAAAAGTTGATTTATTTCTTATTTATCGATGTTTATATTATTTATTATTTCTTTATTGAAATTCTCGGAATCTTTTTACCAAAATTCCACTGAGAGGCGAAAAAAGCAAGGACTTACTTTTAAATCTTTCTCGTTGCCTTCTCTTTAGAATACAATATCTTTGTTAAGTTTTGGATTCAGAATGCATCGGTTCCTACATGTCATAAGGATATTTCAAAAAGTAATTTTAAATACACTTACCTTATTATTTCACACTACAAAGCATTTCCCATTAACATAATTACCAATACATTATAAGATGATTTGTATGCACCTAAAAGATAGATTTCCATTTTACAGACTTTTGAGTGTCAATTTCATGAGGTATCATTAAAAAACGCACCTATTCACTTTTGAAAATTCATGAATGGTTATGGATATCCACATCTGAACATATAAAAGTCGTTAGAAAGGTGTAAAAGACCTAAGTACAATATAACCGACTTGATATATTCCATTTTATCTAAATTTCTTGAATAACTCAAATAGTAAGTTTCTCTATAAAAAAAAGCAAATTTAAATATATGGAACGTAATACTATTTCTAACCATACACCTTCATCATTCTTAGGCCTAATCAGTTGAAAATTTACCATCAGATTGTCATCAATTATAATCAAATTCCGCACAACGGCATGAGCCGAAATATCATGGACTTCATTAACCCAAATTTGCAGCCTTCATTAGTCCCTCCAAACAACAAGACAGCAAATATTGGCTATATGCAGCAACTGCAGCTGCAACTGTCCCCGCCATCCGACGATGCATTATTATAATAATTATTATCGTGATGTTGGGGGACAACGAATTTGCATAGATTTCCGATTGATTGCCTCATGGACACGTAGGACAAATAAACAAATGTTTTGCTCGAAAATTTTGATAAAACTCCTTTCGTTCCCACAAATATGTGTCCAGCTCCCCATCATCATCATCATCATAAATCCCTCTCCCCATCCTCATGCCTCCTCATCATGAGCATGGCGTGTTTTTCAATTAAATATTTTTACTACATATCGTACACATGCCACATTGTTGCTAGAATTTTGTAGCATATGAAAATTTTCCACAATTTTCATGTAAATCAATTTCCAGCGAAATGAACTTCATTTTACTGGTTTTGGTTTTTGGATGGGTTTTTTGGGTTTTGGTTAGCAAACCAGCACCCAGGGTGAACAAAAAAAAGTACCAGAAACAACATTCGAAAAACAACAAGAAAACTGAAATTGCATGTATGAATATTTGTTCAGGCCACTCCCAAAAGGACGTGCGTCAGGGGGCAAGTTAGGAGCGTGGACACAATAAATAATCTAAAATTCTATAAAATTACAAAGTGTCAAATGGTTGTGTGTCGGTGCACTCGAAACCACACACACATGCTTATAGAGTAATCCTATACCCTAACTAAAAGAAAAGGACTATACAAATAATTTTAAACTCATTCTACCATGAAGAATAGTGAATAAAAAGTTCCTCCTGATATAAACATTTCAGCGCTATTTCAGCCACCAAATCATAGACTATCGATGAGAGCCATTCGTAGTAGATTTTGTAAATATCTTAAATCTTGACAATTTTTAGATCAGTCGAACTATCAATTTCTAAATACAAGTTCCTCAAGTTCCTGTTTTCCATATCATTGCATTGAATTTGATTCTGACTTCATTGCTAGTTCGTGTTAGCTTAATCATTATCATTTGGTACAGAGTATTTCTAAGTCGGTATCCGTTATTTTGCAAACAAAAAATTAATGAATTTTTAAATATTATTGTCGAATTCAATTATTAAACTGATGAATAGATACCTATTAATGATACTGCCAACTGTAATTATAATCGGCCAATTGAATCAAGTTGTAAAAAATTATCTTAGTATGTAAAACTTTATCGAAATAATCGCCCAAGGGCATTCGAAAATCCATTCACACAAACTATTACAAACACAGTCCATGACTGACACCTGACATTAACTTGCAGGCTTTTTGGTTAAAACCTTTTCCATTTTTTTCCCCAATTTCAGTTATTTAATTAAATTGGCATTGCGATTATTGTGATAAATTGTGTGTGTAGAATTGTGAATTGAATGTTAAGTTCTGGCCAGCCGCAAGCCACAAAATGAGTGCTATTAATTTGTTGGAAAAACAATTTTCAAATATGGAATAGGAAGCCCAGCAATTCAATGGAAGGCACAACAATGCTGTTGACCAGAAATTAGGAATAGTCAAGGCAAATGACATAAATTGTTTTTGTTATGGCACTCTTATTTTGAAAAATGATTTCAATCTGAAGGAGGCTTGAAATATTTCATTAACTGCCCATAATATACAGGGTGTTTATGGCAACGAAATAAAGTTTGAGATGTGATGGAGAATGGGAAATCTTGGGAGTAAATTTTTTAAGGGTAACAAATGTCAGTGTCAGTAATCTCTTTGAAGAAAATTTAGACCTCTGATGAAGAACTAAAAAATAGCTTAAGAAAATTAAATGATCATAATCATTAAATTCAATTTCGTAGCATACAAATAAATTGGTTAAGAATTACATAAATATTATATAATGAATTAATGCACATTTTTGTTCACCCTGTATTGTCGATATATATTTATTCGTTTATATGCCATGGAGAGGCATTTGTGAATGTCATTTAAATCCTGTTGTTCTAAAACGACTACAAATAAAAGTAAATTATTATTTATTTGTTGTACAATATAAATGCCTGTTCATAAAATATGATTACCGAGCACTTGAAGCGTGGACTAGAAATGTTTATTTATTATTTATTTTCCTTTGTGTTATTTATTATTTATTTGTTTTTTGTGGTCTTTTGCATAGTTTGCGACTTGCTTTGGAACTGAAAATGGAGAGTCGACCAGAGTGCTCCCTCTGGCTTTGACTTGTGCATACAAACATACATATATACGTACAACTTAATTTATTTTTTATGACATTTTTGCACCAATTACCAAAAATTGAATTAAATTGTGCAGAACGTTGGTCAAAACTGTTGAAAGAAGGGATTGGAAAAGAATACATACACATTTACCATGCCTTCAAGGAGAAAACAATTCATTTTGGCTACGAGTATTTAAGAGCTTCAGTAATTTAAGTTCTTAATGTTAAGTAATGTAAAATATTGTATTTTAAATACATAATATTTATTTTCGTTCGTTTTTCTGTCATCCCATCATCTTTACCACAAAGTTTCGTATGCTTTCCGTTTTCGATATTAGGTTTTTTTAGTTTTAGGTTGTTAAAACTCTGATTCTGATTTTGTTCCATTTTAATCATTAATCACCTTGTTTCTTGCTAATTAATAATATATTATGCCCAAATTGGATCCTGTTCTCTCATTTTTCTCCTGTAGGATATATTCTTATGTTTGTTTCTCATTTTTATCGTCCATTCTATCGAAGATTTTCATCTTGTTTTTTAAATCTTAATATTCGTAGAGACCATTCTTAGAATCTTTAACGTGCAGTCTTCCATTTTTCGCATCTTCCTCACCTCTTTACATCTTATTATTATCTACGTTAATCTCATAATCTATAACTCTATTTCTCCATTATCATATCCTTAACAACGGTCAAGAAATTCAACCATAAAACATTGGGTAATAGGTGGCGCCATAGAGCTACTACCTAATAGAAGTGTAGGACACAAGGAGATAAGCATTTAGATTGCTTGCCAAAGGACATAATCAGCTCTCCCTACTTCTTATAAAATGTCTCGAAGCAAAGTGACTTTATCGTAAATTTTATTAACAAATTGTTTCTTGTTTCTCCTCATTGCAGTACACCAAAAGGACTGGAGGATGTGTCCTCGTATCCGACATTATTTGCTGAACTTTTGGGAGGCGGTTGGACCATCGATGAGCTAACCAAATTGGCCGGAGGCAATTTTCTGCGTGTTATGCAACAGGTGGAAAAACTGCGAGACGATAAAAAGGCTGCTGGGATCAAACCCTTTGAAGATCATCCAAATTTCCGCACTGACGATCCATACAATTGTACTTCCAGCTAATTACATTTTGGCCCCAAACTAGCAGAGGTTGTACAGTAGGCCAGATAAACCAGAAAACTGAAACTGGAACTGGGACTGGGACTGGAGCATATATGCAACGAAAGAAACTCCATTTGCTGCATAGAAAAAATATATAGGAAATATTTATTACATGATAAACTATATATATAGTTAAGATTCTTAAGTGGCCTAGCTAAGATTTATATAAGCTTTACAAGATTATCTACACACTAAAATAGTAGGTATATAAATCCAATTTATGGCTAAATCCAATTTGGTTATTCTGTTACAAATACGAATTTCTTTCCTCGTTTTCTTGGTGACAATCCACAGACTGCCAAATCAGATTTCAGAAATATATCTAACCACCCACAAGAAAAAAGGAAATTTCCGAACACCTTTTTTAAACATTTCCTAATTTTTAATTTCAACAATAATTAATTGTTCCATATTTAACTGGACCAAGCGGTAATTCACAAATTTTATATATTATTCTAGTTCTGTTTTTGTAATGAAAACTACATATCAAGTTTAAAAAAAAAGAAGATATTAAATGAGAAACTTAATTATAATTAATTTTTCTTGCAGGCATAATTAATGCAAAATGTTTAAAAAATGGGAAAGCATACACTTAAATACGATATAAAACCAACATAAAATCAGATTTAAATAATTATAAATAAATATATACAAATATCTCATATATACCTACATTTACATATATGAGTAACTAAAGCATTAATTATAAATATAATTAAATATTTAGTTGAATTTTTAAGCAGTTTGTAAAACATTGCATAGCGTAACGAAAACTAAATTAGATCTTAAGATCAGTGGACTTGGCGGCACTTGGCATAAAAATACACTAGTTAGTATATAGACAAAATCGGATAAAGTCTTGTTCGAAAACTTTTCGAAAAGGTCATGAAGGGAGTCTAAATGTCTTTTTATTTGCCTCCAGTACTCAAATGATGGAAGGAATTTCAAAAAATGTAATTTCCGGACGAGTTTTGCGAGTTGATCTTCATGTAGGAAAATACACTACGATTCGTTTATTCAATTATTTGAAAGTGGTTTAAAGGAAGTTCAGTTTACTAAGTTCATTCCTTTTTTTTAAACCTAGCTAATTACTTCCTCCGATCATTGATTGATCTGATTTTGTTTCCAAAGGAGGATTAATTGTTTTTGAGTTGAGTGAATTTTGTCAGATTCATTAAGTTAAATTGTGACTAAAGTTGTGTACGTAGCTTATAAATCTGGCCTGTGTCAAAACTTCCTTTCAACAATCTTGTTTCTTTTCTTTTCTTCAATAAATCATTTTTAGAGACCCGAGGTTTTTATAGACCCTGTCTAAACACATACTTATTATATAATGTATTCGCTGAGTGCCTGCCCCAAAAGAATATTGTATAAATGATAAGTGAAACGTTAGGATATTGTATAACCGATATCACACATTATTCCCTTAAATTTCCACAACGCCAAACCCGATTTCCCCCTTCCTACACCCTTCTAAATACACACAAAACGAACCTTATATGAAAACGCTCTGTCAGTCTCTCTGTACCTTCTAAAAAAAACAAATAAAAAAGAAATAAAAACCTACAAATAAAAAATCTAGTCGAATCCATCGTAAATTAAGTAAATAAATATACAACAACTATATAACTTATAACTAAATTTAAGCCAATTCAATAATTGTATAAATTCAAAACACTCACACACACACACACAAAATTTTCTATATAGGGGGGAATAAAAAAAAACTATTGTTACGTTTTTTATAACGTATTTTATACGATTTTTGTATATGTACATAGCGTTTTTACCTTGAACCTAAAATCGTATTGCTCTAATTTATTTTCTAACCCGAAAAAATACCGAAAGATTGGTAACTTTACTTAAATATATTGAACGAAAGGAATGTTAGTGGCCAAGTTAGTTCTTAGATCTAATGTTTACGCCTATAAGGTGGAGCATGCAATATCTGTAAAGATTATAAATATATAGTATATATACACATATATAGAAATTGCATATAAACACACACTGAAACACGCAAGGGCGGATTACATGACACAATGTTCATTTGTTATTTTCAAAATGGTTTTTTGATTGTTATTAACTCTCACACTTACATTTACACCCACACACACCACACACACAAACACACACACACATAATGCATATACATATGTAAACCGAATTGTAGTTAAAACTTGAAAATGGTAAAATGTTTAGCAAATAAAATTCAATGAACAAAATGAGAAGCAGTGTATTAAAAACGAAATAAATAAAACTATTCAAATCGAATTTTTAATTCATTTTAATGGGAAACAGAATGACTATCCGTATATTAATATATATAGTTGTATATTAATATCGGTTTTAGAAAGGGATTTGGGTATAAAGCTACGATAAAAGATGACCTACAGCGGTTTATCGAGGTCATCACGAAAAATTCATGTAAGAGAGGAGAGCTCCAGCCTTTGTTCTTCTCATAACTGATTAAAATCTGTGTATATGAACCTGAAATTTTACTTTGGATAAAGGGCAAATAAAATTCATTATTTAGAAATCAACGAAAGCCTAAAGTTATGTCTCAAAATTGAAAAAGCACTGAATCTTATACTAAATGGACCCATTCAAAGTCATAACAAAAAAAGACTTCTTATACACTTTATTCTTGGATTAAACCTTGAATAAACTGTTGAAGACGGACGTCAATTTCTTAGGTTACAAGAAGAAAAGAACGAGTTTTTGTGAAATTTCACTTGGGATATGTTTTTACTCCTTCTAAACTGAAAGATCTTTATTAAATTTCTTCAAAAAAGACTTAAAACATTGCTGATAGATATTGTACTGAAATTAAATAAGAACTTTAAAAAGAAAACACAAATTCTAAAATGTAGAAACATTTTGTTTGGACGGGTTATTTAGGTCTAAATGCCAATTCTGGTTTTGGAAAGGTTTCAAAAATCTCCAGATGCCCCACTTTGGCACAGTGCCGCCATTAATTCCAATAACGGCCAACGGTCATAAGGCGTGTTAGATTGCTGTTAAATTAACAGAGCTAAATTAACGGTCTATTCAATGTCTAAAGAGCGGGAATATTTGTCTGAAAGTCGAATGGAACTTTATTGAAAATTAAATAAAGTGAAAAACAACTCGAAATATTAACAATAGTAAAGATGAATATGTTGATGCTAAAATTCTAGTAAAATTCCATGTTCGTTTGGATCAACAGTTGCTCCTCCAAGACCGCGAAGTGCTTATAAGAGTGAGCGAGATTGCATATGCAAAAGAAATTAAATATAAAAAACACATTTTTTTAAATTTTAAACAATTTTTCGCTTGTCGCAGATTTATAAATTAAAATAACTTAATTAATGAGTGACGGAAATATAAAGTGTATACAACTTTTTTTTTCAAAATGGCATACTTTAATGACTAAAACACTTTTCAACCAGTTTTACGCCAGCAGCTTATCGCAGTGGAGCTACATACGTGGAACAAAATTAACTAAATTTCAATTGGCCACGTGTCCATTTTCTTCGAAGCCCTTCTCTTAAAGAATTGATTCACATCCAATAACAGCTTAAAATACATCAAAACAGAGTTCTCCAAGTATAAATATAGAGCAAATTCTGAACTATACATAGAACAATTTCTTCAATTAATTTAGAACTGATGTTTATTTATTTATCTCTCCATCTTTTATACAATAAGCATGTTCATATAGTTGCTGATTATCGAATTTATTCGACTTTGATGACGTTTACTTATATTTGGGAGGCCGTTTTTGATTGCTTTCAACACCTAAAACAGATTTTATAATCGTATAAATGATTAGAACAGCATTTCAATCAAATAATTTACTCACCGTCTGGGAAATGGAAAATCGCTATAAGACACATCACTAGAAGACCTGCTCTATATATGTTGAGCGACATTTTTCAAATATCAATATCTACTTATTTAACTTGCTATTTATATCAGCTAAGTACATGATCATATTGTGTTATCCAACCGTTCTAAATGAAATTAGTAATGGAGCTAACTCATACTCATAATCAAGGGCGAATGGCAATTCATACGGCCGTTAGGCACACTTATAGATCATCGGCAAAAAAACTATAGGAACTTGCCTCCGCCCTGTGGAGTTTGTTGAGTAAGAGATGTATAAGGAGCTCAGACTTTGTTTGGTCAGTTTCATGGTCAAAAATCAACATATATAAGTAATATAATCCCCATTCATCAGTCTATCTCAGCAGTTGGTTGGCAGACTCCAAGCACAAAAATAATTCGTAATTTAGTACTCAAAAGTTAATCATTTATTTATGGCCACTAATTGAAACAGCAAACTAAGTAGATTAACTTGAATATTGCTAATACGTTAAGTATGTCAATTGATAATTACCGATATCGTTACGGTTTATGCGTGTCTGAGTATGCGTGATATAATAAGTTTCGATATTGCTTTGCATTTTGCTTTTGCATTTTTTGGTTTTGTTCTCCCGAAGTGTCCTTAACAATAGAGCACTCTGGGCGATGTTTGTCATATATCCACACCGATGCCATTGCTACCCTTATATGGCGGAGGCTTGGGACGAGCATAGAGACTGCCCCCAACCGAAGTACCACAGTCCAACTGATAGAAACTGTTACTAGGACTAGAAGAGAAAAGACACTGTAGTCATGGAACGACAAGAAATTCTTTTTGACGGGCAAACCTTTGAGATCGCATGCTAGTGTTGTCCAAAAGGAAATTGGGATCCTTGAGACTCTTTAGAGTGGTTATCGGTTGAGCTGTCTTGGTATCCGAGCATTGGACCATTTGCACCGTCGAAGACATGTCCAAATGGATGGAACTGCAAGAAATGACAATAGAAATTAGTCTAATCTATCTTAAGGGGGGTAAATGGAGCATAAAATAATTTTTTTAGGATTAACTAATAATTCACCTGTTCGAGCTGGTGACACTACTTGACTTTCGTCGACAAGACTCTTCACAGATGTGAAAAATATTTGCAAAGAAAAATTCCGAATGTGGATCATAACTACAGAAACAATAATTTTAACAAAAATAAGAAAAATAAATAAATTAATAGAAAATGATGTGTCTAATACCGACTCCAAACTCACAACTTCTCATGATGGAAGCAAAGTACAGCCGACAGCATGCCCACAAGGACGGCAAAGATCACTCCCGGTATGGCAAACGCAAAGGCGAACTCATCGATATAATTTCGCACCGGGACATCATCGCGGGATATGCCCATCCAACGATCTATTGGCTGACGCTGCTGCTCCTCATTCTGCTTGCCACTGTGATATAGTATTTCGGTGGGCGATTCCACTCCGACCATTTTGAAGGCACACCAATCCAGCTTGAATCCCACATTCTCGAAGATCTTCTGGACGGAAGTGCGTTTGTAGGTGCAAGTGGGTAGTTTATACAAGGGACGCACTTCCTCTTGCAGCTCCTGGAGACGTGGAGAAAACTGAGCAAAGCTGCCCACATGGACAATGACCCTAAGAACGATGGAATTAGTATGGGAATTTCTATGTGTCTCTTTTTCCAGCTTACCCTTCACGTTGCTGTGGACGAAGAGGTAATCTTCCGCCCATATTTACTGCCGACTCCATGAATATAACACTGAGATCCTCCTTACTGCCCGGCCATAGATCCTTGCGGAAAATGTTTCGCAGATTCTCAACTCTGCCGGGATCCATAAAATGCACCCAATTGAGATTATCAATTTTCATTTGCACCACATTGGGAGTGGGAAATTTGTGGGCCACAAACATCGAGATGACAACATGGCGGGTCTCATAGTTCTGGCGATTCAAGGCCACCACATCAAGGTGGACGGATCCGCCCGCTACGGTTTCGGGTGGAGTGCCATAAAGGAAGCCTGCATGATATTCATGACTGTACATATAACGTAGCCAACTGGGCAAGTCCGGATAGCTCTTCAACGAGGGACGATAGCGAAACTGTTCACTGATCACCTGATGGGTCCAATTGAACAATTGCGGTTCGATTTTGTATGTGAACAATTCGCCCACATTAGCCTGGAGGTGACCTGTGGTGTCCATGACAGCCTGGCAACAAGCAGCTAAGCCGGCAATTATTATCAGTTCCAAGTGCATTTTGGAATATAGTTTTAAGATTCACATTGACTAGAATTGGTTTTGACCTGGCTAAAATGAAAACTTTGTTTCTGGCTGCAGATACACACCAATCAATGGGTGAGCGAGAGGGAAATGCGGAGAGCGCACGCGCATTTTGAACGCTAGTGGTTGGCTATCAGCACACACCTGTTGGGTAAGGTCAGTTATGTTTATCTTAATTCTATATTTATTACTGATAACTATAATTTTAACCGACGAACGTAAATCAATTAAATAATAGGTCTAACGTGTTTTTCAAAGTATTACAGCTTTTTGAATATTATATTTCGCCCTGTGTATATAATTTTTACGGTCACACTATTCCATTTTTACTAGCGCCATCTAGTTTAAAAATCGATTTCGCTTCACCTTTTTGACTTGTGAAGTGTGAAACTCGGGTGCGAGACTTGTAAACAACATTATACCCTGAAAAAACAACTTATTTTTATGAAGAATTAATTTTTGTTTTTCATAAATTATTATTCCAATAGTCAGGACGATGTTATATCCCTTACTAGCGCAGACGTTTTCTAGAATAATAAATACATTTCACATCACGCTTGCAACTCTAAAAAACATCGATGTTTTGTTTTCGAACATATCGATACTATCGGATGTTTCCATCGACTTTTTGATCAGCTCTAGTAAAAAGTGACTAAAAAAAAACAATGAAAAAATAAATCAAATGAAATTAATAATAAAAGTTAATACAAATTAAAGAAATTTTGGAGGTGTTTGCAATTGCGAAGCCTCGTTGGTTGTTTCATGGCAACAGAGGAAAGGCCGGGAGCGACACCTGAGCTCTTGGCCCTGCGACCAGCAACAGGCACCGGAATTACGAGGAACTTATCGGGTTTGTTTACTATTGAAATATAAAAATGCTAAATTAACGGTATACGTATTTATCTGTAGTCCTCAAAGAGTTTTATTTTTATATTTCCTGACCAACAATTGTCTGGCACAAGGAGGAAGTTAGAAAGCTGCGACAATTTCACAGACAGGCAGGCGGCAAGGCCACAAACTTTTAATCAGAGGATATTAGAGGACACCTTGTTTCCCAGAGTACTGACATTCCTAAGAAACAACAACAGGCGGACCTTCATAACAAGGAGTCTCTAGATAGCTATTAAGGATCGAGTCCGTAGTTTTTCTATGATTAATATATGAAACTCCCAATCGGACGACTGCCAACAAAATATGTTTATAAATAAAGTAGACAATGAATAAATTGGCAAAGAATCAACAAGTACTACCAATCGAACTTTGAAGAATAAAAAAAATGTTGATAGGATTCAAAAAACCATTGTAATTGTAAGAATCTATATAGGATATGTGTAGGATGTGTAGTTCACTAATCTTTGTATTCACTATATTGTATATTTATTTATGTATTTCAAGATTCTATGAGAGATTATTTTTAATACCTTCGAATTGGTTAATATAAAGGGTTTGTTCAAAAAATTTCGGCAAAAGTTTCAGAAAAATAGATTTATTAAAGATTAATGCCATCCAAACGTATTTTTCAAAACTCTAAGGCTTTCTAGTAGACAGACACTTCTTTTTTTTATCTTCCCATGGTGTTTGCCTTTATGGTGGGATTTTATTGTTCTGTTCTGTAAGGTAGATGGGTAATCGTCGTGATGCTGTTTCCTATTATCCTTGTACATTTGGCGAATTATTCCCAATGTTTCTACACCCGATTTGCCCAACATTAAATTTAATGCCACCTTTAATACCCTTTTATCTTATAGATCGTCATCAGATCCTTCGCCACTCCGCCCGAGATTTAACTTATAATGATTTCTATTGGCAATACATGCAACCCAATTGGCCCGTCATTATCACGGAAGTGTCAAATGATTGGGAATGCCAGAATTGGACGTGCTTAAACGATGACAAGAATGATAATAACACTCCCCCGTCTGGGCGCATCAATTTTAACTACCTCAAAAGACATATTGACGACTGTCCTGTACCCATAGCCGATTGCAATTCAATCTACTTCAATAGTCATGCCAAATTGGAATTGAAATTTCACGATTTTCTGAAGCGTTGGGAGCAAACCATTGAAGGCAGCGAGTCGCAGACGGAGAAGGATCAGAATTGCAATGAAACAAATCAAAGCGATAACCTCTACCTCAAAGACTGGCATCTTGCGGCCCAATTACCCGACTATAATTTTTATAAGGTGCCTAAATACTTTGCCTCCGATTGGCTAAACGAGCAGCTGATCAATGAACAACGAGATGACTATCGATTCGTCTACATGGGACCGAAAAACTCATGGTTTGTGTGGAATGCTATGAACTCTATCATTATACTAATGAAGTCTCCCTTTTCCAGGACCTCATTTCATAGCGATGTCTTTGGCTCATTCAGTTGGTCCACCAATATAGTGGGACACAAGAAATGGCTGATAATGCCTCCCGGAGAAGAACTCAAATTGAGTGATTCTTTAGGCAATTTACCATTCAGCATTAACGAAGATATGCTCGATAGGCAGAAGATTGTTTATTTTACCATTAATCAGACGGCTAATGAGGCTGTCTTTGTGCCCAGTGGCTGGTATCATCAGGTTTGGAATCTCACCGATACCATCTCTGTGAATCACAACTGGTTCAATGCCTGCAACATCGAAATGGTTTGGATTAACTTACTCGCTAATATGCAGGCAGTGCGTAAAGAGATTTCCGATTGTCGGCAAATGGATAATTTTGAGGCCCATTGTCAGACAATGTTGCGGGCCAGTTTTGGCATCAACTACCTCGATTTTATAGAACTTTTGGAATATATAGCCGCTCGTCGCCTGGCGGCCATCAACACTGAAACGGAGACCACCAGATTTTTACTTTTTGATAGCTATAAAATGAACGATTATCATATTCAATCAGATCTCGAGTGTTTGAAGCAATTGCTCACCACAATGCTGAAGGAAACTAGTGTGGAGCAGCTAACAGAACGTTGTCAGCGTTTGCTCCAACAATTGTAGACAAAGTCATGGCATATTTTTGTATACCAAAGCTGTATTCATATACAAAACCAAAAAATAATATTTCAATATTTTGTTATAAATGTATGTTTAAAATATACAAAAATTAACAACAATTACTCGCCCTCGGGCCATTCGAATTCTCCTTTTGTGGGCTCTGTGCGCAGCCAAAGACACTGATCGATCACCTTGAAGCCGAGCTTATCAAACATGCCACAAGATGGTAAGTTTAAAGGACCTACCAAGGCCATAACATCTTGTCCTAGGCTGGCAATTAGATGGGAAATCTCTCTTGTGACCAGACTACCGAAACCACATCGCTTGTGGCTACTTTTTACCTGAAGAGCTCCGAGATAACCGCCTTGTAATCTGAAATAGATTATACTATTGATTATAGGAAGTGTCTTGTGAGTGCAAAGCATTATAAATTATGTTAAAATTTAAGAAAGTTTAATATTTTTAAGTGTACTTTTAAAATGTGTTAAAGATCTTTGTAGAAACAACCATCTAAGGTAGCTGTTAGTTACCTTAAACACCAGGCCAATAGCTCTTTTGTGTCGTCAGCATATAGGCCAACATTTACTGATAAGCGTATCTGACGTTGTATGAAGTACAATGAACCCAAATGGCTATTAGGCCATTCCTCGTTAATCAACTCAGCATCTGCAACATCGAGGGTTTTGAAATGAAAGCCACGTGGAGGTCTGCAACATTCAAGAACTTATTTAACAGCTCGGCCCCATCCAATAAACGAACTTATCTTACGCCACTCTCAGTTTTAGAGCCTCTTCTGCTTTAAGGTAATACAAATTCGTTGGATCTTTGAATTGTAATTTAAGATCTTTCTCTTTTACTACATTTTCCAGAGCTTGGACATGCCGCATTGGTATAGAACTGCATTTCAAACCCTTTGTCCAGTCAAGTAGTTCCAAAGCCCGTTGAACTTGACCATTTGTGTCGTTACTTAAACCACCCACAAATAACTGATAGCGGTCCTATAAGACAAACAGAAAATCTTCTGAATATTTGTGGATATATGGAAAAAATTCATGTGTCTCACCACAATTAAAAAAACGCCCTCGGCCTTGGCTCTCTCGTCTGTTAGAGTAAAGGCTTTAAGGTTCTGAATATTTGGTTCGGCTTTTAGGAACCTAATGAAATTATCCAGACAATAATACTCCTGGCAATATTTGGGCCAATCTTTGGTGAAAAGTTTCTGATATGCTTGAAGTTCTGGCAAACCGATCTCTATTAATTGGACAGACATTTTATAGACCTACTAAAACGCAATTCTTAAACAATCAACCACCGAAAGACGACTGAAGTTTACATATAGACTTGTTTTCATTGTACATTATAGAGAGGGTATTAAGAGGTATATACTTCAGATGTAAATCCTATAAAATGTATGCTAAGCGGAAAAACTGGTTTTAAGTGTGAAACTAATCTCCATACCATATAGGTTCTAGAGCGGAATACTTTATAGCCACATTTATTTTTCCCTTGTTATTCGTGGATAACCCAATCCAGGGTAAGCAATATTCGTATTCGCATTTGTCGTTTCCATTTGAGATTAATCATGAAGGGGTTTCTCTCTCAAGAGTGACTGCGTTTCTCTTTGAGGTCGGTCAGTTCGCTCTTAAATAAATGCATTGAAATACTCTTTAATCTTTATTGACCACAACGATCACTCTCCATCGGGCCATGCAACATTTTCAGCAGTAGGCTTAGTACTCAACCAATGACATTGATCAATCACTTGAAATCCCATCTTACTAAATAAACTGACCGATGCCGTGTTATAGGCATAGATTTCAGCTGTTACATCCTGACCCAAGTGGGCTATTCGTCTGGCTAGCTCCCGAGCCACCAGATTGCCAAATCCACGACGTTTATACGAGTCCTTCACTTGTAGGGCGGCCAAAAAGCCATCTTGTGATCTATTAAAAGAATTTTAGTTCTACCCATTCAGAGAAATTTTTGTGTAGTATTTACCTAATACACCAGGCCACCAGCTCTTGGGTCTCTTCATGATAAAGGCCCACACTCAGGCACATGGAGATCTGACGTTGAATATAATACAGAGATCCTGGATGACTCCATTGCCACATTTCATCTATAAGTTGAGCATCTGCAACATCTAAGGCCTTCAAGAAGAAGCCAATTGGCGGGCTGCAAGAGATCTTCTTTAGTAACAAGACATTATCTAGTGATATGACTTACTCAACAGTTAAATATAGAGCCTCCTCCTGTTTTAGATAGTACAAATTGCTGATATGCTCGAAATCAATGGGCAATTGTTTTTCCTGAACAACTTGAACGGCGGCATTCAAGTATCTGGAACGCATGGAACTGCATTGTAAGCCCCTTGACCAGTCCAGTTGACGTAAAGCCTGTTCCATTAGGACCTGCGACTTCTCACTCTCCAGACACCCCACAAATAGCTGATAGCGATCCTGGAAAAATAAAACCAAATTATACTCGAAATTCCGAATACTTCTTATGTCGTATATTGTACCTACCACAATGAGAAACAAACCCAATTCCCGATCCTTTAAGGCGTAAGCCTTAACATTTCTCGCCCTGGGATTGACTTTTAGAAGGTCTATGAAAAAATTCAGGCAAAGGACCTCCGTGCAATACTTGGGCCACTCTTGGCTGAAGAGTTTTCGCAACTCTTCCAGATCCTGAAAATCCAGTGAATGCAACAGCTTCATTTTGAGATGACGTTCAGTCTCTTACTATGCGAATTTGTCGAGAATCTGTTGAATTTATAGGATCAACCTAATCTTAATTGTGGACTTAGTGAGGGTATGAGAATTTTAGGCATTTTAGTTCAATTAATAAACTAGAAAACAGATTGGAAATTTTACGAACAGAGTTGTCTCATTAAGAAGATCTTCATTCGAAGAATAGGCAATGTGAATTTATTATAATACAATAATCACAGTTAGTTTTACTTTCACTGGAGAGTTTCGTATATTATTCTAGGGTATTACTTAGTCGACCCTAACAACTTCGACGGATAATGCAATCAAATAAGTGGCAACGTAATGTGTTTATGACCAATTTGATAAATAACTATGGTAATCCCTGTCGCTATTTGCTCTCGAGATTCAGTTATGCAGTCTACTCATTTGCCGTCCAGTTTATTGCATCACTGTTTCTGGGCAAACTCATGCTCCAGAAGTAATGTTGGTCTTTGATCAATTGGAAATTCAATTTCTGAAAGATCTTGCCAGCGGATATATTATTCATATTGACTAAAGCTGTGACATCTTGATGGAGCTCATGAGCTATGAGACGGGAAATGGCAGCTGCTACCACTAGGCCCAGGCCACGTCGCTGATGGGATTCCAGGACCTCCAGGGCGCCCAGGAAACCGCTTTGCAGTCTGGAATAATAATAAATTTAAATTATTTCAAGGACCATGTGGTCATATAATTCATTGTACCTCAAACACCAAGCACATAGCTGGCCAGAGTCCTTCTCATAGAGACCTATATTCGTATTCTTAACTATCAGTAGCTCAATAAGTTTCAAGGATCCTGGATGACGGGCTGACCAGAGATTGTTGATCATCCCTGCATGCTCCAGACGCACTGCATCCAAATAGTAACCAGTTGGGCATTCGATCTGCAAGTTCTTTGCTTCTTCACAGGATAAATAATACATATTGGTATTCAGTTCTCGATCTATGCGGATTTGAAGGTCGCCTAACAACTCCTTGTAGATCATGTGATGTCTTTCATGGACGGCACTAACTTTATAGCCACCTGACCAATCCAGCAGACTCAGAGCTTCCCTTAGCTGATCCCTTCGTCCGCTCAGATTGGCGAAGAACAGTTGGTAGCGATGCTAGAAAAGATCGGTATAAAGTAATTATATTTATGATAATTTTCAATATTTTATTCATACCACCAAAATAAAGAGTCCATCGTCTTGCCAATTATTGTCCAATGTGTAGAAGCTCAAGTACTTTGTATCCATCCAACGCAAATAGTTGTCCAACCAAAAGTATCCGACGCAATGTTTGGGCCAATCCTGCAGATATAGCTTTTGCAGTTCCCTTAATTCCCCAAAATCAGATATTTTGCTCAATCTGTTGGACGCTGCCATCTTTATGTGGGTTTGTAACCGAGTAGCGGATGCGATTGTGGAATATTCCACATCGCGAAGGCTTATCGATATCAGCAATGCAATGCAAATACATTTACTTTGTCACAGCGAAAAATGATTAAGATGGACACTGTAAATTACAAATTATCGTGAAAGTCACGGAAAATCTTTGGGATTGTCGAATTTTGAGTTTGGATTAATACTACACAAAAAGTTGTGAGTAGTTGAATACTTTTGAAAAGGGTCTCGCTTTATATAGATAGTAGTTATATGGTTTTTAAGACAGTATCTCACTTTGAAGAATTACAAATTCTACAATTCTTTTTAAACCTCAAATACTCCTAATACACGAAATAAAATCTCATTATTCGTTGCAAACCTTCTTCTAAATGAAGTAGGTACCAAAATATTTCTCAAAGTATCAGCTTCAAAAAAGTTTATCAAGTTCTACTTCAAAAATTTCAATTCAAACCTAAAGTATTTTAATTAATATATGTATAATCACAATGTTGTCAGATATGAAATATGTACATATATTATACGACGTTACTTTTAAACATTTCCCTGTTAGCGCTTACGTTTCAAGTCTGTTATGTCAAATGGAGCTTTGGCACCCGGCCATCTCTGCTGTTAATTTAAGGGGGAGCTTTAAGCTGCACAACATTTCGAAAACCGTTACTATTTAAACATGCACGAGGAAAAATTACTAAAAAGAACTTAATTTGGGACCAGTGGACTTAGTATGAATTCCTATGTAATTTATTCATTATTTTTAACAAAAGAACTATATTTTGGTAGATTTAATCGGACAAAGTGCTTTATAAGACTTTCATTCACTAACTTCAATACGTTTGCTAAAATTTCACAGTATTATAATTGAAAAAATTTATAAAAATCAAATCGATTTTATTGTGTAAAAGTGGATAAATCTGAAATATTGTTAAAACTTTAAAAAGTGTTTATTACTAATTTTTTTTATTTTATTGTATACCATTTCGATTATTTTCTTTCTTGTTGTATAGTGATTCCACAATTGGGAGATGTCTGAAATAGATTGAAAATAGCGTTACTTATCCTATCACCTATATATATGAAGATGAAATTTCTACAAGTAATCAGTTTTCGTGATTTCAGTTTATGAAAAACCTGAAATATCTTCAAAAATTTATACTATTTTAAAGCTATACAAAATGTGGCTTCGTAGAAATTCCTATCGGATCCTATTAGAGATGGGAAATCTCGGGAATTCCCGGCACTGGAAATTTTCTGATTTGAAGTCAGTTTGGTTTGGTGCTCTTTGGAGGAAATGTAAACAGTTTTGATTTCAAAAACTTGTAACTTTTTATTTAAACAGTGGGTGCCGTTCATTAGCATACATTTTCATTTCACATTTTCGCGGTTTGCATATACACATACTACATATTAGATATATGTACAAAAAACGAATACCAATGCTTAATAGCTAATAATAATTATTAGGTGTATGGTATGTATATACTTAGTTATATATCTAATAATTTGCCAATTCGTGTGGTCCTTTCTCTGTTTTGTACAAGATACATTCACATTTACACATAGTACATACATATACAAGATATCAAACATTTACGATATAAGTATTTACATCTAGATATTAAAGACGAAACATGTTGTTAGACACATTTTTTAGGGATGCCGTTTTAGATATAGGAAAAAGAGTCGTGGTGTGTGTAGTAAATAAGTATGTAGGATTGATTAGGGCTCCTCCTCCAGCATAGGGTTTGTTGTGTTGGATGCTGTCGCAGTGGGTGGCATGGGAAATAGTTTAGAAGTCAGTGTCTTCTTTAGCTCTAGTATGGGCTTGGAGTCCTCCTCGTCATCGAGGGGAGCTGTTCGGGCGGCAGGATCATCAGTGAGTCGTCGCATCTCCATGGCCAGATGGCTCTCTGGTGATTCTGGTTGCGTGGGCGTCAGTGAGGATGTGGGCGTGTGCGAGGAGGACGAGCAAGAGGCACTCGAGGGCGCCGAGCTGCGAGGCGTGGCCACTGACTGAATCTGTTGGTGTTGTTGTTGCTGCTGCTGCTGCTGCTGCTGGTGGTGATGATGCTGTTGCTGGTGGTGATGCTGCTGCTGCTGCTGCTGTTGCTGGGTTACCTTGCCCATGAACGAGCGTATCTCCTCGAAGTAGGACTCTTCCGTAGGATTCTCGCAGAAACGACGTATGCAATGCATGCGATCGCTCACTCCACTCAGAGCACTCAGCGAGACGGCATCCGACTCGTGCTTCTTCAGATGCCTGTCGAGATTCGTCTGCTGGCCGAAGCAGCGCTCGCAGATCTCGCACTTGAAGGGTCGCTCTTTGTTGTGTATGTTGCGCACATGGCGCTGCAGATTCGACGAGATGCTAAAGGAACGTTCGCAATATTTGCACTTGTAGGGCTGTTCGCCCGTGTGCGTTCGCAGGTGGCGCGTCAAGTTGGCGGACCGCGGGAAGACCTTGCCACAGAACTTGCACGTGTACCGATCCTTGTTCCGCTGTGGCAGGGAGCTGGCGCCATTGCCGCCAGTGCCGCCTGCGGCCAGGCCAGTTCCTCCACCCCGTGTTTTCGTCTTGCGCGCCTGCTGACGACTCTGGAAATCCTGCAGCTGTGTGTGACCTGGCATCGGGGGCTTACTGCTAATGGCAGAGTTTCCGCTTGGTTGCAGTTGCTCATTGGTTGGCGGCCATGTCAGTTCGCATTTCTTGAGTGGATGCCGAAAGGGAAACTCTCCTCCACCACCACCCGGACCTCCTCCTGGGGAAGGACTTCCCGCTGCGGGTGCGAAAACATTTCTATATTGCAGAGGCAAGGTCTTGGTCATGGCCTCTAGGAGCGTAGGACTCACAACTGCCGGACCGGAGGGTAGTGCTGCGGCACCACTGCCTAGTGTGGCCGTGGCCGCTGCTGCCACGGCTGCTCCCTCGCGCAGGGCCCGCAGCATTTTGCGACTCATGTCGAATCCCAGATCGGCCAAGGAGGCAGCTATATGATTGTTATTCATTTCCTTGTCCTTCTGCTGGGCGGCGGCGGCAAACATTATCAAATTGCTATTCTCATCTTCCAGGGGACATGCCGCCGCCTCTTTGTCCACCTTCTCGGTGTCCTCCGATCCCGATCCTGAATCCGTTTTCCGTTTGTGGGCCAATCGCAGGTCCAGTGGCTGATCATAGCTGCTCCTTCTCTTGGCCTTCTGTTGTCTGGCAGCTGTTGTTGTTGCTGCTGTCGTTGTTGTCGTTGTCGTCGTGTTGCTGAGCGTCGACGATGCTGCTGTGGTCGCCGATGCTGCTGACAAATCATAAGGTACATGTGATATATACGATGTGGGTATTAATCCTAAGGCAGGGTAAACACAGCCCTGTTTCGGGCTAGGAAGCATCTTTCTTGGTGAGTGGTCTTTCTCTCTCATAACTGTGTGTTCTGGCTGCAGTTGTTGTTGCTGCAGTTGCTGCTGTTGCTGCTGTCGCTGTAGCTGTTGCTGTCGATAAGATCTTTTGTTAAAGTTCCCTTCGATGATATTTCAAATAGTTGTCGACCGGTTTTATGTACCTAGAAAGAGAAAAATGCAAAATACACAAGCAAATTAGAATATGTTGGCCATAAAATATCTGTTACTTTCAAAAACTTTACTTTTAGTTGTGTGGGGATCCTTTTATTTGGACTTACAATTAGTGTTTATACGAAGGTCTTTGAAATAAAAAAGAATTAACTCTTTCTAGTATTAGTTTATTTTTCTTTTAATATTTGATATATGTACATTAAGTACATCTAGATAAACAAAGCTGGATCTTGTGTTTGGGATGACGCACTTTCTTTAGAAATTCCAAAAAAACCCGCATGTATCTTCTTTTTATTATTAGAAATCCATGAAGTTGTAGATATTTGGCAAACAACAGACTTATTCACTGGCTTCGTTTACTTTGTGGATCAGCAACAAATTCATGCCATTCGTACTCCGATGGGGAAACCCTTAAATAATTAAACATCATTCGATTTCAAAGGCGGCAGAAATTCAAACTATTTATTTTATGTTAAACACATTCTTTATACAAAAAGCAAAGTGTCTCGATGCGAAAATGTTGCTGGCTCATGTGAAATTCCAAGGACAAAAGAAAACTATATATTTCATTTGTTTGCTATTATTTACCGAATAATAATAAAAATAATAAAACAAGAAGCGGCGTCATATAGCCAAGAAGTGATCTCCATTATTTCGTACTACTTTGGCTCTTCCTCGCTGCACTTTTAGATCTTGGGCGTGATGGGATCCTGACTTTCACTCGCTGTTATTTTGAGTTTGACTTTTAATTTGCTCTTTTTCTTCAACTACGAAGTTCAAAGGTTCCTTTGTAATGTTAAGCACTTAGGATCGCGCCTTTTACAATAATAGCAAGAAAGTGAGTCCAGAGAGGCAATGGAAATGCCCAGTCTAACTTATGACAAGGAGAATATCTAAGTATATTCATTTCAATTCATTTCACTTTAGACATTTATGGAAAATGCAATTTAGCATAGAAAAAATCCCTTGGAAGCTTGCACTCTCACTTTTAGAATCGGAAATGTTTTTCCAGTTAAGGGAATTGATTCATTATTTTAATAAAACAGCTTTTATACTTTTTAAAGAAGCCAAAAGATAAAGCAAAAGTCCTTCCAGAGATATTTCAAATCCTAAAGATTTGCCTCGATATTATTTTGTTTTTTAAAGGCATTACAAAGCGTTTTGAAATGGAGCAATAGAGTAATTAGCAAATTTCAAAATTCTATGTATCATTACTTTTATTAAGAGTAATTTATAGGAAAATAATAATTTTGATCAAAAGTTTAAAAGCGTCCAGCGTCTTTATTGTACTCCTGCAGAAGTTTAAGAGAGATTTTCCAGAGAGCCTACTAAACTCCTAAAAATAGGACAACAAAGAGAGAGCGAAAGAGAGGCAGAGCAGCAGCTAAAGAGAAACTGAGAGAGAGAGAGAGCGATTCCTTACAGGCCCCGACAACAGTTCAAATGAAAATTTTCGGATTTTCCGTATTTAGTTTTTCGCAAAAACAGACATGACTTTTTGAAATCGTCCAAAAATTGGCATAGTTACAGGTTTGCAAAGTTAATTTTGGACCAGTTATTGAAAATTTTGTTTGTCAAAATTGATATTTTCCTAAGGCTGTATTTAGTTTTTTCAAAGTTCTGATGCAGTTTTTATCGAATTTTTATCTTCTTTAAAATGTCATGCAAACTTTAGAAGATTGTAACGCTGGAGATTTTTGAAAATTTTTTGAAAAATGTTATTATTTTGGTCAAAATTTCGATTTCATTTGGGCTGTATTTTAGACAATTTTCTACCGATTTCAAAATGTTTTATCTATTTTTTATTACATTTTTACATACTTTAAAATGCCATCAAAAGATTGGAATTTTGGGAACACAAATTTCGACTCGATTTTTGAAAATTTTTACAGTGTATAATACTGTAATTTTTTTAAAAAATCGGGTCAAAATTAGTTTTTTAGATATGAATGCCAATTTATAACTCACATTCAGAGCAGCAAAAAACGACATGACTTTTTGAAATCGGCCAAAAATTGGCATTGTTATGGACTTGCAAAGTTGACGTTTTTGCATTCATTTTGGACGTTATTGAAATTTTTATACCCTTGCAGAGGGTATTATAAAATTGGTCAGATGTTTGTAACGCAGAGAAGGGATCGTTTCCGACCCCATAAAGTATATATATTCTTGATCAGCAAGAGAAGACGAGTTGATATAGCCATGTCCGTCTGTCCGTCTGTCTGTCTGGTGCTTCGCGATCTAGTCCCACAGTTTTAGAGCTATGGCATTCAAAGTTCGTATATAAGCTTTTCTATACAGCCACATGCACATCTGCGATTTTGAATAAGATCGGACAACTATATCATATAGCTGCCATACAAATACAAACGTTAAATGCGAATAACTTCTATATTTTTTGAACAATCTTATCCAAACTGATTATGTACATAAATAAAAAGGGATTTCATCATATGCGTGAATTTCAAAACAATCGGATAAACATAACGCCTGATTTCGAAGATATAAAATTTGCCTATATAGCGTGCACTGCTTATGGCAGCAAAGCACTGCTTATGGCAGCAGTGCACACATAAGCAGTGAAGCACATATATGTGTCAAAATTGCGATTGTGTGTGTGTGAATATGAATATCACGCTTACTATTTGGCGATTGGCTGCCCCCGGCCAATGTATTTAAAATATTTATTTATTGGATAAAGAAACAAAAAATTGTTTAGGAAATAAAATGTAATGGTCAAGGGCTGCAAGGGTATACAAACTTTGGCTTAGCCGAAGTTAGCTTCTTTGATATTTTTTGTCAAAATTGATATTTTTCTAAGACTGTATTCTACCGATTTTCGAAGTTTTGATGCAGTTTTTATTAAATTTTTATCTACTTTAAAATGCCATCCAAACTTTAGAAGATTGTAACTCTGGAGATTTTTGAAAATTTTTTAAAAAATTGTATAATTTTGGTCAAAATTATATATTTCATAATTAAATAAATGAATGTAATCATGTCCGATCGTTTTTCTATCATTTTCTGTAGTTTAAAGAGAATTGATATTGGGCTTAAGCCATTCGTCTTGACTATATGATAAGTCGTCCAGACTTTTTACTATAACTATCAAATGAATTGAAGTTTATTTTGAGTATAATAAAAAAGGGTATTTAAAGCTCATCATACTCTATGTATGAAAACGACTTTATTCGAATTTCCATCACATTTAATTCCTCTTCCTCCCCTGCCGTAGCTTTATTTTTTGTTTGCCATTCTGCAACAGATTCGTTTTCAGTTAACGCTAAATCAAAGGCAACAAAATGCGGCTAATTAACTTTTTGGCAACAATCAACAACAGCAGCAACAACAACAACAATAATAATAACAACAAAAGGCAATTTGTTGTTGCCATATCTTGTTAAATGCTGCAACAACAACAAAAACGTCGACGACAGACAACCCACGAAAATGTCTCATGAAAAATTCTGTTCTAGATAGGAGAAACAGCTCCATAGATCAACTCGCCCACTCGGCTGAATGTCTGACTGGCAGGCAGTTGGAGTTGGAGTTGGAGTTGGATGTTGGCAAATCTCTACACTTTGTACTTGGTTCACATGGACATGGATGATGTTGATGATGGGTTGGTTGGTTGGTTGGTTGGTTGGATCGGCTGGTAAACCATCTGCCAAGACTTAAATCCGTTTGCTGAACTGCAGCCTACGCAGGTTTTTTGTCTTCGCCTTGTACGCACCTTCAACTGAGCTGCTGTTGCCGGTGGGTTCGACCTCCATTAGATGCCACTGCAACATAACACTACCTCCCCTCACCCACTCCCCCCTCCTCCCATCACTTCATGGCAGCCCCAAAAGTGGGCTCTTTACATGTGTGTGTTTAGATGTTTGTCTTTCTGTTTGCTCATCTGTTTGTCTTACATAATCGTCACTCTAGATACCGTTAGGAAAAAAAAAAAATTGAAAAAAAAAAAACTTTTTCAAGTATTTTTCCGTCCTAAAATAACACACAATAGAACAATTGTTTAAACTTCTGTATCTTGCTGACGCTTTTGGCATTGCGCCCGAAAAAAAAAACTAAAAAAAAAATAAAATACTACAACAACAACGAAGCAGAAAAAAAAAGAAGAAAATATGTCTTATGGAAATTGAAGTTCTTTATAACCGCAATTATCTTTTTTGGACCAGACCAGCAGCACTTGCCGCTCCTATTATTAGAATTAAAGTCTTGGTCGGAATGTCAGATCATGAAGCATGACGTAGATGGAAATTACCCTAGATGTTACCCACATTGATCCATTATATTGAATTGAATCTGGAACAGCTGTGGGAATCAACATTTGACGCACCTGAACCTATGATCGCTCACAATTGAAAGAGTGGTAACTAAAATTGAGGGTTAGCAAACGGAATTTCAGACATTTTAAGTGCACTAGCCAAAAAGAAGTTTATTTGTTTGCACCAAAATAAGCGTGTTTACGGGATATTTGAAGAAGTATTCGGCATGTGCATCACCCACAAATCCAATGCGAAAATGGGCCAAAGGTGAATTTAGGGGGCAACGGATATTAGTGAAAAATTGGTTTGACTTTTTTTCATTCACCATATTTATTTGTAATCTCTTAAATGTTTTAAAACATTTTTAATCTGATAAAACGTTAACTTAAGTGGGCATTGTATGCCGCGATACGGGGCGTATGTGTGTTAATTTTCAAATGCATGGAAATGTGCATAAAATGCAATTTACAATTTAATTAAGACTGATTCTTAGTCCAAGTCAAATATTGGTTTTGACTATGGAGTAAATTTGCCAAATAATTCCAGAAAAAGCCAATATTTACTTTACTAATTTTAAAAACCAATTTTCTATTCTTTGATAACTAATGGAAATTTAGTGTTCCATCAAAATAAGGAACAATATGCGCAAATGCTTAAATTGAAACCTTTTACTTTTTGGAATTATTACTTTCGCAACTTTTAAAATAAAGTCTGCTTGAAGAGTTCAAGTTTCAATAAATTAGAAGAAAATGCATCTGCAACCAAGTGATCTGCTTCCATTCTCCAATGTTTTCTTTCAAATAGGGATTTAATTTAGAAAACTTCAACTTCAACATTCTAAGCGCCAATATCTAAGGGAAAAGTTATACATATTCCACTTGGGATCTCACTCTTCCATGTGAGTAAAGAAAGAAAACATTATTTTAAATCATGTCCTTAGTGAAGTTCCACTTTCACTTGTGAGTTGACTGGGCCAAAGCTCTTAGCCACAATGATACAACACTTTATTCAAGGTTGCCTTTGGGAAGAATGTCTCCTAAGTAACTGCAAAATTATAGTAAGACTCTACTTGTGTTAAAAAACTCGAAAGATAATTGGTGAAAATTAAGTTAGCGCCAAAAATCACCTCACAGAGCGCTATTGGCTGGTTTCCTTTCAACTTGCACCTGAAATGTCAAGTTGCAACTGAATCATATCAATTTTAAAATTTTTTTTCTTGGTGTCTGTGTGTGTTGGTTGAAATTTCACATGCACCCAAATCCCATGTGTTTTATAATTTGTTGCAAACGTGCCAGAGCGGTTGACAATTATGGCCAACGCTAAAGCTGGACGATATAGCATCATCATGTTGATCATCATCGTAATGATGATGATCAGTAACTTTGTAGCTGCAAAACGGATGCTGAAAGAAGAGTGAAGATGATGAAGAAGACGATGATCAAGATGATGATGATGGTGAGGTAAAGTAAGAAGAAAAAAAAAACCAATTAAAGAGTAACAAAGTTTAAGCGGACCGACAACGAGAGCAATGAAGCACAAACGGTTCAAAAAACGGACGCAAACCGTGGTGAAGGTACGAATGATGATGTTGTTGTTGTTGTTCAAAGTCGTCGCATGTTGCAAAGAAAAGTGAAATCAAAGTTGTAAAACCGCGAAAAACGCAGTCAGTCAGCCAGCCAGACCGACAGACAGACAGAGGAGAGAGATATAACAGACGACGACCGTCGCTTCGCTCCAGATTGGAAAATGTCCAGTGGTGGATGTTGTTGACAATGTTGCTTGCGCTATCTCTCTGAAGTGCTCTGAACTGATCTCCATGAAGCTGTGGACAATAGCTGCTGCCCGTGTAAGGCAAAATTAACTTTGTCATAATTTAAATGAACCCAATATACCCCCTGGAAACCCATCATCATCATCAGCATCAACTACATTTGCATCCACATCTTTGACAGACCAAAAGTAGCACTAAAACTAAAACTGAAACTGCGCAGCTGCATAATTATCATTTATAATCATCATAATCATTGGCTTTGGTCTCGCTTGAGTGTCGTCGCCGAGGAGAGCATAATCAACCGCAACTAAAGCCAAAACCAAAACCAAAACTTAAACTTAAGCCAAAAGCAAAGCCAAAGCCGGCTTTGGCGACATACACACAATGAAAAACGAGAGTAAAAATCTCCAAAGCAAAAGCCGCTCACTGAAATGGAAAATTAAACCTTGTTACATCAGTTCTGCAGCAGCAGCAGCAGCACCAGCAGCAGCAACAACAACAACAACAACTTCAGGCAAACAACTAACGGGCAATGCGGCGACAAAACTTTGTGTGGCAGGATCTCCCCGCGCATCTCCAATCCAATTCCAAAGTGGCTGACTCTCTTTAAAAACGTCGGCAACATGCAACCTGATACCAAAATCGTCACAAAACAAACAAACAAAACAAACCAACCAACACGCACATTCATCCATGCTACTATATAAAGAGAAGCAGAGGAAAAAAAAAAAGCGATATAGTCAATCTATTGAGTCTAGGATGGCTAATGAAGAAATGCATCTTCGGCTGGTATTCACATGCAACATCATTCACACGTTTTCAATGAAGTTCCGTATTCCGAGATCACAGTAACGACAGAACTGTACCTACTGTTGATCTGGCTTATTTCAATCAACTACTAATTGAGATTTTAACTTGGGCTAATAACTTCATTTATTCACACTTACAAACTGTTTCAAACAGTTACGAAATGAATGAAGTGCTTTCGAATCGATACCTCAAAACGTTTTTGCAAATCCTCCTTCAAAAATGCCATAAATTCACAGATGATACTAAGTTAGGCCAAGTTTGAAGTATAACTTTATGTCAGCTATATATTATGGCGGTACAATCGGTACCATCTCTATATCACACAGATTTATCACCGACGTGACAGGCAGACGTTGACACAAACATCGCACTCATTTGTAACAAAAACGAATGTATTAGATTTGATGAACTCTTTTTAGCTTTACCTATGAGCTATTAAACTTTGAGTTATATTAGTTTCAATGTACATTATAATAATTAAAATAACATATACGAACGCTTCAAGAATTTTTAATTCAGATTTATCTTCTGCCTTTACTTATGAAGAACTCTTCAATTTCAATTACAACGATAACAAAGGATCAACAGTCTATCGATATTGAGTAGTGCGCATCCCTGGAACTATTGTCGTTATATTATTAGCTTTACCTATGATTAAACTCTGGAGTTATATTAGTTTTAATGTACATTATAATAATTAAAATAACATATAAAAACGCTCAAGAATTTTCAATTCAGTTTTATCTTCTGCCTTTACTTATGAAGAGATCTTCTCAATTTCAATCGTTACTACGATAACAAAGGATCCACAGTCTATCGATATTGATTAGTGTGCATCCCTGGAACATAGTTGACTAGGGGGTCAAGTATTTAGTTAATAACTAAAAACGATTTCTGTATTGGATCCCTAAAGATGCTTTCGCTCCGCAATTCGGCACTCTGGGATTTGATCCCATTCCTTGCCTCTTTTTCTGTGAAGAGCGCACAGGAAGAAAAGCCTTGCTCCGCAAATAAATACTTAATAGTCGATGTACACCTCGCAGATCGTCTCAAAACTAGCAACAACATAAAGTTAATTCAATTGGCTTTTATTTGGTGTAAATTGCACAAGATTTGTCTGATAATTACGTTTTTTTTTGGCGTAGGCGACGCTTTGCTCTTGTGCGAGAATGAAATGTTGGCAATTGAAATTGTTTTTTGTCAAGAGTGATAGAAAGAGAAATACAGAAGTAGAAAGAGAGAGAGAAATAGAGACCTCACCGATCGTAGGAGGAGAACTGAGATCATAGTAAAAATTAAAGTAAGTGGATATGAAGTTCTTCATTTAAGATTATTGTGTATTTTAATGTATTTTGTAGTACTTCTTGTTGAAGATGTTATGAAAGGTGTACGCCTTTTTAAAAAGCACTAAAATTCGTTTTAAAAATATTAGGAATATTAAAAATGTTACTTGGGACCTTATTTGTCATAGGAAATATTCTTTAAAAACAAAATAAATGTTGCGGCACTTCTAAGGAGAGCTTTCTGGCTTTACTCCTAAAAATACTGCCTAAAAAATTTCAAAATCAAACTATTCTAAATAATTTCAATTAAAAAACCCTTAAAATTTGGTAAGCCTTTTGGTTTGGTATTTCAATATTAATAAATAACTAACATAAATTATCCATCTACTATATAAAAGACAAGTTCGAAAGATTAGAAATTGCAAGATTTATCTTTTTGCGAATTACATGAGATTTTAATTTATTGAGAAGCTTTTTATTACGAATTTTTCCCAAAGGTCCTAGCGATAAATTGACAATGAATATTTTAAAATTTAAATAATGCAATCAATATTAAAACGACTTGTAGTCTGAAAAGATTTTCATCACTTTGAGACCGTAATCGGATTATATTAATCAAATTGATGATTTCATTATTATGCAAAAAGTTGTTATAAGATTTGATGATTTTAAAGGTTTCGCTTTCAGTTGTAAGTTGAGAATGATTTGCTTTATATTGTGTGTGTGTGCGTGTGTGTGTTGCAGCTGTTGATAATTAGTCAGAAAAGACGAACAGGTTGAAGAAACTGTCAACACTTCATCAGCAGAAAGCAGAGAGCAGAGAGCAGCAACTTGGATGCGTTTTTGGGTAGCTCGAGATGATGGCGATGATGATAATGATGATGATGATGCAGTTGTTGTGACTGTTGCACCAGTGCAATCTGTACCACTTTTTCCTTCACTGGACACCGTTGCAACAAGTGTAGCAGCAGCAGCAGTAACAGTTGCAGTTGCAACAGAGCAAACACATCTCCAAATCACGTCTTGGTTGTTGCCGCTGTTGTTGTTGTTGTTGCTGTTGCCTGTTGCTGCTGTTGCCTGTTTGCGTTACATATCTCGTCGTCGTCGTCGTCGTCTAGATTGGCTGGACGGCCGTCAAGTGAAATAAAAAGTGAGAGTGACATCGGAAATTGTTTCAATTTTCCAAACGAAACCCAACCAACTAGGCAGTCAGCTAAAGTTGCCGCAATTGCCATCGTCATCATCATCCCCAGAGTTGGAGCTGGAGCTGGAGCTGAAGCTGCGGTCGTTGGTCGCTGAATGAATGAATGTCGAAAACTGTATTGAAAACAATTTTTCTACGTATGCCCCGCCGCCAAGTGCTTTCCAAATATGCTCCAAAAAGCAAGCCAATCGTTAGATGGACCAGTTGCCAGCCAGCCAGCCATCCAGTCAGCCTAGCCGCTGGTTGCATCCTGTTTTTTTTTTTTCTGTTTGTTATACTTTGGTTTGCTTTATTTCTTGGCTTGATCTTTTATATAACAGAAGAAAAAGAAAAAAAAATAATAATAAAACCTCACATGCAGACGACCGAGGTCCGTCGTCCCATTCAGCTAAATGCCTATCTAAAATAATTGAAATTTTTTCTTTTATTCGAAGTGCAAAATTTGGCTTAGAGCCTTAGAGCTTAAGCAGCATTTGTTGTGCAATTTGTGGTCAAAGTATTTGTTATATCTCTCAGATATTAACCTAAATATTCCTGTCTTATGAATAAAAAACTCGACTTAAAGGAAGTTATTTCATATTAATTGGTCACTTTGTGTTTTGTTATAATCACTTTCAAAAGGTTAACAAGAATGATCTATGGCTCAATCTATCTATAAATCGATCTATCGTTCGATTACACATAATCTGGGTGACAGAGGCGGATGAAGGTGGGATTTCAATAGATCTTGTAGAGACGCATGTTTGGATTTTTTTGTGGATCAACCAATAATTAAAAGTATGAAGAAGTCTTCTTGGTTTAAATGCACATTTTTTACAAAAGAGGGGAAAGTTCAATTGCTTCTAGGGAAATATTTGGTGAGCTCAAGGATGAGCATGCGAATCTCTTATGTTTTGTCCACCTCCTGGTCATCCAATCTTGGTAATAAAAATAAGCAACAAGGCGGATCGAAGAGAAGTTCCAAGTAAAGAAAAAGAGAACTCTGATCTGATTAAAGCAAAGGACATAGACATAATTAGTATTGGAAATAGGCTAATGCACTAAGATATTTATTTGCAGTCAATCTCGTCATTAGCCAAGCATTACTCCATGATTAATTAAAAAAGAAATGTTAATTAAAAGAAGTCTTCATAAAATTGTGATCTTAGTTTAGGCCACGGAAAGCAAAATGCTGAAATTCTTCATGCGCAAATTAATTTCTAGTTTAATATCGATCAATATATTCTTAAATAGAATGGACCACAATGGATCACAATGACCTTTTTGTTAACCTTTTGTTTTTTATTCCTTCTATAAAAAGATGCAGGGATAGCGACGAAAAACAGAGTTCTCTATTGGAAAGACCTTTCGCAGCTTTCTTTCAAATGAAATTATTAATAACTGTAGATCAATTCTTCATAATTCTTCTTAGCCTGTGGACATTTCAATACCTTCCCTTACTTCCTTTGCTATTCTTTCCCTTTCTTCATGAATAATAATAAGTTTTTTTTTTTATTACGTAAACTTGGATCAGTTGAGTTTGAATATAAATAAATATTTATTATAATTAAGGGGCGTAAATTGTTAATTAAATTGTGCTGATCAACTACCTTTTGGATCCTACTTAAGTTCACATTTTACGATCCTTTTTCGCTTGTGCCGCTAGGGGCGCTTTAGTCAGTCCGGAATGCTAATTAAAGCGAATTCCTTTGGCCATCTGTTCGTCCCGCATACATATTTGAGTGCATATCAGCACCCCTCTTCCCCCCGCCCAACTCCTTGAACTCGCCAACATGAACTCGAACTTCATATTTACTGAAAGAGTGAATGGCGAAATTTGAAAGTATTTTACATGGAAGAAACATGTGGGGAGCAACCGACCAGCGGCTATAGGCATAATAATAATAACAACACTCATCCGCAAATATATTTAATTGAATAGAAAAACAACGAAATTAAATCACATTTCACGACTTCATCAGTGCGAATGAATGAGTGAGTGAACGAGTGCTTAGCCCGTTAGCCAAGTTAAGCCGATCTGAGCCACTGAGAGAGTTCACAAATCAGCTACTACTCCATTTGATTGCCTAAACGTTTCAACAGCTCAGCATTTTTGATGCAATTAATTAGATTTTTATTTCTTCATTGAAATCGAACAGTGAGTACACAAGTGTGTGTGTGTTTGAGTGTGTGTGTGTGTGTGTGTGGTGGCTGGAAGCAACCCATTTGATTTCGATTTATTACCACACACTCCAGCAAATGATACAATTATTTTATTTATATGCGAGACGTCAACCCAAGAGGTGGAGAGGTGGAGAGATGGGGAGGGGGAGGAGGAGAAGGCAGTCAACTGGCAGTTAGCCAGGCCAACAGCCAGGCAAAGAGCCAGTTAAGCTTGTTCTAGTTGAAAGCGATAGCCAAGCCTGGTTTTCTGTTTTGTTTCTTTTTTTTTTGTTGGTCTCAATATTGGCTAGCAGCTCCTTCTGGCCAGTTTTGTCGCCAGATCTCCGCGCATATATAAACTCTATTAAAAATAACGAAATAGAAGCAACTCAGTTAACAGAGAGAGAAGCAGCAGCAGCAAAAAAAAAAAGAAACCATATCAACATTCACATCATAAGTAAACCAGTTTGCACCTGAGAGAGGAAGAAGAAAGTTGTCTTGGCCATTTTTGTGTGTGTGTTGGGGCAGACTTTTTTCTATTTTTTTCCCCCTCATATATATATATATATATCTATTGCAATTTATATATATGAATTTGAAGGAGCTTGGCCAGGTTAGCGGGCGTTGAACAATGGCCAAAAACTAACTGTAACATGGCAGGCAACGAACATTTTTCTCGTCCGTTTTTTTTCTTCTCGTAGTTTTGGTCATAAGCATGAAATATTGCGCACATCCAAAAAGTCCACATACATGTACCTCCCTCCCGCGCATCCACCTGCCACCCTCCACCATCATGTCCAAAAAAAACACAAAAATATCCGCTGCAGGCCTAATTATATTGCCTGAACGGAGTTGGAACCTCCAACCTATCATTCCCTGACACATGCTACCGTTCGAACACGTGCGGACTAACTAACAAGAGGAGTAGGAAAACCACATTCGAGTATGTCGACTAGTTGGATACCCTCTCCCCTCGGTAGAAACATTGCATTTATATCATATTTCCTATCAGAATATAACTAAATAAATATGTCATAGAATAGCAAGATTATTTAGGAAGTTTTATAAGGAGGCCAAGTCTAAAAAAATTACAAAAAAATTATACAAAACTATATTTCTCCTATAGTGAAATTAAATAAATAGAAGATTGGCCTTAACTCCTAATAAAATTGATTTATTTTTACATTCTTAGTCTGAAATACTTCTTAAATTTAACCTAAACGAACTAAATTGACATTTAGCAATGAGTAAAACAATATTAGAAGACCTCGTTGCTAATGCTTGTTCCTAATTATTAAACATAAAATTGTTAATTGTTAATTTTGGTAAATAAATTAGAATAAACCAACAATCAGCATCTAACTTATTTTGATTTTAAATTTACCCATTATTTTTATTATGCCACAAGCATTGAAAAAAATTCCTAACACCCTCACAGTAAGTGTATAAAAAGCTAACTCAATCGAGATTAATGATTAGTTTTAATACCTTTGAAAATAAAATGGTTAAAATATTTTGCTGAATTTGAGCGATGCACTTTGATACTTGAGGAATGTTAATAAGGAACACGGGTATCAAAATGTCAATTTATAAGTCAGAATATCTTACTTTTAGAATCCACGTTTAGGCACTTTGTTTCATTTTAGTCACTTTTAGATTGACAAAAATGTAGTGAATGTGGATTTTGGTCAACTTCTTTGAAGCGTTAATAATAGAAATCCAAAGAAATCTCTTCAAATCCCTTCATCATTCCCATCTTATATAAGAGTTTATGCATTTCAAGACCAGGATTGTCTTAGCGGATTCTTTCTAACAAAATCTTTTGGTTTTTTTAGATAAAACACCGAACAATCTGTATTTGGCTCATGCCCTCTTTGTACATATTCAAGGTTCTATTGACTGAATATTCAGAGTCAATAATCGGACCTCTCCATCATCAATCACATTTTTTTCTTTGCACTATTCAAGCCGAGTTTCTGGTTTGAAGGAATTTGAATAATTCACCTCTAAGTGCTTTGAGATCAATTGACTGGTTATTATCATTAATAAACTAGACATTAGCAATCATAATGATGAAATTGGAATACCCACAACCCAAAGGGTATTTTAGCAAGTAACCAACAACAACAACAAAAACAACAGCTAACAATCAATGAGCAAATTCCGAGGCTGGCTTAAAGTGAAAGTGCTCCAATTGCTGACATCGGCAGCAGAGCCAACTGCATCCGCGGATGCAACCAAGTGCTTTGACTCCTCCTCAGTCAAACATATACACAAAGATATATATATATATATGTATCTATATGTATGTTTGTATATGTAGATAGTGGTAGTCATCCTTTTTGCTTTGGCTCACTTGCTGATAAGTTGTTTTGCTTTTTGCTGCACCCCGTGCAGCCACGCCTCCCATTTCTCGCCAGTGTTCACATTGCAGAATAATTGCTATGACCAAGCTAAATTGGACAACACTGTGGATCGAGATGGGGGGCAGGGGGAGGGGGATGGGTAGTGGAGGGAAGCCTACAATTACCTCTTGCCTGTTAGAGAGCATCAAATGCGACTTCCTTCCGCAATTCACAATCCCAAGAGCTAGCTGAATAATTAAGAAGTTAACTTTAGCAATTTAACTTTAACAAAATGTTCTTTAAACACATTCAACTAATTGGCTTAAAACAAATCAATTTCAATTCAATCGAAAGTTCTTAAGCCGCACCCTCTAAGCTCGATAAGCTAATCATCGATCATTTGGGCACTCTCCTCCAACCATCTCGAACCCTCTTGTCCGTCCATATGTATTTCGGTGCCGGTAAATCGACTTAAATAACTTAATGATTACCCCACCCATTTATATATAGGTAACTCTAAAAGGCAGGTAGAAACGCTGTATGCGTATTTTGAAAGCAAAAGTAAAGTGTTTTGAAAGTAAACTACACTAATTTAAAGCTGTAAATTAACCAACTAAACAACAATAAGACCAACAAAAGCAACAACAATATAATACAGAGCGCGCTTCAAGCCAAAGATAACCTTGAATGCAATGAGAGCTTTAATTAATTGTGTGCTCACAATTAAAAAGGTGTAAAAAAAAAAAAAAAAAAAAAAAGATACCAAAAACTCAAAAGCCCAAATGCGATACCCTAACAAAGGGGGCGGGGCCCCCATTCGGTTTTGGGACGATTAGATGCCAAATTATGTTGTAGATAAATTGTCTTTCTCTCTGTTCAAACGAAATAATTTAGACATAATTCATAAAAATTAAAAAACCTTTCCATTTTGATAAAAGTATTGTCAGTATTAAAACGGAGAACAAAAGAATCTTTCTCTTAGGTATAAAGTTAGATATTCTTCGGGGATAATGCTTCATAATCTTCAGGACATTCCTAGCTTTTGTACACTCAGAGAGATTCTGACCTTCTTTTGTGTGTTTTTAAAAGTACATTGTTTCGATCGTCAATCGATTTTACCTGTCATGCCTAAAATGGATTCGGATTCGGGTTTCTGGGTAGAGCGACGCGCAAGCAACTGAGGGACGCACAAGTAAGCCTAAGAGAGTTGGGATTCTAGTAAAGCTAGAATAGCTAGAATTTTCAAAAATGCTTTTTAAAGATCTCAACTTTTGAGATATATTTCTTGGATGATTTTTTGTGCGCTTAAAGAAAATTGGAAAATTACTTTCCACCGACTTAGAAGTAAACCATTTAAAACCGAATAAAGCTTTTCCATTTGTTACTATTTTTGTGGGAAATCAACAACGAAAACAGCCTTTCCAATTAAATTTATAAAGTATAAATTTCTACGCTTTGTGCGTAATGAAATATAATAATAATTTCCCTAATTTCAACCTTTAGATTTGGCCTTACTATTTCAGCAAAATTAGGATATGACTTATCTTTGTCATACTGATAAAGTGTATGATACTAAGCTGGGTCATAAATTTGTGTTATCTTAATTAAGTGGGCAAAAAACTTAAGCGAATTTTGTATTAGGATAAGTATAAAAATATATGTATAAATTTGTATTAGAAATGCAGTCTTCCATCCATGTATGGAAACTTTGCTTGGGCAAAATTAAAAGAAAGTAAAAATGGTAAGGAAAGTAAAAAGTGAGCTTAATTCGTATTTGGTTATTTTGGAATAGTTTTCATAATGAATAAAAAATGGCCAAGTTTTATTCCATAATGTGTTAAAAAGTGTGAAGCCAAAATGTGCAATATTTGCTTCGAGTCTTCTGAAAGAGTTTATTTATATTTATTTTATGTTAATAAATCAAATCTAGTAATAATTACTAAACCTCATGACTGCTAGGACCTTTGCCTCGAAGATTAATTTTAATATTTTTACATGTGTTTCTTTGAAAGCGTTTGGAAAGCACGCGTTACGTACAACAAAGAACTTAAATATATATGGAAAGAATTCAAAATATTCAAACTATCAGAAATTCTGCACCAAGTTAATCTTCCATGAGGATGAAGCGAATTGAAAATCAAAGCATCTGGATGAAACTATAAACTGATTTTTTCGCTGAGTGTAAAATCAAATTGGAGCAATTGTCACGCTAACTAGATAAAAATTAAAACTAAATGAATAAATGTAATTTTGACAACAAAAAAAAAAAAGAGATATATGTATTTGTGTATGTGGGTATGACTCAACACATAAGTAACACCTTTAAGCCAAAAATGCATGGCCCAGCGTCATTGTCGTCGTCTCCAGCGTTTCCAACGTCTTGTCGTCAAAGTTTGTACTTGAAAATGAGTTGCCCAAAAAGACACACTCGAGATACAACGACAACAACAGCGGATGAAACGTTGGGCAGATCGAGCCACCCCCTTCGTCGTCTCCACCATCGCCTCCTCCTCCTCGACCTAAGCTATTCGTTAGACTCTGATGAGTAAACACAACCGTTGATTACAATAGGAAATAATCCCACAAATTGCTTTAATATTCACTGCAAATCAAATGAAGTTGTACCGCTGCCGCCGCCGGAGCCGCCGCGACACAAAAGTCGCAAAGTTTCTCAGTTTGGTTTTTTCTTTTTTTTTTCCTTCTCTCTTTTCAAGTCAAAGCTTTTAACCTTGGACCATAAAACTCTGCAGCCAACAACAACAACAAAAACAATAATATGTAATCATCGCATTGTATCTTAAACTCGTACTCCCCATGTGTGTGTGTGTGTGTGTATATCTGAACAATTTTTTTCTCTTCTTTTTGCAAAAAGGAAAAAAAAAATTGTCTCGGCCTTTGATAATTGTTTCGCATTTAGCTTTGGCATATTGTTTAGTATGCGTTGATATATGGGAACCCATATGAAACGGAAAGCAGGTGTACGTTACTGTGCCGCAACCTCACTACCGCGCACTACCTTACTATCGCACCACCGCACTACCTCACTTGCCTGCGATTTTTGATGGCGGCCGGCATTTTGCGGTCCATTGTCTAGTCCAAAGTGGGCTAGTTTGTGGGCAATTTTGAAGAATTTGCCCAGATTACCAGTTTTTATGTTTTTTTGTGTGTGGGTTAAATGGTGGGTTGACATGAAAGTGCCTCATTTGCGGTCTTCTTTTTTCTGCGGTGGTGGTGTTGGTTGTGGGGGAAGATAGTTAGAAGAGATGATGGGTTAATGAAATTAATTTTAGACCCAAAGAGGAGAGAGCCATACTAATTTCATTATTCTCTAAATTCGATTTTATGCCTATGCCTCCTAAAAAAAAATAATATAAATTCCTGAGCATTTAACTAGATGAGGATGTGGCTTTAAGTTACCAAGAGAAAATGTTTCACAAAAGAGCTCAAGTGGAGATACACATCAAAAAGATATCACATCAAAAATTCAAATGAAATATTTAATGAAAGCAGAATACAATTCGTAATGGAATCAAATGAATTTTCATAAACGACATAATGAAATTGAGTAATAAAAAAGAAACACACAAATAAAACATAATCCTAAATTAAAGTAAATGAATTTGAGTCCTTTTTAAATAACTTTCTTGAAACAAAACCAATTTTTTATGAAAAACAAGAACAAATGGTTTCTAAATTTGATTTCTTCCTTTAAACATATGAAAATTTTTGATTGTTTATACCCATTTATTTCTTCAAGAGAAGCATTTATCTTTAAAATATATGTTGGATTTATTCTGAATAAAAGGATTTGAACAAGGTTTCCATTTGCTACAATTTAGTCCATGTATTGGATGGTGAGTTTAGCTCGGTCATTGTTTCAATCCGTCGGGTTGGTTAGTAACTCCACCCTCCAAAATGAACAGATACAAAGACAGGCGTTTTAATCATAGCAATCGTAAATCTTAAACACATCAAACTGTTATGGAGGAAGTGGCTCCTCCTTAAAATCGCCGCGCCCCCTACTCCTCCTTGATGGAATAATTTTTCTTTGCTGCACCTGAACTTGGTGAAAGTAAGTCTTCCAAAAAAACAAATGAAAATTAAAACAGATCTGTTTTTATATCCGACTGCTAGAGATATCATGTTATCGTGTTGCTCATATTCATAAAAGTTAACAAATGGTCATTATAAATCACAGAAGAGAATCAAATTTTGTAGAATGTCCAATGAATGATATTGAAATTTTCAAAGTTATCTCTGAATAAAGGATCTAAAAAGAGCCAAGAAAACTAAATAGATTTTTGAAGGGAACCATCAAAACAATTATATGAGATCTGAAAGCAACTTTCTTGTTGATATTTTAGCAATATTTTTTTTTTTAATATAAACTAAACTTTCCAAAAAAAAAATCAATAATTACAAATTTGGTTAATTGTACCTAATTATCAAGCTGTAAATTCGTTAATGATTAACGGTGTTAAACGAAAATTGAAGAAACCCAATTGTTTGATTACTTTCAAATGGATAATTGAGGAACTGATTGGTTGAATCTCCGAACAGCACGTGAATGGCATTGAGCTAATGTTAAAGAGGATCTTAAGAGATCTTAAAACATTCAAATAAAAGAGTTTGGCGAATTTGGAAAAAGCCTTTCTATGCGGCTGCATTTGCAAATGATCAACTTGCATTTTGCTCAGATTGAAATAAAATTTAACGGCTTTCTTTTTATCACCATTTACAGTTAATGATTTTATATAGCCGGTAATAAATCCGAAACTGTCTTCATTATATCGCACAAAATATATGTGCATCAATCCAATTTTCGAATATCGCTGCAGAACATTGTTGCTGCATTGCACAGTGGCCTGAAATCAAAACCAAAATGTAACTTTGTAACTATAAAGAAAGTTAATTGATTGTTAATGTGGGTTTCTCTCTTAAGTAGTTGGAATACTAATAATAATATACGAAATATTCAATTATCAATTTTTAAATACATTTATAAATTAAGTAGTTGGAATACTAATAATAATATACGAAATATTCAATTTTTAAATACATTTATAAATTATTAAAGTGCTAAATAAGGATAACTTTATTAAAAAAAGAAGGTAAGACCTCTTTTAGTGGGCGTGACATGTCAACCTTTAAGTAACAACTGTTCCAGTGGAAGTTCAAGTTTATTTGAAATCTTAATTAGATCAAAGCGTTTGATTTTCGTCATGGGAATTCGAGAAACGAGACACTGTGCAATGTCGTCCCCTTCGATCCAATTCAAATACAACTCATCTCCTGAATTGCATTTGCAAAAACGAAAGAAAACAGAAATAAAAATAACGTTGTTGCATTGCAAATTGCAGCTTACATAAGTCGGGCGAGGCAGCAGCAGCAGCATCAAGATCTATATATATATATATATATATATACTATATAGGCATTAATAGAGCGCTGTGTGCCTTTTCGTTCACGGCAAAATGCTTTTCATTTAATCGATTTGCGTATTTCGGGCAGCGCTGTAATTGTAATTGCTCGACGAGATCGGCGCAACTTTCATTGCGAGGCCTCCAATTGCCATCACCATCGCCACCACCACCACCAGCACCACCACCACCACCAACCACCACATTGTTGCCCCTCCTTCTCCTCCCCCCCTGCTCTGTCTATGATGAATGTGGATTAAGCGTATGCCAAGGCATAAAGCCTTTGTCTTGATTTGTAGCATTCGAAGTTTTGGTTTGGCATAGCCTAAAGTGATTTGTTTTTTAGATTTTCGAAAAGCGATTGCGGTTATCGCTGACTCGCTTGGACTCGAATTGGAATTGGAGTCATCATCATCATCATCATCATCATGATCATCAACATTGTGATGATCATCTTGGCACAACGAAAATAAAGTTTGAAATTGAAAAAAAATCAGCGCACATTCCAGCACACAAAAAAGAAGAAGAAGAAAAAAAATGTGTAACGCAATCAAAGCCATCGCTTCCGGTTTAAGGCGCAATTAACTACCTTGGATTACGTTGTGCCAGTGGGCATCACCAGAGTTGGTTCCCTCCACTCCGTTCACCTCTCTATTTTTCGCCCCCGTTGCCCCCCTCCCATTGCAATTGGCGCCCGACGGCTGTTAGATTTTCTGTCTATATATAGAGTCATGGTCATCATTTTGCAGATTATCTACAGCATTTCACTTATTTCCTCAACTACTCACTCCGTAATTGGCATTTTAATGTTGTAAACAAATTTTGTGTTATTTATTTTTTTCGGTAGTTCAAATGATGAAATGTCATAATTTTCTCTCTCTCACTCAATCGGCCCAAGCGGCACCTTGTAAATGTGCGATTTTTTTTTTTTCGGGGCTCTGGGAATTTATTCGAAAGTATTTTTTTGATGAGTCCGACAATGAAATAAAAGACTTTCGGAATAATTGCAAACATTTCTTTAAAGAGTTTTCGTGGAAAATGCTTGGACCATCGCACAGAGAAGCGGAAGCATCGCCGTTTCCAGTAAATATATATATTTATATCAGTCTATGTAATTAGTAGTATTCTAATGAGACTTAGATCTATTTTTGACGTGACTTGTACATCGGTGAATAGAAGGTACCCATGGGTTGCTTTTTCGGTAAGTTTTTTCCATCGACGAACATAATATTTCTAACAAATTGTAACCTCTTCTTTTCCATTAATTAGAACTAGAAATATATCTACAAAGGCAATCAAAGGCAATTGTAATAAGGAAATACTTAACATTTCTCTAAACACCCCAATTAAATTCATTATCGGTGTTATTTTTTAATAGATCTGCATCAATTACATGAATTAACATATATTGTACATAACATATAATAAATCTCTCAGCAGCAGGGCTTTTTAATGCTATATTTTTAGTGTCTTCGCTTCTGAAGGTCGCGCGTAATACAGTGAACACCTTCCGTAATTAGAGTATTTAAGGAAAGGAGCGTTGGCAAGTTGAGCTTCCTTTGAGAATTCCTATAAGAAAGTTGTTCGACGTTCTTACTCAAAAAAATGTCATAATCAATTATGTCTTGGAGAAATAGTTTTAACAGTTGTTCCACTGCACATTTTATATGGCGAATAAGAAGAGTTTCCAAGTAAATATTAATAAAGAATGGTAATTAAAAATAAATAAAATTTAAAATACAGGTAATTAGAAATGAAATGCCATTGCAATGCTCTAACGTTTTAAAAAATGTAATGCTCAGATCTGGAAGGATCAGGTGTTTTACACTGAGTTTATGAAGCGATCTGTTTTTAACTTTTAGTTTATGAAAGATCACAGACTAAGCTCAGATCTGGACAGGAATAAACTCAGACATTAGGAACGAAAATCTTTTGAATTTATGTAGTTTAAAAATATTTTCTAATCTACACAAATCATGATATTTATTTGCTGTTGGTGAGTCTAATTAAAAATCGAATTTTCACCAAACTTCAATATCTAAGCTTCTGCAAGAAGTGGAGAACATCCCAACATGGAAATAATATGGTGATCCTACCGGATTAGATTCGATTTACATTCAAACTGAGATAAGATGACCATGATAAGCTGATTTAATGAAGATATTTAACTGACTTTTAATTTAAAAACTGTGTAAAATAATCTAAAACGACTTTTCAAGGATGGAACTTAATTTAAAAATTGAATTCTTCTTTGTGAGTTAAATAACAGAGAAGGCAAAGTTTTGCAATTGTTTCTATCTAAAATAAAACGCTCCCCGAAATGTACGAAAAGTACATTCAATTCTTGTCTTGTGTTGTCTTATTCAATTTGTTTTATGTTCTGCGGCTAATGATGTCTACTTCAAGCTTCATTATTCGCTCTATCAACCTGTCCGGTGCCGGAGCCACTCACTAACCTCCAAAATCGTTTAATTAATGATCCATTTTGTTGTTCCTGTGTTAGCATGAAGCTTCTTCTACGCCCATCTGCCACCGCACACCCATCGACTTCTATTTAAAATTAAATTAACCTGCTTAATTTGCCTCTCCTCCCCACAAGAGGTCGTCGTCGTCGACGTAGTCGAAGAGACGCGCCCAAAAAAACATTCACTTGAAGAATGGGTAAAAAATCGAAAGGCGCTACTAATCGCTTCAATGCCTGATGAAAAAACAAAATGCCTACTACCATGCATCTATGAGATACATTCGAATAAACGCATAATTGGACAGTTTTTGGTTTTTTTTTTTCTTTGTCTTTCTTTTGGTATCTTTTGGGATACCCTTTCACCCTTCACCGGAGCTGATGCTGAAGGCTGCTGCTAAGCGCACTGCCACATTTAGCAATACTCGATTTTGATCGCTCAATTAGCGTAAAAGTAACATGTCAAAGCTATTAATCACTTTCGAAAACTTTAGAAGAGATCTCCAAATGAAATAATTTATATTGTTTCCAAATAAAAGTGCGTGCATTTCAATAAAGTTATATAATGTAATTTTTTGTTTTTTCTCTTTTGATTGCTAAATTAAAAAGTATCTGTTAGATAGACAACTTTATTTATGCCCCCCGAAAAAAAGCTGCGTCATTACTCGAACTTCAATTTCATTCATTCATCAATTACAATACAAGCGACCAGAGCGAGCGAAGCCTTGAATCGCGAGTCAAGCGAAAATGTTACGGTTACGATTACGGTTATATTGTACAGATGGAAACGGTACGTGTGTACGAGTAGTGAATGACATTAAGTTTAATTTTATAATGGACCTGATCCTGACGAGGTTGACGAGGTTTGGAGGTTTCCATTACATTACTTACATGCTTAAAGACGTGTGCTGGAGATGATGTTGCTGATCGTGGTCGTGGTGCATCAATTTGCCAGCTTCTCCTAACTCTGCTCGTGCTCTAATTGCACAACTAGTTGTTGTTGCTGTCGCTGTTGCTGCTACTGCTGCTGCTGCTGTTGCTGTTGCTGGTAGTGTTGCTGCTATAAAATCCGCACGGATATCCGTTGGCCGGCAGGAAGAAATCACCATTTGAACACCGTTGTTGAAGCGATTTTTGCTTTTTTCTTTTTTTTCTTTTGCTGCTTCTTTTATGATTTTTTACGGATGTCGATAACTTATATGGCATTGGCTATACAAAGTAGATCTTGTTTGTGGCTGCTGCTGCTTGTGCTGCTGCTGCTGATGTTGTTGTTGTTGGTGCTGTCCAGCGTAAGTCATCCTGCAATCCAGCCAACAACAACAACAACACTAGCCGACGGGCGCGTGGGAAATCTATTCAACTTAACGGCAGGGGCCAGATTCTCGTCACTATATATTATCGGTATTTGTATAATTCACACTATAATAAATTAAGCTCTTTCTTTTCTTCAATTTGTTTTGTGATTGTCTGTTGTTTATATCAAGGATGATGTGATGTTTCATATTATAAAGTTATTTCAACATTTGTTTCATTTTGTTTTTGCACTTTGCCTTATAGTTATTTACTTGTATTCCAATTCTCTTTAAATTTGTGGTGGTCTTTAAAGAGTTTTTCTTACAGTTTATAGAAACTTTGCAACTTTATAGTTATTTTTTTTCTTGTTGAGTTTTTGCTCTTTATCTTCAGTTTTTCTTCCTTTTTAAATTGTTTTTAAACTGTAATTTTTACAAAATGTTTTAGACGAGATTTACTAAGTATTTTAATTTACTTTATATATTTTTTCCATATATTTCATAAAGTTTGTTTTTTTCTGTGTTCATGAATAAAGTCCAAATTGTATTTTTGAGCTTAAAGTTATTTAGTTGTATTTAGTTCAGCACCTTTTGATTTTTTTAGCTTTCTCAGATTGCATATATTCTTTATACATTTATAGTTTAGATCCCCATTTTTGGAAAACTAATTTAATTTAATTTGTTAATTTAACTCTTATTTTATAGTTGTTATTTTCCGCACCTTTTCCGAGTTGGTTCTACACTCTTTATACACTTTTTACATTAAACTTTGATTTATGATTCCAGTTATTAATTTAGTTTATCATATGTATTAATTAAGTATGATTGGAGCCGAGATTTTCATTCTAGTTGGTTGACATCAATCCACAATCTTTGCACTTCCCAGTTTCTTGCATTTTTCCTCTCTCACTCACACTCTCAGGCTATCTCGTTCCGTGTCTCGGTTGAGGCTATAATCTTTTCGTATTATATATTAATATATAATTTTTCTTCTATTTTTTTTCTATAATTTCATTATGGATTGTCTTTTAATGCCTGCGCATAATCATCGTCAAGCTGTACACATGGCTTCGATGTGTGCCTGTGCCTGTCTCTCCGTACGGCTTAATTCACTTTGCATTTACGCGCTGTCACAATTTGCATTAATTGCATTTAAGTATGTAGTTATCATTGATTTAGCACCGATCCATATACAATACATGCCAGACACGAGCAATATATAGTCCATAGATGTGTATGTTTGTAAGTATATAACATTGCCTACTGGACGTATGCGCGATCGTTCGATTTGATCTAATTAGGTGAACAAAATATAGGAGCTTTGCGTTGAGAATAGGACTAAACAGATTTAACAGTTAAGGAATTGTTCTATATATTTTCGAAAATATACATATTTAGTTTTCGAACCGATTTTGCATGTTTTTAATTTTTGCACATTAAAGATCCTTTTCGATTGCACCTTCCACTTCAATCACTTCACCTTAATTAGCGTTACATTTGAATATTTTACCGTTATCATAACGCGCGCGCGGACGACGTGACGTTTGTTGTTTTTGTTTCTTTCAGAAATGTAGTGTCTTGTGGTTGCTGTTGTTGTAGCTGTAGTTGTAGTTGTAATTGTTGTTGGGTTTATTGTGTGTTTTGGTTTTACGTTTTGTGGACCGAGAGACCAGCGACAACACGACCAATAGCTTTGAGACCGTCTCACGGACTGATGATAGGCGGCAGAGTCGATGCTTTAGACCCAGGCTTAGAGCTCAGAGACAGAGCCACAGCCAAAGCGTTTTCGATTTCCTAATAATAAACGCAAAATAGACGACGCGCAGCAACGTCTTTCTGTATAGGTGCTCTGAATGAATACACAACTAGGCAGCGATGACTCCAAAAGAAATAACACCAACAACAGCAACACACACACGATCCACAAGACAGCATCGGCAGCAGAAGCAGCATCAGCAGCATCAGCGTCAGCAGCAGCACCAGCAACAACAGAGTCTTGAGGAAGTCTAGGCAGCTAGGCTAGCGGAGACGATGCAATAAATCGAAGCTAATACACTTCTTTCTTAATGTAGAGCGATCCACACAATACGAGCTCGGTCGGTCGGTCGGTCGGTAGATCGCTCGCTCGCTCGCGAACCTCGCTGCCTAGACAAGTTTCGTCGATGCTCAAACGGTAAATGAGGGGCAAACAAGATTGACGCAGCAGCAGCAGCATTGGCAGCGTCGACAGCGGCAGAGATGCATCCTGCACAGCTGCCAGCTAGCCGTGCAAAGGCTGTGTTTTACTCAATGAAAATAGTGGGACTGCTGCGCGCAGCGTCGTCGACGTCCAGACAACATTCCAAAAAGCTAAGCTTGCATCCGAAAACTGGGTGGAGATCTTCCGCCCCGGCCATAGACGACGACGACGACGACGGCCGCTACGACGAGCCGATCTCACTCACACACTTACACACACACGATCGTCGACGCTCGTTTGCCATCCACTTGGAGTCCACAAAAAAAGAAAAAAGTGAGCGTCGTTTGAGTCATAGGCAACAGTCGCAGCTTGCAGCTCACGGCGGCAACATGCTGCTGACCACCAGCAGCAACATCCATTCACAGGTACTACTCGTACGTAATTAAGAGACCTACGACGACTCGACAGAGAAGAGAATGTATGGACCATCGGGTGATGGAAAGTCTTTCACCAATGGTCTTTCACCGATGGGTGATTAACATACGACGATGTACAGTGATTCTCTACTAAACATACTCGCATACTCACTCGTATGCCAAAAAGGAGAAGGGTCTTTGTGTCCTACTTCTAGTGTGCCGTGTGGCACGAGGCTATGCCAATGGCGACTGCTCTTGCTGCTGCTGCTATCTTCAGATCCATCTCAATGTATGTAAAGACCTCCATGTCCATGTCCACTTTATGTCTGCGGTTGGGTTTTATTTTTCTACTGCTTGCTGCACGAAATCGATCAAATCAAAAATGACTTTGTGAAGTGACTAACTGCCTGAATGCCAGCTGCCGTAGTGCCTTGGCCATCACCACCATCATCATCATCATCGTCATCATCATGGTGGCTGTCTAACAGTAGCTTTGCTGCTCAACGACTGCTTTGATTTTTCGGCCTCTCCAAAAACACAGCAGTTTCTTGTGTATGTATTCATGTTGAATGAAGTTGAGTACAGTTCATGTCCATGGACTTGGCCGTTGCAAATACAACACAACACTTCAAAATGAAAGCACATTCCCTTGTAGAAATTTTACCGTTACGCGGCAAGGTAGCTGGCAGGCAACAGCAGTAAGAGCCAGAGCTAGACCAAAAGCAACAGGTACCATCCAGGCTATGCCACAGGTCGTTTGTCCATTTTGACTGACTGACTGACTGACTAGCGTCCTCCTCATCGTCATCATCAACATCCAACATCCAACATCCAGCATCATCCAACACTTGGCAGCTTTATGGCTTAGATATTTGCAAATCTCGCGTTCCGTTTCGTTCCGCTTCATCTTATTATTGTAGCTGTTTGCTGTGGTTGTTATTGTTGCTGATGATCTACCATCATCTTTCTCGACACACAGAAGGAGAGAGAGAGAGAGAGAGAGAGAGAGAGAGAGAGAGAAAGACAGCAGGAGACAGAGAGTCCAAGTGGAGCTCGTGATGCCGCCTGCCTCTACCGCTGCCGCGTGCCACGGCTGTTATTTATTTGAGTCAATGAGTTCACAACTATTTTTCTATTTTTCCTTAATGGCTTTTTTTCCTCTTCGTCTCCTCTTCTTATTGCTGCTGTTGTTGTTGTTGCTAGTGATGTGGAGGTTGCAAGGAAGCGCCTTGTTGTCTTGCCTTGATTGATGGTTTGATAATGCCTAAGTGCCGAGATATCCAGATATACGTATATATAGTTAGTAAGCCAACCAGCCAGAGTTGAGGCTGGAAAGGATTTCTTAATGAGTTCAAGATGATCACCAGTTTAATTAGTAGTTATATCTAGGTTATATGAAGGATCATTCGATGATATCCAACTTGGATTTTTATGGGTTAAATATGAATGGAGACTCTTGTGACCTCCACTATTTCAATTATCTATAATTTCTACTATTTCTAGTATCATATAATTATCTGTTTATCATATAATTTGACATATTCCTTTCAATAACTTTAATTTTTGTATCTCTTTTTTTTTGTCGAACTAATTAGCCAATTAATACATCAAATGAGTGGAGATAAGTTTTATTGCAGCTAAGGTGATTTCAATTGATCTCACACAACATTCTAACTAACTTAAAATCGATTTTTAAAAACCTTGTCAATGCAAATCATAATTATATGCAATAGTTAGTTACGCTCGAAAAAGTTTCCTGATTGGCCATACATAGAGATCATTTAAGATCGAGTTAAGCCGAAGGTCTTACACCCTACTATTTTTTTCCTTACCCCCTTTTTTAAAACCTTCGTGCGCACCCTAATAGATAAGATATTTTTTAGGAATAATTTATAAAAATGTCAATAAAATAATTCAAAATAGAGTCGTAGTGATAGGAATAGAACTTAATTTAATGATTAAATAAATTATAAAACTTTTCTTAAAACCTGCTCGTGGTCGTTTATTGGAATCAAACAAGAAGTCAGTAATTTGTAGTTCGAAAGGTGCCAAGTAATAAATAATAAAGAAATAAATTCAATATTGGTTTTTCACACGAAGTTTAGGACATCAATATGTCAACAACTATCAATTAATTAAGTCTATTAAATTAATTTTTAATCCCTTTGTAGTTTCAAGTTTATGAGTCAATTAAACATTGTTAAAAATTTTATTTCTACTTATTTATTTCTCCTTATTTTATTTCACCTTAATTAAGTGCAGCTATCATTTGGTTTGTAGTGAATATTTAGATATATTTCTCAACTTTTTAAAACAAAACTAAAAGATGTAAAGCATCCTTGGAATAAATGACACTTAAAGATGGAATATAATTTATCTGTATCGTTAAAGCATCTCGAAAATGGTTCATCGATTTGTTCAATAACAAAAATGTTATTTTCTGAGTACCAAAATAAACTCCCGATACCTGAACTCTTTCAAGATTGAAAGAATAAAGTCAAAAATACTCGAAACGATGAAGAAGGCCTTTTTTTTTGGGACATAAGTTTAAGGTGTCATTCAATAGCATGTATGTCCAGAATGTTTTCAGTTAAAATTGTATTCGTTTTCGAAACGATGTAAATGATGCTGATCACAATGAATAGACCCTTTAGAGTGAGGGTATAACCTGAAATTACGCCTCCCATCGGGTACATTCCACTAGTATGTATGTACGAATATATCATAATTAGCTATTGTACAATAGCAAAATAGTTTTGTACTTCATCTCAATGAAATTTGCATAAACGAGGGCACGATGCATAATGAAAATGTTTATACAATTAGACATTAACAAATAAAAAATGTCAATAGCATGCAAAACAACAACTAAATAAACGTTTAGCTTTCGTATTTGACTAACTAACAATTTGATAAATTTATGCATGAATTCAAAACGCAAAACGGGAAAACGAAATCGAGAAATGAAGCGAGCCAACCAGCAACATCTACAACCAGCAACAACATCGAGCGACAACAACAACGTTTAGGAGCTTTAACACCTCTTATTAGCCCTCTCTCCTCCTCTGCCTTTCCCTCTCTCCTTCCCTCATCGAGTTCCCTTCAACGGCAGCTGCTGCACATAATTGGCTTAAAAAATAAAACATGAAATGCTCGTAAACATTTATTTTTTGTGTTGTTGCTGTCGTTCTTGTTGGTGTTTCGTGTGTACGCAGAAGACCCGCCCGCCAGTTGAAGTTGTTGTTGCTGGTGTTTGTGTTTGTGTTGTTGTTGTTGTTGTGGCTATTTGTTGTTGTTGCTTTTTGTTTAAACGTTTTTCGAATCGCGCAGCGAATGAAAACGAAAGAAAAAATGAAATACATCGAAAGTGAATATATATAGTCAAGCGATGCCAGCGACGCCAGCGATGCCAACGATGTTGTCGACGTATCAGAGAGCGCGACGCGTCGCAACGCACAGCGAGTTTTGCCTTGTTTGCATGGCCGATCGCCATCGCTATCGCCATCGGAATTGTGTTCAAATCGCAATCGTCGGACTCTGAATCGGAATCGGACTGTGACGTGTTGATGACCATCTCGTCTCTCTATGTATATATGTATGTATGCACATAGTCTAGCCCGGGTCTAGTCTATTGCTTCTATTTAAACGCCTCTGCGCATTTTTGACTCGCTCTCGATCCCACCACCATCTTTCCGAACCTAACATGAAATGATATTTTGTTCAGTAGTTTCACCTCTAAATATTTTAAGTAATAAAGTCGCAGGGCCGACTTGGATATCAAGTGAAAATTCATATATTACATTTCTTTCGCATGCCGCGATTTGTAACACATGCTTTAGCACTTTAGCGCCCACCACCTCACATGAAACCAATTTTTAATAAGCATTAACTGTTTATGACAATATTTATAGCTCCTTACCGTCAAATTGTATTTAGTATAGTTAGTTTGTAAATAGAAGCTAACTAATATCTACATTTTCTTATGATATTTTTGCATATGAATTGCAAATGAAAATGAACAAGACCGAAAGAAAAAAAGTTTACAATTTATTTCAAAAGCTATGTACAAAAATTCCAGAGGAGAGATGCCGCAACCTGGTGTAATCGATGCCCCGACGTTTGAAGGCCATTATAGACAATAAGGGCCTGCATACTAAATATTAGAATTAGATTTAGTATCTAGATTTAAGAGAAATACTTGAAGAGACGAATACTTTTGTGGACTTTAATTTTGTTCATTTTTTGTTTTGTTTTGAAAGAAATTTGAAGCATTGGTTTTTTTAATAAAGTTAAGCTAAATTGAATTAGATAAATATTTTATTTACCCCATCCTGTGAAAAAATGATTGAATTTATTATTAAATATCCAGTAAAAACGAGCCTGAATATAAGGGACCCTAGAGATGAATACTTTTGTGACTGACTGTACCTAAATTCTAGAGTTTAAATCTCATAATTTCGGGCAATATATAGCAGATATGTATATTATATGTATGTACACATTAATCGGTTTGGTAAGCTTTTTATTTTTCTAAAGTTTTCTTAATTTTGTTATAGCATTCGACTTTTATTTCGAAAATAATTATCTTTAGAAGGATTTTTTCTAGGATTTCTAATAAAACAGTTTCTTATTCAATTCTTTTTTTATAATATATAATATAATACTTATATATAAAACTTCTATTGATATTTTCTTCTTTGTTCTTTAATTTACGAATTTCTCCAATTTAACTAATGAGTGCTCCATTTCCGTAAGTGTATTCAATAGTTCCCATTCAAGTTGACATTCTTCTGCTCCCTTGGTTCTACGTGAGTTTTGTTTGCTTTTATGTACACGGTCGAGTTATCTGTATTTGTATCTGTATCTCGAGCTCTCGCTTATGTATAGCACTAAGCATTCTACAATTGGCTCATTTAACAGTCGTTTACTGCGTAGCCCCCCAGTTGGAGTCAGAGACGGGGACCGGGCCACACACACACACACACACACACACACTCACACAATTGTTTTAGATACTATTGTTTTTGTTGTCGTCGTGTTGTCGTCGTTGTTCGTTTCTAATTATACGATAGGTGCGCTATGAGCCATGAAACGTGCGGGGTCTGACCTTCTCGTCATCGTTTAGGAGCTGCCCCCAAACTGAACTGTATCCAAGTGTGTATGTGTGTGTGGCCAACTGCAGTCCAGAGTCAGACCCAAACCCATTTCCAAACCCAGGCCTGCATTCGGCTTTGGGCATGGCGTCTTGAAATAGATTTAGTTTTGTTACTTCGAGGGGATTATTAAATTGTTTTTTTTTCAGCTGTGCAAAAAAGGCTTCTGTGGCGGCAGCTGTTATTAGCTTTAGTGCTTATTTCATACATATTTAATTATTGCAATTTAGGCACTCCAACTAAACATAGTCTAGCATATATTGCATTCAACTAAATTGGAAAAAGGCCACATTCTTGGGCGGAGCCGGACACTTGGATTACATTTTGGTTGTGCCCCCTGGCTCGCAATGACTAAGCCATCTCTATTTATAATAACTTGGCTAATTGATTAACTATTAAAATTGATTAGATGTTTTCAGCAAAAACGTTAAATGCAACTAATTGAATTTAAAATGCGACTATACATATCATATTTATATTTAGAGTGAAACTTGTATCTCACAGATAGTTAAAGGAAGTAAACTGGCTTTGAATTTATTAAAAATTGGTTCCATTGGGTTTTTAATAAATACCAGAAAATGCAATGAATGAAATGTTTAACAAAGTGATGCACAGCAAGGATGATCCCTCACCCGATTCGAAACCTCGAGAAATCTTTATTTTTGAAGGGGAAAAGAAATATTGGCGATTTATTGCAAGGAGTATTTAAAAGTCAACATTAATTTACAAAAAATTTTGCCAATCTTTCAGTATTACTAACAATTTCATAACAAATGTTTTTTTTTTAAGAAAATGAACAGCTTTATATTTTTCGTTAATGTTCAATGTTTTGCAAATGAAAGTCCTATAATATTTTTTCCAATAGATTTTTGAAAATTCTCTTTAATATTACATTGACTCAAATAATTAAAAGTTATGAAAAATTTTTCATTAAATAAATTCATTTTCAAGTTGAAAGAAGTAAGTCAACTAAATTATGTTTAATTCTTATGTTTAATTCTATTAACATAAAACGAAAACGTAAAATATCCATCACTCAGATTCATGAGAAAGTGAAATATTAATAATACATCAAAATGTTCGCAAACATATCTAAATGTTGGATATGGTAAAAACTATAAATTGGGCTCATAAGTTGTCAATTTTAGGAAAACTATCGAGTTGAACGAAGTTAATAGGACAAATATTAAAGATAAAGAAAGCTCTTGAAGGTTAATAAGTAATGCTCCATATTCATTAAAGAGTTTCACTTGTCTATATTTTAATTTTACGATAATTGAACTCTGCTTGCGACAGTCTATTGAATACAAATTTCGAATATTTCTTTATTAATGTTAAAATAAAGACATTCATCCAAAAGGGAACTAACCTGAGGGCGGGCAGTGTATGTACTTATGAGGAACATTTACAGTTAGTCGGAGTTAGTTTAGAGCTTGTTATTATTTCAGAATATTATTAATTTCTCATCACATATTTATAATAGATAGTCTAATTATAATGTAGAAATTGTCGCTGTATTTGGTCAAGAGTTTGTGTAATTCAAGATTATTCATACGACAACTACTAGGGGAACAGTTCATTTAGTGGCGAGTCGATAGTAAGTAGGAGGTAAAAATAAATGAGGCAACTCACGCAGAGACATTTACAACTCGAGGTAATGAAACAAGAAAAACAAATATCCATCAACGCAGCTGGACAGTCATATGAAGCTAGTCAAATCGAGTTGAGTTTTGATTGGCAAATAGATCGATTAATTGTATCAATAATTTGATTTCCTTTTAGAGACTGCAGAACTAAAAACTCCATATACACGTGCATACCATCTGGAGATTGCGATTTTCTTATGATCACATGTTTCCAAACACCTATCATAAAATAAAAGAATCTAATCTTCAAAAATTGTAAATGAATGGTCTTTGTTTATGGACATTCCTAACTATTTTAATTATTGCCCACAAAAGTCTGTGATTTTATGTTTTTTTTATCGCTTTACCGCCCGAAATTTGCACATTTTTATTATCATAAGTGACTGCTAGCAACTGCAGTATCTCACCTGTGAAGCAAGCTACCTTAGGGAATCGTTTATAAACCTCGTTACCCTAACATATAATGATTAATAATGATTAACAATGTTTATACGATATTAACCTTCATTGTTCTATAGGTAATTGTATTTACCTCTTTGGGTACTTGGGTACCAACTCATAATTTAATAGAAAAGTTTACAAACTATTGTATTTAAAGCTATTAAAATGTTAATTAGCTATTTAACCAAACTCACTTCTGTAAACGAAATCATTAAAACAATATATAAAATACAGTGGAATCGAATCGCAACAAAGTACCATAAGTTAGATTAAATACAACCAAAAACATTTCTTTATTTATTGTTTTGTTTACAATTTCTATTAATTTTAATGTAGAGGTCCTCGGTAGATGAGTTGTTTAAGTGGCCCTGTCATAAAGGCAACTGATCAACGAGAATCCGGGTTCCAGTTCCGGACTAGTGTATGGATTCAGTTATCGTCTAAGCCGATGGCCATAGTTGCTAGTGATTGTAAAAATTATTAGGTTGATAGATTACAACTAAATAAAAAAATAAATAAATAATTTGAATGTATTGTATCTCAAATCTAGAGTTAAAATTCTAAGTACAAATGGGTTTTATATTTTATAAAATTCTTCAAAGTGTGTGTGCTCAGTCAGAATTGCTTTTTAAATACGTTCGAAAAATTTTAGTCACGTAAGAATCTCAAGTATGTGCAAGAATCAAGATTCCAGTTTATTTAGATGTAAATTGTTCAAATATAAATTGTTAATTTTACAATCAAATATTAAAAGGAATATAATCGAACTTATTTTAGGCAATGTTAAGATATGACCCACATATTCTATGATGCGGCATAAAATTCATTCAGAACATAAAACGTATTTTTCAAAAATTTTAACCTTTTTTAATTTGTAAAATATTTGCCGACCAAGTCTTAAAATATTTATTGATTGTTTATTTACCTATAAGGTTTGTCTGCAAATTAACCCAAAAAGAATTCAAAATTTTGAGATAGATTAGTTTATTCTTAGGTAGTTCTTTTCATTGGTAATCTTATTCTATCCTTTAGTTAAAAAATAGAAAATCGTGGGATGTAAAGTATAGTTCTTTAAATACATAGTCAATATAATATGAATAGAATCTTATGTTTCGCCTTCAACTTTGTTTGTCATCTTCCTGGCAGCAAAAGTTTATTGAAAGCATCAATTGAATCAAATGAATGTTCGCCTCGATCGTCTTAAGTTTTTTGAATGATTTATTTGTTATTTTCAATAACCCAAAACAAGTAATCTGATATATTTATCTAACATCTTCGGCATTAAGCCTCGCATAGAGTCACAACATTTCCGCATTTGAGCACACACACACACACACACACACACACATACACATCGAACAATTTGATTTTTTTTCATCTAATAATTATTTTCTGACGCCTACACATAAACTGAGACTTGAGGCTTCAAAGTACTTCAAAAAGTAGATGTGGATGAATGTGGTTGGGGTTGGGGGTGGGGATGGGGATGCTCTGCTCAAATGTCAGGCTTATTAATACTCTCTTTTTTTTTCTCGATGAACCCACAAGCAACACAAGCAAGTTGGAAATGTGCTTATCAACATCGCTCTCTGTTCGGATACGAGGGATTTGTGCCATGTGCATCTTTATGTGGGAGCCAAAGACCCAATGACACGTCATTTCTAACATAGACATCTTCGTCAAAATGTGTTAAATAAGTTGACTGAGTTCACTGAGAAACTGAAACTGAAAACTCAAAACAGAAAACAGAAAAACAGGTCTTCCAGTTCAACGGAGAAAAAAAAAATCAAACACAACAACACAACCAAGTGTCAATAAAATGTCATGGAAAGCCACTTAGAGAGGCTGAATCGAAAGCCTTAGATGAACATGGTTGAGGCCTCACCCAAAGGCACTTTAAACTTTTGGCCATATTTGTTACTCTCTTATTGCCGTCAAAACATTTGTCGATTCTTGGTCGATTTGTTGTTATTATTATTTTGCTCGTTTCGTTTCGTTCTTCTGGCTCAAGAGGCTCAATTATAAGTTTGATTTAAATCAGTCTACTGACCCAAAAGTTCAGCTACGGAAATTGCAAATTTAATAATTGAGTAGCCGTTGCTCGGAAACTCTAAGAAACCAACATCGAAACCAAAAAATGAAAACCAGGGGGCTTATTAATGCGATAACCTTGGCTGATTTAATTTCTTGTTGCCGAGCTGTGATTATCAACAGACAAAAAAAAACAACAACAACCAACCAAGCAACACTAAAAGAAAATCAAAACTTGCACAATTTCGACACTAAACGATGCCATGTCCAAGTCGGAGTCAGAGTCTAAGTCTGAGTCAGTTGCAGTTGCTGTTGTGCCTTCTGCCTTCTGTTGCAGTTGGTCGCATATTTAATTAAGAGATTGAAGCCTACAAATAGTGTTGAACAATGGTTTTACAAGCTGTTGGTAGCACGAGTCTCGCTCGCCCTCTCCCTCTCTGCCCCATCCAGTCAGCCTACACACTGAGCGAAAATCTATTTGCCTAATTTTTAATGATTTCTTTTCTTAAGGATTTCGTGTTGGCAAATAAATGTTTATGGCCTGTTTGATGCTCAGTGGGAGGTAAAGATATAAACGGGTCGTCTCTCTGTACCAGCATGTGAATTGGCTTGAAAGTACAGCAATTCTAAGAGCAATTGTCTTACAATTTTTTATTATTTTCGAAATGGATTCATAATTTTGTAGCATGAAATTGCACTGATCTCTTGACGTTTCATAAATCATCATTCGATCATTATATTCAGTTGAGCATTAATTTAGTATCCGCTTCAAACCAATTTACCAATCGTTAAATTCTACTCCTTTTTAATTGTTCTAAACGTTTTCGGTTTAAATAAAATGTATTGACTTATTTTCATTTAATTACGGTAAATCAAGACCACTCTTTTTTTTTGCCAATGTATATTGGAATTATATTCATTTCAAAAAATGATAAGACTTATCATCACTTATACCAATCAAATTAAATTAACAACTACATAAATATTTATGCTTATTTAATTTTAGGTTCTTAATTGATTAGTACAAAAAAAGCGAAAGACTTAAAATTTATATTAGATAATGTATTGCAGGTGATTCAAAAACTTTGGAATCTTTTAGATTGTACTCAGATGAACTTAACTTTGTTTGAAAAATGTTGGAATAAAAATATTACTAAAAGGAAAGTTTTGCGTTACTATCTTTTCTCTTTCTAACAATCTTTTTTTTCGCTTTATAGGGTTCTATGGTTTTAGGGTTAAAGATATGGTCAGGTTTTATATAGTTAAAAGAGGTCGAAATCTAGTTTAAATATATATTTTTTTAACACTTTTTCTATGCGTCTGGGCAAAAAAATTATTTTTAAGTTTTATTTGCATATGTGGAGCATTAGTTCGAATTTTTAAATCATAACAACTTTAAGAAAAATTATTATCCTGAGAAATATAAAAATTTTTAATTAGAATTATAAATTTTCTTTATCGCAAAAACTCTTTAATACTGGGGAAAGAATTATGGAAAAGTATTTCACTGATTTTTGCTTGTAAAAAGAAGTTTTTCATTCGTTTATTACTTAGTTTTTCTATTTATCTCCACAAGAAAATTTAATAAACTTTTACTAGTAGATTTTTTGTTATGTCCAAATGAATCTAGTTACTTTTATCGATTGTCAATTTTCGATATTCTATTAATTTCATTTTGGTTCTAGGTCACAATGATGTTAAAAATTGCCGACGATTTGAATGTGAATTCAATTTATATGACCACGTTTGAATTATATGCGAATGATGATCTCTTACCGCGAATGGCTCGGAAGGCGTCTGAATTGAATATTCGCGGTTATATAACGCACAAAAACAATGACCTCAAGGCTGGGGGAGAAATGGAGGGCAACTGGAATAACCTTCAGGAAATGATAAAATGGCTGCAAGAGGATGGAGCACCCAAGGTGGAATCACCTCGAGAGAAGCAAAAAAATCCACATTTCACCAAATGCAAGTTGCAATCGAAACCAAAATTCCATGATTTCTTCTACTGCTAGACAGTGGACTGGGACTTGGATTCGGACTAGGACATTGGCGTTAGTTTTAAGTTGAGTAATAAAAATTGCAGTGCATTTTTTGAAGTGCATTTGCCATCTAATAAAGCATAACAATCAAGCTGCTGCGAATCTCCGTAGTCTATAGCTATTGAACAATGGATGACTGGAGCCGCGCAATAGTGCTGACGAGCGACTTGTGGCTGACTTTTCAAAGTCAAAAACGCGATTGTATCATCAACTTTTTTTTGGGGGCGCCGTTCAACTGACTCTGACTGTGATTTTTGCAGAAGTTGCAGATAACAAAACCAAAAAAAAAAAGCCAGACTCAAACAATGAACTCGAGTCAGCAAGACAATCGAATCAATTCATTTTTCTAGGGCGTACTATGCCACTTGAACGTTGAACTGCAGACGCCCCAATGCTGACTACTGACTTCGGTCTTTTGGGTCTCCACCATGATCAGCAGCATCTCCTCCGCCATCCTCCATCCTCTGGCTCTTCATTCCTCCATTGGTCCATTGTTATGGCGGGTGGTGGCGGCTGCTGCTGCCTACCCAGCTACACCAGCTCTTGGGGGCTCTCTAGAGCTCTAGCTCTAGGTCTTGATCGTGCCACGGCACTAGTCATTTTAATTTTTCAAGATTTTTATGCTATTGCTATTTTTCATGGCGCTACTTGGCAAATACTAACTATTTCACAATCTCTGAACTCTATAAATTCAAGCTGTGGGTTCGTTTTTGGGTTTTTTTTTTTTTTTTTTTTTTGGTTTTTAGTGGAGAAGATTTATTGGATATGGCCAAATGGGAGCATACAGTGAGAAAAATGTTTGATCTTGATAGAGCTAAGCTAACACAAATAGAATCGAATTTAATTGGAATGATGTGTGAAAATTGGAGTCATCCAAAACCACAAAACGAGGGAAATTATTAACAAGACATTAGCTATAGCTCTACCATCATTTTTTATTCGTAGATTTTTTAGGAATTCTGTGAGTTCATATTATTTTAATATATTTGTGTCTCTGTTGGAAAAATGGGTAGATGTATGACATTATGATCTTGACCCTTTTACCTTCATCTAATCGTCCTGGGCAATTCAAGAGTGACAATTTAACAAGCAGGACATTATTTTCAATGTATTTTCATAAGATAATTTCTTTAAAAATATCAAGACTTGTTAAGAAAAATCCCAAGAATCGTATAGATATTAAATGACAATAATTGGTGCCTCACAACACCCAAAAACTTGGGTAAATTCATAAAATAGCTAGCGATCTTTTTAATGTAACACTGTAAATCGAGCAGGATTGAGGTCATTCAATGGAAGCAAACAAAAACACCAAAAGGGATGACCCATCGTGTGAAACCTTACATCGAGACCCCTGGAAGTTCGTTAAAAAATACTACATTGAAGTAGATTTGGAGTTGTAATCTGTGCTTCCTTTTTTCACTTTGTCTGGTTAACTCATTTATCATAAATTTATTACATTTATTTGTCTTCTAATCATAGCGACAATTAACCTACTCTTAAAGTAGATAAAGTTTAATTAAATGAAGCAACTTTCGCTGAGAATTTACAGCCTCTTTTCTTGCAGTGTAGGGCAAGAGCCAATAACAATTCTCAGAGGATGTCAAATGTGTGTACATATATCCTCGATTTCGTTTTCGATTTCATAGTAATTCAATTAGGTTTAAATACTGTCAACATTTGAGCAGTCTAATAACCAATACCAAAAACAACAGCAATAACAACAACAAGAGCAGCAGCGGCAACGAGCCTTTTAGCCAAGTGTCGTCTGGCCTGTGTCTGTTGCCACAATGTTGCATAATATTTTATGCATGCAGAGCTCTCGCATATTGCAACATGTTGCCATGAGACGACGACTACGACGACGACGACGATGATGATGATGATGCATAGCCTCGAGAACCGCAACGACAGCAAACGCTTTGGCGCCCCTCCCTGAAAATCCTGAGACATTCGTTCGCTGGAGACGGCGACTTCCAGCTGTGAGCGCGAGGTCTGGGCCTATGCACAAAGTGTGTCGAATATTCAAGTGAAAATTTCCCGCATAGACTTTACGATATCAGGCGAGTTATATAGGCGCTCGTATTGCAGCCATAGGATCCCAGCTAGAGCTCAGTCAGTCAAGAGTGCGGCGCTTCGTTGACGTTGTGTTGGTGTGTCCTACCTCCCTCCCGCCCTTCCTCTCTCTATCACCTCGTCTCTGACTTTTGGACTGGCTCTGGGTTTTAGTCTGGTATGTATTTGATTGGACTGAGAGGCAAACTTGATCGCGTACGATTTGATGTTGTTCTTGTTGTTGTTGTTGCTGTTTCTGCTTTGGCTCTTAAGTCGAACAATTACATTTTAAGCGTAGCACAACCTTGGATACCGTTATATTTTTGCAGTTGGTTGGGCGTGTGTAGAGCAGCCGACAAATTCACCCAACAGACAACTTGCATGGAGTTATTATTCTTTGATAATATATTTGTTTAAAGGTAATCCAAAAGACTGTATATCGTATATTGACATAGAATATTGTCTATATCGTATATTGGTATAAAGTGGTTCAATGTCTACATAAGGTACACTTTTATTTGATTCATGTTATTCATTTTATGGCCTTTGGTAATCTGTATATCGTATATTGGTAAAATTATTCGGAATACCGTAAATTCTTATATTATATGTAGATCGTAAATGCGAATAATGTGCGTGCAAATTACTTTAGTTTATTTATAATTAAGCGAAATTCCATATATTAGAGGATATACTGTGGATTTGATATATTAACCATCGCTCTATACTATTAAAGAAAGATTTGACATGTTAAATACCAATCTTCTAATGTATTTAAATTATATTTAGCAACTAAGCTTAATAATTAATCACTTCTTTAAGTAAATAATATTATAAATAATATTATAAAGACATCATCAACTTTTAACCTTTTTTAATTTCAAACAGTTTCCTTCATTTAGCAATCAATTTTCCTTTTGAGCTTGCAAATTGTTCACTGGGTTGGTTTGTCTCTGCCAAACGCTTGGGCTAAACACGACTCAACAATCTGCAAAAACGTCGCTGGCTATGACTTCGACAGTCGCCAGATCGCCAGTCAGCGTCACCGCCATACCCGATCAGGCCAGGCCAGACCAGACCAGACCCGACCGGGCCAGCCGGCCTCAGCTCCAGCTTTTTAGAGCTCTAGCACTAGAGAGCGAGTCCGACCACACCCGCACACTTCATTATTTTTATGTCGCCTGTGGTGGTACGATTTAAACGACAATGCGGCAGCCAGACTGAAGCTGGAGCTGGAGCCATAGTCAGAGACAGCGACAGCAACAGCGACAGAGACAGAGCCAGAGACCAAGACACGGACAGAGACAGCGACAGGCCAAGGCACGACATTCAAGAGAACCCAAAAAGCAAGTCAAGAAATTAGACGCATTCGACGTTTTGGAACGAGCGACAAGTCAAAGTAGCAGAAAAACAAAAAACCAAACGAAAACCAAAAAAAAAAAAACATCTCAGGCACGGGCATGCTGCTCCTTGGAGGCACAGGCACAGGCTCGGGCACATCTCATGTTGATGTTACAATTGCTAACGTTTTTTTTGGGGTTTTGCGATCGTGCCTTAGCTCAAATGTGCCTAGTGGGTTTGGAAATTTGTAGCGCCCAAAAACAAAACAGCAACAAAGCAAAAAAAAAAAGCAGCTGCAACAACAACAATTACCACAATTACAACAATAAGAAAACAACGGCAGCCAGAAAAAGCCAAACACAAAAAGTGTTCTTTGTTTTAGCCGAAGCATTTACACCCTTCAAATTGAATGGCATTCAGAGAAATGATCTTAAAATGTAAGAATTATGGATTTCTATAAATGATCATATAATATGCTAAACGATATTAGAGACACTTTATACAAATTTACGATATACAGACTATTTAGTACAAATTAATAATTACTTTACATGAATAAATGATATTTGAACCATTTTATAGGAATTTACGATACACAGACTACTTAATACAAATATACGATTAATTAATAATAAAATAAACGATATTCAGACTAGCTTACTTCAAGTACTATCTACTGATAATCAACAGTAAATTATATTTAGACCAGGTCCAAATACAGCATACAAAAATACGATTAATAAACCCCTGATTACGCAAATACAAATACACTATAGATGGAATACTGAACAATTATGAATAAACAGATTACGAATTCACGATATTCGAACTACTTTGTACTAATTTACGATATATGATCTACCACCAACCTAAATAAAATTGTGGAAATACTATAAATGGAATAAGGAATATAAATATCAACACTTTATGGTCAAATACCAAAATACGATATGAAGGTCTTCTATACATAGTGGATCTTAGGCTTACATTCTTTTAGAACACTTCGATAATATCGTTAATGGCGAAATCAAAAAAAAAACTGCATATCTAGCCAATTATGGAAATTTATTTGATTAGATTTATGTAAAAGTTTTCCATACCCTTTTTCTAGGGTATACCAAATCGTTAGTAGCTACAGCAAAAAGATTCAGCTTACAATCTTGAGCTAAACTTGCTAATGGTACAAGGGGATTTGGTGGTGGTGATGCGGAGGCGGCGGTGATGCCCCTGGTGGTGGCGGTGGTGACTCTTGACTGGGCTCAGTCTGAGGGAGACTTCATTGTAATTTATCTTGATGTTTAAATCAATAATAACGCCGTCACTGTGCGTTGCTTTTAGCGACTTTTGATCGCTTTACCAAGGCACCGCAGCAATATTGCTGCCGTTGTAGTTGCTCCTCGATGTTCGATGTTTTAATAGTTGTTGTTATTATTATTATTACTATTATTGGGGGAAGGAGGGGGGTAAATTTCAATATGCGGCACGACGTGTACATCGACGACAACATCGACGAGTGTTTTGCCATAAGCTTTGATCTGGTTTCATTCTCGGCCCGAAACTATGTGTGTGTGAGTGTGTGTGTGTGGAGGTCTCCGTCAAGATTCTGGTCTGATGTCTACGCCTATTCGTCTGCTCTGGTATTGGATTCTTTTGTTCAGGCATCAGGCTGAAGAGCTCTGCCAGATTTTTTTTCTTTCTCTATTTTACCAGTGGGCAGAATTGTTTCGTAATTGTAAAATATGTTGTCATGTTGTAAGCATTGTTGTTGCTGCAGTTGCTGTTGCTGCTGCTGCTGCTGTTGGCTTTGCAATGCCACAAATGTGTGTACAGTTAGCTGCGGGGCATTCTGTTCTCTGTGGGAAGGCGCACACACACAGGAAATGCAGAAGGTGTAATGAGATAAAGATTGAAAAGTTTTGCCCCCAGTATCACATGAAATATTAATCAGTTAAGTCTTTTCAATTTCAATATTTTACGGTTTAAATCGCCTAAAAAAGAGAGATATTCTGGGTTTTATTTTCACTGAGCCCAAGGGAATCTCCAAATCATCGTAAGTGTTTTGTTCTATTTCCGATTTATACAATGCCCGAAGGAAAACAATATTCGTAAAATGTTTTCAAAACGCCAATTGATTTTAAGTACTTTGAAATAGCTAGCAAAACAGTTATTGGCATTGTAACTCAAATGGAAAATGGCCAAATCTCTTTTTCTTCTTCATCTAACCAATTTTTGTTCGTAATTTCTTTACCACAATTATGAAGGTTAAGAGGTTTTTTGGAAAGCGGATTTAAACGGATTATTAGTGTGCTATAAATAGAATTTGAATAGCAATTCAAATTGATTAGCTTCTAGGACTAATTTAAATGCTCAAATGTTACACAAATAAACGTAAAAAAAAAATCTTTAAAAAAAAAGAGATAAACATAAATATTTCCAAGTGATTTTTATAGATGTCTGACAAGAAAAAAAGGCGGTATGAAAGTTTTGGCAATGACTTAAGCTCACATTTTTATATCTGGAGCCATATTAAAATGAGCTAAAAATCTTTTCAAAATATATTTTAAGGAACCAAAGTCGAAACCCCTAACAATTACCGATTTGTAATGCAACCAAATAGTTTTTTCTTCCATTTTCTAATTTATATGGGTTAAACTTACCATAAAGCTTTCCTAAGGACCACTTATTAAACCTAAGTGCATCTACTCTATCGATTCTTTGTGATAATATTGAAAAGAAAATATTACCTTCAAAAGTTTTTATAGTAATATGGAGTAAAGGTTTATAAGTTCATTTTTCGGCTATTGTATCTATGAACGAAATGATTTATTCTTTTATTTTATTATTCCAAAATAAAAATTATATTATGGTGTAGGAGCTAAGAGAAATGAAATAATTGTATGGAATAAGCAATGCATTAAATACTTTTCCCATCATTGATTGACCCACTGTGCGTATGAGTTTTGTCTATGGCAATCTTGATTCGTTGCGCATACGCCTCGCATGCCACACGCCGGCCATGCGATGCTTGGATATATATTTTTGATTTCAAACTGAGTTTAGTTGCATACAAACACACACACACACACACACTCGCACACACACACACACACACACCTACACACATTCACATAGACACACTGCCACGTTTTAGTGCCCATTAACGAGCAATTGCAATTTAAACTGGATCGCTCAGTTAGCAATTTGGAGCGTTGCTTTTATGCAACACACAACACACAGCATCACAGTTGCCGTCGTGGTATTTTGGACAAATGTAGATTTTCTTTCGACCAAACGACCAACGACGACGACGCCGACGACGCCGACGACGACTCGGACGAGTTGAGGTTGAGTTTGAGTGGCCTGCGAGCATCGCATCGCATCGCATTGAATGGGCTCGAATGGACTTCAGCTGGACTGGACCATTGGGCCGTCCCCGTCCCGAAAAAACGCCAACAACAACAACAACGCCACGTACGCGGTAAGGCGTGCATGGTTCGTCCGTTTCTGTTTCTGTTGCTGTTGTTGGCGGTGGCTTACAATGCATTTCATCAGCAGCAGCAGCAGCTGCCTGGTTGCCTGCCTTCCCGTTGCCTGTTGCCTGTTGCCTTGCCATGGCTAAGACACACTCTTGATTTTGTGCAGCGGCTACACCACCGCCACCCGCCTCAACCTCAACCCTCAGCCTCAGCCACCGCGTTGTTACCTCAAAGATTATACGTTACGTTACGTTTCTTTGCGTTTGCTTGGACGAGACTGAGATATAGATATGTCTACTGCATACACTGAACAAAATGAAAAAACCGATAGCAAATGTCATATCCATCAAAGTGGACAGAAATAAACTTTCTTTAGAAGATTGAAAGTTAATCTAAAGGATATTGTGACTGACATTCGAAAGCTGTCTGCTATATTAAGTATTTGATAGGAAATTGATTAAAAGTACAAAAAACTTTTTGATTCACTTGGCACTAATTAAATGTTTAAATCAAGCTAAAGCTAAATTTACTACCTAAAAAAGGATGATCTAAGGCAATGTCCTAATATATTTTTGGAATTCTATTCCGTTGTTATATGTAAATCTTAAAAACATGCTTAAATGCAATTCTGATAAAATCGAAGATAGCTTAGATTCTTTTAGAGCTTTGAGGAGCGGTTATAGTAAAGAGAATTCGTGTTATAACCCAGGAAACCATGGGGACTCCCCTTTAGCAGATTTTATAAGTGTTTTTCAGTAAGCATTTTACAAATTTTAAGAATGATATCCACGTAAGACCATAAGCAAACCTTCCATGTAGAAATGTTTTAAAGTTGTAATGAAATGAACCTGCGAATCATCTTTTATAAATTCTTTGGTTTTTCACCCAAATTTTTATGTCATTTGTACGCCATATGTTATGTCTCTATATAAATATCTAAGTAGAAAAGGCCTAGTTCTTAGTCTAAACTCTTAAATCATTTATAAGATACTTGTCACAAAAAATTTGGAATTATAACAAAGAGTGAAATAAATTAAATTGAATTGAATTGAATTATGTTTGACATGGATTAAAAAACTTCTTTTTCAGTCATATTGCACAAAATGAGTAATAATGCCTGGGTAAAATTATAGTTAAGTATATATTTATCGATGAAAAGCAGTCGAGTGTTGAGCATAAAACATATTCTAAGAATAATGGTATGATATTGGGCGTACATTTGAATGTAATTCTTGTGGGATTAGGTCTGGCAACTCCGTTAAGCCAGCTCTTACGAGTGAGAAGAGATCGACAAAAGACGAAAACATACGAATTCTTAAATTTCTTGTTCTCCTAAAATGTCTAATTACTCTCTAAACTCTTTTCTAATAACTTTAATCATAAAATAAAACTAAATAAAACCAAATTCCTACATTCTTTAATTTTTTCAATGACCTAACTCTTGACGTTTTTCAGCTAGTTCAGATAGTTTTTTTATCGATCCTCAGGATGCACTTCGTAGAGAAACGTCTCACAATGGTTGATTTTGCCAATTTAGGCGGCCAAAAACATTTTTTCAATAGAATACAGTTTAAATGGAAAAAATAATTAAATATTATTGTTTCCTATTAAAATACATTAATTTCCTATTAAAATACATTAATTTAATTTTTTTTTTAACTTAATACTAAAATGGCAAAGTTTTCTATTGAATGTGGGCTAACTTTAAATGAAACATTACAAAAGTTAACTTTATCTATTAGATTATATTATTATTATTAAATTCAGAGTTACAAATTATTATTTAAAAAAAAAGAATATGTTTATTCTGCTTCCGAGTCCAAATCGCGATGCTCAGCACTATCATTTGGCTCAGCAGGAATGAGCATATTTATGGTTTCCCTTAAAAATGGTTTATGAGATTTTTGTTTTGTTGATTTCATACAGCTTATGAGTGGGTCGGAAGTTAATAACAACCTTTGATAGATGTCGCGATTGCATTCTTCCCTTGAAAACTTTCTTGCAAAGTTGAGTCGGTATGACCGGAAATGTTTGTTGCGCGCTTCTGCTGCTTCTTCGGATAGTTGTCCAATTGGCAACAATGCATTTTCAATTATGCTAGCTCCATGTAATAGAATTTTATGCATAGTGGGGGTCATAGGATGCCATGCATATAACTTTATATATAGATTTGCAGTTTCTAAGGCATATGCATCGTATTTGGCAGTATCAATTTTGAAGCCACTGGAAATGGCTTCTAAAATAACATTAAATCTATATATAAGTTCATGGTTTATTCCTGTAATGTCAGATGCCAAACAAGTGTTTTCGAAAAACCGCCTACTAGTATTTCCATCATTTGTGTTGCCAAAGTTGGCTTTAGGCATGTCTACCAATAGTCCAGTTTCTGATCGAAATCGTTCTTGTATTATTTTTTTTCTCTGTTCTTCTAATGTGCACAGGGTCTCGAATTTTTTGTTTTTTATCGGCGCGTAAAAACTTTGACTAACTATATTTCGTGAATAGGTGGCTATAGGTGGCCAATTATAATTTCATGTAATTATTGAAACTATGAATAAATTATTAAATTAAGAAATATTACAGGGACGGACAGGGAAGGTACTTATAAGCCCCTTTGAAATTTTTTTTTTTAGAAAAATCTGTCTCAAAAAATGTGGTCTTTTATAACAATGCTAATGTATGCAAAACATTCTTAAAATTGGTGAGTACTATATAACACATAAAGATACATGTCTGGACTATTGATATCCATCACAATTACTTTGATAGTAACTTTGCAAAAATAAATATTGACTTTGGAAAAATGTATCACTGAAAACGGCGAGAATTAAATATGAACACTGTGAATGATAATCGAAGTTTGACTGCCTGTAATTCGGCGCGGGCGCTATTTTGAAAGGTGGGAATGATGAGGTTAGTTGCTCGGAAGTATCTCCTAACAATGTGCATCAATAGTTTGTTCTTAAAATGATTTTTTTTTTTTTACTTTTGGCCGCCTAAATTGGCAAAATCAACCATTGTGCGTCTGTGCCTAGGACACTTTTTCAAGGCTCAACTCCTTCAAGAGTTTTTTCCCTTTTCGGGGCATCATTCTTATCTCTCAGTGTATGTGTGTTCGTAGATTATTTTTTTTATTTTCATTTTTTTTTTTTTTTTTTTTTTGTATTTTGTGGCTAATAGCAAAATGTTGGTTATACGGCCCTGCTTCTAAGATATAGATAGCATTCGATATTCGCAGTGCCGGCTGCAGTTGCAGTTGTTAGTTGGTTAGTTGTACGAATGCCTTCCTTGAGAGATAATCAGGCAGCAAGCAGGCAGCACTATTTGCCTGGCCGGATGGCAGTTGCAGTTGCTGCTGCCGCAGTTGCTGCCGCTGCGCCTAATGCAAAAATTCGATCAGCTGCATTTTGCAGATCTCGACCCATATTTCTGCTATATATTTGTAGGTATATATATATGTATGTATATACATACATATATCTAGATATTGTGCATATCTGTTTGGTGGTGGCTTAAACTGGTTTTGATTTGCATACACGTTGTTGGACGCAGGAGTGCGATGAGTGTGCTTAGTCATATTGGGCGGCCATTAGAATGCACCAAAAAAAAAAACAAAAAAAAACAGAAAAAACTTCAACTCGACTCGGCGGCAAATGCAACAAAATCGCGCAGTAAAAGAATATCCATTGGACCCACCTAAACTAGTTTTAGTATAGTTTTTCTTTAGTGTGTTTTTTTTTATTCGGTGATTTAGAGCAGAGCAGCAGAGAGCTGGCCACATTCGTTTCGTGTGTTGTTGTTGTCGTTGTGGCTTGTTGCATGCTGCAATCGATTGCGAAACGAAATGTGCGACCCACTGCGACTAATCTTCACAAGCATTTTGGCAGGCATTTCGCCTCGGCTTGACTCTTATTGTTTCCTTTTAGCTCTTGTTTGTAATTAAGCATACGTCGTGTGGCACATGGGATGCCAAACGTCAGCCAGTCAGCCATTCAGCCAGTCAGACGGCCAGTCAGCCAGCGCCCCTCACAAGCTCTTGTATCCAATAGATACTTTCACAATTTGCTGCAGTTGGTCAACAAGCAACAACAGCAGCAGCAGCAGCACCAGCAACAGCACCCAACAGCATCGCCATTGTCGACAACTTCAAATTGTAACACACAAATTCTAAGGTGTGTCGAGACGGCCATTTAGATTGTGAACAAGAATTATCTGTCCGTCTCCATGAGCTTGAGGTGTCCGAGTCGACCGCTTGTTGTGGCTGCCGCCGCCGACAGGGAAGGCCAAGAATTTGTCTGCTACTTAATAGAGAGAATGGCTGCGGCGGCACTTAATGATGCCAACTTCTGTCGCCTCAACAAATAAATCAATAACACCAGCAACATCAATAACACATGCAACATGCAACATAATATCCACGATCACCCCACATCACACATATATCAGGTTATATATTATATGTATATCCATATGCACTTGTTAAATCACATTTAATATAGTTTTTTCAGTTTTTGCTTAGCTATATTCTACGATATATATACAAGGAACTTATGTTATATTTAAAAAAAACAATTTAAATAATTAAGTAGATAAAAATACATAAAAATGAATGATATTTAAAGAAACCAAGGTTACATTAATACATTTAAAGCCAACATAATTTATTTGCAACATTTGCAATAGTTTTCTTGGTTGCAGAATTGGAGGAGGCATCTCTCAAGATGCAACAGAAGTCATTAAGTCGTTTATAATAAAACTGAACTTTCACTATATATTTAAAAAAAAACAATTTGCAGAAAAATGAATGTTTAAACTTTCTAAAGAATCGATTTTAATCATAATCTCGCAGAGTTCGCATACTTATTAAATTAATTATATTGATTATACTTATATAAATATTATTTACATTATTTGACTTAAGATAATAAATAAAAATAAATCAATAAAGCATTTTAACTCAATTTTAATGCATATTGTTATGAAATTAAATACCAATTAGTAATAAATTAATAACACAAACGACAAATTGCAGAGTAGAAAGAGTCAAAATAATAATTAATGGCATATAATATGCCAAATTAATGGGCCGATTTAAGAAAGATTTGAAGAAAAAGACAATAGACAAAGGAAGTGCTCACATGTATAGGCAAAATAATCCATCATCCGACATGTTGTCCTAGTAACTGTGGCCAATGATGAAATGATGAATGAAAATTTCTTTTCACTGATATTTTTCAATGAAAGAGTGTAATCGACTCAGATTCTAAAGGCATTTGCCAATTATTCCAATAAAAATAGTCTATAAATAATTCAACTAATCCCTCTTAACCTTTTCAATACAAATTGTCACTGATTTGCAGCCCAAAATAGATTTGAGTCGTTCCCAAAATGACTTCATTTGGATGGCCAGCAACTGAAGAATTTATTATTATTTGCTCTGCAAGTCAGTCATATCAATAAAACTTGCCAAAATTTTAAACAAGTTTCGTGCAAAAAAAAAAAATGGCAATCATCTGCCTCCTCACCTGGCCAAAATCAAAAACTCAATCCAATTCGTACTCAATAGCCCATCGATGCGATCGGTTCGATCTGGTGCTTATAAACAAGCCATAAGCATTTTTTATGATCTCTTCTCAATTAAACGAGCCTCACACTCCGAGTGCCGAGCCGTCCCGTGCCGTGCAGTGCCGCTGAGTCGTTCAATTGAAGTTGAAGTTGAAGTTGAGCAAAGTGTCGCTGGACTGCATCCATATATCTAACTGTCCACATATCTATCGTCCGTCTCTCGCCGCTGGTTATCGCCGCCAATCGAATGCTGCGTTTGACGCAATTAAATTGTCACTTTTCGTTTTGTACAGACGATTTTTACTTGCCTTTTTGTTTTACTCCTCTATATAGACTATATACTGGTTTTACTTGTTAGTTGTTGTTATTGGTTGTTGTTAGTGTTATAGGGAAACACCGTTGTTGAATATTGAAACACTTTGCCGCCTTCCTGACTTCTTATCGCTTGTTTTGTGTGACTTTTATTTACTTATAATAACTTTTCAATTGGCAAATTCTTACTAATTACTAAATTGCTTTATATATTTATTATTTCAATGCGAAAAGCGCGTGTTGTATCGGTTATTGCAAAGTTGTAACGATTTATGCAATGTTGTTGTCTAATATCTTAAATCATGAATAAATATCTAACCGAGAGAGTCATGTGAACATGCATCGAATTGAAAATAATGCATTTAATAAAATATTATCACAATCTTTATAGAATTTATGTCAATTTGTTTTTCTAAACTAGTTTTAATACCAAAAGCTATACAAATTGAAAAGTAGATTCATACATTTTTGTCAACTTAAAAAGACTTTTTAAAACTAAAGCAATATTATTTTCTTATTCTCCCTTTCTTTTGTATAGTTTCCTTCGGGCGTTTACTATCTTACCATATTTCATTATACCCTTGCAAAAAGGGTATATTAATTTTGGTCAGAAGTGTGCAACGCATAGAAGGAGGCATCTCCGACCATATAAAGCATATATATTCTTGATCAGCATGACAAGACGAGTTCAAATCCGTTTGTCCGTCTGTCTGTCTGTCCGTCTGTCTGGATCAACAGCTTTTCCTCCTAGACCGCTATAGCTACAGAGCTGCAATTTGGCACGAAGTCTTGTATATACTGCAGGCATTGTATATCTCGGATTCATCCGGATCGGACAACTATATCATATAGCTCCCATAGGAACCATCGGTCGAAAAATGAGTTTTAGATCAATAACTTCATTCTTTTTCACCCGATTATCATAAAACGTAACATTTGGCAGTTTACTATACATCCAAACATCCGTGCGAAATTTGATCAAGATCGGACTACTATGTATATCATATAGCTCCCATAGGAACAATCGGACCAAAAATAGTTTTTCTTCTAGAAACTTTTTTGTTTCTTTAGCGATCATCATCAAACTAAGTAAATAACATTTTCACATAGAAAGCTATAATTTGCGTAAATTTGATCAAAATCGGATGACTATATCATATAGCTGCGATATAAACATATGAAAAAATTGCATGCTGCATGTCTACATACATGCATATGTATGCGCGCCGTGCTATGACGTGTAAAAACGGATTTTTACATCAGGGTCTTTACATTTAGATAACTCTTTTTAGAGATCTAGTAACACAAGAGCTTGCAAGGGTATACAAACTTCGGCATGGCCGAAGTTAGCCCGGCCTTCTGGTTTTTTCGTTTACCTTAATAATCTTAGTATTCTATTCTTTTAAATCAACATCTACTCTATTTTAGGTATCCTATTTTATCTCCTATCCAACTCTTACTTAAAGAAAAGAGTAGGACTCTTAATGATCTATTGTTTTTTATTATTATTACTCTCCTACTCGGTCTATCCAACTCGTACTTATCGTTTCACACTCTGTCAATTTTAATATTTTTTTATAACTCTTACAATTTCAATCTTACTCCTTCACTTTTAATATCTTACTCTTGTTATGATATTTCTACCCATTTTCTTTTCACTTCTCAGTGAGACTCAGTTCTAATTAAAGTGTTAGAAACTTCGTTTGCTACTGAAAATGTTATTGCCAAATTTTTCTTCTTAAAGTCTTACTAACCTGATCTTTCTAATGTCTATTATTATTGTCTTCTGACTGTCCTACTTTTACTATGTGAATTACTGAGTGCAATAGAAATATTTAACTTAATTAGAATAATAATAATTATAAATAATTTTCTTTCAAATTTTAGCAAGGCTTGCCATAAAATGCTTTAATTAGAAATATTGAATATATTTAATCTGTAAAATGTTGCATATCATCTTTCTGAAACTCTATTTTATACAATTTTTTTGTACACAGATTTTTGTGAATAAAATCTACATAGCTAAAACTAAGTTCTTGAATTGCTATATAAGTCAATTATATATAGTACGCCCATCCGTAGGTTCGTTTAAAGAAAATTCTTGGAAATAATCGATTAAAATGACTTCAAATACAAGGTGGAGACGCTTTTGAGGGCTTCATCCTTAAATTTATGTAGTTGAAGCTGATACTAGAACAAGGCCATCATGTAGGACATTTCTTGATATTTTTTAGTTCATTCGCCCAATTCAAGAACATAACTCCTTATTCAAAAGCTTAAGTGACTGTTTAATCTTCAAAAAAAACCTCAATATGCCTACCGTTTGTATTCACAAATTGACATAAAACCATAAAGTATAACTTAATTTGGTCAGTTCTCATTGATCGTTTGCTACTGAATGCTATAAAAAATTGCGATCTCAAATCTTCCAAGAGATCGGGGCTACACATCGACATTGGCTTATTGTTGGTGGAGACCTACAACAGGTCTCAGTCGAGGCACTCAACTAATTAACACGAAAGTTATGTCACTTTCCTTCGAATGAATGCCTCACCCACCAATGTTTATTCTGGCCTTAGGCTACTCAATTGTCATAGGCAAAGTTACAGATACGACTCAAAAGACACACACACCTACTTGGACACACACACACTGTGACACACACTTGTTGGCACTTACTAAAAGCAATAACAGCAACTAAAGTATAACCAAATCGCCATTAAAAATGCCGTCGGCAGTTTAAAGCGCTGTTGATCTGTTTTTGTGAGCGCTTTTTATAGCCGTGCAAGATCTGATGGTTGATGGAGGTTGTTACGATGCGACAGCACGTTGGAGAATTGGATGAGATTGTCTGAGCAGACGGCGATTTTAACGACTACCGAATTCTAGTAGGCTGGTTGGTGGTCGCGGTAGCCAGGGGGGAGGGAGAAATGGAGGTGGGCAGTTCGATCAGCAGCGGCAGCTGACACCGTGACACCATGAATCACCAGATGGACATGGACGCGTGGGTGATTGCCCTGGTACTTGGCACTTACACATACACTCACAGCATGAAGCTGTTAAAAATTTGCACGATATTAAGTTGGCTTAATGACTCGACGGAGCTCTCTTATTTCTGGCAATTACATAACCAAACATTGACTCAAAACACAGACAAACAAACCGACTAAGCCAACAGCACGTGGTCGATAAGAATCGTCAGACAAATTTTGCGTTACGTATACGACACGTGTGCGCCCATTCTCTGGCTATCCGCTCGCCACCCTCAGTCACCCTGCAGTCATGAATATGTATGTATCAAACGGACATATATCAGGCCAAAGCCCACGGATTACTCACTCATATCCGCAATTGTGTAACGGCAACTCAAACAGAGAGCCAGAAAGAGAGAGAGAGAGTGAGAGGAGACCTGAAACTAGAGCTGGACACCAGGTCCAAGTCCACATCCAGCTCCACGCAGTCATTAAAAAGTGAATCCAAAGCCGGCAGCTGGAGTCCGCGGCGAAGTCAGCCAAGAGTCAACCAATTTTCGCTAAAATATTAGAGCAACAAATTAATATCAATGCAAACAGAGCCACAAATATTTGGAATTACTTACTACGAAATCGAAATACTCTTACGAATACAACTAAAAAATGCTGCAGGCACTTGAAATATAATTAAGACGTCTCTGACATATTTCTGGCTACTTTTTTATAATTATGTTTAATTAACATTTTAATGAAGAATTAATATTTTATACCTATGTATATCACTTCTATTCGTATCTTATGAACTTGTCTAATTCCTTACTTCTTTCGGCCCTAAATAAGCAAAAGATATCATAATTTTGTATAGAGTAAACCCTCAATATTACCTTAACTGATATAGTCAATTCTGGTTCTAAAAGATTACCATTTATACATAATAGTAACTAACTAGTGTACAACTGTAACTATAAGGTAAAAAGTAAATGTTTTTCGTTGATTCACATATGCATTATATTAAGAAATTTTGAAAATCATTTAGGATGCACATCACTAGATTTTTAGACAGTCTGTAAATATATATATGTAGAATGTATTGACTCCTAGTTCGCATTTTCTATCAAATTTTTTCTGATTCTAGGTGACAAAAAAGTCAATACCTTCTCCATATATATATATTTATTGATTTTTTAAAAAAATTAAAAGTTTTTATTTCCTACTCAGATCCGTTATGACATTGTCGAACCGTAATGTAGTAACCGATATGATAACCGATACGTTAACCAATAAGTTAATCAATATAATAACCAATATGATAACCAATAAGATGAGCGATATTATATAATAATCGATATGATAGCCAATAAGATAACCGATACGCTAACCGATACGCTAACCGATACGATGACCGAAATGGTAAAACCTATTATAGAGAGCCTTTCACTCACTCATAGGTAATCTTACAATTAGGGTCTCCATTTAAATATATAAAGTTGCCACTAAATAGATTGTAATTAAGAAACCTTTTTTGGCTATGATTGTGATTGGTAATAGAGAAAGGCACCAAAGATGCTTACTTCTTCTGACCACAACATCCTTATTCGATTTCCAGCACTTAGTGATTTCGGTTGTTTGAGTTGTTAAAAACATTTTACTTTTTCGGCTTGCCAAGCGTTTCCTTTCATGAGACTATTAAAGATTTTAGGATCCCCACAACTTTAATCATTTAAAGACAATTCAAGATAAAGGAATGAGCATGGAGTTTTTACTATATATTTGTATACTCTACACAACGCTTTTCATGGTCAATATTAAATATTAATAACTTTTTCAAACGCCAATCTACTTACAATTGGAAATTAGTTACTTATTCCCACATAAATTTAACCTTCTAATAAAGTTAAAATGCCCCGCAGGCCAAAGAGTATAGTACATACAATCCAGCTAAGCCAGGCGACTTTCAATTAAAAAAAAAAAGAAGCAAATGAAAAAAAAAACAAGCAAGAATGACAATCTGATGTCGTCGTTGTTGTTGTTGTTGTTGTGGTCCAAAGAAAAGCAAAAGCTGCTGGCCTGCAATGCAATTTTTTTTTTGTTGCAGTCCGCAGGTCCGCGATGTCCGTAGCCAAGCCCGAGTTTTTGAGGTCTCCAAGACCGAACGGCAATACAATTTACTAGCTTAGACGCTTTGGCATGAATAAATAAAATAGCCAAAGCACATTAACGCCCCGCCGCAGCTGCCAACTGCTGGCCGGCCACACAGAGCAGACCAGGCCATCCGAGGCGAAACTTGAATCACCCCACCAAGAGGCAACCAAGAGCCCACCACGAGCCCACTACGAGCCCACCGAGAGCCCACAAGAGAGTCCAAATGGGAAACCGGACCGATATCGGACCAAAGGCTCACCACCTCGCCTCAGTCTCAGCTCAGTTCAGTTCAGTTTAGGCGCAGCCGATCAAAATAGCAAAGGCTGCGGCAGACTGCGACTGCAGCAACTGCACAATTACAAAAGGAGCAAATGCTGTCCAGCGGTGAGCACTGATCGGTTGAGGGCGGGGCAAGGCGCTGGCGGTGGCAGTGGCTGCCGCTGCTGCTGCTGCTTTGGCGCGAAATGGCTAAAAGCAAATTGACGCCAGCAACAAAATGCCAGAGCAGCAACCGCAGCAGCAACAACAACTTGGATCAGCAACAGCAGCAGCAGCAAAGAGCGAATGGACCGGACCGGACGGCGATCGTATTTTTTTCTTCTTCCAATTCTTTTTCGTTTTTTTTGCAATCCAGTCAAGGGTGTGGTAGCGTCGCAGCTGCAGCGCTGCCACAGTGGTTGGTCTCGTGCACAACAGCCGCACCAAAAAAAAAAGCAAGTAACATTTGCAATATATGTCGACTTCAATTTACCCTGTACAAGTAGAATGAACCCGTTCGATTTTAATTATGCCTTAAAGTTTCTTACATTAAGAACTTTGATATATCATCGATATATATCGATTATAATCGAGGAGAGGACAGATTTCCCCATGCCCCTAATCGGTAGCCATTTGCAGGCTCAAAAATAATAAAATCTCTTTATTTTTAGCTAAATGTGTAGATTCATTCATGATTTAGCTCTATCCAAAATTGATAACCATCCTAAAAATAATCTTTTTTGAAAAAATTATAATTATTGGTTGGTTTCTAAGTTACATCTAAGAAATTTCTGGGATTGTTATCGAACCCAATTAATAAGTTATATCCAAAATCACGTAAATTTTTGTAACGTTTCTAAAAGTATCAGCACAAAGAATATCATTCTTTTTATATGAGTATAACACTGTGGACTAAAGACTCTAGTCTCTTCCCCAAGAAGTCCATTTTATGTCAAGTATATCTTATAAATGGAAGAAAAAAACTATAACAGAAATAATCTCAGTAGCAAAATTTGTAAACATAGATATAGAGTTCGTCAATGTTATTAAAGATAAAGATAAATTTGACCAAGATACATATATATATTTTCAAAGAAGTCCATATATAAAATATATATGATCTTCAAGTATTCATTTTATTTAAAGTAAACATTATGGGATATTAATACATTAAACAATCAGTTTGTACTTTTGAGTAATGCAAATTAAAAAATAGTTTCGAACCAGAACTGTATTGAATAATATGAAAATCCAGAGTTAATAGTAGGTTAAAAATATTTAATGAGAGATAAAAATGAGAGATAAATAATAAGCATCTAAATTAACGTAAAATATAAACTAATAAACAGAAGAATTATTGGTAAATGTGGAAGCTAATAAGTAAAAATTAAACTTTAGATCTTGCTAAATTGTTAAATAATTATAAATTGTATAAATTTTTCACAACTTCAGCCACAATATTATTTATTTCTCATTTTTGTATATATTTCCTAACGACATTCACGCTCTTCTAAACTTACGATATTTATTCAAATGATCCGCTAAAATATTTGTTTTTTTTTTCCTTCTATTGTTTACTATGTATATTAGTTACGTTAAAACAACTTGTTAACCAAATGCTAATATGCCCTTTTATCAGACTCTTGCGGGGTATTGAAAATAGCAAAAAACGAGTCACGCTCAATGCTAAAAACAAAAGACTTAGGCAAGAAACTCGACTTGGACTCTCCAGCTTTGGCTGAAACGAGCGGCCTTTGATACAATTTTCTACATCTCACTATGGATGTGGATGTGGCTCTTGGATTTGGATGTGTTAGTGGTAATGGTTGTGGATTTATGTGGATGCATCTGTGGTGGTGGATGTTGGATGTTGGATGGATGTGAATGTGGGCCCCCGCCCAGGCAGAGGCTGGCTACCGCTGCCCATAACGGCGTTGTTAGTAAGGCGGCAGCAGCAGAACAACGCCAACTGCTCTGTCGATTACCGTTAGCGCCAGTCTCTGCTGGTCTCTGGTCTCTGTCTGGGGGTCTCTGTGTGTGTTTCTCTGTCTTGGTGTGGACTCTATTCGCTTTGGACTCTCCTTTAACGTTCTCCAGCAGTTGTTCTGCTCGCTCTCTCTCGCGGGTCTTGTTGTTGTTTTTTCGCTTTTTTGTTTGCTATTAAAAGCAAAAGTTTGCAATTAACAACGGGCGAAAATTATTTCTGCGCCTGGGATATCAAATGTTGGCTCTGTGGCTTTTGTATTTATGCAACATGACATATAACATGAAATATTAGCAATAAATTTGTAAATGTTTTACCAGAAACGAAAGGGAAGGCGGGAAAATGTGGGAGGGAGGGGGGTAGTAACGCCATGTGGGCTGGCACTTGTTACAATTTAATCAAAAAAATAAAAATCAAAATCAAAATAGAGTTTTGCGGTTAAAGTTTTTCTTTTTCGGCTATCCACTCCGCATATACTATATGGAGGCTCCTTGCTTCTCTTGTGGGCTGGCACCGATTGTTGGCGATGTGTTGAGATTGGGCTTGCAGATTAGATTGATATATGGCAAATAAAATCCATCAGTTTAGTGGAAAAGCCAGAGAGACGTAGGCTGTTTATTTATGAAATTATCTAGTTAGTGGGTGCATAAAAAAAAAAAAAACTTTGGCTCAAGGCAATCAAACGATATTAGTTGACAATTAGTAAAGTTTCTTATATAAACACAAGAAAGAAGGGATACAATGTTTATCTAATCTATAGATTGAATTAAACGATATAAAGTATTTTATTTCCAGCACAATTGAAACATAGAATTTAATATAATATAATTGATTTATAAAGGCAACTTTTCTGCAACAGAATTCCATAATTTCTCAATTTTATAAATCATGTGGTAATTGAATCAATCAATGCGAGATAAAAATGAATTTATATTCCACAAACTCAATTTTTTTTTAAGATAAAGTAAATTTACTTGTTTACGTTCAAATTTTAGGTTTTCACTTAAAGAGTTGCTACTTAACTAATTATTAACTTAGCTTTTATATACCTGTAATTCGAGGTGATGTTTCATCGTCGCATAAATTACAAGTGATTGGATAAATTTTGAAATATTTTGCTGCCATGGGCTCCCTAAATATCTCAACTTTAGCTAATTCTAAGTCTAATACCATTCGAAAAAAAATAAATGACTTGCTACCTGTTTAAAATTGCTGCATTGTTCTCTCAATGGGAAAATGCACGGAGAATCCATAAGAATATCGATTTTAAATTGTTTTCACGCCATTTAAAACTATTAGAAAATTTTTCTTTCGCCTCCTGTCAAAAGTAATTGAAAAGTTACTTTCTAAAATGTTTTATAATTACTTAAATGCTGTTGATTTGTCTTCTTAGCTAATGATTTTAAATGTTCTCAATTTTCTGTTAAGATCTGTTGATTTCAAATGAAAGTCATAACAGAAATATCTTGTTGCATTTGTCAATTCGTCATAGATAAGGTACGTAAGATTTCCATCGAATTTTTTACAGCTCTTAGACTTAAGAAAATTTTCGATTCGAGGTAAATTTTAATCTTCTGTTTTAAATACTTCTCATTTACTTCTTCTGTATTTTCGGACTTTCTTGACAACAAATAATGTAATAAAAATTTGAAAATTATGATAAGTTTCCTACATGAACCTAATCAAAATAGATTTTTAGACTTCCAAAAAATATTTTGAAGGTGTATTCCAAATTTCTGTAAACATTTTTTGTTAGTTTTCCTAGATCTCTCTTATATCTTAAAAGAAGGTCGTGCAAATTTTTAAATTTTCCCACAGACAAATACAATTGTTATTTAAATTTTGCATAGCTTTAAATAGAAGGAAAATATAAAATAAAAATGTTTAAGAACTGCAAATTTCTTATTTTTGGTAAATATCTTATAGAATTCTCTTACCAAAGGAAGAACTCTAAAGAAGTAAAGGCAACTCCATCTTAATAGTGAAAGGTTCTAAGCTATGAGAACAATTAGTTATTGTTTGAGACTTCTCTTAGGTTTTGGCTGCAAATTGCAAATCATTTTGTTGATTTTGGGTAGAATTTAATTAAATGTCTTATGTATTGTAATAAGCAGTTGTCTGTCTGCTTGACTCTGGTCTTGGTCTGGCCTAGTCTGGGTCTGTCTCTGGGTCTGTCTCTTGTCGACAATTGGCAAATTGAATTAGATTCGCTCTGGGTCTGGGTCTGTCTCTGGCCAAATGGATGCCAGGGCTCGATCTTGGTCTTGTGTTGCACAGCTGTGCAACTTGTTTTGTGGGGCGTGTTTCCTTGATGGTCGCCGTAGTCGTTGTGGCATTGTTCAAATTGGGTGTAACGCCTGGGTGTAGAAAGCTCTATCAATGCCAAACTCAGCAGCTAGTTTATAATCTGATGATCCACCAAGTTGTGCTTACTATATAGATGTATATATATATATATATATATTCTGTGGCCTAGGAACGAAATGGAGAACACAACGAACAAATAAATTAGAAAGTCCATGTCGACCTCTAAACTTTATCTTTACTTATACTATATATGCGATATATGTAGTATATACTATATAGTAGTAGAGTGACTATGTGGTGGGGCTTCAGCTTCAGCTTCGGCTTTGGTATTTTATGAACTACAACAAATGCACAATTGAGCTCTCTATGAGCTATGAGATTCAGATACAGATTCAACTTCAGACGGCCAAGCGACCACGCCTGTAATTTAAATTAAATTTGTTTTGCTATATTAGGTGCCGCCGCATAGATCGATAGACACACACAATATGCATATATATGTACAATATATATATATATATATATATATTATGGACGTACATATCCGTAACTAGGCGTTGCTGACTGACCACTTCAATGATGAGTTGTTGTTTTTGTTGTTAAGACTGGAAGCTTTTGTATAGAAAGAAAAAAAAAAAAACTAATGCAAAAATTAAGAGCTTTAATTCTCTCTATTCACATTCATTTTTTTCCGGCTTCATTTATTTTTTTTCGATTTTGTTTTTATTTGTTTCTAGTAAAATATATTTATTTATATATTTTTTTTTCTTTATTTCATTTGCAATTTATTTATGAGCGTCTGTATTTACGTAGAAATGTTTTTTTAATGGGCATTTCGACATGAAATCCGACAACGACAAATGATTTATATCATTTTGCGTAAAGTGCGAAATGTGTCAGCCTGATGTAATACACACTCAATTTGATTGGATGGGGGAGTTGAAATCGTTTGACATTAGTCCGGAAAGTCACCGACAAAACAGCTAAATCTCTGTGTTATGTGGGCGACCCTGTCTCTGAAAGTAAACGGATGCAGGAACTTGGCCCAGACATGCCACATTTGCATATAAATAAATATACACATAGATGGAGTTAGTTTTAGGGTGTTCATGTGGCAACTTTGCCGTTGCCACAACAATGATGCCAGACTCAGACCCTTGACCAGTGTTGCAAACTGCTATTTAGTTGAAAAAAGCTAGATCACCATTAGTCCTTGGCCAGAAAAATAGTTAATTCTTCATAACAAAAGTCAGGCCTACCCTTTTTTTCGTGATAAAGTGCTTCAAAGTGTCCCGTAGTAAGTGTTGAGTCAGGTTTCTAGAATAGGAACTCCTTGTCCAGAAGGTATAGGTCCCTCAGCAGGCGGTTATTCACAATAAATAATAGTATGTTTATTTTACGAATTAGAACCCTTGACATCGTAGGAGCAAAAGTAAAAGTCGTCTCAATGGTTTTTTGGCTTCCACCATTGAAATTAAGTAATCATAATACATATACTTTTATATTTTCCATCGCTGTGTAAAGTATTTTAAAAAATAATGTTAATGCAAGTTAAGTAAGAGTACTTCGTTTGTGTTAGTAACAATTATCTCAAAGGGTTCGTTTAATTTTGTGAAAAGCCATGACACGATTGACTCAAACCGTATTAAAACACCAAAAATCATGTCGGTCTGTGAAATTCTTGGAACCATAAATGTTTCAGCTTCTCATTTGTATCATTATAGACAATTTATATATCATTTGGTTGCCAAAAAAAATAATCAAACGATTACTTGTCGTATGAGTAATATACTAAAAATTTCAACACACTCTACGAGTTCTTATAGTATTTACAGTTTTTAGATGAAATTTCTAGCTTCTAATTTAGCAATATCGAAAGTTCCTTTCGCAAAGTAAAGGAAATATGATATTTTGTTGAAAACATGGATTAAGTTTTGCTGTTTATAATCTCTGGTAATTATATAAACAGTATTTATATGAATATACGAGTAGGTAATAGTGTGGAATTTTAACTGTGATTAGGAACCTGCTAATCCTAGTAAATTGCCTTGATTTTTATTGTTCTTCATTAAAACCAGGCACAAAATTCGTAAACTTCTAAGTCGTGTCCACGCTTGCAACAGAATTTTATATATTCAGAAAACCCGCAAGGACCCCCAACCCAAAAATGGAATCAATTTGGCTTCAAGACAGTTCAAAAGTCTTTTCTGTTTCACTTCGGACAGCAGTTCGTTCGACAGTTCATGATACCATCATAATATACTTCTATATTTTCCATCGCTATGTGAAGTATTTTAAAAAATAATGTTAATGCATTTCCTCGATCCTAGCTAAAGAATCACAGGCTGGGTGGCTTCGATATGAATCAGGGTTTTTGGAAGTGGAATCGAATGAGATTTGGTATAGACTCTAGTGTTTTTTCGCAAACCTTTAATTGAGGTCGATTGGTTACATTGCTTACATTTTTGCAATAAATTCTTCCCATTTTGGCCGTTTGGTTTTGTTCCTATTTTCAAAAGGAATATGAAAGCTGTAAATAATTTAAGAACTATGCGTAAATGCGTCCCATGCCATTAGGAAAAGTGGAAAATTACTAAGTCAGTCTGTAGTCATGTCTCTTTCTAATCTGTCTTCTCCCATTGATTTCGGTTTTCCAGTGTTGCATAGTCCCCAATGCAGCTCAACATTTACTCAAAAGGAGAATCCGATGGGCGATTTTTTACTGTATCTCATGTGTATATCATCATTATTCGATGCATAAAACAATTTGCAATTGGTTAAATTGTTATATCTTTGCCCAGTTTCTGTTAAAAAGTTTATTCACATGATGAGGCAGAATTATTATTTCTTGAACATTTTGCATGCTGAACGCGAAAGAGTTCAAATCAACATTAATTTTCGCAATCATTTATTGCAACGTTCATTAGGCCTTTAGTTCTTTCCAATGGCAGCAACAACAACAGCAACAGCAACAACAACAGGAACAACAATGGGCAACGGCAACGGTACAAGACTCTCGAGTGCGACCCAATTGCAATTGAATCGATGAAGAAGACGACTCCTCGACGACGACTGCGACTGAGACTCCTCGACCAAGATCAGGGCAATCATCTGACTCGAGATGTATAAGTATTCCGCCAACTAAATAAAGAAAGAGGGGCCTTAGAGAAGAGCACACACACACACACACACACGCTCACTCACACACACATAGATGCAATTGGCAAAGAGGAAAGAAAGAAAGCACAAATTGCCAATCCAATGCGATGCGATTTCAGGAATTTAGCATAGTTTGTGGCTTTCATTTGCATTCAATTTGGATTTCGTTTCGTTGTTATTGTTGTTGCATTTTATTGTCATTTTACGTTGTAGTTATATGCAACAGCAACAGCAACAAGCAACAACCAACAACAATAACTGCAACAGCAACAACACACGAATGCCACGCGCCTACTTATGTTGCCATATGGCATATGAAGTGGAGTCAGAGCCCAGAGTCAGAGCCAAGATCCCGTTCCCATTGCCTTCCTCCCAATCCTACCCCCCCACCTCACCCCACTCGACTCTGAAATAAACGAGCCAAACGAATGAGCCTTAGATAGATCCACATAGACGAGTGGTGTAGAGCTCTTTTGGCTCCGCTAAATTGCAAAACACCTTTGCAGCGACACAGCCAAGCGGAGGCAGCAGCCGCAGCAGCAGCAGCAGCAGGAGAGAAGGTACAGGTACCGCGAGATGTGGACCTGGAGATGTGTTTGGGTTTTGAGGCCCAGTTGGAGGCTGCTCTCTGAGCACTGCAATTGCTATGTGTGCACTATATTCATGCATGGATGATACGAATGATGAGTGGGTAGCTTGAAAAGTATTTGAAAAAGGTAGAAAGCCATAAAAGAGGATATATCTGAGAGTAGAAAAAGCTAAAGTGGATCAATTTATATCGCGACTAAGACTGAGATTAGAAATTATTTTGAATTAAAATATATAAATTTTTTGAAATATAAAATAAGAATTAAATCAAACGGTCTGTGAGCGCCAATAGTTACTCAATTTAACGTTTATCAACACTGGCCTTGAACAGTTACGCAATTTAACGTCTACCAACACTGGCATTGAAATCTAGCCTTTTTCCCTATTCGAGAATTTGCCAACACTTAAATGTCGCGTAGATAAAGTAAATGATTACCCAATTTGAACATCTTTTGGGATTCTTTTTCACATTCGAGATTGACCACACTATATACTTTTCATATGGTCACACTTATTTCACAACTTCCGTCTCACAGTCGGCCATTCATTTTTCTGACACACAGTACGACAGACGTTTTTTCGTAGATCTCACTTGCAAGTTGGCATTCAGTTCGTTCACACACATCGAAAATGAGTAATTTACCAAAAGTTTTCTTCGACATGACTGTCGATGGCGTCGCCCTCGGTAGGATCACCATGCAGCTGCGCTCTGATATTGTGCCCAAAACCGCTGAAAATTTCCGCGCTTTGTGCACCGGCGAGAAAGGCTTTGGATACAAGGGCTCCGTTTTCCATCGCGTCATCCCCAACTTTATGTGCCAAGGCGGAGACTTCACTAACCACAATGGGACTGGAGGCAAGTCCATTTACGGCAACAAATTCCACGATGAGAACTTCCAGCTGAAGCATACCGGACCCGGAATCCTGTCGATGGCCAACGCTGGTGCCAATACCAATGGATCCCAGTTCTTTATTTGCACCGCCAAGACGGAATGGTTGGACAACAAGCATGTTGTCTTTGGCACAGTCATTGATGGTCTGGATGTGGTCAAGAAGATTGAATCCTTTGGCACTCAATCCGGCAAGACCTCCAAGAAGATTGAGGTGGCCAACAGTGGCGCCCTTTGAATTTCAGACACAAATATCATGTGTGTGTGAGAGAAGAGAGAAAGACGAAAGAAGGGAATAAATATAACGAACTATTGAGAAACCAAATCCGTACGAATTTTTTTCAATCCCTTTTTTTCTAGCATATTAAACGCAATGCATCCAAGGTATTATCGGCATTGAGAGTGTCGCATCTGATGTTATTCTCTTGTGCAATTGCGCTCTATTCGGTGCATCGATAGTGTGAGTACATATGTATCACAGCGGAATATTTGCAAAAGTAATGACAACTTTGTACATCAACTAGATCATCGTCATAAAGGTACAGAATAGTATAGTCCATTCAAGCCAACCGCGAGCACATTTTTCCGAGTGGGCTACTACAATATCTTCAATTATCGCACACTTTCTCATCAGGCAAATGGCTCTCCGTGGTCTTAAGTGTGACCAGAGCGCAACTTGACGAGATTTGAAAAGCTGGTCAGTTTATTAATTTGAAAAATCTTCCTATGTTATACAAATGATTCCTTTGTCATGTCTTAGTTATGATGGATTTATTGTTGTTTGATTATTGTAATATTTTTTTTTTTTTTTAATATTAGGTTGCTTCCAGAGGAAGATTTATTTGGCCTCCCTGTAAGGTACAGGTTAACGTCACAGCGATATTGTAATATTAGATAAAACTATTAGATTAGTCTAATAATACAATTAATAATAATAAAAAACGCCTCCAAATCTAGTTAAGTTGACTAGATTTATTTTAAGCTTATGTTTTTTGTGTTAACTTGAGTTTTCTTATAAGTTTTTGATGAAGTTTGTGGTTGTTTCTGATAGAAGATTATAAAAATTGCTGGTTTTGCAGAGTTTTAAGAAATGTTGACAATGGTATTTGTGTTAGATGGTCTATTGTGAGGATAGAGGTGCAGGTTCTTTAACAAATATGTAGGTGTTCATGGGTGAATTTGTTGTGTCCAAATCGGAATCTAGTGTTAAGTATGGCGTGGTTCCTGTTTATGATGCATTTAAAAAACTAATATTCATAAAAACCTTTTAAAAGAATCCAAGAATCTACTGCACTTAATCTGAACAAGTTTTTATTCATGCGATAAACCACTCTATTTTAGTGCAGTTTATTTAAGTTTTAATATCAGAAGTAGTTTTCAAAATAACTTACAAAACGTATATCAAAATAATAAATAATAATAAAATAAATTTCAGTCCCGATTTTAAAAGTTTGGCGGCATAAAAAAATATTTAATAAATTATCTTTATTTGAATTGAATCAAATTAAATCGTATAATTCAAAAAATAATATTTCATATTTCAGCAGATCAATTCCTATTTGGAGTTACAATTTAATACTTGGCTTAGCTCATGATTATGTTTCAATCAGCCCTCTGTTTATGCATATTCCTAGATTCCGCGTCCACATTGTCGTCATCGTTGTCTCTTGTTGTTGCCCGATTTGGGGACTGACTTCCTTCTCTTCATTTTTTTTGTGGTTGTTGTCTACTTCTTCTTTTGCTGGCACAATCGCTGGAGATCTCAACTGATAGAGCAATGATGTGTAGCTGGAGCTGGTACACTGACATCCCATGGCATCCCAGACCAGGCCAGACCAGACCAAATCGTATACTCCAGTTTTTGGATTTTCCATTGCCATTTTTGGTGCTGTGAGGCGTCTCTCATGTGGCAACAAAACATTGGTGGAAATTTATGTCATCCCTTGTTGTCGTGTTGAATCTTACGATGACATTTCCAACATAATTTAAGCCCACGCACACACAGGGGGGACATCGCCATCATCATCATCCACATCGGCCTCATCATCATCATGATCATCATCATCATCATCATTGTTGTTGTTGTCTTGAGCTTTTGGTAATGGGTGTTGAATGGCGTGGCCCCGTCCCAAGACTCGGTTTCTTTTTGCTTACCCTGTAAACAAAGTGTGTGATGGGGGAAGTATTCACAACGTCGTAATAATCATCAAAAAAATGTGACAAAATCTAAATATTTACTATATGTGTATCTTGGCGACTTTAGAAGATAGTCCTTAGAATATAAAATTCTTTTGGTTTAAGCCATCAAGTTGTTGCTTCTTAATGTCAGTTATTTTTCTTACCTGTCGCATACGCATTTTGGCTGAAATGACAATTGTTTCTTACCTTCTTTAAACTATATTTGAATTGGTCTCAGGTTTTAGGTCTTAGGTTTAGTTTGAATTGGTCTTAGTTTTTAAGATAGATCGCTATCTTTTTTTTTTGGATCCTTACTAATTTTAAACGTCTTTCAGACTACAAACTTGACTGTTTCTCGAATCTGAAATCAAGACGATCTTGTTCAATACAAAACAGTTCGCTTTCATTCTTAATTTATCTTCGAATATAGTTAATCCACATTCCAAACGAGTGGATCTCTAAAATGAAATCAACAAGTTTGTTTGAGTTCGATTAATCGATTAATTAATTGGGAATTTCTGTAATCGTAAAAGAAGAACGCTTTCCGAACAACCTGTTTATATAAAGATTCGTTTCAGGTGAAGAATAATTCCCTAATCTTTACTCAAAGGCTTTTCCTTTAGTAATTCAGTGATATGTCTTGAATCGAGAAAAGATGAAATAAGTTGTATTAGTTAGGATTTTTAGATCGGAACAACCTGTTTAATCAAAGATTCCTTTCAGGTAATAAATAATTCTCTTATAATTGACTCAAAGATTTTATTTTTAGTAATTTACTGATACGTTTTTAATCAAAAAAAAAGATGAAATAAGTCTTATTAGTTAGGATTTTTAGATGATATCACTTAAGTAGAGGTTTAGTAAGGTTAACCTCGCTCTTTTACTAAGATATAGTATCCCCAATCTGGTGATAGCAAGAAGACAGCAAAGATCAATTAGTCTTGACTTTCAGGTGATGGAACTTGAAACCAATTTAGTAGTGGTTACTAAAATCCTAATTGAGAACTTACAATCCATAGGCACTTAAGCAGGGATTAGTCTGATTCACCGGCTTCGTATGGACTACAGGGTATGCCCGAGGTGGAATCTCCCTTTTAAGAATTTCTGTTGATATTTTTTTTGGTTGTCGCTTGTCTGGTGGTTGGCATTTTGGCCACATCGTGGCGTTGACGATGACACCAGCACCATCACCGGCACACTAGCACCAGCTAAGAGAACAGACATGACGATAAATTTGTTCCATGCGTGGATGGAGCCAAAGACTTTAGCCTGAGATTGAGCCTCAGCTTGAGACTGGAGTCGGAGTCTGTTGAGTTGATGTGGAAGACGAGGCGTGGAGTCGTGAACAAATCGTTGGCATTGTAATTTAATGTATCAATTGCTTTGATTTGCCAATTTCAATGCTTCTCGTGCGTCGGAGGCGACCTGGTGACGGCACGAGCAGAGCTTGCTCCAGCTTTTCTATTTTTTTTCTTTTTTTTTTGTCGGATCAGTTTTTGGTTTTAGAAGAGCTTCAGAGCTGAGCAGCACTTGAGGCTTGATTAGTGTGATTTAGTTACAGGCCGTGTGCCTGGCGCATGACACAAGCTACAGCAGATTCAATGGTCGCTAACCAAAAAAACAACAACAACACCAACAACAACAACAGCAAAAAGAAACAAAAGAAACACAGCATCCCGTTGGACGCTTCGATGTCTGACTGGTTGGCTTGTAGTTTGCACAATATTTGATTCCATCAGACAGAGGCTGAGAGACTGAAGCTGGAGCTGGAGCTGCAACTGTAGCTGGGGCAGGGGGCTAACCCACTGTGCGCAATTTACTACACGAAACTGTGCCAAACATCTGCGCCTTTAAAAACCTTTGGGTGCTAGTGCTGCTTCGGCGTCGTCGGAGTAGGAAATGAAAACATCTGCTGACTGATTGCCCCCTGGTTGCAAGCAAAAAACTAAAAAAAAAAAAACCAATGCTGAAATCTCCATCTCTCTCTCTCTCTCTCGCTCGCTCGCTCTTTCTGTCTCTTTGCTCCCTGTCCAATCACTCAGCTCAAGTTATGAACTACAGTTAGTTGGAGTCGTTCGCCTGGGCTATGTAGGTCTTCATGGATCAATGGGATACGCGTGATATCCTTCGGCTAGATTCTGTTTGCTGCGCTTTTTCACGTCTTCCGTTTGCTTGATTTCGTTTGCAATAATTGTGCCATTAGCTTGCCTGCTCCCCCCCCCCTTTCACCCTGATCTCCCCCTATATACAGGCATCCCTCCATTTTTGGCTTGTGTCTACATTTGCATCCGTTTAGGTTTTCTTTTCGAAAGTCGCGCTCTACAACCACAACGGGTCCACGGTTCGGTCCTCTGCCTAATGTGCACATTGATGCGCGCGTTTTTTTTTTTTTTTTTTTGTGGACCTCCACATTTGAGAGAGATCCGATTCGGGGCGGTGGTTGGTCTTGGTTGGTCTGAGGCTGGGCGTGTAACTGGGGCGCAACAAAGGCCATTTCTGTAACTGGCACATAATCAACAGTTGCTTAGTCAGGGCGTTATGGTTCTCCTTTTTTTTTTGGGGCTTTTTCTATTCCATTTTATCCATGCTCGTTATCATAATGTGTTGGATCATTTGGTTCTTTTCCGAAGGAGTAGGAGGAGTACTCTTCCATGTGCATCCGATCAGCCCGGCACTGTGTAATCAGTGAGGTGTGAGTGACCTGAATAAAGGGGGAAAATGGGAAAAACTGTTTGCGGCCAAACCAGTAAGTGGAGAATGTTGAACGAAAAACAGCGAAAACAAAAACTTCAATTTGAAAAGCTACTTGATCTCATATTAAAGCATTCCTTCCAGCCATAAATGGAGGGAAGCAGCAAGGTTCTTTCGATGATAGTCTTTTATGGTGGCTATGGTCATGTAATGACCGCCAGGTATTCAATAAGACGCGCTTACCTTGACGTTCAAAGTTCACTGCAACTTAACTAGAGTTGTATTAAATGCTTTCCAACGATCATCTATTGATTGATCTAGTTTCAAGTTTCTTCTGGCAACCTATATCCAAACAATCCAAAAGCAAACTTGAAAGGTCTATGACATAGTGACAGTTGACAGTTTTAATGTGTCAAAGCATTTTTTTTCAATGTTTTTTCAAGGTTATGTCTTCAACGGATCGAAGCAACCTTTTGTTATCGATAATTTTATCGGAGCATACATTTGAGTTCGCAATAAGAAATTCTCATATTAAATAAATAAAGGTAAATTAAAATAAAACCAAATGCCTTTAAGGATAACTTTAAATAACATATTGAAAAATAGAACAAGCTGGCGTCTCTTTTTTCAAGACATTTTTTAATTGTCTCATTTTGTAAATTAAAATAAAACACAATGCCTTTAAGGATAACTTTAAATAACATATTGAAAAATAGAACAAGCTGGCGTCTCTTTTTTCAAGACATTTTTAAATTGTCTCATTTATTCTAATGCATCTTCAAGACTCCTGTGGGTAAACTTTCATTTGTGAGTTCTGAAAAACAATTTCCATAAAATCCCCAGAGATTTGCAGCACACATTTGCATTTGAGAATCGGTTTATCATTTGTATTTTACTTATTTAAAGGTGATTGGAATTTAATTGATTATCAATATAGGCATAACTAGCCGAAACACAAAAGAATTCAATTTCTCAAAAGTTTCTTTGTTCCATAAATTAGACCTATTAACAGTTAACTATAATTGGCAATCATAATCATCAATTGCAATAGCTATAAAATAAGACACAATGCCCTGAGAAATTAGCCAAGCTTATTGTGAGACGTATCGAAGTACTCGCATATTAGCATTTGGGCTTAAAGACTAAAATCATGTATGAAGTTTGCAGTCGTATTGGCTCCATCTTATTAGAGAGTTGTTTTCCATAGACAAATTATTCATTTACCTAAAACTAACTGCCTTCCACGACCGTCTAATGTAAGATGTTTTAAGATTTAGAACCATAAAGTCATTTCAGGAGAAAGGCAAAAACCGGTTGAACTATTCTTTTACTCTTCCTTTGGTTGTCTTACCAAAAAATTAAATGCATCGTTAATTTCGTTTCGTCTTACAAATTAATTTTTCACCTTTCTTATTGAGCTGATTTCGTTTTTGCTAAAGTTCAACTGAAATGCCATTGAGCCAAATCACAGACTAGCCTAATAATTGCCCAACATATTACTACATATTTTTTTTTTGCCACAAATTATGCCTTCTTCAATTAACGCCCAAAGGCCACTTTGGTTTTTTTTTTTTTGTTTTGGCCTGACTGTGACCAAATAACCGGCTAATACGAGTCTAGATTCTTGGCCAAACGAGTGGGGCAGGGCGTTTCCATGTGGTGGAATGAAACCAATTACCAATTATCTACTGTTTTCTACACAAATTTAACATAATTTGCCCAGTTTTGCGTTCAAATTTGTGGCACAATTTGTGTGGAAGTTGGCTGTGGTCAGGGCCAACCACGCGCCACCACCGCACCACCGCGCCACCGAAGATTATTACCTGTATTTTTGCTACCGGACCAATTGACTGACTGACCGTCTAACTGACTCTCTGACTGCCAAAATGTAGCTACAATAATATTTCGCATAATCGAAAGTGACTGAACCGCAGCCAGCTATTTGACTGATCTTTTGTATGCCTCGAGTAACGGTCGGTGGTTTGCACAGGTTGCCCCAGCACCACCACCACTACCACCACCAATACATAACTTTGGCCAAAAAATGATTGATGCCAATACCAGCGCCCCGGCTAATACAATTTAAATTTCAGTTTAAAACAAAGCATTCCCAAAAGACCAAACAAAAACAACAATAAAACCTATTGGAAAAAGAAACACGAAAAAAATAAAATGAAAAGTATTCATGAATTCGAATCCATCGAATATATATACATATATATATGTATATATATGTATATAGTTTTAACCGCATTTCGCCGAAGGCGTAACACACTCTAAACCGGAAGGGTAATTAACTCGCTTTGCCGATCACGCCTTTGCATTCAGAGCAGATGGATTTAGATAGATGGTTGAATGTTTCGATGTGGATGGATGGATTGATGGTTGCTACGTTGGATGGTCTGTCCGACAGTCGGTCGGTCGGTAGGTCGGTCGCTTGTCTATATTAAAAAGCAATAATTTTCAAGTTTTTTTCTTTCTATTTTTCTCTTTGTTTTGTTTTGTCTGGTTAGTTTCTTTTTTTTTTTTTTGGCGCTGTGCAAATGATTAATAATAAAAAGTACTCGATTTATAGTCAAATACGTTCAAAATGCTTATGTTTGGGTCTTCGTCGAGAATTGATGGTTGTATAAAGTCTTCTTTAATGCGGTAGATGAAAATTTGTTGTGTTTTTTTTTTTTTTTTAATGACTATATTATGCGGTTTTGTGAATAATGTTTCAAACATAAATGAAGTTATTCTTCTTTAGCTGAATTAAGATTTATTCACATTTCAAATTACAAGCTACAGATGTACTTGGGCTTGTGTAATTTACCAATATGTAGTGCAATGTTCCATGGACTACAACAATTATATTGTTGTATATTTGAAATAAATCATATTTCATATTATTTCCTGTTTGTTGGTTTACTTCTCAAATTAAATCGTTAAAATAATTAGTTGACATATGTTTAAAAAACTTTTTGTTGCTTTAATTTCCTTCTAGTTGCAATTTACCAATGAAATCCAAGTCTTAATATTATTTTTAGAACACAAATATGGATGTTTTAATAAACATATCCTAGACTAGACACGACAAGTCCGAAATCTGTCAGAAAATCTTTACCCAAAATGCTGTTTACTGTAATTTCTTGAATTCTGAAAGTTTACTTATATATTCATACAGTTTTATGGGGTAATTCTGTAGAATTGAAGTAAGAATTCATAATATTACCTTAAAAACTGCGTATATTCGTACTGCAAGATTCATTCTGATTCCATTATTCCACATCAAAGGCAACAGTTCCATTCCATTCGTTTATTTGTTTAAGTTGGGGGGATAATACTAGGATAACTTCTAAATTGAAGACGACTGCGCCAACAAATAATTTTTTTTAAATCAAAAAATAGATTAAATCGACAACGGCTATTTTTTTTAGCGTAAAAAGTGAAAATACTTCTCTGATTGAGCATTAGATTGTAATTAAATACCTCAAAAACCACTCACCTTACCACACACCATTCAGCCATCTGTCTCGCTCTCTCCCACTCAATAAATTGCACATTGACACTCAATGGAAAAATGCAATTGCACACACATTAACACACAAAAAAAAAGTCAAAAAGCAGCCGCGAAAATTCGCACGTGCGAGCTGACTCGACGCCTACGCCTACGAAATGCAACAATTAGAAGCTTAACAAATTATGTATTAAACAATTTTTATGCTCTTTACACCAAGCGAAAGCTAATTTAATTGGATTTACACTGATGCAAATTGCAATCCGATTCCCTTTAACGGTATTAAAGGAGAAGGGGAGGCATGCAACAAACCTTTTTTTGAGAAACAGAAGTTGTTACACAATGTAAGACGACTCGAATATAAGTACCCTACATCAAGTGGAAAAACTACTTCGAATTTATAAAACTAAATTTACATATGTATATATTAAATTTCTAACACATGTTAACTAGCTCACTCTTATGTGCACATTTGGCTACTCTGTGGTTACAAGGCAGCCATTTGTACTTAAATATATAAACGTTTATTGGAAGTCCGATCAAAGCGTCTTCACGCGTCTTGACAAGTTTTAGAAGAGAGAGAAAGTAGTGTTAACTAACTTAATAATACTAGAATTTCCGTTCAGAATTGGGAAACGACAAACAGAGGGCGAACCAGTATTTTCGGTGTCGCCACAGTACTCCCCGTCCAATGAGGTAGTTATGAATTTGAAGGTGAAAAACGAACTCGATGATGTTTCTCATATGTCCTTGGTGCAGGGCGTTTCGTGTCTTGAGTCTCGGGTTGTTGGTCTTCCTTCGCTATGAACGCTGGCTTGAGTCTGTCCACAGAAACGACGACCTCCTTTCCATTGACTTTTAGAATGAAGACTCGATCCGTTTGGCGCTTTATGACTTCGTAAGGGCCAGAATACGGAGGTTCAAGCGGTTGCTTGACTGCGTCAGTTCTGATGAACACATGTGAACATTGATCAATGCCTTTTAGGATAAACATTCTTTCCTTGATATGATGAGCCGTGGGCTTTGGGCGAAGTTTTTGCATATGTTCACGAAAAGGGCTTAAAAATGATGCAGGTGTTGATGGCTTGTCCAAATCTTCAAAAAATTCATTGGGCAGTCGTAATGCCGTTCCATACAACATTTCCGCAGCTGATGCGTTGATGTCCGGTTTAAAACAAGTGCGTAGTCCCAGCAGCGCAGTTGGCAAAAGTTTTGTCCAAGGTGTGCCGTCGTTGCACATCAATGCGGCTTTTAGAGATCTATGCCATCGTTCGATTAAACCGTTGGATTGTGGGTGATAGGCAGTGGTATGTATCTGTTTGCTGCCGATGAGTCGTGCGAGTTCCTTGAAGACAGCGGATTCGAACTGCGAGCCTTGGTCTGTTGTTATGGTTTTGGGCGTTCCAAAACGTGATATCCACTGGGCGTAGAAGGTATTTGCTATTGTCTCTGCAGTGATGTCAGTGAGGGCGACAGCTTCGGGCCATCGTGAAAATCGGTCGATCATCGTTAGGCAGTAGCGGAAGTTCTGATAGTAAGGCATTACTATGATGTCCAAGTGCACGTGGTCGAATCTGCTATCCGGAACGGGTATCTTCTCTGGTAGTACGTGGTTGTGCTTGTTGATTTTCGCACGCTGACAAGGGAGGCAGTTTCGGCACCATTGGGTGATGTTTTTGTTCATTGATGGCCAAACGAACTTTTGGCGAATTTGTTTTAACGTAGCCCGACCACTTGGATGTGATAAATTGTGGAAGAAGGTGAAAATTTTGTAACGATGAGATTTAGGTACATACGGTCGGTTGTGTCCCGATGAAACATCGCAATATAATGACACATTGTTGTCGAATTTAATGCTTTTTAGAGTTAGCGATGAATTTCCTTTTAACAATTCCGATAATTCAATGTCTGTTGCTTGTGCCTCTTCGATTTCAGATAGGTTTACTGAAGTGGGCATCCGAATGGCACACAATCTTGAGAAGGCATCTGCGACAATGTTGTGTTCGCCTTTTACGTGCAGGATTGTCGTGGAGAACTGCGATATATAGCTTAATTGTCGGAGCTGACGAGGCGATGCTTTTTCAGGTTTTTGATTGAAGGCATAAACAAGCGGCTTATGATCAGTCCTGATGATAAAGGCTCGTGTCTCTACCAGGTGCTTAAAGTATTTAATTGCCTCGAAGACTGCTAAGAGTTCTCTATCGTACGTGCTGTAATTTCGTTCCGTGATGCTGAGTTTTTTAGAGAAAAACCCTAGTGGCTTCCAGATGTCATCTATCTGTTGTTCGAGGGTTGCGCCGATGGCCGAATCAGAAGCGTCGCAGGTTAAGCTGAGTTTTGCGTCTGGTGACGGAAACGATAAAAGTGTTGCATTAGCCATGTTTTGTTTACAGTTTTCAAAGGTAGCAATGAGTGTCGGTGTCCATTCGATCCTTCGTTGGTCGTTCTTCTTTACATCTCTGAGCAATTCAGTCAATGGCGCTTGTATGCCTGACGCATGTTGAAGGCATTTTCGATAGTAGTTGATCACACCCAAAAATCGGCCAAGTTGGCATATTGTTTGAGGTCTTGGATAGTTAAGGATAGCATTTATCCGATCAGTTGGCGGCTTTATTCCACAGTCGTTGATTGTGTATCCAAGAAAGTTGACCTCTCGTTTTTCAAATTGGCATTTACTAAGGTTGATACTTAGACCATGATTTTGAAGAATTTGAAAAACCGAGCGAAGATGTTCTTTGTGCTCTTCCAAAGAGTTCGACATGACGAGAATGTCGTCGATATAGCAGAATACGAAGTTAATGCCACGAAAAATGTTGTCCATGAATCTTTGAAAAGTTTGGGTCGCATTTTTTAACCCAAAGGGCATGTACAAAAATTCGAAGAGTCCAAAAGGCGTGCAGACAGCTGTCTTTGGGACGTCGCTTGGCTCCATTGGGATTTGATAGTAAGCTTTTACCAAATCGAGCGTTGAAAATACTTTTTTCCCATATAGTTGATCGGTGAAATCGTTGATATGAGCGATAGGATAACGAACCGGAACCGTTATTGAGTTTAGTTTCCGATAATCGCCACAGGCACGCCAACCTCCATCTTTTTTAATTACCAAATGAAGTGGGCTTGACCATGGACTTTTCGACGGACGACAAATTCCTTGTTTGATTAGAAGATTGAATTCCTGTTTCGCTGAGGCTAGCTTATCACCAGATAGGCGACGAGGCCGATCCGCAACAGATCTACCATGTGTTTCGATGACATGAGAGACGTCGTTATGGACATTAGTTTTTATTGACGGTTTGGTTATGTCAATAAATTTGTGAAGGATTTCCGGATATTTGCGTGGGTCTTCTACTGTTGATATGGAATGTTGTCGCGTTGCAGCTAAGCATCCAGGCGTCGAAAGACCTGTAATCGAGTCAATGAGAAGTTTATTTGCCAAATCAATGAGTAATTCGTTCTTGGTCAGAAAGTCAGCTCCAATGATGGCTACTTGGACATCTGCGATGATGAAGGGCCAGGTGAAACTGCGGCGTAGGCCAAGATTGAGCTCTGCAACGTATTGGCCGTACGTGTTGATGATTGACTGATTGGCAGCATATAAAATGAGATCGCAAGGTTTGGTTTTTGCTTGCAGAATGATCGTGGAACAACAGAAATCACAGACCCTGAGTCAATGAGAAACCGTATGTTGGAGACACGATCGGTGATGTGCAGGCGTGGTTCGATACTGGAGTTGAGTTGTGGTTTGGGATCGCCGGTGTTGTGTGTGCTGTCGCCTACCAGCCCTTTAGACGACAGCTTTATTAGTTTGACAACTGGAAATGTATACAAGGAGAACGACATTTTTTGGCATCATCCCCAAATTTAAGATGGTAGAAACAAAGTTTCGCTTGTTGTTCCTCCGTTTTTTTAGGCGATGAGTTGCCCCATTGCGATCGGCCACTTGATGCACTACGTAAGCGAGACTGAGCATCATGTTTAGGTGATCGAAACTGTTTTAGCTCCTTTTGAAGATTCTCGAACTTTATGTTAAGCAAACGTATGCTCTCTATAACATCTGAAGTTGAATCGCTAGGTGTCACAGAGCAAATGGCATTGTTCGGTTCCATCGAATAAAACGATTTGTTTTCCACTGCTTCGATCATTTTGTCTGCTATTTTGGCAAGCTTATCTAAGTTGGTTTCCTCCCACACTGTCAGCATTGGACGTATTGACTGAGGCATCTCTGCAAGAAAGAGTGTGCGAATTAAGCTTTCACTTGCCGGATCTGGGGCGAGGCGTCGCATGTTTGCCAGAATTTCGGATGGTTTTGATCCAGATGTTCCATCGCCGTGAAGTAGACGTAAAAATTTTGATTCAGCCGATTCGGCGAATTTCTCAAGCAGACGATTCTTGATGGCGAGATATTTGTCAGTCGCAGGTGGTCGTAAAACCAAATCTTCTATAGCAATGATTATCTCCTCGTCTATATGCACTGTGATCAGATCAAATTTGTCTGTGTCGTCGTCAATGTTGTGCAAGCGAAATAAGCGTTCGATTTGAGCGAACCACAAATGGGGGTTGTTTTTTGCAAATCGTGGCAAACGCATGGGCGCACGTTGGCCGGTTGCCGTATTATTTGTGGTGGCGTTGCTAGTTGCATGTAGAAGCTCTAATTGGCTTTTGAGATCGTCTAGTTCCCTTTTCATTTCGTCCATCGTGAAAATTTCAAAGGGCGTCTCTTGTTGAAATTCTAGACGTCTTTTTGGGAGCGCGCGCAAGTCGTAGCGTCTCTGTGTCATAAACCCGCCAATAAAAAATTGATGGCCAGTTTGACTTCGGATGACGAAATTTGCTAGTAGATCGGACCGATTCCAAGGAACGTTGTGTGATGCTGAAGATCACGTCGGGGTCACCACTTTGGCTACTCTGTGGTTACAAGGCAGCCATTTGTACTTAAATATATAAACGTTTATTGGAAGTCCGATCAAAGCGTCTTCACGCGTCTTGACAAGTTTTAGAAGAGAGAGAAAGTAGTGTTAACTAACTTAATAATAGGAATTTCCGTTCAGAATTGGGAAACGACAAACAGAGGGCGAACCAGTATTTTCGGTGTCGCCACAACATAAGCACTTTAGCGCCCTCCACCGGCCAAATACGCACTTGCACCGCTTTGAGTACAGCCATTTGTATTCCGATTTGAATGAAATTTGGTGGAATTATAGATGTTCATAACATGTTTTACTATGCCAAACTATGTTACGATAAAAATTGAGCAAGAAAATCACTTTTTATCGAATTCCTGGGGCGGAAGGGGGCGTGGAATTGAAACTTGATCTGCGTACACACCACACGAGGCTACATTCCAAATTTGGTAGATCTAGCTCTTATAGTCTCCGATATCTCGATGATCCTAGAGACGGACAAATCTCAATCCACTTGGCTATTGATACTGATCAAGAATGTGTATACTTTATAGGGTCGAAAATGGTTCCTTCTGCCTGTTACATACATTTTCTTATACAATTTCTTCAAATGGATGGTATAAAAAGTAAAGTTTGGGAGTCACTTTTTTACTTAATTCAAAATTATTCAACGACATTATTTTTTTACGAAGTCAACCTTTTGTGATGACTTACTTAATATAACAAAGCGATGGAAACGGAAACTATCTCTACGATTTTCTCCATATTATCTACATTATTTTCAATTAAAACTTATGTAAATCGAAGCTATGAATGTGTTGAAGTCTTTTGTAAGAAATGCCATCGCTGAAATTCGAGCTAATCTGTCTAGACATATCATTAAATGATGTAATGTACATTTAGTACGAAATTAAGGATATGTCGGCTACCATTTCTCGTTACTCATAACATTCCCCTCAAAGTGACGACCAAAGATTTTACAATAATCTAACGGTCCTGCATAGAGTTAGAGTCGTAGTAAGCTGACTTTTTACTTATTGTAATAAGTAATAGTTGATTCGTTTTCTATCAATCTGCCTTAAAGGAGATACAATATAGTGGGAGGTTTTTTTTTTTTTGTTTTATAGATGGGATTCATAATTTTCAAATCTCGATAAAGGGTTCTGTGTCTCTGAATTTCATCTTAAGTCCCCTACATAAAACAGAGTTCCATAGTAAATAAATTTCCTCCAAGACATCTAGAAATCAATTATAGCCACATTAAAATGCCAAATTTATATAATGTGATTGTTTCTTTTATTGATTTTTTCACTTTTTCATAACGATCTTTCTTTGTTTTCCATTTACATATACATATATATATATATATTTATATATATATACATACTTAAATAATTTTGTATAATTAAACGTTAAGTAAATATTATAAAATCTTAGCATTTTCCTTTTAATTTTTGTTGTTTTTTTTTTTTTTTGTTGTTGAGAATTGCATTAATTAGCCCTATATGGTAAATATTTAAACTTACAGCAATTTATATAGCTATACATATCCTACATATATATATATATATATATGTTGCTCCAAATATTCATAAAAGTAGATTGAAATAGTCATTATCCGATATCATATACAAATGGGTTACACAATTTACAGCACACATTCATAACTAGAAACTTAAATTTGTGGGCTAAATTGTACAATGGCATAACTATTTATACATATGTTTAATAAATGTATATAGTATAAGATAAGGTGGTTTAGAGTGTGTATACATATAGAATATATATTTATAATTATAGTTCATATTGTGTATAGTTTATAAAGATTACTGAAACATTGTTGTTTGTTTGGTTTTGCATTTTATGTTTGCTTCTAATATCAGCTGTTGTTGAAACATTTCTCTTTATTTTTTGTCATACTACTTCACCGTCTTTTTCCATTGATTGCATAGCTAAGTACTACGAATATAGGTTTTGTTTTGTTTTTTTTGGGATTAGGTTAATATGGATAAATACATACATACATGTATGTGTGTGACGAAACAGGAAACTACTTAAGGACTAAAAAGAATTTCCCTCTCGGAGGCACTCTTAAGTTAAAGTTAAAGTAAATTTTCTCCCTGTGCTTTTTAGATGTGGGGGGGAGGAGGAGGAGGTTGGAGAGAACCGACTCTTTCTCAATTCTCTATTGTATTTGAATTATTATTTTTATTATTATTATTTAATGTTGCGATCCTGCGGAATTCATTCAAGTGCTTACAGCAATTAACTCATTGTTGGTGTTGGTATTGTTGTTGCTGCTGCTGTTGCTATTGTTGTTGTTGTTGCCATTCGTCGTAATTTCCTTATCGAAATTAACAGATCGACGTGTCGATACCGATATCTGATCATCACTACCCGCATACTCCTCGGTATCGCCATCGACGCCACCCAAACTCGTCGGCGTATAGACACGATTCATGAAAGTGCGAATTTCATCGAAGTAACATTCGGATTCGGCCTCAGCCGAGCTACGCGAGTCCCCGAAGGCCCCCGCGGCCCCCGAGCCGCCATCCGTTTCGTGTTTCTTCAGATGCCGATCGAGATTTGTTTGCTGACCAAAGCAGCGATCACAGAGATGGCAGCGAAAGGGTCGCTCCTTGTTGTGGATGTTGCGCACATGGCGCTGCAGATTCGAGGAGATGCTAAAGGCGCGATCACAATATTTGCAGGAATACGGCTGCTCGCCGGTATGGGTGCGCAGATGTCGGGTGAGATTTGCCGATCGCGGAAACACTTTGCCGCAATACTTGCATGTGTAGCGGTCCTTGAGCTTGACACTGCGGTTCAAGTGCGGTGGAAAGCCATCGATTGGCGGAGTGCGGCCATTATCCATGGGTGCTACGTCGTCAAAATATGGTTCGGGCGGAAACGGCAACGGGGGGAACTTAAGGATGTTGTTATTGTTGTTGTTGTTGTTGCCTGATTGAGATGATGACTTTGTCTCAATACTTTGCCGTCCGCCCGCTGGGCCTAAAAAAGGAAACGGACGTGGTGGATATCTGGCCACATTGCGGGACCTATAGATTTCCTCTAACAAAAAAGGATGCATGGGCGTGGGGCAGGCCATGGCCGAGTTAATCATGGCAGCCGAGAGGCCGGCAGCAGCCGGTGTTCCGCTATCGGACAAGCTACTCATCTCCCCACCCGCACTTGTGGGCGGTGACGGCGATGGTGTCGGTCCTGGCGAGGCACTGGGCGTAGGACTGCTTGTCCCTTTGTACGATTGCCGCGAGGTAGAGCTCTCTCCGGAGCTATGGGACTTGTGCAGTTTCGCCGGCGGCTGATCTGACTCGGCGATCTCATCATCGGCCTCGATACCCAGCTCCGGTGTGGACGAGCGACTGAAGCGCAGGCCGATTGTTGGAGGTGAGGCTACGGAACTGCGACGTTTGCGACTAACAGAGAGATCCAAAGGAAGCTCCGTCGATGTTTTCGAGGAGTCCACAATGGATTCAACTGGAGGTGGTGTGCTGACAATATCAATGGATTTCTGTGAAACAAAAAGATGTGAGTAAAAAACCATAATTGACTTCGCTTGCTTTAGACTTACCCGATCATCTTCACCCTGCTGTTCGGTCGCATTTTCCGACTTGACCTCCTTCTTGAGCTGCTCCTTTTCCTCATCTTTTGCCTCTTCTTCGTTGTTGTAGTCCTCTTCCTCCTCCTCTTCGGATACTTGAAGCGTGGGCTCCGATTTGAGAGACCTTACATCTAGCTTCGATTCCCGTTCGTCTTTGATTTCCTGTAGTGTCTTCCCTCGGCCAAACTGCAATTGCTGGCGAAAGGCTGCAGTGGGTGAGCTTAGAGGCGGAATGCCACAGCCCATGTCCAGTTGCGGTGGCTTGGGAAAGAACAGAGGGAAATTGGCAGCCGGCATAGGACCCTGCTGGAAGAGTCCGTACGGCGGAAATCCGGGAAAGAAGGGCGGTCCGCCGCGGAACATGAGAAAGGGATTCGGTGGCGTAGTCATGGCAGCGGCAGCGACGGCAGCTGCAGCAGCGGCTGATGTGGATTCACCGGGTGAGTCGCCCGAGGATTGCGATGAACTGGGCGGTAAATTTCCTCCCGACGCTGCTGACGGCAACTGCTGGTGATGATGACGCGGTGGCAGATGATGTAGACGAGTCGATTGGTTGCGGTAGCTGCCCGTGGAATCACAGAACTTCTTGTGCTTGGACAGCGAGGTGACCGTACTAAAACTCTGACCGCACTTGGAGCACTTGATCTGCATTCGGCAGTTGATATGCATGCGCTTGTGGCGACACAGATTCGAGAATTGCGTGTACGCCTTGAAGCACACTTCGCAGGCAAAGGGCTTAACCGATGAATGGATATGCTGATGTTGCTTCAAGCCCGACGAGGTGCCAAATGTTTTACCGCACTCCGGACACGGATGACAGCGAGCTCCGACGTGGTAGGCGCGAATATGACGCTGTAAATTCGATGGGTCACAAAATACCTGCAAACACAGAGAGACAGAGAGAGAGAGAGAGAAAAATAAACAATGAGTTACGATTGGTCGTCGCTTAACGTTGTCGCGCGGCAAAGCACTTCGAGGGAGTGCTGGGAGGGAGTAAAACAATCGTGATCTGGTTCCAGATCCAATGAAACGAAACTGAAATTAATCAATCATCTGCTGCTGCTGGCTAAACGGATCTATGTATATACACACATATGCCTAGACAATACTCTAACCGAGATTACGCAAAAGGTAACAGAGCTCAGAGCAGGGCCTAACCCGAGCAGCACCTCCACCCACAACAACAAGCCACAGCAGCAGCAGCAGCAAAGACAATTATTACCATCAATTGCTACAATTGTCATAGCCTGGGCCCATCTATTCACAACCTAGAGGTGATCGTATGAATAAGAAAAAACCTGTGACTCTAGATCGCTTGTGATTGATCGTTCAAAGAGAAAAGCTGTTGGTAGTAAAGAAATGTGAATAGTTTTAGACACTATTGATTACGGTTCCGGTTGTGCTTAAGGTCGTTCGTTGAGAGGGCTCTATTGTCCTCCTGCAAGGCTACCAGGAGAGGTCCAGAACGATCTTCAGGCTAAAGGGTAACCTGCCTTCAACCATTCACTCAACAACCTTCGCATTTCGTACTGCCCCCTGCGTGATTTTTCGTCCCATCCCTAATAAATAACCGAAAATGTATTTCAGCGAAGCTTTTTCTAACGCAATGACAGATCAAGCCATAGAGCCATTCATTTAGACTCGATGGTGGGGGTCGGTGCGAAGGGGGAGAGATAGGCACGCAACGTTGCTAGTTTTTTTTTTTTTTTTTTTGTACCCACTTCAAACTTGATTTCGGTCAGCCTCCACCCGCGCTGCCTTTTACGAAACTGTTATGCCTAATCATGCTGTCATAATGCGCTACGAATTCATATCAAACGATGATCGAGGCAGCCTTTTTTGTCTATAGCAGCGGCGGCTCTCGGCCGCCAAGAGCCGCAAGACAAGACACCAACAACTGAACAACCAGCAAAAACAGCGGTTGCGTCGCAGCGGCGACACACAAGAATAGCTCGTGCTATAACTACATCAAATGGATTAGATTCAACTACTCTCCAAAAAGGCGAAAAACGCCACAAAAGACAACAACAAAAGGCAGTCGAAGAGCTTCAGCATCGTCGTCGTCGTCGTCGTCGTCGACGTCTTTGGAGTTTGGAGCTGAAGTTGGATAAGTGTATGTAGGTGTTTTGGCATGCAGGCACTGGTGGAAAAGGGACGGGTGGTATCCAGCTCTGTTGAGCTCACTCTGTTGATGGCTTATGGAATGCGATTGTCTTGTAAAGTGAAGCTTGGGCTATGTGGCGTGAGGATCGTACGTGGGGTCAAGCAAAAGGCGTCAGCAGTAAGCCAAATGTCTGAAGATGAGATATTTTTTTTTGTCTTTAGTTTCTTACTGCGGGGCAAATGTGGTAACTTGGTAGTATAGGCAGACAGACATCTCCGAAAGGGTATAACGGTTACGGTAGCCATTGAAGTTGAGGCTCTCGCAAGTTTGATTTTGGTCAGATATCGATATTGGTTTGTCTTCATTCTCCCATCGATTTGCATCCTTTCTAAAATCAATTTGGAATTGTCTTTCACTTAACCTCCGCACAACATTGACATATTTTCTTCTTCTTCTTCCATGTACTTTGGCCAATCTCCAGCTCAACAGAGCTTAGCTGCTGCTGCTGCTGCCCTTACCTTTGGCTAAGCGGAAAGTACTCTCAATGCTGGTACATAGTATATCCCAATAATAGAAAACATTGTTGATCCGTGGCAAATCCCTTTTGAAACGCTTTAAGCTTGCTGTTTAAAACAAACAAAGCTGACAGCTGCAGACCCCGTTTTGTGTGCGCTGTCAGAGTCGGAGTTGAGTCAGCGAAAGTATGCCCTTTTTTGTATGGGGCACTAGCCCCTAATAGCAACCGTAACCGGTAACCATACCGATGCGATACCCCAAAAGATCGATCATCATTTGTTTAGCTTCGAGTGGCTCCCGTTTATGTCGCTGTCCAGATGCAGATAGAAAACACTGCGGTTGGAGGAGATGGAGGAGAATGCGTGCTACTTACATGCCACCGAAACAATTACAGAGCGCTAAGTAAACTAACTGTAATGCATGGAGATACCAAGGGACCAGGGACAGACACACAGCGATTGAAATACCGTTCATTTGGAAATCTAATGAAAAAAGAAAAGCCAAAAGCCAAGAAAAGAAAAAGCCTGACGGACGACTCTGGATTCGACTGGGCAATGCGACCACAAGATTGTAATCAACATGCCATTAAAACATCTTTTGGAAGATGTCGAAGTCGTCGATGACAATGACGAAGTGCGACGCACGAAACGAATCGCTTGATCGTTCGTTGGAACGACGGGTAAAGAGGAAACTCTTCTCGATTCAAGCCCTTTAATTTCGCTTTGGCATTCAAATGCAGCGAACGAAGATGAACACAAGCGTTACAAGAGGCGAGAGGAGGAGGGGGCAAACAAAGTTTCTTCATTACGGCAAACGGTTAAGTGTTTTGGATGAGTACACGCCCTGATTTTACCTATTGCAAGCGCGTGCGATCAGGCAAAGCACTCGAAGTTGAGTCGTCGTTTTTGTAAGCCAAGTTAGCGGCAGTTGTTGGTTGAATCGCCTCCAGCTATTGATCTGCTAGAAATCAAAAGTCTTTTTATGTATGCTTCAAAAGCTGATACAATAATTAATGACTTGGTAAGTTTAGGGCCCACAATCTTGGCATGAGCCAGCATGGATCAACAGTTGCTAGGCGGTAGCTCTTCATGCGATTGATCTACTCCGACATAAACCAAATGAGAAGATCTTAAGATGACCTCGCTAGCTCATTAGGCATTCGAGGCAGAAGATTCTACTGTGATAAGAATGCTTTATTAGTGTTGGAAAATTAACACTAGCGACTAGTGGCGGAAACTAATACTGAAAACTAGTGTGGCAAGCCAATACTGAACAGTAAAATGGGAAATTTCCAATGGAAACCTTTGTTGATATCCAGTGATGCAGTTAAAACATTACCTAACTGCTCATAAGGAGTTTTCCAACACTACAAATGATCAATATAAATGATCAACCAGCAAGTGTTGAAAAGAGGGCGGAATAAGCTCAGAATTATGAAGTTTCTACTTAAATAACTGAAATCAAAGCTAGTTTTTCGGTGATTTTAAATCGAGGATTTCCAGAAGCTAATACTAGATCGAATTTTTATATATATTTAGTGACTTACCTTGGTGCAATTCTCGCAGGAATATTTTCGTATATTATTATGCGCTATAGCTCCATGCTTGATCAGCAGCGGTCGATGACTGAAACGAAGGGAGCAAAGTTCACAGCGAAATTCACCGGGTTTGAAGTGATGTGCTGCGACCAGATGACCGTCCAAGCTGCAACACAATGCGGATGAAAAAGGAGAAAGTAATACAATTAGTATGACATTATTTATTATCTCGTTTGTTGTCATCGGGCAAATGGAATTAGCATTCTGACATTTTCGGGGACATACATATAGTAGGAAGGCTGAGAGTCTCAATCAAAGTTGTCATGTGTGTCAGTTCACACGCCCAGGAGGCGGACCCCCACCCCCTTCCCCACCCCCCATTTAGTGGGTTTGTTGCCCAACTGGGAACGTCGGGCGTCAATTAGTCAAATGATGTTCAATATTTAATATGCTCAAATGATAAGCGATCTTTGGAACAGCTGTGACCAATGAATGGTCGCATTCCTTGCGTCCACGTGTCCTTGATTGTGGGTACAAGATGCTTATCGATGGCAGGCAGCGTCGACGAGGACGACGACGACGACAACGGCGGCGGCGTGTGGGAGGAGCAAATGTCGACAAGAGGCGGCAACGGAGCCTTTTGCTTTTGCTTTTGCCTTGCTTTGCTTTAGTTTTGCCGTTTGCCATTGTCATCGACATGGAAGAGTTGACGATATGGACAACACACACATACATACAGGGCCCAGGTCTCAATCCCAGGTCTCTGCATTTGAAGTGTGGGCGTTTGTTTGCTTACAACAACAACAAACTATGCATGTTCAACATCAGATAAATGGCAAAAGCCAGGCCAAACCTGGACACGCAGACACCGAACCGGGGCCATAGCTTCCTCTCCATCATTGGTGGCAGAGAGCTTGCTGCTGCCGCTGCTGCTCCTCATGTAAAATTCAATAAATCACACACACTCACATAGCTAGCTGATAAGTGCTTCGAGGGATGGCATGGGATCGGATAGGTGGGATGGAGGAGGGGGGTGCCTTTGCCACCCACTCGCTATAACGGTAAAAGTTGGCCAACTAATGTTTGGATTTCCATCTCTCTCTCTCTCTCTCTCTCTCTCTCTATCTATCTAGTTGCAAGCCAACAAAACAAAAACCAAATCAAAGCTCACTTTTAGCACTTCAACTAAGCCAACATGTACTCCATATAGATATATACTTATATATAGAAAAAGGTTGGAGCATTTGTCAGGGAGGGTTTGGGGGGGTAAAGGACGGGGCATAGGCATTTGCGTGTGTTGCCTTGGCTTTTGCTTTTGTTGTTGTTGTTGGTATTTTTGTTTGGTCATTTATTCATTACAACGAAAAACATTTGTAAATATTGAACAAAAGTTTTGCATTAAATGATTGTCACCGACTTGAATAGATAGATGGGCGGAGGGGCGGTGGTAGGAGGAGGGCATATACTAAGCTATCCAATATTATAGGGAATTATAATTTGTACACGATTCATCCTATCCTCTATATCTAATTGTTTGCTCAACATGAAAAGGAATTAGAAATCATCAAAAACGATTCTTCTTCCATCTGAACTACACTAAATAAAAACCTCTGAAATGTTGTACTTACAGAAACTGTAATTAAATTAAATTAAATTTCTTCAAATTTAAAATATTACTATTACATTTATATGGCAAAAACAAATAAAGTCTTCATAATAATTTAATCTGGCCAACGATTCATATGGGTATAATTTTTAAAGGCTTCAAATAAAGTTTTTAATAGTTGTATTCATTTCTTAAATGATTCTTTAAAATTTACTAGCTTTAACTAAGAAGTTGAATTAAAAGTTTATACATAAATGGTTAAATTATAAATTTTATAGCTGTTGAAAACGAAATTTAATTTTCTTTATGACGATTGTGAAAGATTTCAGTTCTCTAGGAAACAGACTAGAAAACAAAATTTATCCAATTGAACATTTAATAAAATTCTAGGTAAATTATTTATATTCCGGAGAATACAGAAATCAATTTCTCTAGAAGTTAAAGAGAAATGAAAAACTTGCTCTTCTTTGTCTAAAAAGTGAATGTGTCTAAATGGAAAATAGACGAATCCATATTCTCTCACTTTTGTTTACAATCTGCTGATGATTTCAGGCAGGATTTGGTCGGATGAACATTAAGAATTAATTTTAAAAGTTGTAAATTGAATTACCTTTCTCTAAGAAAGTATTGAAACGTTTTGAATGTCATTTAATTTATATACTATATTTATACAACTTCAATTGGGACTACAATTACATGTGAAATCAAATAGCTTGTCTTTGGAAAAATATATAAAAATCGATTGATTTATTTTTCGGGTTTTCTGCTACTGAAATCTTTAGCTATTAAACTAAAATCAACACATGCAGATGAACCCATTTGGGAGCATAAAACAGCAAACAAAACCGAACGGTTAAGCGAATTTGAATGGAGAGTAAAAAACCAAGTGAAATAAGACCATTTCATTTTAATTCATGCCGTTTACTCTCACTTTCAATTCACTCTTAATTGTCACTTTTATTGGCCACCATATTATCACTAACAACTTTTAATTAAGATCTCCGCCAAAGAGCCGATAAAACTCTATATATAAATGTTGAGTTAGCAACTTTTGGGAACACTTTTTCGGCATTCGCACCCATAATTCTTATGAGTAAGTTGGAAGCTAATTGGTAGCTTGTCTTTTATTTTTTTTTTTCGTTTTTGATTTAGATTATTTTGTGTGGCTTGGATGCTGGCTTAAATGCCAAAGCAATTTGCAGACTAGACATTCTCCTACGCGAGATCTCTTTCAAAATCTCCGATTTAATGGCAATGCGTTACCTCTGGACGTACCCCAACAAGTCCAATAAATAAAACTGAGATGATGAACTTAGATGAACTTTTGCAAAGATATTTCATGAGACTTACCGTTCTAGATCCGTATAGACTTTATCACAGACTTCACAGCGTATATCGAAACCGTTTTCGTCGTCTATGAAATCAAGACTGCTCTGACTGAGTTGCGATGAGTTTTTCTTATCTTTGGGAAATTCGTCGCCGCTATAAAGGGAACCTGCAAAATATAAAAAAGAAATAATAAATATTAAGAATTGTTCAATTGTTATAGTTAAACATTTTTTAGCTTCTTGATATTTAAAGCATAAGGTATTATATGAATTAATAGATATAGAGAGATTTAATGGTATGTAAAATATATTCTGAACCAAAAGACCATAAATTTCTTCACAGAAAACGTCTAGCAATATTCCAAGAAATAGTTCAGCTTATTTTCAGAACCATCCAAAGAAAACTTTCTTAGAAAATGGAATATAAACTTTTTCGAATACTAATTACTGCGATTTTAAATTGTTTCAAACTTAAATCTGTGAAAAATGGATTCAATTCACATTGATTTTAACAGAACTCAGATATTTGAACAAAGGATTTATCAGATTTTCAACTGAAGATAATTTTTAGATGACCTCCGGAACTCATCTCTCAACATTTCTCAACACTCACAAAAATCTTGTCGATGAATCTTTGTTGCTTCACTATGAAAGTCTCACTTGCTACTCTTCCTCTCTGGGGAGCGATCTCACTTTGATGTTTATTGGTATTTTGGTAGGAGGTACTTGACACAACCGTTCGGTTTCGCGTTTGATGAACAAGTGTGTCGCAGCGAGCGCATTATGCCGCCGAGCTAATGTTTTGTTTGCTCGCTAACAATCTGCGGAAGGACCTAGGACCACTGGAGAACGCACTGACATATGACCAACTCACACACACCGACACACACTCACTCACACAAAGGTAAACACGCAAACACTTAACACAAAATTGGTAGCATTGACCAAATCGTGTGCACTCATATACATTTGTATGTATACAGGGCTTGACGTTGAATAGATAATTGTTCTAAATGAAAGTAAAGCACCCCAACCAAAAAAAAAAAAAAAAGAACTCTTGACCAGCTCCTGACGGGTGCCAAGTACACCAACACACACACACACACACAGAGACACTCAAATATACAGTGACAATTCCAGAGGGAAATGACACACACACACACACATATGGAGTGAGCCAAAGGACAACCACCAGAGACCAGAGAGTCGGAGTCGGAGACGGAATGCAACTAGGCCCTAACTAAGGGATGACGATGACCAAAAGATTATGCATGCAAGCACAACAAAAAACAAAAAAAAGGGCTCAAGGGGTATTCGAGGGATCTCCCACCCCCGTTGTCGTCATCCCACATGCGATCTCACTCACTCGCGGTTAGGAAGTTCGGTTCCGTTGGACTGATTTCGTATCAGAAGTCATATAGCACCTTACCGACTCGAAACACACATCAAGTTTGTTGCACAGGTGTTGCCTCTCAAGGCAACTTCACTCACCTCTCTCCACCCTCCCACCCTCGGCAGTCCACCCTCCTCCCTCCTCTCGCCCTCTGGGGGTGAGTTCTCAATTTTGATGAATATGTATTTATGTATGGGCCAAGTGCAAAGGTTCCTTTTTTTTTTGGTGTAATTGCTGTGCGTTGGTGCAATGTTTGGGTCAAAAGTTAATATTCAGCGTGTGCAATATGGTCAAAGAGGGCAACACACAGCGCAGACAAGGAAGGGAAACTTAGTTGGCATTTTCATCAAAGATTCCCACGTAAAAAGAGGTTCCTCTTTGCCTTGAACTTGCTGCCACCTTATGGTCAATTGATAGCAGTGGGAGGGGGCGGGGTGGGTAGGAGTATTCGTGGGATAGGAATAGGGCGAAGTTGTATTACAACAGATGCGCCCTTCTGGTCCGCGTATCCTGGGAAAGTTTGCTAATACTTGGAAGAAATTATGTTGCTCTAATTTAAAGAGGGTGGAGAAAACCCTAGAAACTATCCGCCTATTTTGGAAGATACCTAAAGGCCAGAACCTAAAGTTAATAATTGAAACTTTCGCCGTATCCTTTTCTTTTATTTATTTCTGACAAATCAAAATTGGAACCTAAAGTTTAATCTTGCAGATCACAGAAGTTCTTGAGAAATCCTAAAATTTCCTTGTCATTTTTAGCTCAGCTTAATGCTCTAAATAAAACCCAATTCCAATTTGATAATGTTGATTTGAAAGTGATGTATTCAAAAAGCAAATAAGTTGAGAAGGAGAAGCAATATATATTCATCTAAGATCGAAGAAACAAACTAAGATCGAATATGATCGAAACTTTTCTATAGTGGAGTTAGCTAAGAAAAAACTTCTAAAATGAAAGAAACTATGTATTATTACCAGGGACGGTTATTTTTTTGCTCAAAATTGATGATTAATATTTAATCAATTGATTGAAAATTAGAAATAATTTTTATTTTTCAAGTTTTAAAATAAAACTCATAATGATTACAGTCCCTGATTTTTACTACGAAGAAATATAACAACAATAATAAACCTATTAGCTGCGAATAAAAATAATTAATATATTTAATATGATATTTTCATATTGTTTTCATTTGTTTTTGAGATAGATAGAATGAGCTGGAGTATCTTTTGACGTGTAAATCAGAAAAAAGAAAGTAAGAAAACATTTTTGTCCTTTTTTAATAAAGCTAAAACAGATGACGAAAGTTTTCTATCTATTCAAATAATTGTTGGGATTGGGAGTATTTCGTAGGAATATGTTCCTCTGCTAAACAAACCGTTTCCTTCTTTGTCATTCGTCTTTTACATTTAGACATAAATTTCAAAACTTTGTGAGTTTTTCATATTCGAGTATTCACAACAATTCGTTTAGTATTGAAGAATATGCATTTCGATTATGTTTCAAAGAAATTGCTTAGAAATGCTTTCCAATTAAAGACCACAAATCTTCAGATTAAGGATTTTCGCAAAAGCTTTTACAATGCATAAAAAGAGACAAATCAAAGATGTATAACTTTAGGAATAGAGAAAAGGAGTCATTAATCCAATGAACAACAATTGTTCGATTTGCTTAATTTTTGGGGAAGAGACTAAGGTCTATTAAACTGAAATGGAATTAATTGAAATGCCTTGTCCCCTTTTTTTAATGGTCTACAACTAAAATTCCAGTTAGAATCGACTCTTCTATAGAGATTAACTAAGCATATCGAATTGTTTAAGCCATTTTAGAGATGGCTTTCAGCTTAAGGGGGAACAATCGAAGAATGTAATTGAAGTTGCTTTATATCTATTTGGCAGAACACACGCCAAAGACGAAGATTGAGACCAATCCCAAAATCAAATATCGAAATCTTAGCTAATGTCACACACACACACACCGACACACACACCGACACACACACACACACCGACACACTCTGACACATTGTCGCCACAGAAAAAAAAGACAAAGTATTGGATGATTAATGAGTTGGCATGTTATATAAAAAATACTGAAAGAAAAATCTGAACAACACTCGCCATGTGTGTCTCGTGTCGCCTCTTCTGATCATCGTGTGTCAATTTGGGCATCATTAGGAGTGTTTGTAGCAGCAAACCAAACCAATCAAACTCAAACGTACCGAACCCTTTTTTCTATAAACTACATATACGTACATATATCTAGATAGATATGTGTATATATATTGAGTTTTGTAGCTGCCAAATCGATTAGCAGGCGGATCTAAGTTTGCAGCAGCCGTCGCAAGTTGTAAGGTGTAAATAATTCAATCAATCATTTGTCAACAGTTTTGGCTTCCGTTTAACCAGCAACGCCCGATAGACGGGTAGGGGGGGGGGGACGTTATTTGCTTTTCAGGGTCAGATGGCGGCAGCAGCAACCAGTTTCAAACTCTTCCACTATATAATTGGCATGTCAAAGATTGCCTGCCTCTGCCTTGGCTGGTTGTATCCTGTGATTCCTCAAACTACAAAAATCCACCAGCCTGACAATGGGATCTCTATTGAATTGTCAGCTGGGCTGGCGAGTAAATCAATCTGGCCAGCAGCCACACACACACACACACACACACACACAGAGAAAGAGAAAGGCGTGAAAGGATTGAGAAGTGCACAAAAGAGGAATGGCAATTGCAGATTGATAACGTATTGATGAGCGAATGAGAGAGAGAGAGAGAGAGGGGAGGAGTCAGTGGAGGTGGAAACGGGGGATTGGCTTTTGAAAAGAAAATCTAGAAATAATCAGGCAGATACATCGTTGATCCATCTGAATGCAGTTTGATAAATTGTTAAACAATTGATTGGAAATTTAAAAATTTTCAATATGAAAGAAAAAATTAACAACATTAGAAAGAAATCACACCAATCTTAGCTGTTCAGTATGTTAGAAAGAAATATTGTTCTAAGAATTTGTTGAAAATAAAAAAATTATGTATTAAAGTTGTTAAGCGATATGCCATGGTAAACTACTGCTAAATAAACTTGAGAAAAATGGAATATCCTTAAGATTTAATATCATATTTATAGCCCACAATAGCCCATTTATAGCAGCTTAAACTTTGAACCAATTTTAACAAAATTTTGAAGGTTTTTAATAATCAAATGTTACTATACTTTATTGATAGAAACATAATCCATAAATTTACTATCCCTTTCTATACTCTTGCCTTGACCCATTTCTATTTTTGAAGATATCTAAAGGAAAACTAATGCGAAATAAATTATAGAATATCGAACATACATATGTATGTTATTTTTAACCATCTATTCAATTTTAAACTTTTTCAATAGAAAAATGGAATATCCCTAAAATTTAATAGCTCTTTCTATACTCTTGCTTGACCCATTTCTATTTTTGAAAATATCTAAAGGAAATTTAATTTTAATACAAATATTATTTATCTATTATGCAGAATCTTGTTAAAATTGTTTGGCAAATCTTTGTGCGATATTACAAGGTTTAAGAATTTAAACTTTAAAAATAGTCCTTACAAATTTTCAAGAATTAGATGGCTTTAAAACTTTGGAAGTGCTTGAAATTTAATTTAAAAACAGTTTAATAATTCCGCCTTAAATTGAACTGAATTTTCAGTTATATTAAAGGAAAATTTATTTGATTAAAGTCTCGTTTCTCTTTAAATATTATAGGAAATGCGATTCATTTAACCAATTATATACGTTTGACTGAACTAAGTTCAAGTAATTTGCATATGCTATAGTTACAAGCATTTTCTTGAAAATTCCGACCATTTTCATTAAGTATTCCATAAATGTAACGGCCGAAACAGTTTGAACCCCCTGACAACTCGGCGATCTTATGCTATAATTTTCTACCACATATGGAGGAGTAGTATAGAAACGCTTCTTACACCCTTGCAGGATAACCGACTAGTAGCACCCTCAAGGACTTTGTCTGCTGCTCCTGTTCAGCAGGCCGTGAACTACGAGAAAACTTGCACGAAAATACGTTAAAAAGTCAAGCGAACGAGTCCTTCACAGGTGTTGGGTATATATACATTTGTTTGTTTGTCTGTTGGTCGGTTGTGTGTTCATGTTGTTTTGTGTTGTATGGGAAAGCCAGCGCTTGGCTTTAATTGAAAAACATGAAATTGAAATTGAATGTATATGGAAATGGCGAGTATTCAAATTTTAAGCTGACGAGAAACAGATTTGAAAAGCGTGATAATAAAAATAGTGTGAACACAATAGGGCGAACGTATCATAAATCCCACATGTTTATAATCAAACACGACTCTGCGACTCTCTCACTTGGTTAATGTACGTGATGGATATTAGGGATGCAATTGAGCCTTCCTAAGGATTAGGCTTAAATTGAGCGTGTGCCATTTTGACGGTCAGCAACAATATCGCTGACATCATCAGCCATTCCCTTGTTTGATGATGGATCCCTAATGAAATTATCAAACATTTTAATAACAAATGAAAACATGTGCGGTTGCCTTATATTGCATGGGCGCATGCGCACACACACACACATAGACCCAAATGCGGACAAAAGGGTGCCTAACTACAATCAATTGAACAAGGGAAGCTGAGCTGAGCTGAGCTGAGCAGAGCAACCCTCATAAAGTTGATGCCAAGGATTGCTGATGATATCAGATTGCAGGATCTGCCTTCTCTCTGTCTCGCTCGTGCCAGTAACTTTGTCACGCGCATTTGTGGGTCAGTGTTTTTTTTTTTTTTTTTTTGGAGGAACATGAACAGAAGCCATGCGGTAATTGCTTTCGCACCACACACACATTCACCCGAAGGGATTTATTAGCCACACCAGCATGCATTTCCACTCACCGTTATCACGATCGTTGCGATCATCGCTGTGTAATGAACTACTGCCCATGATGGCAGTGGCTCCAGCTCCACCGCTGCCTCCTGCTCCTGATGCAGCGGCCAGGACGGCGGCTGCCGCCGCTGCTGCTGCAACTCCCATGCAATTATCATTGATTTCGTAGGGCGGTTTGGGTCGACCGTCGACCACAATTTCACGGCCAGCACCTATAAAATGATTCGTTTCGTACCACAGCTGTTGAAAAATTTGAAAAAATGTCAAATGAATTGAAAATTAAGTTGTAATTGTGTGCCCTTTTTTGTGGCACGTGGTTAAATAATACTCACATAACCGCCCATTATGAAATTCTGTAAATTAGCCTCTTCAATTTCATCTTCCTGAACGGCGCGAATCTTTTTCAACCATCCAGCCACATCGGATGAGGGTTCCAGCCAGCCGCTAAAATTACTGGCATTGACCTGCATAAAACACAAAAAATAAACGACATTATTTTAAAGATTTATCATATTTATTTGCTAAGAACTAAAAAAGTTGTTTCAAATTGGGCGCCAGTCTGATGGCTCAGTGGCGCCGCAGCACTCAAGCATCTGACTGGCAGCGCCACTGTTGACTCAAAGTGAGCTGCTATGTTAACTCGTTTTCTGTTATCCCAATTTAAATTAGGTAACGGCAAAGGGAATTTGAAATGTGAGTTGGAGAATGCAAACAGCTTAAATTAAAAATAAATGAAAACCTGTTAAAATAAATTGAAATATTTGTTAGGCTATCTCTCTCTCTCTCTCCTTATACCATAAAATACAAAAAACTTCCTCGGTCCTCCAATCAAACTTGACTAAATTATCACATTTGGTTTTTAATTGTATACAATAGAACTTATTGGAATAATATGTTCAATATCAGAAAATTTTTTGGTTGAAACAAACAATAATGGTTGTTTGAAAGCTTTAAATAAAACTAATTTATTTTATTTCCCACTTTATCAAATTGAAATGTGTTTTTATTGTACTTCCAACTGTTTTTTTGTGATATGCATTATGGATGTTTCTAAAAACAGATCGATTGGAGTGAAAAAGTGTTTCTTGCCTAAAACACTAAACGATTTGTTTGACATGGTATGCGGATTCATTTTTATTAATTTCTCGCTTAGTAACATAAGATGGTTCGACATATGAAAAAAATCGTAATAATTTGTCAAACTGAACTAGAAATACTTGAGGCAAAATTATCATAATTACCCCAACTGGGGTAAGGGTTAATGAAGGTCTTGGCAAATAGTGCTTCCCGATGCTGGCATTATGTATTCATCCAGTAAAGGTAAAATAAAGGGAACTTACATGCAAACAAAAGTTTCCCTACGAACACCTGCTCATATATCAAGCTAAATCAAAACGTTGCAACTGGCGTTGCCCTCAAGTCTGGCCGCAACATATCAAGGTCAATGCGAAACAACAAATACAAAATTCAACAAATTGTTCAGTCGAAAGGAGAAGAAGAAGAAAACATACTGCAAAAAAGGCCAACAACAGTTTTTGTATATAAAACAAAACCAGCGGCGACGGCTGCCCTCTAACTGCAACAACAAAAACAATCGGGCTAAACCAAACAAAAACCAAAGCGAAGTACGCATAATTTACATCAAATCTTTCGACTTGCTCTACACATTTTCGAAAGCCTTAGAGACCCTGCGACGCCGAATTCGAATTCGATGTTGTTGCTGTTGTCGTCTGAATGACTTTGCGTATGCGGTATTAATGCAGCAGCAGCCGTCGTCATCATCATCGTCCCCGCCGTTAGCCTCTTGTCTATGAAGTCATTTGGAAAAACGGCATTTTACAGTTTTTACTCTTTATTAAGTGGTTTCGTGCGTATGTGTGTGTGCGGTTGAGTGGGAGAGTCTGGAGAGCATGGAGAGCAAGCATATGTGTGTGCACGCTCCAAAAATTAAGTTAACAACGTTTCAAGTGCCTGGCCCCCTGGCATATGCAATGGAAATATGGAAAAAACAAACGCCCAAGCGTTTTTTATATGAAATAAACTTTATATTTTTATAGGAGAAAAAAACGGCGAATCAAGTTGCGTTTTTCACATAAGAGGGTTGTACAAACATTTAGGTTGAAATCTGAGTGTCTGTGTGTTTGAGTGTTTTGCTAGAATTACAGAGATTCATATACACCACACGCTCACGAGTATCATCTCTGGTAATGGGAAAATGAAACAGCCTACATAGGCAGGAGAAAATTTCTTATGAAAAATATATATCCACACACTTATCTTATGTGTGAACTAGTCGAGCTTTTTCAAGATAACTAAAATTTGCGTTACGACATTCTTTTTGTATAATAGATCAATGTGGGGTCTTTGGAATATAAACTGAAACTGAGGAAGGAAACTTTCTTTTAAATACTGCACTAGAACTGTCGAAAGATGGCTTATAAGATGGTATTTAGACTGATCTAAAGTATTTTTAATTTCTAATTTATCAATTGGTCACTTTTGTCGATACCCATCACAGGTTGTTGGTCTAAAGTTAAATTTTTCTTTAAGTTAAAAGTGGAAAGACGGTGAATTGATAATTTATCTTAAATAAAAACTGCAGATTTGAATTTTGGGGATATAATTACGCTCCACCATAGACCTGAAAGCCGATCAATGTGAGGCTTTCATTTAGAATGCTTGTGGAACAAGAAACAAAGTTCATCCAATCACCATGGAAATCGTTCATAATATTCAGCAAGTCTATTTTTTAAATCAAAAGTCAGCACCCAAACGCAACTTAAAGCCCTTCGAATGACATTAACCTAACTATTGAACTAAATTTGTAATTAAAAGTCAGTCACGTGTGAGGAGAACATTACCAATGCCTTTCTTTCAAAGTTATTTACCTCAACCTACACACTGACAATAGTTTGGACTAGTCTCCTATAAATAAACTACGTCCTGATATGTGCTAACCTTAACGGAAACTGTAATATGAGGCAGTCAATAAAGATAAGATCATTGATAGATAGATTTCCAAAGATACAACAAGACGAGAATCCAATGTGAATAAGTATGTGCTGACAGCTTCTCCGTCTTTTGTCTCTCGCTCACATATAGTTATTTGAGTTGTCTTAATCCCAGAGTCCAGTCAGTTAACAACATATGAAATAAGGACAAACATGTCCTTGCTACCGTTTCTATTCATAATAATTTCATCTTTTTTTTTACACGCAAAATAAATAACATGACACAGTCAATGAGCAAGGAAAATATTTACGCGCCAGAGATAATCTCGAAAAGTGTTGGGTTCACACACGGAACTGAACTGGCTTCAAATTGCCAGAGATCCATATGGAGGTTTGAGGATCGTGAAGAAATAGAGACGGACACGGACTCGGAGACGGAGACGGCCAATGTATCTGTCAAAACGGAAATGTGAACGAGAGAAAAGTGCGCTTGATTGTGAGGATCATCCAAGAGAATACGAAAAAAAAAACCAAAAAGGGAAGGGATCAGTCGAGGAGGACGACAACGACGTCTGTTTGCAATTTTTGGTTTTTCGTTTTTGGCTCGAGTGGCAAAACAATATTTTTCTATGGGCAAAAATTATGTACCTGAGTGACAAGACACTACACTAGGTAGGAGAGATCTCACACACAAATTGTCAACAGCACTAGGCGCGATAATTTGATTGGATTGTCTGTCAGTTTGTCTGTCTGTCTGCCCCGAATAGGGATCGGATCGACTGGGCTTAGGCCCGAGGAAGTAGGGCGCAAAAAGTGTCAGTTGACTGACTGACTGACAATCGATCGAAGGGTTCATCGTCGGCTGGCCGGCCGGTCGCGTCCCAAAACTAATTGGAATCATCAGCCGGCCTCAACTTAAGCCTCATTTAGGGGTACACTTTGTGGATTTTTCGTCCTGGTTGCAAAAATTAGCTCTGGCCAGAGGATTAGCCACATTTGACTGACAATTGAGCCAAATGTGGAAGCAGCCCGCTCTCGCTCTCTCTCTATAATCAAATCTATTTCCAATCGTTTGATTTTCTATAGAAAATACCCCAAAAACAAAAAAAAAAAAACGGATCGGTAAAAAGTATTCAATTCGGATGCAATTTTTGCCATAAAAAAAATGTTTGCCCAGCTCAGCTTTGATGGGATTAGATTTCCCCAGACGGAAATTTGAGATGCCCACGATGCTGTGTGAAAAATGGGAACACATGTGAAAGGCTTAAGTGTTAGGTAATACAGATATCAATGCCAATAAATGTTTCCCCTTAATTAAACGGAAAATTTTTTGTGGTGGAAAATCAATGAGTTTAGGGTTAAACAAGCGGAATGGAAGTGCGAGACGAGCAACGCATAGAAAGTTATATATAGTCTTCTATATGATCTAAGAGATGGAACTAGCTAGAGCACTCTAATTTGGTATGGAGCTCAGTTAGGTCTGTAGGAAAAAAAATATGGATATGGACTATGTGATCTAAGAGATTGCTGAAGCTAGAATCCTCAAGGTTAGTATAGAGATTAGGATGGTCTTTAGTCACAAATATTCCTCTCACACCTTAAACATAATAAAAATGTATTTTCGAATCACTCACCTTCCATGCCAAATGTAAATCGCTGGGCTGTTGACATAGTTTGACGGGAAAGGGGCCATAGCGTGTGCCAATATTTAGATTTGTCTTGGCAAAGACGCCATTATCACGTATATCCAGTTCGCAGGCAGGTTCCCGCAGGCGAACCATCTCCTGCAGCAATCGCTCCGTATCGAAATGCTCCATATTGGCGGCAGATGAAGTGGAGTCACCCACTAGTCCGTGACCGTGGCCGTGACCAGGTCCAGGACCTGGACCAGGACCAATCGATGGCAACGTTGGCGGCGGTGGCTGTTGATTTGGTTGTTGCGGCGGGTGAATCGACTGCTGCTGTTCCAATGGCGGGGATGATGATGATGCACCACCAGTTGATGGCAAAAGATGGCGGGCAAATGTCGACGCTGCAGTCAGAGGACCAAACGATTGCGCTGGTGTCCTTGTACTGAGATCCAAATGATGGTGATGATGATGATGGTGATGGCGCACAACACTCGGATCGTAATCGTCTCCGTTAGAGCCTAGAGGGTGGGGTTGGATTGGGGTTGGGGGTTTTTGGAAGAAAAGAAAACAAAAAAACCAAAATTATATATAGACATAGTGATAAAGGGGATTCGACACTCGAGCTTTAATCCGAAATCTTAATCAAACAAAAGCTGTCAACGCATAGGAAAATAGAATAGATAAAGCCTGACATGACAATCTAAATAGTATTCTATCATCCACACAAATTCCCATTTGATTTTGCAATTGCACTTAACAGCTGATTGACAGAAATAGTCAGAGCCCCACACCACACGCACCACACGCACCACAAGGAGCAGTTGTCAATGTCCGAATGACAGTCGAAAGATCTGGACAAGTGCCTCCACAGAGTCGCCTGCTATCACTCAACCATCGCAGAGACACGGCCACTCACTCACTCAATCAGTTACTAACTCACTCACTCATCTATCTCTTAGACTGGGGCATATCAGTAGTTGTTTCACCTGTAATTGTATTATGTTACCTTATGTGGAGCAGAGCAGCCTGAGCAAATACTGTAGACTAGATTTATGGAAAATATCTGTCTTAAACTACAAGTATTTCAAATATTTTGTTGACTTTTCGATTAGAAATTTGCTGTTAATTTAAAATGTATTCACTTTCACAACGATGATGTTACTTGTTCTGCTTTTGCTGATTAAATAGATAAGAAAAACTATATGACTAGAAAGTGGAATATTCAGATAATTGACAGAAGACTCAATGACAATCAAACAAACAGATAAATCATAATTATCATGTGTTATCGATAATTAATTGAAATGAGGCAACAACCCTAAATAATTCTATTCTAAATAATTATTTAATGTCAATTATCGTTTGTTGCTAAAGTGAAACTTTATTTGAAATCAAATTTGAAATTCAACCGCTAATAGAAGTCGGATTCTTAATGAGGAAAACTGATTTTAAAGTTAAGAAAACTTGTATGAATACATTTTTGAAATTTACAATTGGATTTAAATTTGGTTAACTAAAAACAGTTATAAAATCTCATCTAAATATCTTTTTCTATAAACTTTTATTTAATTCAATTATTATTAGATGATAAAAATTAATATTAACATCCTTTCATTTGAACTTATTCAAGTAATAAACAATTAATCACTTCCTTTAATAATTTCTCTAAAAAATTATCCCTCCAAAACTAATCAAATCTTAGAAGATCTTTTCTAAAATTCCATAAATTTATAATATATATATATAATATTAACAGAATATATAATATTAACAGAAGCTATTGATCTAGATATGATGTAAGAAATCCACTCTGAAATTTATCAGACAGAGAATGGTTAAAAGATATCATAACTTTGTCTAAAAACTTTTCCATTTTCGTAAAAATTTACAAACAAAATTCTCTGATTACAGAATAATATGTGTGTTTCCTCTTTCATAAGACTAAGTCTAGAGTAGGACATCAATAATATTTAGCTAGCCCAACAAAAAGAAACCGAAAATCGCCCAAGTAACACGCACAAATTACGCACCGATTATTGATTTGTTTTCTATGTGGTGTTTGTTGAAGATTGGGTTGGGTTTGTACCTACCCACCTACCTACCTACCGCCTTATTTAAACACTTGAGACTAAATCGTAATTTGAGCTGTTAGACAAAATATGACAACGCTGCCAAGTGCACGGGAGATAACGCACGTAAAACGGGCCCCAAAAAGATACTGGCCAGTCAATGGTCAACAGTAAAACACAAGAACCAAGGCGATAAGTATCGGCCATATAAATAAGCCACAAACAACAAACAGACGGACAGACAGAAGGTAAGAATAAGGTGAACTATTGTGCCTCATTGTTGAAATAAGTGTTTCACATAGTTGCGGTACCTAAATAAGGATATCCCTCAATAACCTGCCGCATTTCGCACATCCTTGGCACACGCTATTTATTTACCCAGCATCCTTAGCCCTTAGGCCTCGGCCTTCTTTTTATTGGCTATTTGAGTTGAGTTTTTGTTTTCTGAAGTTCGATTTGCCGGCCGGCGGCGACTACGTCGGCGGCGGCTTCACACCATTTAGCGAAATGTTTTTGATCTGCCCTCAAGAGCCGAACCGCTGCTTGTCCTCGCACCTACTCCCTCTCTCTCTCTCTCTCTCCCTGTCTCTCTCAAGTGCTCTGCCCCTCCGTCCGACTGTCCTTTAACAAATCTATCTACTTTAACTGGATTGCGGTTCTTTGTTCACTTGCAAATTATTCACTTTTACTTAGCCACATGTGTTTTTAGCCACATTAGTCAATTAGTTTTAGGGGTGCTCAAAACAATCTCAAAATTGGCTGAAATCTGCATGACAAAATTGGTCATCATTCAGATTAGTTGCTAAATTTTTCAGGTAGCAATAATAATCAAATGAGGACAGACTTTGAAATAAACTTTTAAACACGAACAAAAGCTGTTACTAAGCGTTCTGACTACGACTCTTCTCGGACAGAAATAACTTTTCTATATAGATTCATTTCGTTTTGATTTTCAGAAAGTTATGTCTCTTTCTTAACCCTTTAGATTCAATTTTCAACTACATAAGGAAATATAAAAATCTTCATGAAACATTTAGGTAACCTTAAGTGTGAATATTTAGTAGTTTAATCATTAAACTTTAAGATATCAAAACGTTCCATTAAAAATGGATAATCATCATGTAGTTCTCAGACTTTAGATATAACAATCACTTTATTTAGACTCTATGCATAGAAATTTAAATAAAAACTGTTTAATTTTGTGGTCTTTTCGATGAGTAGTTTAGTTATTCTTAAACAAAGACAGTTAAAAGGTCTTCATAAAATAGGCCACGTCGATTATTAATTTTGATGTCTACTAATACATTTATATTATTTTAGATAATTATCTAAAAAATTACTTTAAGACCAATGAAGCCGAAGATCAAAAGTATTTCGGGAAACTCATATCCTTTGACGAAAAACTTCATTTGAAGATCCAAGAATATTTAAATTGACTTTGTCTTAAATAAACAAAAAGTATTGCCCTACTAAGTCAGGGATCAGTAATACTCGAGGAAACTACACAGTTTTCAAGTTTGTAAGAGTTAAAACTCATTTATCGTACTCGCTTACCCCTAAATTAACTACAATTTAGATTAGAATTGTTTGAGCACATGAATGATTTAGAGGTCAGCAATTTAATAACGTTTAAAGACAGTCGATAAGACATTAGATAGATAGGATAGATAGGCCATCGATAAGGTTCACGATTAAAGTTTATAGTGTGGCTGAGTCATAAGTCAAAGTTTGTCTTGGAATCCATAGTTCAATTTTAAAGATATAATAGCTAAAACTTAAATTGAATTCGCTAATATCAATTCTGCGTTCCATGTGAAAGAGAAATTGTGAGTAAACCTGAGGCATGAGATAAGATGTTTAATCTATAGATTCCGCAGTTAATCAATTAAGCAAAGTAGCTGTCATTATCCACAATCCACAAGGTTGGTATATGCATATCACCATATACTATGTATGTATATATATAACACCCAATTGCACAATTTTTGAGATAAGGTTGTCTGTCATCATTAGAACCAACCTGATATAACATATCGATCGAATAGCATTTTGCCGTATTTAACAATTTTCGCTTATAATTTTCTTCTCTTTTTTTTTTGTAGTTATCACAATTATAAATAAATGCAATTATTTCTTTCTTTTTTTATTGTAATCAATAATACTATAACCACACACGACGCGACATGATCAGCGATTTGATTTGATTGTGAGAAAGAGCACTGAACACGGCCAACGCGGCGTATGCGTGTTTTATTATTTTTGCAACAATTCGTGAAAGTTTTATTTTTTGTTGGTGTCTTCGTTCTCTATCTGCCGGTTGTCTTTGCAAGACTGAATACCCCAAACGGATACGCAACGCTGCCAGCGAAAAGAAGCGCCGCCGCTGCCGATAGAGCAAGCAAAAAAGGCGAAAGAAAACTGAAACTGAACGTAAACCGAACCGAGAACTGATGGTCGACGACAACGATAACAACAACAACAACAACGACGATGACGACGACGACGACGACGCTGACAGAGACTGCAACGACTGTGTGTGGTGATTCCGATTGCGAGAGCGCTCAGCAGCAAACTGAATTGACTATGAGGAACTGCTGCTGCGGCTGCTGCTGCTGATGAGGATGATGATGATGATGAGTCCCAGTCGCCTGAATTGGAATTGGAATGGGCAGGAGTCGAGCATCTCTTTGGTTGGTTGTTTTCACGTTCTCGAAATGGTGGTGGGCTATCATCCTCATCCTCAGCTGGTATGATCAAACGATGATGATGATGATGATGATGATGAGGACTAAAAGTATCTTTGGCCAGGCAAACGGCAAAGGGGATGAACAGCAGCATCTGAGAGAATCAACAGCATCTGAGAGAGGTAAGTAAGCATCCCTCTCCTACTTTCTCTCTCTCTCTCTCTCTCGCATCTACTATTTCACTCTCTCTCTCTCTCTCTCTCACGAGTTGTGAAAATCTGTGTCAGTTTCATTATTATTTCCAACTCAAACTTCATTTGAAAATTTTCTGATAGGAATTTTGCTAAGGGCAGTTTAGCCACAAAAGGATAGTTCATACAAAAAGTGAGAGAGAGAGAGAACGAGCAAACGAGAGAGTGAGAGTGAGAGAGAGAGTTGGTGGCTCTCTGCCTACCTTTTTCCTATCAGAATCCTGCTCAGCTGCTGGCTGCTGGTTGCTGCCTGCTGCTTATGTATCTTTGAGATACATCTCTTGGTTCTGAGGGAGGAGCCAACAGGATAATAGGGCGGCACACACTTTGTGCATTCATTATTCCTAGATACAGATACACAAACCGAGAGATATACAGATACACAGAGAGATGCCCTATCTCTCTCTCATTTGCTCTCCCTCTCTGCCTGTCTCTCTCTCTGCCTGTCTCTCTCTCTGTCTTTCTCTCTCTCTCGTTCTCTCTGTGGATGTGGATGTTTGTTTGTTTGAGGTTGCCCACCCACTTCATCGGCTTCCCCCTCTTTGCCAATCCAGTCAGACAGTGGCAAGTTTCTGGCTTGTGGTTTGCCCATATCCTTAACATCCTGCTGGGTGTGTGTGTGTGTGTGTGTTTGTTGGGGGACGGGGGTGGCGGGTGTGGGGGAGGTAAGGTTAGGTGTAGGGTTGGTGGCTTTTCAGTCAAAAGCTAACCTGCGTCTCTGTTCCAAAGCGTGCGCAATAAGCACACATTAGGCTAATGGTTCTGTGTGTGTGTGTGTGTGTGTGTATGTGGGGGGTGTGGGTGTGTGTGTGTGTATACTGGCCACAATACTCATGGCTATAATTGAAAGCGACGACGACTTTTAGCCTGCGGCTGGCAAAAAGTAAGCGGGACTTCGTTTCTGTTGCGCTTTTTTTTTTCTTTTTTGGCCGGGCAAACATCAGAATTTTGCTTTTCTCTTTTTCGACTTTTTTGCATGTGTATAGATGTATGTGTGTGTGTGTAGGGTGGGGAGAAGGGCCTTTTGTTGGCAACTTAATTTTCGTATCTGTCGTTAAACTTTTTTGTTGGCCAAGAAAAAGGGAAAAGGGAGAAAAGTTAAATGTGGTTTTTAGCACTTTTATTTTGGGGTCTTTTATACATTTTTTTTTTGGGTGCCTGTGAGTAACGATGAGTGTGTGTGTGCGTGTGTGTATTTATGTGGGCGTCTACCCATACAAATGTACTTATCTTTTACCACATACCACCAAAAATAATAATACAGAAAAGACTAAATGACGAATCAGTTTATCAGTTGCGTGTTTGTTTTTAGCATTACGCAAATGATTAAAAATTGAATAAATTATGCATTGCTAACCTTTTAAAGTTGAGGTTTGGTTAAGGGAATTTATTAAAGGATTATTTAGCCCGCTATTTGCATTGAATCATCTTTGCTAAGCGAAACATAACAAGTATTCAATTTTATTAAATAGATTTTGGAACATTATCAATATATCTGTTTGTGCTTCTCACTCTATCAACTGATTGGGAGTTTTTGGAGCAATATTGATCATAAGTAAATAACTTGTTTATTTAACTTGCGATATTTAGATTTAAATAGATGTAATTGTTAAATCATAACTAACTTTGCTGAAAAAGAAATGGACAACCAAATTATACAAGAATTAATGTTTTTGTATATTAAAATTTTTTTTAATAATTTTTTTTTTGCAAATCAACTGAAAAATTGGCTATCCTGATGACCCGCAGTGTATATCTAAACCTGTTTGGGCTATTCTGAATTTTGCAAGCTATTTTGACAATTACCAAGATCTCGAAACTCTTACTGACGGGGAACATTTTGTTTGTTGAAGTAAGATATATCTAAGGCGATATTAGCCACAATAATAAACTACTTTTGAATCAACTGAATGATACCAATACATAAAGAAGACTTCAGAGTATATAATGAGGACTCAAGGAATCAGGATCAGGTCTACGTGCTTCATAGATTTAAGCATAAATCAAAAATATATAACTATATTGTATAATTCATATTATCATTTGAAATTGTTTATTTCTTGTACATTTTTTAGTGAAATGGTTTTCTAGCTAAGGGCCTAGCCTTGTTTTAATGTAATATTTTTACTTCAATCTAAAATGGATCACTAATTATTAAATTATAAAATTATTATTATATCAGAATATCAGCTACTTGTATTTACATTCGTTACCTTGTCTAATTTATTTTGCTGATCCGCTATATTTAAATTAAATAATTGTAATTTTCGCCTGGCTTCTGTCACGATATTTTCACTTTATATTAAGTATTTCATGTTTCCAAACTCAAAAATTACTTCTACAAGTTTCTTGAAGTAGTAACAATAATCGTGAATGTTTGATAATTAAAACTATCAAAATGATTTTGAATATCGAACATAAAATATAATACAAGCTAATTAAAAATCTCTAAGATTAAGAATTTAGCTGCATTCCAAATTTATTACGAATAATAATGTGACTAAGATAAAGTCGGTTGAGTCTGTCAACGATTCAATTATGTTTTTGACAGACATCGTATCCCAAACACTATAAATAAAAATCCTGCATATTTCATAACCACAAAAATGTAAAAATATCTGCAGAATTTAAAAAAAAAACAGTCATTTACTTGTAAATCTATTTAGATAAATCAGCTTCAACTTGGCTTATCAAATTTGTATTTTTTTTTTTCTACAGAATTATTATTGCCAACTCATTGGAAGCGACAGGAATTACGTAAGTACTTGACGAATTATCAAGCTATTTTAACATACAACTATGTATAATTATTATTATCGTACGGAATTCCGTTTTATTTTGTAGTCCACTCCGAGATATATATTGTCGTTCTCATGCTAATTTGCAACTCTTTTTCCCACAAATAAATTAAGTCATAACCCGTAAACGAAATCAATGCTAAACAACAGAATCAAAGACAGCAAATCATGTTCATATCTCTACTTTTTGGAGGTGAGACATAGATAGTGAGAGGAGCATTGTGTGATTGGGTCATAAATTTGTTCACTTGTTATTTATTTGCATGAGGAATATGCCACTTAAAGGCAATCCCCCTAATAATTCTACACGACAATGCGAACGAATACATATGTATGATAAAAACTCGCTCATAAAATATGAATTCGAGTCAAAAAGTGTCATTCGTTATAGGTATTCATATCGGTATCTATCTATTTGCGTTTGTCAAACAGCAGCAGTCAATTAGGACCTCAACACATATGTATGAACATGCCAGATACCCATACGGGTAGGGGGTAAAACTAAGGGTGAGGGCATGGGTATGGGTATGGGTACGGGTGCGCCACATCATCAAGGGTTGCAAGGGTCGTTGGAAAGGGTCTGACTTTGGTTCTGGGGTTCCATTCTAATAGCGTTAAATTAAAACAACATAATCGACAACGATGCGACACACGTTGCGAGCCCTTGTCACACACACACACACACAGACACAGGCGTGAAGCCGAAAAGGAAGACACAGGACCCATTTGGATAGGATGATTCTTTATTTGCATTTCGATTTGGTTAGATTTGTATAGAGACACATAATTCATTAGCTAACACGCCTCAAAAAGTCAAATTTCTCAATACTCACTATGGCAAAAGGGTTAAACGGGGGGAAACGCCTTTCAAAATTTTGCATAGATACGAAATTTTTGAAATATGTTCGAATAGCATGCATGATTCTTTAAAAGCTAAAACCAAGTAAACATATAATATTTTTTTATATTTTTATCAATTTCATTTTAAAGTTAGTCAAATTTTTTGTCGGTTGTTGATAAGTCTCATGAATTTGTCTTTCGCTGGAATGAACATTGTGAGATAAGTGAATTCGAAGAAGCTGAAAGGAAGTGAGTTCTTTCGTTTCTAGAGAAACATGGGTTGACATTGGTTGAAACTTTGACATTATATTTTATTGGCATATCTGTACAAATTTATTACAAGTCTTAAAATATTTCTTTTTTGTGGGATCTATGTAGATCTATGTTTTTCAAAATTTGCTTTTGTTAGTTTGTACCTTTAAACGAAAGTCGGATCGATACAAAGTTCAGTAAAATCGGGAAAACCCCATTAAATTAGTATTGAAAGATAACAAAAAATCAGTCAAAACTTTTAATGCCGTAAGACTTATACTGCATTTGGATTATGAACTGATTATGTTAAGTATATTAACATATATGAAACTGAATCTTTATATTGCCGAGTTAAGATAAGCCTAAAGCACATGTGTTTTTATGAAAAACTGCGAAAGAGCTTTCTTTGGAGCGTTTTAATGAGAAATTTATAAGAATTTTTTATTGACTGTTCTTGCAAACACAATGAGCGACCCGATTCAATCCATAAATATGACTGAAAATTCTAATTTTAAGATCAATTCAACCAGGAAAAATGATCATTTTAAACTACTATCGAAATTTAGAAATCTCACGTGAAAAGAATTTTTTAAGCTCATCCAGAAGAAAGTTTAACTTAGATTAACATTTGTTTTAGTCGTAGGAATATTACAGATACAAATACCAGAGCATGTTCTCAATATAAAGATATAGTCCAATTAATTAATCTCCTTTTCATTCGACTCTCTTTTAGTCTATGATGCCATGTTTCGCCTAATTGTCTCTCTAAATATTTTGTAGAACATTTTATTCCTGAATAATTGTTACAAATTCATTGAATTTAAATTTTACGCGCCAAAATTTAAGTTTTGAGAAACAGTCGTCTCTCTCTCCCTGCTAATGCCCAAGGCACTTTTGGATCCTGGGTTGAACTTGAACACTTCCTTTGACTCGAAAGACTCGGAATGCCATTCAAACTGAGTGACTTTGGCTTTTTGTCTTCGGTTGTGTGTGTGTGTGTGTTTGTGTGTGTGCTCTATGCCTGTCGGCTGTCGGCTATAATTAACTCAGCTGGATGGCTGATCTTTGACTTTAACTGTCTGCTCCAGACTCGCAAGGAATAGGACAATAGCTTCGATTGGGTTTGTAGGGAAGCAGCTTTTACATATACACATATGTTTTTTGTAGGTTTTTGTGAAAAGTTCTTGAAGAAATCAAAAGTCGTCGGAGACTTCTTTGTTTGAATTCAAGTGGCCCGAGTGTAGGAATGCCCCTTGCGAAGCACAAACTACCTCTCATATATATCAACCTCTGCCGATCTTGTAAACCTGGCGATTGTGTCTGTGTCTGTGTGTGTGTGTCTTATTGACATGCCAGGACTTCGACTGCTGTTCTATTGTTCCCACTCGCAGCAAACGGAAGTCGTCCTTTCCTCTTCACAACAGAGAAAAAAAAAACCAAGTTCTCAAGTCAAATTGTTGAAGCACAGACTGACAGACTGACTGTCTGAATGCTGTTCCGAGGGTCAGGACTATAATTATAACGAGGTCAAATGCTGTCGCTCTCTCCCTCTGTCTCTCTCAGGTCGCAACCGTTAGGAGCATTGCATTTGCAAGATGCATGGGAAGGAAGGGGGAGGCGTGGCCGCTGAGATATGGTAACTTAATACGATCTAAAGCTGCAAGATCTTTGCCATACGCACGCGCCCTCAATTTGCAATGTGCATCAAACGGAACGAAACGGAACGGAAGCAACGCAACGAAAGAGAAGATCCTCATCTTCGTCGTCATCATAGTTTCCTGCCTTTGGCACACTTTCGTTTACATCTGCCCCAGTCTATATGTATGTATATAGGGGTGGCTATAACCTCAAATTAATATCTCACAGATAGATATGTAACATTGGAAAATTGCAAATGTCACTCACATGTAACCCTTCTTCAGGTATCGAGAAATTCGTTACGTTTTTTTAGGTTTTCTTCTTGAAAAAATTTGCACTTCACTTTTGATTTTTTAATTAGCGTGAGAAATATATATTTTGCACACTTTTTTTTACAGCCACAATTTGATAGGTTTTTTTTTTTTTTTTTTTTGCACTAGATTCTCGTCAGCTTCATTTATCACGCTTCTTCGGAGCGATCATCTCGAGCCGGACATTTTGCCGTCGCAAAACTGTGACAAACTAAGCGTTTACTTAGCTTGCTACTTCACAATTGATTGCCGTCTCCACCCAACCCAGCAGCGACCAGTTGGGTCGGCGGCGCTCCACCAATACAAACACACTCTCACCCACACACTCGTTTTGGTGACAATCTACACAATAAGTCATAGAGCAGAGCAAAAGAGACTGAGACGAGACCTCCAAAAAAGACGAAAGCCTCTCGACAGCAGTTTTCTGAAGTGCCATGATACCAAACTCCCAATAACACTCACGAGTAGGAGGCCAGCAACAGAAGCGACTGGGAACGACGGACATCGGGCATCGAGATCGGCGTTAGCGTCTATCGTCACGTCGTCATCGTCGTTGTCGTTGTTGTCGGTCTAAATGGAGCTCATAAAACCCCTAAGCACTTGTGTAAGTGTCGTCTCTTTGCGATCGTACATATATATATATATATAGAGAGAGAAAAGTGTACTATGCACTCTCTCTCTGTGTGTGTGTGTCCGTTATGCTATCTGAAGCAATGTTTTACTTATTATCTATTCTCTAAAATAAAAATAAACACATTACATTTATATGGAATTCAATATGAAGTGTGGAGGACGAGTGCAATCACTGAGCAAAATAAATGGGTTAATTATATGTATAGGGAGAACCTTTCGTCTCGTTTCTCCTTCTTACACACATGTACATTTTACATTTAATGAATGAAAAAATACCCAATAGCGTAACCGTAACCGTAACCCATAAACCGTAACACGTTCCTAATCTTTACTACATTTATCGCTAAAAGAAAAAAAAAAAATTATCAACTAATTAACCAATGTTAATATTTATAAGGCATGATAGTCCAATTACAAACTAATATAGTTACAAAATTGTAATCGCAACTCAACGATTATCTATTTGTTCTTCACAAGGAATAGACTACTAGACTTTAGAAAATCATTCACACTTGTTCTGCTATAAAGCATTTTGAGTTTTTTGATTTTTAGGTTTAGATTTTTCCTAACTTTTTTTTAAATCTTTGACGGTCTTAACAAGTTGTGCTCATGACCTCTTCAAAAACTAAACACGGGCTTTGCTGATTTAGAATAACGCGTAGTGAGCTGCTCCCAAAATAATAAATAATTAAATTTTAGTTTATTTTACACAAATGGCATGAGGCACTTTGTTATGACCTATCAAAGGGAATAAATATATTCTTGTTGTTAAAACGTAACTTTAATTTCTTAATTCTTTTTATTCTTTAGAAATTTTTAGTACCCCATTAATTTTTCCCATTTCGGTTAATTTTTGATTTAAAAATGTATAATTGTAATGTATTTGAAAGCAAGTTAATCTCTTGCTGAGATCGAGCAATATTTTAACAAAGAAAACAATAGTCTATAAAGACTTATATCTCGATATCAATATAGATCCCCTTCGTTACAGACCCGATCTTGGATATGACTACTTTTAATGAACTCAATATTAATGGTCAAATTGGTTCTGGTTCTGGTTCTCTACTATATACCAATTCAAACACGCTTTTTAATAATACGGAGAGCGAAAAAGGATTTCACTTGATTTTGTGTATAAAAAGAAAGACATTCTTTTAGTATATTCTAAAATTCATATATGTATATTCATTTTTAGAAATTCAAGCTGAATATATCTGAATATTTTGTTCCCTAATGTCTGTTTTATTTATTTATTTTATTTATTTAATTGTAGCGAAGAATTAATTCTACTTTACAATGTATATTTACAATGTCAGAGCAACAAAGGCCTTCAGGCTGACTAATGTCTGTTTTATTCTAATAAAGTCAATGAAATAGATTAATGTAAGTAAAATTACTCAAGTTGGATGCATTTGTTTAAAAATTAATACAATAATTAGATAGCTTTCGAACTAAGAGATTGATTTAGTTTGAATTAAAAAGCAATTTCTGCATTCACATTAATCTTTTCCTTATGGATGCTATTTAGTTCGATGAATTTAAATGTTGTTCGAAAAATGTTAAGGAAAAATTAATTCAATATTAAAAATCTCATAGATAAATCATTGGTAATCCATTCTTGCTTATATACAGATAAGTTCGGTGGGTGCCAAGAAGAGCTTCAAGAAATTTAAGGTGACTACGTGGTTAAAAACAAACAAAAAATCTTACAATATTTGTAGCATTTTATTCAATTTGAATAAAACGAAACTGGTGTTTAAATTGTTAATTAGTTAGTTTATTTTTATTTGTATTAATTGTATTGTTCTGTACTAGGAACTCAGTTATTTGTGTTTTAAATTGGAAATATTTTACATTATGTCTTGCATTTTATATTGAAACTATATCAAAAGAAATCAAGAGATTTTTGAATAACCAAGAACTACGAAAAAGGGACAATAGGAAAATCTATTACTATAGAAATCAATAAATATTGACAAGATAAGTAAAGTTAAATTTTGAGGCTATCGAGCAAAATCCATTAATATACATATTTCATAGTTAGATATATGCATAGAAGAGTATATACATATAGATAAAGAAGCCTAATTAAATGACTTTTTAATTTAGAGTAAATCAATCTCTTAGTCCGAAAGCTATCTAATTGTTGTATTTATGTTTTAATTATGTTCATGTCATCGTGTAAGTAAGTATATATCAGTTGTCTCAGCACTCTCGATTACATGCCAACATAAATAAATATTAAATGAAGAAAAAGTCCCACACTCATAAACAATGAACCAGTGACAAGATTCTGACAGTTACACCGATAATGTAAAGCCACTCTCTCGAGCCCTCAAGCCAATATCGCTTCCAAGAACCTCCTCGGCATCTAAATAAACGATCTGACGAGGCCAAGCAATTATCTAAGGCGACATTATTTACTCTATATATGTAGTATATAAACACGATCTGCCTTTAAGCATTATTTTTGTTTTTCGCTGTAAACATGACTCTGAGTGGGTCGGACAGATAAAACCGAAGCTCATAAAAAAAAACAATATTGGAAATCCCCAGGAAAGAAGTCGACTACCTACTTGAACGATTTGGAATTGAAAATCGACACACAACACAATGGAAATACGAACTCGGACTGACGCTGACTGTCTTTTGAATGACAATTCGATTGATTGTTGGCAAAAAAAAAAAAAAAAGAACGGTGCTTAACTTTATTGACGGGCACCTGTCATATAAAACGGCAATATTAAGTATACGCAGGGTCTGCCAACAGGGCTATCTCTCTTCTTCTATCTAGACAGCGATCTAACAACAACAACAACAACAAACAACAAGCACTTTTGCTTTTGGACACTAAAACGTCTCATTGAAAGTGTTGAAAATAGGAAAACGAGCAAATAAAGTGTTCAAAGTGTGTGTATTTGGTAATAAATTGTCGAAATTGGAAGAATAATTCGGGTGTTGTAAATTCATAAAAATATCAGGTGCGATGCATGTGCCTTTGCCCCAATACCCCCCTCTATCTATCTATCTCTCTCTCTCTCTCCCTCCCTTTCTCCCTCTCTGCTTATTCTGTATGATGATATTTGGTTCTGGTTCTACTACTGCGTTTCGAGTCGATGAAGCAACAATCCAAACGAGTGCACAATAAAACTGTTGTTAGACTTTTTGTTTTTTTTTTTTTTTTTTTTGTGATAGATGATATCATCAGGAAATACATATACCACGTCGTGGTCGTAGTCGTTCCTCTTCTGTTCTCTTCTCTTCATTTTTTTCGTTTATTTTTTGTTTGTTTAACCCATTTTTTTGTTTTTAGTTTTGGAAAAAAAGACATTGGCAACATTTATGAGAAAACAAAAGTCAAGTAGCTGAAAAGGAACTTCATAAATTATAGCAGCATTTATAGAGCATCCGTGGCTCGGCTAACAAAAAAAAAACACCTGCCATAAACGTAGCCACACTAGAGCTGATAACACCAACAGAAAGAAGGAGCTAATCTTGATCCAAAAGCTTATCTGGCGTTTATCTGCCACCTACTAGAAAACCGAACAGAAACAACTGAAAGTGCCAAAATAATCTAACCAGAGACTTGGAAACGCGTTCTACATATTGTCTAATGGCAAAATGTATCTCGGGTCTCTCGATTCTACTCGTCTTTGAGAGTCTCTTTCACATTATCTGCATTTGAGTTGTAAATTCTCCAAGTGCGACACTTTTATTTTGATGTATTTATGGGGCCTCTAATTGTGGCCTATGGGTGATTGGTTGTGTTCTCCTTCTCTATGCTCTTCCACTATTCCACTCTTGCACTCTTCCAATTCGACTTCATTATCAGCTTCAGAATGTGCTATGTTTTATGATCCTATATATAGCTTTTTCTTGCCTAATTGAATGATATGATAGGAGGTTTTAGAAAATATTTTAATAGCTGTTAATACAATCGATTCTCAGGTAATAAAACCATGCCTGATACCGATAGCACTTGCCGCCAGTTTGGGTTCATTTCTTCATCATCATCATGATCATGATAATGATAATTATGATTATAATTGGAAATGTAAAGAGAAGTTATAGTTATCAATTGAAGATTATACACGCGCGCTAAGTTTTTGGGGATTTTGCCATATTAGTGGTTTATTTTTGTGTAATTCTAGACCTTTCCCCCCTTATAATGATAAGTAATTAATCAGTCCAATGGCATCGAATGACCTCGGAAAACCTTTCAAATATTATAAATCGCTTTAAGTAGTTTGAATGAAATAATACTGCGACCTTTTCGGAAGCAAAAATAAACTCTTGTAATTGGGGAAGTTTTGAGAATGTTAATCGAAAAAGCCTTTAAAAATGCTGAAACTAAAGATTCCCATTTTTAATATTCTTGAACCTGACCCATTAATCGAAAAGCAGTCTCAATTTAGGTCCAAAGTACGATATATCTAAATCTTTATTTAATTTTCTTCATGGACAAATTGAACTTTTTCCATGGAACATTATGTTTCTTTAAATTTTTGATGTCTTGGGAATTTTAAATATTTTATATTGTTTTTTGTTAGTTTAATTTGCTTCCTACCAAACGATTATTGAACGTTTTTTACTATAAAAATATTATGATTCTTTGGCTTGGCTTCTTCGAACTTTTATCTCAGATCGCACTTAGAATTTTTTAAAAATATTGAATCTTGAATCTGATTAAAGTAAGTTGTAAGGTTTGAAACAAGTAAAATTCTTCTTTAACCATTAACATAATCGCCCTCTGAAACACTAAGTCTAATTAATTTTTTGCTGATTTCAAAGACTTTTCTTGTGCCCAAAATAGTTGAATTCACAATCAAACTGCTGAGCTTTTTAACTTTGAAACGATCTGACCAATCGATTTAGCAAACTAATGACCTTGGGAAAGTCCAATAAACACATTTCTCCTTTAGAACATCTGTTCCTTGTGCTTTCACAATCTTCAAGTCAATCTCTAAGCCATTAAAAAGTTAAAGTAACATTTTTTGATTTACGATTTTCGAAAAAAAAACCCAATCAAATCCCTTCGCCTCAATAAGTCATATCAACAGAGAGAATGGAAGTGGGAGAATTGGACCCCAAAGGAACTATATCAGAAATGCGACACATAATTAATACCCAAGCATATTTGAATCATCGCTATAAATATAATTACAAATATATATATATAAATATAAAATCAAAAAGGAAACGATTAAACATGGCAATTACGTATTTTCAATTATCCGGGAAGCTCGAAAACGACAAAATGTTATCCAGCTATGATAAATTAAACTGAAAGAAGAGTCATAATGAATTCTTGGAATAATTTGATATCTGAATAAGTTAAAATAATTTCCATATTACTAACCTTCTAACACACACACACACACACACCCGCACACACAGATACACACATGCTTTTTCTTCATAATTAAAATCTGTACATTTCGCAAGATTTATTTAAATATAGTTGAAGCTTATCTTGGGCTCGAAACACTTTCAATGTCAGACAATTGCCATGCCTCTCCGCCAGAACAGATTGCTAAACTCGTTTCGGAAGTTTTCGACTGATAAACCAGACTTGAGGCAACTGTGTTATCTGGAAACCAAAAACACACAACATTCTCAACGAAAAGGCGTTACTTTTGCAACTAATTGAAACAGATGGAGCCAGATGAAAGCAGATTAGGACGCCGTCACGAGCTGATCCCAAGCACCATGGGTTTTTATGCCATTATAAATTATCATAATGGAAGGAAAAAACTGATCACCAAGGGATTCGATTGGATAAAATAAAGTGCCTTTTAGGTCTCGCGATAAAAGTATTTTGGGTATTTACCAAAAGCTAAGTAATAACAGAAATATTATAAATCAGATTGGGTTAAACTCTGGAATACTAATTTATTAATATTAATTGTGCCTTTTTAGTTCCATTTGAGAAACATCCAACAGAACAAAAATCAAAATTGTTAAATGGTTTTGACTTTCAGCAAACGGTTCCAGAAAGTATAATTTAATATAAGCTTTATTTTCTTATCCAAGTCTACATAGATATAAGACTTAAAACGCAACAACCTAGAGCAAATGTGCTCAAATGGCTGATCCATGTTTATATCAAATAGTTTTAATAGAATGGGTAAGTTGTGCCCCCTCCGCCCTCACCTTACGAATACTGCTTATTCCTTTCTGTCAACCCTTACCAGGTCGAAGAGTGCAACTTTATACAGAATAATTTTAAAACGCTTGAAGAATCAAATCTTGAAGCGTTTTTTGACATTTACAGCCAACAAGATGAGGAGACGCTGCTGGCACAGCAAATGCAAAAAGACGAGCTGCCCAGACGAAGCCAACAACAGCAGCAGCAGTTCCCTTTATTGTTGGGTTTCTTGCGATGTAAGTGTATTGGTCATTCCGCACAATGGTCCATACCATAATTGATTGTTCTCTTGATTTTAAGGTATATCATCCAAATGTAGAGAAAGTCTGGAGAACCAGACTTATCTCCAGACTTACTCTACATTCTCTCTACAACCAGACTTATCTCCAGACTTTCTCTACATTTGGATGAACAAATGTATGTATGTATGTATGCCTGTGTGAAGAATCTGACAGAAGTTTTCCACATCATATGCAAACGCAAATTAAGATTGAGTCTGTTCTGGTTGAGTGTTAAATCAAGACTGCTTTATTGAAATCATATTCTGGTTTGGCTTACATCTAAGTGTTTATAATGTTTTCTTCTGGTCACTTTTCTTGTGACACTCTATGTTTAGGGAAACTGTCACTTATCTTGTGACACTCTATGTTTAGGGAAACTGTCCCTTATCTTGTGACACTCTATGTTTACTGGAATGGTATTGTTTATGTTTACATTAATGTGGAGTGTAGACCTCTTGGGTCGGCTGTTATGGGAAGTGTTGCTAATGGCATAACTCCTCCCCTCTGAGAGTATGAATTCTCCTGAATTCTGTTTACATTAATGTTTATATTTTTTTTCTTTTTACAGTATATATGTACATATATAAATGGATAAACAAATAATAATAATAATAATAAAAAGTGTTAAAATATGCCATTTGTATTTTCTTTTCGTATTTGTTTTAAATTGTCAAAATTATCTATTGTTACATGATCAAAGTTAATTGTGTTTTTATAGGTTTGATTCAATAGTTCTGTTGGATAAAAAAATTTTTCGTGAAATTCTGTTTTTTCGTTAAAAAATATTTCATTTAGAATTTGAATTTTACAGTTACCGAATTGAATTAAATTACTTCCCTTCAGTATAATATTTCTTTTATCGCAATTTTGATATATTTTTGTATTCTTGGCATTTTTGATTATAATTGTATCATCGTCCATTTCTTCGATACTCGTTATATTGTTGAATATAAATTTGCAATTATTATTAATGGTACAACTTTTACTTAATTTTAATTCTTTTAAAATTTTGTTGGGTTCATATGTAAATGTTTTATTATTTATTTCTACAATTAACTGATTTTCTTGGTCTATTTGTATATAATCAATATTTGGTATAGGAATAATTAACTTAACATCTATGGTTATAAATGATTTTGGGATTTTAATTGCGATTATGATGCAATTATTCTTATATTTTAAAATGCCCATACGGATTAGCTTTAATTTATAAAAATCAATGTCAAATTTATTTATTTCTTCTTCTGATAAAATTTCTGGTACGATTATATTATTTTTTGCTGATGCTATGTTTTCCTGAATATAATTTATTTTGAATTCTATATTTTTTAATTTCCCCATTTGGTCATTATGAAGTATTTTCATTTCTATTTCTTGATTTTGATTGTCCATGTTTGTAAGTATGTCCTTGATTATTGTTCTGTCTTGTTTAATTGTTTCTGCTAAGTTGTGTATTGTTTTATTAAAATGTGTATTTATAACAATTTGTTGGTTCATGTCTTGTATAATATTATGGTTGTTTTGGTCAATATTGTTAAGGTGGTCTAAAATATCTGTTCTATCTTCATCGTCCATAATTCCAAAAAAGCCATTTGTATGTTGTTCCTACAATATTTAACATTCCTCTTTTTATTCTGTTGTTTGGGGTTATGGATTTTATTTTAGCTCTAATTAGATTTATTTCGGCTAATAGCTCCTTTTTTCCTGTGATGTTAATATTTTTAATGTTTGTCTCCATTTGATTTATTATATTATTTAAAGGGTCGATATTAATAATGTGTAGTATAATTACTGTTTCATTAACTATTTCCGTGGAATAAGTTTGTATAGGTGCATATCCTGCATTTGATTGAATTGGTTCAATTTGTAATCTGCCTTGAACACACATTATAACGTAAAAAATTATGAAAGTCTGAGGATAAGAGAAAAAAATTTTTGTTTCAAGGATGTCAATCTGTATTTTGTTGGAAATTAATTTTTTCCTGCTTTGACGGTCTTTTTTATACTACATGGATGAATATTATTTAATGTTGTAATTCTAAAATAAGGTTCATCCTTATGCCTAACTCGTTTATAGTTTTTAATTGGTCCTTCCTGTCTTTCCTCCTCATAATCTTCTCTTGTATTATTTTGTTTGCTAAAAATTTTTTCTTTGTGCTTGAGAATAGTGTTTTTTAGTTTTTCCTCATCTTCTATGTTTTTTTATTATTTGGTGTACATTTTATTGTAGAGTGATAACGGTTATTATAAGCTGTTATTGCTAATTGCATTTTGGATGAAATTGATAAATCATCATCTATTCCTGCTATTATTTCAATGAGAGTAGAATGTAGTCTTTCTATGTCTGCATTTCCTGTATGTGAATTTGGCTTTGTATAATGGATTTCTATTTGTTCTTGGTTTAAGTATTGTTTTATCTGTTCTGATCGAAATTCATTATCCATTATTATTTTATGTGGCTTATTGAATTTGGCAAAGTGTTCAATCATAATTTCCATTTTAGTTTTCCAGTTTCTATCTGTTATATTATAAGCGACTGCGAATTTTGTGAGCTTGTCTATGATTGTAACAAACGATTTGTGTTTTATATGAAATATGTCTAAATGTATAATTTGATTTTTAACATCCGGTGTTTCTGTGAATTGAAACTTAGGTTTGATTGGTTTTCTGTCATATTTAATTTCCTTACATTTTTTACAATTTGAAATTATCAACTGAATATGGTCTCTTATCTTTGGAAAATATATTTTGTTCTTTAACGAATTAAAAGCTTCATTTATTCCGCTATGTAATGAATCTTTGGTGTGGTAAATAGCTATTTGTTTGTGTAACTCTTCCTCGCTTGAAATTTCCTGAGCTCTCTTAGTACATTTAAAAAATTTTATATTATTACAGTGTGAAAAAATGTTCATTAAGATACATTGTATCTTATAATATTCTGAGTCTGGAACTTCTGAAAAAATTCCTACTGTTCCTTTATTTATATTATTTTGCATTTTGGTTTCGATTTCAATTTCTGTTTCTGCTGGGCTTACTTCTATTATTTTTCTACCATGCTGAATATTAATATTGTCCGTTGTTGTATAAGTTACTATTATCTGAGTTTTATATTTGTTTACAATATCGTCTTTTATATAGAAATTTGTAAATCCTCCTTCCTCTGCTGAATGCTGTGTATCTGATAGTTCAAAGTTTGACTCATTTGTTTTATCCTTGTTTATTAGTTCAGCTGTTTCCTGTCTACTTAAAAAATCTGCTACTTTATTGTCTTTTCCTTTCAAATATATTATGTCATAATCGAATTCTTGTAATTTTAAAATCCATCTTTGGTGTCTTGCTGTCATTTCTTTCCCTTTGTATTTTGAGTTTAGATATTTTATCGGAGCATGATCTGTTATAATTTGGAATTTATTACCTATCAAATAGTGTTTAAAATAGTTTACTGCATGTATAATGGATAAAAATTCTTTATCAATTGTACTGTAGTTTTTTTCGTGTTTATTTAGAGTTCTTGAAACGAATGCAACTGGTTGCCCTTGTTGAGACAATACTGCACCTATTGCGAAGTCACTGGCATCTGTTGTAATGGTAAATGGTTTATCAAACTCTGGATATTTTAAGATTGGATGTGAGCTTATAAGTGTTTTAAGGTTTTCAAAGGCATCTATAAACTGTGGGTCATTTGTATTAATTTGTGTGCCTTTTTGTAAATATCTGATCATTGGGTAAGCTATTTTGGAATAGTCCTTAATAAATTTTCTGTAAATCCTGTCATACCAAGAAATCCTTTCAATTGCTTTTCTGTTTTAGGTAGCTGCATTGCTTTTATTGCTTCTATTTTATGTGGATTGGGTTTAATCCCTTGCTTTGTGAGAATGTGTCCTAAATATTCAGTATATTGTTTCATGAAGGAACATTTGTCTGGTTGAATTTTTAAGTTATGATTTCTAAGTATTTTGAAAATGTTTTCTAGAGCAATCTTATGTTCCTCAAGTGTTGTTGAAAATATCAAAATATCGTCCATGTATACAACACAACTTTTGTTTATATAATCCCTCAGTATTTCATTCATTAAACGTTGAAATGTGGCTGGGGCATTTTTTAACCCAAAAGGCATTCTAACATATTCATATAAACCCATTGGTGAAATGAATGCTGTTTTCTCTATATCTTCTTCTGCCATTAAAATTTGGTGATAGCCTTTTGCTAAATCTAATGTAGTAAAATATTGGGCTTTACCGAGTTTGTCTAATACAGCGTCCATGATAGGTATTGGGTACTTATCTGGAACGGTTACTTGGTTTAAACGCCTATAGTCTACACAAATACGATACTTTTGAATTCCAGAGCTATCTCTTTTTTTAGGTATGACACATATTGGAGAACTATATTTGCTTTTGCTTTTTCTTATAATTCCATTGTTTTCCATATAAATTATTTGTTTCTTTATTTCTTCTTCATCTTTTGGGAGACCCGATAGAGTTTTGAATTAATAGGTTGGTCTGTAGTAGTTTTTATGCTATGAACTACAGTGTTAGTATTGGTTAAGTGATCCCCTTCTTTGAAACATAACTTTTCGTACTTTTTTGAAAGATTTCTTATTATTTGTTCTTCCTCAGTATTGAGTTCTTTTAACTTAAGATCATCAATTTCACTTACTTCCATTACGCAAACATCTTCTGATTGTTTGGAAAGGAATGGAATTTCGACCCCATTGTTAAGTTTAATAATTTTGTTTTGAAAATCAATATTTGCAAAATTCCTTTGAATGAAGTCCATGCCCAATAGAAAATCATATGATTTTTCCAGAGGCATAGCCACCCATCTTGTTCTTGCATAATTTATATATTTAAACTCCCTTGGCACTTTTGTTTTCACTAATTAACTGTCACTTTCTATTTTTCCCTTTATTGTATGTATGGTTTTTGAATATTTTTCAATTATTTTGTATTTGGAATTATGTACATTATTTGTGTTTAAAATGCTTATGGTTGATCCTGTATCTACTAAAATAATATAAGTATCTTCCTCTATTGTTCCTTTTATAAAAATTTTCTTTTCATCCAAGGCTAGTTGGTAAAAAACTCTTGATTATCTGTGCTGTTTACTACTTCCTCATTTATATTATCTACACTCATTGCTTCTGCTGGTGGTTGCTGATAATTTTGATTTTGTCTTACATTCTGACTCTGTTGTCTATTGGGATTTTGAGACTGTTTTACATTTTGACTCTGTTCAGTATTTTGGTTTGTATTTTTATTAGTTGTCTGTTTGTTATATGTACTATGGTCATTGTCATTTTTGGTTAATAATAGTTTTTTATTTAAATTTCCATAATTCAGACCAATATAATTTGCAAGTTCAATTCTTATATCTGTTAATGTTGTTTTATTCATTAAGGCAATGGCCATTGGACCACAAGATAATTCTTTTACTCTTTGAATTAAGAGACCACTTAATATGTCAACTAATCTGCTATTGTTTTTAAAGACCGAAAAATCAGTAATTTCCTCAACAATTGCTCTTACTTTAAAATCAAGATCTCGAACGGTAGTTACCCTTAAGTTATTAATTTTTCTGGTTAGACCCATTTGATCCGTTCTTGGGCGATAATGATGTCGAAGACGAGTTTTGCAATCAGCCCAAGATGTAGGGGGTTAATATTAAGCATAGTTCTAGCCTGACCTTGAATTTTGGTGTTGAATATAACAGTGAAGACCTGGTCGTTATCATCATACTCCTCCATGATTTGGTTGACTGCCGAAATGAAACCATGTAACGTTCCCTCCTGTCCAGTGAACACCGGCAAGTACCTTGTTTCCTTCTCGATGCTGTTTCTCTCCCTTGTTGTTGGATTAGAATGCATCTCTTGATTGGATATTATTATTGATGTTAGCATTTGAATGCATTGTTGTATTTCGTTAATTTGTGCCATTTTAATGGTGTATGTTTTATTGTTTCGTTAACTTTTTTTTTTTTTTAAGTTTCCACAATAATTCTGTTTGTTTGCACAAATTGTTTTTACAATATTATATTTTATTATTTGTCACAAAATGTTTTTATAATATTATATTGTTTCGTTGGCTTAGATTTTCTCCAAAGTTTCCACAATATATATATTTTATTTTGTCACTAAATGTTTTGTTTTCCACAGTATTATATTGTTTCGTTATCTTTGATTGCGTTCAAAGTTTCCACAATATTTTAGCTGTGAACTCGAGTACCGACTGCGCCAATTAAGATTGAGTCTGTTCTGGTTGAGTGTTAAATCAAGACTGCTTTATTGAAATCATATTCTGGTTTGGCTTACATCTAAGTGTTTATAATGTTTTCTTCTGGTCACTTTTCTTGTGACACTCTATGTTTAGGGAAACTGTCACTTATCTTGTGACACTCTATGTTTAGGGAAACTGTCCCTTATCTTGTGACACTCTATGTTTACTGGAATGGTATTGTTTATGTTTACATTAATGTGGAGTGTAGACCTCTTGGGTCGGCTGTTATGGGAAGTGTTGCTAATGGCATAACTCGCATGTCCGATCGTAAGTTAGAATGCATAGCGAAATTCTTTAAACAAACTGTTGAAAAGCCCCAGTTGTCACGATAACTTCTGCGTCAGGCCTGCAAAGAAACAACAATTAGCATTTTTAAATATTTAAAACTGATTGTAACTACTAAATTTAACAAAAATTAATTCCAATTTGCAATTTTATATCCATTGTTTACATGTTACAACCCAGCAAACATTTATTTCATGTAAAAATTTTCATATTGCCTATCGAGCCTATTGCGTATTCACCATTCACCCAGAAAACACAAAGTCATACAAAACTAGTTAAGAATATCACTGTTACTGTTAATAACCACCTTTATGTATATTTTTTTTTTTTGTATTTGTATTTGTATATGCCCCCTGATAGGGGGCGAGAAACAATAAAAGATGATTGGCTCCTTTGCGAGGCATCCACATGGCTCTGGTTCTCCAAGCCTACAAGTTAAAGTATATTTTATTGTAAAAAATATCAAAGAAGCTAACTTCGGCTAAGCCGCAGCCCTTGACCATTACATTTTATTTCCTAAAAAATTTGTTGTGTGGAATTTTGTTTTTTAGTCAAAAAGCTAAAATTTATTTATTTGCTTGAAGCGCTAAATATGCTGCCGCACTTCCGCACTTGGAAAATTTGTAGACAAGTGATATTTTGTTCGAGATGGATTTGCGTAGCAGGAAAATAGTTTTGATAGAATGGGTAAGTTGCCTTTACATTACGAATACTGCTTATTCCTTTCTGTCAACCCTTACCAGGTCAAAGAGTGCAACTTTATACAGAATTTAAAAGGCTTGAAGAATCAAATCTTGAAGCGTTTTTTGACATTTACACCCAACAAGATGAGGTGAGGTATTTATCCAGACTTTCTCTACATTTGGATGAACAGTGACACATGTATGCCTGTGTGAAGAATCTGACAGAAGTTTTCCACATCATATGCAAACGCATGCCCGATCGTACGTTAGAATGCATAGCGAAATTCTTTAAACAAACTGTTGAAAAGCCCCAGTTGTCACGATAACTTCTGCGTCAGGCCATTGTCAATGTGTCAACTGCGGGTTGCTTTAGTGACCTGCAAAGAAACAATAATTAGCATTTTTAATATTTAAAACTGATTGTAACTACTTAATTTAACAAAAATTAATTCCAATTTGCAATTTTGTATCCATTGTTTACATGTTACAACCCAGCAAACATTTATTTCATGTAAAAATTTTCATATTGCCTATCGAGCCTATTGCCTATTCACCATTCACCCAGAAAACACAAAATCATACAAAACTAGTTAAGAATATCACTGTTACTGTTAATAACCACCTCTATGAATAATTTTTTTTTTTGTATTTGTATTTGTATATGCCCCCTGATAGGGGGCGAAAAACAATAAAAGATGATTGGCTCCTTTGCGAGCCATCCACATGGCTCTGGTTCTCCAAGCCTACAAGTTAAAGTATATTTTATTGTAAAAATATCAAAGAAGCTAACCTCGGCTAAGCCGCAGCCCTTGACCATTACATTTTATTTCCTAAACAATTTGTTGTGTGGAATTTTGTTTTTTAGTCAAAAAGCTAAAATTTATTTATTTGCTTGAAGCGCTAAATATGCTGCCGCACTTCCGCACTTGGAAAATTTGTAGACAAGTGATATTTTGTTTGAGATGGATTTGCGTAGCAGGAAAATAGTTTTGATAGAATGGGTAAGTTGCCTTTACATTACGAATACTGCTTATTCCTTTCTGTCAACCCTTACCAGGTCAAAGAGTGCAACTTTATACAGAATTTAAAACGCTTGAAGAATCAAATCTTGAAGCGTTTTTTGACATTTACACCCAACAAGATGAGGTGACGCTGCTGGCACAGCAAATGCAAAAAAGACCAGCTGGCCACACGAAGCCAACAACAGCAGCAGCAGTTCCCTTTATTGTTGGGTTTCTTGCGATGTAAGTGAATTGGTCATTCCGGACAATGGTGCATACCATAATTGATTGTTCTCTTAATTTTTTGCTATTTATCCAGACTTTCTCTACATTTGGATGAACAGGGACACATGTATGCCTGTGTGAAGAATCTGACAGAAGTTTTCCACATCATATGCAAACGCATGCCCGATCGTACGTTAGAATGCATAGCGAAATTCTTTAAACAAACTGTTGAAAAGCCCCAGTTGTCACGATAACTTCTGCGTCAGGCCATTGTCAATGTGTCAACTGCGGGTTGCTTTAGTGACCTGCAAAGAAACAATAATTAGCATTTTTAATATTTAAAACTGATTGTAACTACTTAATTTAACAAAAATTAATTCCAATTTGCAATTTTGTATCCATTGTTTACATGTTACAACCCAGCAAACATTTATTTCATGTAAAAATTTTCATATTGCCTATCGAGCCTATTGCCTATTCACCATTCACCCAGAAACACAAAATCATACAAAACTAGTTAAGAATATCACTGTTACTGTTAATAACCACCTTTATGTATAATTTTTTTTTTTTGTATTTGTATTTGTATATGCCCCCTGATAGGGGGCGAGAAACAATAAAAGATGATTGGCTCCTTTGCGAGCCATCCACATGGCTCTGGTTCTCCAAGCCCACAAGTTAAAGTATATTTTATTGTAAAAAATATCAAAGAAGCTAACTTCGGCTATGCCGCAGCCCTTGACCATTACATTTTATTTCCTAAAAAATTTGTTGTGTGGAATTTTGTTTTTTAGTCAAAAAGCTAAAATTTATTTATTTGCTTGAAGCGCTAAATATGCTGCCGCACTTCCGCACTTGGAAAATTTGTAGACAAGTGATATTTTGTTCGAGATGGATTGGCGTAGCAGGAAAATAGTTTTGATAGAATGGGTAAGTTGCCTTTACATTACGAATACTGCTTATTCCTTTCTGTCAACCCTTACCAGGTCAAAGAGTGCAGCTTTATACAGAATTTAAAACGCTTGAAGAATCAAATCTTGAAGCGTTTTTTGACATTTACACCCAACAAGATGAGGTGACGCTGCTGGCGCAGCAAATGCAAAAAGACCAGCTGGCCACGCGAAGCCAACAACAGCAGCAGCAGTTCCCTTTATTGTTGGGTTTCTTGCGATGTAAGTGAATTGGTCATTCCGGACAATGGTGCATACCATAATTGATTGTTCTCTTGATTTTTACCTATTTATCCAGACTTTCTCTACATTTGGATGAACAGGGACACATGTATGCCTGTGTGAAGAATGTGAGAGGAGTTTTCCACATCATATGCAAACGCATGCCCGATCGTACGTTAGCATAGCGAAATTCTTTAAACAAACTGTTGAAAAGCCCCAGTTGTCACGATAACTTCTGCATCAGGCCATTGTCAACGTGTCAACTGCGGGTTGCTTTAGTGACCTGCAAAGAAACAATAATTAGCATTTTTAATATTTAAAACTGATTGTAACTACTTAATTTAACAAAAATTAATTCCAATTTGCAATTTTGTATCCATTGTTTACATGTTACAACCCAGCAAACATTTATTTCATGTAAAAATTTTCATATTGCCTATCGAGCCTATTGCCTATTCACCATTCACCCAGAAAACACAAAATCATACAAAACTAGTTAAGAATATCACTGTTACTGTTAATAACCACCTTTATGTATAATTTTTTTTTGTATTTGTATTTGTATATGCCCCCTGATAGCGGGCGAAAAACAATAAAAGATGATTGGCTCCTTTGCGAGCCATCCACATGGTTCTGGTTCTCCAAGCCTACAAGTTAAAGTATATTTTATTGTAAAAAATATCAAAGAAGCTAACTTCGGCTATTCCGCAGCCCTTGACCATTACATTTTATTTCCTAAAAAATTTGTTGTGTGGAATTTTGTTTTTTAGTCAAAAAGCTAAGATTTATTTATTTGCTTGAAGCGCTAAATATGCTGCCGCACTTTCGCACTTGGAAAATTTGAAGACAAGTGATATTTTGTTCGAGATGGATTTGCGAAGCAGGAAAATAGTTTTGATAGAATGGGTAAGTTGTGCCCCCTCCGCCCTCACCTTACGAATACTGCTTATTCCTTTCTGTCAACCCTTACCAGGTCAAAGAGTGCAACTTTATACAGAATAATTTTAAAACGCTTGAAGAATCAAATCTTGAAGCGTTTTTTTGACATTTACAGCCAACAAGATGAGGGGACGCTGCTGGCACAGCAAATGCAAAAAGACGAGCTGCCCAGACGAAGCCAACAACAGCAGCAGCAGTTCCCTTTATTGTTGGGTTTCTTGCGATGTAAGTGTATTGGTCATTCCGCACAATGGTGCATACCATAATTGATTGTTCTCTTGAACCAGACGGTTCTCCAGACTTTCTCTACATTTGGATGAAATACCTAAAAATCAAGAGAACAGGGACGTGTGGTTGGCTCCAATTACCTGTTACGTTGCTTATGTATGCCTGTGTGAAGAATCTGACAGAAGTTTTCCACGTCATATGCAAACGCATGTCCGATCGTACGTTAGAATGCATAGCGAAATTCTTTAAACAAACTGTTGAAAAGCCCCAGTTGTCACGATAACTTCTGCGTCAGGCCTGCAAAGAAACAATAATTAGCATTTTTAATATTTAAAACTAGGGTTGTTGATAATATATCAAAATAAAAATATATCGATATTTTTACAAAAAAATAAATATTTATATCGAAATATTTTTTTCCCTGATATATCGCATATCGATATTATTTGGAAATATATTTTTTGATATTATGGTTGGTCACACTTCACTTAGAAAACTTAAAGAACGATGAGCGCGGCAAAAAACTTTTATATAAAAATAAACGCACAAAATGCCACCTGCAGCCTTTGTTCAAAAGTTATTAAATCAAGTGGTAACACTAGTAATCTCCTGTCATACTTGAGGAACAAGCACCCGGAAGCGCATTCAACATGTGTTAAGAAATATGTAATGCCAGAAAAGTCTCAGGAATTTAGCCGCGCAATTTTTTTGACAGTGTGTGTGTGCGCGCGTCAATAGGCCTCTATATTCTTATGTATGTGTGTATACGTGTATGTGTATGTTTCGCCAAATACAAACTTTTCGCTTAAAAATTAATTATATTCAAAAACCAACAACAAGCTTTGAAATAATATTTGTACTTATAAATTTTCTAATTTTCTTATTCAGAAACCGAATAAACCAGATGAGCTGAACCACAATTCTGATGGGCAAACATCTATTGAGAACGCGTTTAAGTGTTCCGCGTCTGCTAAAGGTAAACATTCTCTTATTTTATATTTTGAATATAATTTTATTTAAACCCTTTTTTTAATTTTAGATAAGCATAATGATATTACGGCAGCAATAGTTTATATGATTTGCAAAGACAACCTGCCTGTACGTGGTGTTGAAAAGGAAGGCCTCTGTAATTTGTTACAAATTTGTGTACCAAAATACAAAACTGCAAGCCGTTTCAAGGTAAGTGCTTTGGATTTAATTAGAAATTTGAATATATTTGTTTCCCTTTAAATCTAATTTACAGGTAACAGATCTCATTGAAGAGAAATACGACATATGTGTGGCTAAGGTTAGAACAATTTTCCAAGGTGTTGAGAACATAGCTTTCACCTGTGACAGTGTCACTATAACCAATTCAACTCGGTCGTATCTCACCGAATCCGCACATTTTATAAAGGATAATTCTCTACAGGCGGTTTGCTTGCAAGCAGCGTCACGTCTATTTGTAGGAAATGGCAAACACGTCTCTTGTTTTGCTCCACACAATTCACCTGGTTGTCGATGATGTGGTAAAAAATATTGCATCTTTCTCAAAAGTTTTGGATAAGGTGAAGAAAATTGTTACTCATTTCAAACACAGTCCTGCAGCCATGGACATGCTGCGAAAGTTACAGGCTGACGGAGGGATAGCAGAAGGTCGAATAAAAACTCTTGTCCAAAGTGTAGACACGAGGTGGAATTCGTGTCTCGACATGCTTGATTCTTTTCTCAAACTTTCAAATAAAGTAGCATTGGTTTTAATAAAACGATCAACTTCTATGAAGGGATTGCTAGACATGCTAACAGCTCACGAAATAGATATATGCAAAGACTTTTGTGATTTGCTAAGTCCGTATAAAAACGCAACAGAAAAAATAAGCGGTGAAAACTACGTCACAGTTAGCATGGTAATTCCATTAATATCCTTACTGATAAATAAAATACGTACATTGACTGTAGAATCGGCTGAAGGAAAACTTACTAAAGAAACTCTACTAAAAGTTTCTGAAGACCGTTTTAAATCTTTTCAAAACAACAAAACACTGGTAAAGTCAACAATGTTGGACCCCCGGCTTAAAAAATTATATTTATCGCCGCTCAATGCTCAAGAAGCTATTCAAGACATTATCACCGAGGCATCGGCAGACATCACTGAAAAACGAGTATGTAAAATTATGTTAAAAACATTACTAACACCACTTTGAATTAACTTTTAACTACGAGCTTTAGTATAATATTAATTAATCTAAACCTAATATATTTGACAATAATAATAACTATCTTTCTTTTAACACAACATTAAATTAAACTAAATCTATTGTTTGAAGAGATTGAGAGAAGATCGACTTTGGGGTGAGAGTCAATTATTTATTGTTGACATTTATATAAAGATATTTGCTATAGAACTCAATGGACAATGGTCCAAACGGAAGGCAACTTGATGAGATGAGGGAAGTAGAAACAAACGAAAGCTTCCTAGAGGCCCATAATAGATCAATTGCCATAAAGCCAAATACAGATGCCATGGAAAATACAGAAATAAAACTATTTTTAAATTTACCACTCGCTCCCTGGGAGACAGATCCCTTAGAGTTTTGGAAATCCCAGGGAAACACTTAACCGAAGTTATCAAAATTGGCCATGAGTTACCTTATAACACCAGGTAGCTCGGTTCCTTCAGAGCGGCTGGCCTCCGCCATAAAATGCGTTGTCTGCGACACGCGAAGCCGCATGACAGATGTTCATATAAAACAAAGAGTTTTTTTGAAATCCTTAAAAAAAGAATTTTGGAGGTAAAATCATGTTACATATATATCTAATTTTACTTACACCACTCTACAAACCTGTAATTAATTTTTCATTGTTTAAAAAATGAAATGAAGTCTTTTAAGTTTTATTATTTTATTGTATCCTTACTTCAACCTTAAGATCTCTTTAATTGAAAAAAGTTTATTGTTTTATTTTTAATTAATAAACAAAAATTAGAATGCATTTAAAGTTAATGTTATTTTGGGGGGTTTAAGATTTTTATAGAGAAATAGAAAAAAATCAGAAATATCCGAAATATCGATATATTTTGGTGATAAATATCGCAAAAGACCTGATGATATTTTTAAACAATGATAATCATCGATACGATATTTTTTACACATTTTCACAACCCTATTTAAAACTGATTGTAACTACTAAATTTAACAAAAATTAATTCCAATTTGCAATTTTATATCCATTGTTTACATGTTACAACCCAGCAAACATTTATTTCATGTAAAAACTTTCATATTGCCTATCGAGCCTATTGCTCGATTGTTTTTGTTGTTTTTTAGTCAAAAAGCTAAAATTTATTTATTTGCTTGAAGCGCTAAATATGCTGCCGCACTTCCGCACTTGGAAAATTTGTAGACAAGTGATATTTTGTTCCAGATGGATTTGCGTAGCAGGAAAATAGTTTTGATAGAATGGGTAAGTTGCCTTTACATTACGAATACTGCTTATTCCTTTCTGTCAACCCTTACCAGGTCAAAGAGTGCAACTTTATACAGAATTTAAAACGCTTGAAAAATCAAATCTTGAAGCGTTTTTTGACATTTACACCCAACAAGATGAGGTGACGCTGCTGGCGCAGCAAATGCAAAAAGACCAGCTGGCCCCGCGAAGCCAACAACAGCAGCAGCAGTTCCCTTTATTGTTGGGTTTCTTGCGATGTAAGTGAATTGGTCATTCCGGACAATGGTGCATAACATAATTGATTGTTCTCTTGATTTTTACCTATTTATCCAGACTTTCTCTACATTTGGATGAACAGGGACACATGTATGCCTGTGTGAAGAATGTGACAGGAGTTTTCCACATCATATGCAAACGCATGCCCGATCGTACGTTAGCATAGCGAAATTCTTTAAACAAACTGTTGAAAAGCCCCAGTTGTCACGATAACTTCTGCATCAGGCCATTGTCAACGTGTCAACTGCGGGTTGCTTTAGTGACCTGCAAAGAAACAATAATTAGCATTTTTAATATTTAAAACTGATTGTAACTACTTAATTTAACAAAAATTAATTCCAATTTGCAATTTTGTATCCATTGTTTACATGTTACAACCCAACAAACATTTATTTCATGTAAAAATTTTCATATTGCCTATCGAGCCTATTGCCTATTCACCATTCACCCAGAAAACACAAAATCATACAAAACTAGTTAAGAATATCACTGTTACTGTTAATAACCACCTTTATGTATAATTTTTTTTTTGTATTTGTATTTGTATATGCCCCCTGATAGGGAGCGAAAAACAATAAAAGATGATTGGCTCCTTTGCGAGCCATCCACATGGTTCTGGTTCTCCAAGCCTACAAGTTAAAGTATATTTTATTGTAAAAAATATCAAAGAAGCTAACTTCGGCTATTCCGCAGCCCTTGACCATTACATTTTATTTCCTAAAAAATTTGTTGTGTGGAATTTTGTTTTTTAGTCAAAAAGCTAAGATTTATTTATTTGCTTGAAGCGCTAAATATGCTGCCGCACTTTCGCACTTGGAAAATTTGAAGACAAGTGATATTTTGTTCGAGATGGATTTGCGAAGCAGGAAAATAGTTTTGATAGAATGGGTAAGTTGTGCCCCCTCCGCCCTCACCTTACGAATACTGCTTATTCCTTTCTGTCAACCCTTACCAGGTCAAAGAGTGCAACTTTATACAGAATAATTTTAAAACGCTTGAAGAATCAAATCTTGAAGCGTTTTTTGACATTTACAGCCAACAAGATGAGGGGACGCTGCTGGCACAGCAAATGCAAAAAGACGAGCTGCCCAGACGAAGCCAACAACAGCAGCAGCAGTTCCCTTTATTGTTGGGTTTCTTGCGATGTAAGTGTATTGGTCATTCCGCACAATGGTGCATACCATAATTGATTGTTCTCTTGAACCAGACGGTTCTCCAGACTTTCTCTACATTTGGATGAAATACCTAAAAATCAAGAGAACAGGGACGTGTGGTTGGCTCCAATTACCTGTTACGTTGCTCATATATGCCTGTGTGAAGAATCTGACAGAAGTTTTCCACATCATATGCAAACGCATGTCCGATCGTACGTTAGAATGCATAGCGAAATTCTTTAAACAAACTGTTGAAAAGCCCCAGTTGTCACGATAACTTCTGCGTCAGGCCTGCAAAGAAACAATAATTAGCATTTTTAATATTTAAAACTAGGGTTGTTGATAATATATCAAAATAAAAATATATCGATATTTTTACAAAAAAAATAAATATTTATATCGAAATATTTTTTTCCTGATATATCGCATATCGATATTATTTGGAAATATATTTTTTGATATTATGGTTGGTCACACTTCACTTAGAAAACTTAAAGAACGATGAGCGCGGCAAAAAACTTTTATATAAAAATAAACGCACAAAATGCCACCTGCAGCCTTTGTTCAAAAGTTATTAAATCAAGTGGTAACACTAGTAATCTCCTGTCATACTTGAGGAACAAGCACCCGGAAGCGCATTCAACATGTGTTAAGAAATATGTAATGCCAGAAAAGTCTCAGGAATTTAGCCGCGCAATTTTTTGACAGTGTGTGTGTGCGCGCGTCAATAGGCCTCTATATTCTTATGTATGTGTGTATACGTGTATGTGTATGTTTCGCCAAATACAAACTTTTCGCTTAAAAATTAATTATATTCAAAAACCAACAACAAGCTTTGAAATAATATTTGTACTTATAAGTTTTCTAATTTTCTTATTCAGAAACCGAATAAACCAGATGAGCTGAACCACAATTCTGATGGGCAAACATCTATTGAGAACGCGTTTAAGTGTTCCGCGTCTGCTAAAGGTAAACATTCTCTTATTTTATATTTTGAATATAATTTTAAGCATAATGATATTACGGCAGCAATAGTTTATATGATTTGCAAAGACAACCTGCCTGTACGTGGTGTTGAAAAGGAAGGCCTCTGTAATTTGTTACAAATTTGTGTACCAAAATACAAAACTGCAAGCCGTTTCAAGGTAAGTGCTTTGGATTTAATTAGAAATTTGAATATATTTGTTTCCCTTTAAATCTAATTTACAGGTAACAGAGAAATACGACATATGTGTGGCTAAGGTTAGAACAATTTTCCAAGGTGTTGAGAACATAGCTTTCACCTGTGACAGTGTCACTATAACCAATTCAACTCGGTCGTATCTCACCGAATCCGCACATTTTATAAAGGATAATTCTCTACAGGCGGTTTGCTTGCAAGCAGCGTCACGTCTATTTGTAGGAAATGGCAAACACGTCTCTTGTTTTGCTCACACAATTCACCTGGTTGTCGATGATGTGGTAAAAATATTGCATCTTTCTCAAAAGTTTTGGATAAGGTGAAGAAAATTGTTACTCATTTCAAACACAGTCCTGCAGCCATGGACATGCTGCGAAAGTTACAGGCTGACGGAGGGATAGCAGAAGGTCGAATAAAAACTCTTGTCCAAAGTGTAGACACGAGGTGGAATTCGTGTCTCGACATGCTTGATTCTTTTCTCAAACTTTCAAATAAAGTAGCATTGGTTTTAATAAAACGATCAACTTCTATGAAGGGATTGCTAGACATGCTAACAGCTCACGAAATAGATATATGCAAAGACTTTTTGTGATTTGCTAAGTCCGTAAAAAAACGCAACAGAAAAAATAAGCGGTGAAAACTACGTCACAGTTAGCATGGTAATTCCATTAATATCCTTACTGATAAATAAAATACGTACATTGACTGTAGAATCGGCTGAAGGAAAACTTACTAAAGAAACTCTACTAAAAGTTTCTGAAGACCGTTTTAAATCTTTTCAAAACAACAAAACACTGGTAAAGTCAACAATGTTGGACCCCCGGCTTAAAAAATTATATTTATCGCCGCTCAATGCTCAAGAAGCTATTCAAGACATTATCACCGAGGCATCGGCAGACATCACTGAAAAACGAGTATGTAAAATTATGTTAAAAACATTACTAACACCACTTTGAATTAACTTTTAACTACGAGCTTTAGTATAATATTAATTAATCTAAACCTAATATATTTGACAATAATAATAACTATCTTTTCTTTAACACAACATTAAATTAAACTAAATCTATTGTTTGAAGAGATTGAGAGAAGATCGACTTTGGGGGTGAGAGTCAATTATTTATTGTTGACATTTATATAAAGATTTTTGCTATAGAACTCAATGGACAATGGTCCAAACGGAAGGCAACTTGATGAGATGAGGGAAGTAGAAACAAACGAAAGCTTCCTAGAGGCCCATAATAGATCAATTGCCATAAAGCCAAATACAGATGCCATGGAAAATACAGAAATAAAACTATTTTTAAATTTACCACTCGCTCCCTGGGAGACAGCACCCTTAGAGTTTTGGAAATCCCAGGGAAACACTTAACCGAAGTTATCAAAATTGGCCATGAGTTACCTTATAACACCAGGTAGCTCGGTTCCTTCAGAGCGGCTGGCCTCCGCCATAAAATGCGTTGTCTGCGACACGCGAAGCCGCATGACAGATGTTCATATAAAACAAAGAGTTTTTTTGAAATCCTTAAAAAAAGAATTTTGGAGGTAAAATCATGTTACATATATATCTAATTTTACTTACACCACTCTACAAACCTGTAATTAATTTTTCATTGTTTAAAAAATGAAATGAAGTCTTTTAAGTTTTATTATTTTATTGTATCCTTACTTCAACCTTAAGATCTCTTTAATTGAAAAAAGTTTATTGTTTTATTTTTAATTAATAAACAAAAATTAGAATGCATTTAAAGTTAATGTTATTTTGGGGGTTTAAGATTTTTATAGAGAAATAGAAAAAAAATCAGAAATATCCGAAATATCGATATATTTTGGTGATAAATATCGCAAAAGACCTGATGATATTTTTAAACAATGATAATCATCGATACGATATTTTTTACACATTTTCACAACCCTATTTAAAACTGATTGTAACTACTAAATTTAACAAAAATTAATTCCAATTTGCAATTTTATATCCATTGTTTACATGTTACAACCCAGCAAACATTTATTTCATGTAAAAATTTTCATATTGCCTATCGAGCCTATTGCTCGATTGTTTTTGTTGTTTTTTAGTCAAAAAGCCAAAATTTTTTTATTTGCTTGAAGCGCTAAATATGCTGCCGCACTTTCGCACTTGGAAAATTTGTAGACAAGTGATATTTTGTTCCAGATGGATTTGCGTAGCAGGAAAATAGTTTTGATAGAATGGGTAAGTTGCCTTTACATTACGAATACTGCTTATTCCTTTCTGTCAACCCTTACCAGGTCAAAGAGTGCAACTTTATACAGAATTTAAAACGCTTGAAGAATCAAATCTTGAAGCGTTTTTTGACATTTACACCCAACAAGATGAGGTGACGCTGCTGGCACAGCAAATGCAAAAAAGACCAGCTGGCCACACGAAGCCAACAACAGCAGCAGCAGTTCCCTTTATTGTTGGGTTTCTTGCGATGTAAGTGAATTGGTCATTCCGGACAATGGTGCATACCATAATTGATTGTTCTCTTAATTTTTTGCTATTTATCCAGACTTTCTCTACATTTGGATGAACAGGGACACATGTATGCCTGTGTGAAGAATCTGACAGAAGTTTTCCACATCATATGCAACCGCATGCCCGATCGTACGGTAGAATGCATAGCGAAATTCTTTAAACAAACTGTTGAAAAGCCCCAGTTGTCACGATAACTTCTGCGTCAGGCCATTGTCAATGTGTCAACTGCGGGTTGCTTTAGTGACCTGCAAAGAAACAATAATTAGCATTTTTAATATTTAAAACTGATTGTAACTACTTAATTTAACAAAAATTAATTCCAATTTGCAATTTTGTATCCATTGTTTACATGTTACAACCCAGCAAACATTTATTTCATGTAAAAATTTTCATATTGCCTATCGAGCCTATTGCCTATTCACCATTCACCCAGAAACGCAAAATCATACAAAACTAGTTAAGAATATCACTGTTACTGTTAATAACCACCTTTATGTATAATTTTTTTTTTGTATTTGTATTTGTATATGCCCCCTGATAGGGGGCGAGAAACAATAAAAGATGATTGGCTCCTTTGCGAGCCATCCACATGGCTCTGGTTCTCCAAGCCTACAAGTTAAAGTATATTTTATTGTAAAAAATATCAAAGAAGCTAACTTCGGCTATGCCGCAGCCCTTGACCATTACATTTTATTTCCTAAAAAATTTGTTGTGTGGAATTTTGTTTATTAGTCAAAAAGCTAAAATTTATTTATTGGCTTGAAGCGCTAAATATGCTGCCGCACTTTCGCACTTGGAAAATTTGAAGACAAGTGATATTTTGTTCGAGATGGATTTGCGAAGCAGGAAAATAGTTTTGATAGAATGGGTAAGTTGTGCCCCCTCCGCCCTCACCTTACGAATACTGCTTATTCCTTTCTGTCAACCCTTACCAGGTCAAAGAGTGCAACTTTATACAGAATAATTTTAAAACGCTTGAAGAATCAAATCTTGAAGCGTTTTTTGACATTTACAGCCAACAAGATGAGGGGACGCTGCTGGCACAGCAAATGCAAAAAGACGAGCTGCCCAGACGAAGCCAACAACAGCAGCAGCAGTTCCCTTTATTGTTGGGTTTCTTGCGATGTAAGTGTATTGGTCATTCCGCACAATGGTGCATACCATAATTGATTGTTCTCTTGAACCAGACGGTTCTCCAGACTTTCTCTACATTTGGATGAAATACCTAAAAATCAAGAGAACAGGGACGTGTGGTTGGCTCCAATTACCTGTTACGTTGCTTATGTATGCCTGTGTGAAGAATCTGACAGAAGTTTTCCACGTCATATGCAAACGCATGTCCGATCGTACGTTAGAATGCATAGCGAAATTCTTTAAACAAACTGTTGAAAAGCCCCAGTTGTCACAATAGCTTCTGCGTCAGGCCTGCAAAGAAACAATAATTAGCATTTTTAATATTTAAAACTAGGGTTGTTGATAATATATCAAAATAAAAATATATCGATATTTTTACAAAAAAAATAAATATTTATATCGAAATATTTTTTTCCCTGATATATCGCATATCGATATTATTTGGAAATATATTTTTTGATATTATGGTTGGTCACACTTCACTTAGAAAACTTAAAGAACGATGAGCGCGGCAAAAAACTTTTATATAAAAATAAACGCACAAAATGCCACCTGCAGCCTTTGTTCAAAAGTTATTAAATCAAGTGGTAACACTAGTAATCTACTGTCATACTTGAGGAACAAGCACCCGGAAGCGCATTCAACATGTGTTAAGAAATATGTAATGCCAGAAAAGTCTCAGGAATTTAGCCGCGCAATTTTTTGACAGTGTGTGTGTGCGCGCGTCAATAGGCCTCTATATTCTTATGTATGTGTGTATACGTGTATGTGTATGTTTCGCCAAATACAAACTTTTCGCTTAAAAATTAATTATATTCAAAAACCAACAACAAGCTTTGAAATAATATTTGTACTTATAAATTTTCTAATTTTCTTATTCAGAAACCGAATAAACCAGATGAGCTGAACCACAATTCTGATGGGCAAACATCTATTGAGAACGCGTTTAAGTGTTCCGCGTCTGCTAAAGGTAAACATTCTCTTATTTTATATTTTGAATATAATTTTATTTAAACCCTTTTTTTTAATTTTAGATAAGCATAATGATATTACGGCAGCAATAGTTTATATGATTTGCAAAGACAACCTGCCTGTACGTGGTGTTGAAAAGGAAGGCCTCTGTAATTTGTTACAAATTTGTGTACCAAAATACAAAACTGCAAGCCGTTTCAAGGTAAGTGCTTTGGATTTAATTAGAAATTTGAATATATTTGTTTCCCTTTAAATCTAATTTACAGGTAACAGATCTCATTGAAGAGAAATACGACATATGTGTGGCTAAGGTTAGAACAATTTTCCAAGGTGTTGAGAACATAGCTTTCACCTGTGACAGTGTCACTATAACCAATTCAACTCGGTCGTATCTCACCGAATCCGCACATTTTATAAAGGATAATTCTCTACAGGCGGTTTGCTTGCAAGCAGCGTCACGTCTATTTGTAGGAAATGGCAAACACGTCTCTTGTTTTGCTCACACAATTCACCTGGTTGTCGATGATGTGGTAAAAATATTGCATCTTTCTCAAAAGTTTTGGATAAGGTGAAGAAAATTGTTACTCATTTCAAACACAGTCCTGCAGCCATGGACATGCTGCGAAAGTTACAGGCTGACGGAGGGATAGCAGAAGGTCGAATAAAAACTCTTGTCCAAAGTGTAGACACGAGGTGGAATTCGTGTCTCGACATGCTTGATTCTTTTCTCAAACTTTCAAATAAAGTAGCATTGGTTTTAATAAAACGATCAACTTCTATGAAGGGATTGCTAGACATGCTAACAGCTCACGAAATAGATATATGCAAAGACTTTTGTGATTTGCTAAGTCCGTATAAAAACGCAACAGAAAAAATAAGCGGTGAAAACTACGTCACAGTTAGCATGGTAATTCCATTAATATCCTTACTGATAAATAAAATACGTACATTGACTGTAGAATCGGCTGAAGGAAAACTTACTAAAGAAACTCTACTAAAAGTTTCTGAAGACCGTTTTAAATCTTTTCAAAACAACAAAACACTGGTAAAGTCAACAATGTTGGACCCCCGGCTTAAAAATTATATTTATCGCCGCTCAATGCTCAAGAAGCTATTCAAGACATTATCACCGAGGCATCGGCAGACATCACTGAAAAACGAGTATGTAAAATTATGTTAAAAACATTACTAACACCACTTTGAATTAACTTTTAACTACGAGCTTTAGTATAATATTAATTAATCTAAACCTAATATATTTGACAATAATAATAACTATCTTTCTTTTAACACAACATTAAATTAAACTAAATCTATTGTTTGAAGAGATTGAGAGAAGATCGACTTTGGGGTGAGAGTCAATTATTTATTGTTGACATTTATATAAAGATTTTTGCTATAGAACTCAATGGACAATGGTCCAAACGGAAGGCAACTTGATGAGATGAGGGAAGTAGAAACAAACGAAAGCTTCCTAGAGGCCCATAATAGATCAATTGCCATAAAGCCAAATACAGATGCCATGGAAAATACAGAAATAAAACTATTTTTAAATTTACCACTCGCTCCCTGGGAGACAGATCCCTTAGAGTTTTGGAAATCCCAGGGAAACACTTAACCGAAGTTATCAAAATTGGCCATGAGTTACCTTATAACACCAGGTAGCTCGGTTCCTTCAGAGCGGCTGGCCTCCGCCATAAAATGCGTTGTCTGCGACACGCGAAGCCGCATGACAGATGTTCATATAAAACAAAGAGTTTTTTTGAAATCCTTAAAAAAAGAATTTTGGAGGTAAAATCATGTTACATATATATCTAATTTTACTTACACCACTCTACAAACCTGTAATTAATTTTTCATTGTTTAAAAAATGAAATGAAGTCTTTTAAGTTTTATTATTTTATTGTATCCTTACTTCAACCTTAAGATCTCTTTAATTGAAAAAGTTTATTGTTTTATTTTTAATTAATAAACAAAAATTAGAATGCACTTAAAGTTAATGTTATTTTGGGGGGTTTAAGATTTTTATAGAGAAATAGAAAAAAATCAGAAATATCCGAAATATCGATATATTTTGGTGATAAATATCGCAAAAGACCTGATGATATTTTTTAAACAATGATAATCATCGATACGATATTTTTTACACATTTTCACAACCCTATTTAAAACTGATTGTAACTACTAAATTTAACAAAAATTAATTCCAATTTGCAATTTTATATCCATTGTTTACATGTTACAACCCAGCAAACATTTATTTCATGTAAAAATTTTCATATTGCCTATCGAGCCTATTGCCTATTCACCATTCACCCAGAAAACACAAAGTCATACAAAACTAGTTAAGAATATCACTGTTACTGTTAATAACCACCTTTATGTATAATTTTTTTTTTTGTATTTGTATATGCCCCCTGATAGGGGGCGAAAAACAATAAAAGATGATTGGCTCCTTTGCGAGCCATCCACATGGCTCTGGTTCTCCAAGCCTACAAGTTAAAGTATATTTTATTGTAAAAAATATCAAAGAAGCTAACTTCGGCTAAGCCGCAGCCCTTGACCATTACATTTTATTTCCTAAAAAATTTGTTGTGTGGAATTTTGTTTTTAGTCAAAAAGCTAAAATTTATTTATTTGCTTGAAGCGCTAAATATGCTGCCGCACTTCCGCACTTGGAAAATTTGTAGACAAGTGATATTTTGTTTGAGATGGATTTGCGTAGCAGGAAAATAGTTTTGATAGAATGGGTAAGTTGCCTTTACATTACAAATACTGCTTATTCCTTTCTGTCAACCCTTACCAGGTCAAAGAGTGCAACTTTATACAGAATTTAAAACGCTTGAAGAATCAAATCTTGAAGCGTTTTTTGACATTTACACCCAACAAGATGAGGTGACGCTGCTGGCACAGCAAATGCAAAAAGACCAGCTGGCCACACGAAGCCAACAACAGCAGCAGCAGTTCCCTTTATTGTTGGGTTTCTTGCGATGTAAGTGAATTGGTCATTCCGGACAATGGTGCATACCATAATTGATTGTTCTCTTAATTTTTTGCTATTTATCCAGACTTTCTCTACATTTGGATGAACAGGGACACATGTATGCCTGTGTGAAGAATCTGACAGAAGTTTTCCACATCATATGCAAACGCATGCCCGATCGTACGTTAGAATGCATAGCGAAATTCTTTAAACAAACTGTTGAAAAGCCCCAGTTGTCACGATAACTTCTGCGTCAGGCCATTGTCAATGTGTCAACTGCGGGTTGCTTTAGTGACCTGCAAAGAAACAATAATTAGCATTTTTAATATTTAAAACTGATTGTAACTACTTAATTTAACAAAAATTAATTCCAATTTGCAATTTTGTATCCATTGTTTACATGTTACAACCCAGCAAACATTTATTTCATGTAAAAATTTTCATATTGCCTATCGAGCCTATTGCCTATTCACCATTCACCCAGAAACACAAAATCATACAAAACTAGTTAAGAATATCACTGTTACTGTTAATAACCACCTTTATGTATAATTTTTTTTTGTATTTGTATTTGTATATGCCCCCTGATAGGGGGCGAGAAACAATAAAAGATGATTGGCTCCTTTACGAGCCATCCACATGGCTCTGGTTCTCCAAGCCTACAAGTTAAAGTATTTTTTATTGTAAAAAATATCAAAGAAGCTAACTTCGGCTATGCCGCAGCCCTTGACCATTACATTTTATTTCCTAAAAAATTTGTTGTGTGGAATTTTGTTTTTTAGTCAAAAAGCTAAAATTTATTTATTTGCTTGAAGCGCTAAATATGCTGCCGCACTTCCGCACTTGGAAAATTTGTAGACAAGTGATATTTTGTTCGAGATGGATTGGCGTAGTAGGAAAATAGTTTTGATAGAATGGGTAAGTTGCCTTTACATTACGAATACTGCTTATTCCTTTCTGTCAACCCTTACCAGGTCAAAGAGTGCAGCTTTATACAGAATTTAAAACGCTTGAAGAATCTAATCTTGAAGCGTTTTTTGACATTTACACCCAACAAGATGAGGTGACGCTGCTGGCGCAGCAAATGCAAAAAAGACCAGCTGGCCCCCATGAAGCCAACAACAGCAGCAGCAGTTCCCTTTATTGTTGGGTTTCTTGCGATGTAAGTGAATTGGTCATTCCGGACAATGGTGCATACCATAATTGATTGTTCTCTTGATTTTTACCTATTTATCCAGACTTTCTCTACATTTGGATGAACAGGGACACGTGTATGCCTGTGTGAAGAATGTGACAGGAGTTTTCCACATCATATGCAAACGCATGCCCGATCGTACGTTAGCATAGCGAAATTCTAACTTCTGCATCAGGCCATTGTCAACGTGTCAACTGCGGGTTGCTTTAGTGACCTGCAAAGAAACAATAATTAGCATTTTTAATATTTAAAACTGATTGTAACTACTTAATTTAACAAAAATTAATTCCAATTTGCAATTTTGTATCCATTGTTTACATGTTACAACCCAGCAAACATTTATTTCATGTAAAAATTTTCATATTGCCTATCGAGCCTATTGCCTATTCACCATTCACCCAGAAAACACAAAATCATACAAAACTAGTTAAGAATATCACTGTTACTGTTAATAACCACCTTTATGTATAATTTTTTTTTTGTATTTGTATTTGTATATGCCCCCTGATAGGGAGCGAAAAACAATAAAAGATGATTGGCTCCTTTGCGAGCCATCCACATGGTTCTGGTTCTCCAAGCCTACAAGTGAAAGTATATTTTATTGTAAAAAATATCAAAGAAGCTAACTTCGGCTATGCCGCAGCCCTTGACCATTACATTTTATTTCCTAAAAAATTTGTTGTGTGGAATTTTGTTTTTTAGTCAAAAAGCTAAGATTTATTTATTTGCTTGAAGCGCTAAATATGCTGCCGCACTTTCGCACTTAGAAAATTTGAAGACAAGTGATATTTTGTTCGAGATGGATTTGCGAAGCAGGAAAATAGTTTTGATAGAATGGGTAAGTTGTGCCCCTCCGCCCTCACCTTACGAATACTGCTTATTCCTTTCTGTCAACCCTTACCAGGTCAAAGAGTGCAACTTTATACAGAATAATTTTAAAACGCTTGAAGAATCAAATCTTGAAGCGTTTTTTGACATTTACAGCCAACAAGATGAGGGGACGCTGCTGGCACAGCAAATGCAAAAAGACGAGCTTTATTGTTGGGTTTCTTGCGATGTAAGTGTATTGGTCATTCCGCACAATGGTGCATACCATAATTGATTGTTCTCTTGAACCAGACGGTTCTCCAGACTTTCTCTACATTTGGATGAAATACCTAAAAATCAAGAGAACAGGGACGTGTGGTTGGCTCCAATTACCTGTTACGTTGCTTATGTATGCCTGTGTGAAGAATCTGACAGAAGTTTTCCACGTCATATGCAAACGCATGTCCGATCGTACGTTAGAATGCATAGCGAAATTCTTTAAACAAACTGTTGAAAAGCCCCAGTTGTCACGATAACTTCTTCGTCAGGCCTGCAAAGAAACAATAATTAGCATTTTTAATATTTAAAACTGATTGTAACTACTAAATTTAACAAAAATTAATTCCAATTTGCAATTTTGTATCCATACACAAACACAAAATCATACAAAACTAGTTGCGAATATCACTGTTACTGATAATAACCACCTTTATGTATAATTTTTTTTTTTGGATTTGTATTTGTATATGCCCCCTGATAGGGGGCGAAAAAAAAAGATGATTGGCTCCTTTGCGAGCCATCCACATGGCTCTGGTTCTCCAAGCCTACAAGTTAAAGTATATTTTATTGTAAAAAATATCAAAGAAGCTAATTTCGGCTATGCCGCAGCCCTTGACCATTACATTTTATTTCCTAAAAAATTTGTTGTGTGGAATTTTTTTTTTTAGTCAAAAAGCTAAAATTTATTTATTTGCTTGAAGCGCTAAATATGCTGCCGCACTTCCGCACTTGGAAAATTTGTAGACAAGTGATATTTTGTTTGAGATGGATTTGCGTAGCAGGAAAATAGTTTTAATAGAATGGGTAAGTTGCCTTTACATTACGAATACTGCTTATTCCTTTCTGTCAACCCTTACCAGGTCAAAGAGTGCAACTTTATACAGAATTTAAAACGCTTGAAGAATCAAATCTTGAAGCGTTTTTTGACATTTACACCCAACAAGATGAGGTGACGCTGCTGGCACAGCAAATGCAAAAAGACCAGCTGGCCACACGAAGCCAACAACAGCAGCAGTTCCCTTTATTGTTGGGTTTCTTGCGATGTAAGTGAATTGGTCATTCCGGACAATGGTGCATACCATAATTGATTGTTCTCTTAATTTTTTGCTATTTATCCAGACTTTCTCTACATTTGGATGAACAGGGACACATGTATGCCTGTGTGAAGAATGTGACAGGAGTTTTCCACATCATATGCAAACGCATGCCCGATCGTACGTTAGCATAGCGAAATTCTTTAAACAAACTGTTGAAAAGCCCCAGTTGTCACGATAACTTCTGCATCAGGCCATTGTCAACGTGTCAACTGCGGGTTGCTTTAGTGACCTGCAAAGAAACAATAATTAGCATTTTTAATATTTAAAACTGATTGCAACTACTTAATTTAACAAAAATTAATTCCAATTTGCAATTTTGTATCCATTGTTTACATGTTACAACCCAGCAAACATTTATTTCATGTAAAAATTTTCATATTGCCTATCGAGCCTATTGCCTATTCACCATTCACCCAGAAAACACAAAGTCATACAAAACTAGTTAAGAATATCACTGTTACTGTTAATAACCACCTTTATTTATAATTTTTTTTTTGTATTTGTATATGCCCCCTGATAGGGGCGAAAAACAAGAAAAGATGTTTGGCTCCTTTGCGAGCCATCCACATGGCTCTGGTTCTCCAAGCCTACAAGTTAAAGTATATTTTATTGTAAAAGATATCAAAGAAGCTAACTTCGGCTATGCCGCAGCCCTTGACCATTACATTTTATTTCCTAAAAAATTTGTTGTGTGGAATTTTGTTTTTTAGTCAAAAAGCTAAAATTTATTTATTTGCTTGAAGCGCTAAATATGCTGCCGCACTTCCGCACTTGGAAAATTTGTAGACAAGTGATATTTTGTTTGAGATGGATTTGCGTAGCAGGAAAATAGTTTTGATAGAATGGGTAAGTTGCCTTTACATTACGAATACTGCTTATTCCTTTCTGTCAACCCTTACCAGGTCGAAGAGTACAACTTTATACAGAATAATTTTAAAACGCTTGAAGAATCAAATCTTGAAGCGTTTTTTGACATTTACAGCCAACAAGATGAGGGGACGCTGCTGGCACAGCAAATGCAAAAAGACCAGCTGCCCAGACGAAGCCAACAACAGCAGCAGAAGTTCCCTTTATTGTTGGGTTTCTTGCGATGTAAGTGTATTGGTCATTCCGCACAATGGTGCATACCATAATTGATTGTTCTCTTGAACCAGACGGTTCTCCAGACTTTCTCTACATTTGGATGAAATACCTAAAAATCAAGAGAACAGGGCTGGCTCCAATTACCTGTTACGTTGCTCATGTATGCCTGTGTGAAGAATCTGACAGAAGTTTTCCACGTCATATGCAAACGCATGTCCGATCGTACGTTAGAATGCATAGCGAAATTCTTTAAACAAACTGTTGAAAAGCCCCAGTTGTCACGATAACTTCTGCGTCAGGCCTGCAAAGAAACAATAATTAGCATTTTTAATATTTAAAACTGATTGTAACTACTAAATTTAACAAAAATTAATTCCAATTTGCAATTTTATATCCATTGTTTACATGTTACAACCCAGCAAACATTTATTTCATGTAAAAATTTTCATATTGCCTATCGAGCCTATTGCCTATTCACCATTCACCCAGAAAACACAAAATCATACAAAACTTGTTAAGAATATCACTGTTACTGTTAATAACCACCTTTATGTATAATTTTTTTTTTGTATTTGTATTTGTATATGCCCCCTGATAGGGGGCGAGAAACAATAAAAGATGATTGGCTCCTTTGCGAGCCATCCACATGGCTCTGGTTCTCCAAGCCTACAAGTTAAAGTATATTTTATTGTAAAAAATATCAAAGAAGCTAACTTCGGCTAAGCCGCAGTCCTTGACCATTACATTTTATTTCCTAAAAAATTTGTTGTGTGGAATTTTGTTTTTTAGTCAAAAAGCTAAAATTTATTTATTTGCTTGAAGCGCTAAATATGCTGCCGCACTTCCGCACTTGGAAAATTTGTAGACAAGTGATATTTTGTTCGAGATGGATTTGCGTAGCAGGAAAATAGTTTTGATAGAATGGGTAAGTTGCCTTTACATTACGAATACTGCTTATTCCTTTCTGTCAACCCTTACCAGGTCAAAGAGTGCAACTTTATACAGAATTTAAAACGCTTGAAGAATCAAATCTTGAAGCGTTTTTTGACATTTACACCCAACAAGATGAGGTGACGCTGCTGGCACAGCAAATGCAAAAAGACCAGCTGGCCAGACGAAGCCAACAACAGCAGCAGCAGTTCCCTTTATTGTTGGGTTTCTTGCGATGTAAGTGTATTGGTCATTCCGCACAATGGTGCATACCATAATTGATTGTTCTCTTGAACCAGACGGTTCTCCAGACTTTCTCTACATTTGGATGAAATACCTAAAAATCAAGAGAACAGGGCTGGCTCCAATTACCTGTTACGTTGCTCATGTATGCCTGTGTGAAGAATCTGACAGAAGTTTTCCACATCATATGCAAACGGATGTCCGATTGTACGTTAGAATGCATAGCGAAATTCTTTAAACAAACTGTTGAAAAGCCCCAGTTGTCACGATAACTTCTGCGTCAGGCCTGCAAAGAAACAATAATTAGCATTTTTAATATTTAAAACTGATTGTAACTACTAAATTTAACAAAAATTAATTCCAATTTGCAATTTTATATCCATTGTTTACATGTTACAACCCAGCAAACATTTATTTCATGTAAAAATTTTCATATTGCCTATCGAGCCTATTGCGTATTCACCATTCACCCAGAAAACACAAAATCATACAAAACTAGTTAAGAATATCACTGTTACTGTTAATAACCACCTTTATGTATAATTTTTTTTTTTGTATTTGTATTTGTATATGCCCCCTGATAGGGGGCGAAAAACAAAAGATGATTGGCTCCTTTGCGAGCCATCCACATGGCTCTGGTTCTCCAAGCCTACAAGTTAAAGTATATTTTATTGTAAAAAATATCAAAGAAGCTAACTTCGGCTATGCCGCAGCCCTTGACCATTACATTTTATTTCCTAAAAAATTTGTTGTGTGGAATTTTGTTTTTTAGTCAAAAAGCTAAAATTTATTTATTTGATTGAAGCGCTAAATATGCTGCCGCACTTTTCGCACTTGGAAAATTTGAAGACAAGTGATATTTTGTTCGAGATGGATTTGCGTAGCAGGAAAATAGTTTTGATAGAATGGGTAAGTTGTGCCCCCTCCGCCCTCACCTTACGAATACTGCTTATTCCTTTCTGTCAACCCTTACCAGGTCGAAGAGTGCAACTTTATACAGAATAATTTTATCACGATTGAAGAATCAAATCTTGAAGCGTTTTTTGACATTTACAGCCAACAAGATGAGGAGACGCTGCTGGCACAGCAAATGCAAAAAGACGAGCTGCCCAGACGAAGCCAACAACAGCAGCAGCAGTTCCCTTTATTGTTGGGTTTCTTGCGATGTAAGTGTATTGGTCATTCCGCACAATGGTGCATACCATAATTGATTGTTCTCTTGAACCAGACGGTTCTCCAGACTTTCTCTACATTTGGATGAAATACCTAAAAATCAAGAGAACAGGGACGTGTGGTTGGCTCCAATTACCTGTTACGTTGCTTATGTATGCCTGTGTGAAGAATCTGACAGAAGTTTTCCACGTCATATGCAAACGCATGTCCGATCGTACGTTAGAATGCATAGCGAAATTCTTTAAACAAACTGTTGAAAAGCCCCAGTTGTCACGATAACTTCTGCGTCAGGCCTGCAAAGAAACAATAATTAGCATTTTTAATATTTAAAACTGATTGTAACTACTAAATTTAACAAAAATTAATTCCAATTTGCAATTTTATATCCATTGTTTACATGTTACAACCCAGCAAACATTTATTTCATGTAAAAATTTTCATATTGCCTATCGAGTCTATTGCCTATTCACCATTCACCCAGAAAACACAAAGTCATACAAAACTAGTTAAGAATATCACTGTTACTGTTAATAACCATCTTTATGTATAATTTTTTTTTTTTGTATTTGTATATGCCCCCTGATAGGGGGCGAAAAACAATAAAAGATGATTGGCTCCTTTGCGAGCCATTCACATGGCTCTGGTTCTCCAAGCCTACAAGTTAAAGTATATTTTATTGTAAAAATATCAAAGAAGCTAACTTCGGCTAAGCCGCAGCCCTTGACCATTACATTTTATTTCCTAAAAAATTTGTTGTGTGGAATTTTGTTTTTTAGTCAAAAAGGTAAAATTTATTTATTTGCTTGAAGCGCTAAATATGCTGCCGCACTTTCGCACTTGGAAAATATGTAGAAAAGTGATATTTTGTTCGAGATGGATTTGCGTAGCAGGAAAATAGGTTTGATAGAATGGGTAAGTTGTGCCCCCCCCGCCCTCACCTCACGAATACTGCTTATTCCTTTCTGTCAACCCTTACCAGGTCGAAGAGTGCAACTTTATACAGAATAATTTTATCACGATTGAAGAATCAAATCTTGAAGCGTTTTTTGACATTTACAGCCAACAAGATGAGGAGACGCTGCTGCACAGCAAATGCAAAAAGACGAGCTGCCCAGACGAAGCCAACAACAGCAGCAGCAGTTCCCTTTATTGTTGGGTTTCTTGCGATGTAAGTGTATTGGTCATTCCGCACAATGGTGCATACCATAATTGATTGTTCTCTTGAACCAGACGGTTCTCCAGACTTTCTCTACATTTGGATGAAATACCTAAAAATCAAGAGAACAGGGACGTGTGGTTGGCTCCAATTACCTGTTACGTTGCTTATGTATGCCTGTGTGAAGAATCTGACAGAAGTTTTCCACGTCATATGCAAACGCATGTCCGATCGTACGTTAGAATGCATAGCGAAATTCTTTAAACAAACTGTTGAAAAGCCCCAGTTGTCACGATAACTTCTGCGTCAGGCCTGCAAAGAAACAATAATTAGCATTTTTAATATTTAAAACTGATTGTAACTACTAAATTTAACAAAAATTAATTCCAATTTGCAATTTTATATCCATTGTTTACATGTTACAACCCAGCAAACATTTATTTCATGTAAAAATTTTCATATTGCCTATCGAGCCTATTGCCTATTCACCATTCACCCAGAAAACACAAAGTCATACAAAACTAGTTAAGAATATCACTGTTACTGTTAATAACCATCTTTATGTATAATTTTTTTTTTTGTATTTGTATTTGTATATGCCCCCTGATAGGGGGCGAAAAACAATAAAAGATGATTGGCTCCTTTGCGAGCCATCCACATGGCTCTGGTTCTCCAAGCCTACAAGTTAAAGTATATTTTATTGTAAAAAATATCAAAGAAGCTAACTTCGGCTAAGCCGCAGCCCTTGACCATTACATTTTATTTCCTAAAAAATTTGTTGTGTGGAATTTTGTTTTTTAGTCGAAAAGCTAAAATTTATTTATTTGCTTGAAGCGCTAAATATGCTGCCGCACTTTCGCACTTGGAAAATTTGTAGACAAGTGATATTTTGTTCGAGATGGATTTGCGTAGCAGGAAAATAGTTTTGATAGAATGGGTAAGTTGTGCCCCCTCCGCCCTCAACTTACGAATACTGCTTATTCCTTTCTGTCAACCCTTACCAGGTCAAAGAGTGCGACTTTATACAGAATAATTTTAAAACGCTTGAAGAATCAAATCTTGAAGCGTTTTTTGACATTTACAGCCAACAAGATGAGGAGACGCTGCTGGCACAGCAAATGCAAAAAGACGAGCTGCCCAGACGAAGCCAACAACAGCAGCAGCAGTTCCCTTTATTGTTGGGTTTCTTGCGATGTAAGTGTATTGGTCATTCCGCACAATGGTGCATACCATAATTGATTGTTCTCTTGATTTTTAGGTATTTCATCCAAATGTAGAGAAAGTCTCTAGAGAAAGTCTCTACATTTGGATGAACAGGGACGTGTGGTTGGCTCCAATTACCTGTTACGTTGCTCATGTATGCCTGTGTGAAGAATCTGACAGAAGTTTTCCACATCATATGCAAACGCATGCCCGATCGTACGTTAGCATAGCGAAATTCTTTAAACAAACTGTTGAAAAGCCCCAGTTGTCACGATAACTTCTGCGTCAGGCCATTGTCAATGTGTCAACTGCGGGTTGCTTTAGTGACCTGCAAAGAAACAATATTTAGCATTTTTAATATTTAAAACTGATTGTAACTACTTAATTTAACAAAAATTAATTCCAATTTGCAATTTTGTATCCATTGTTTACATGTTACAACCCAGCAAACATTTATTTCATGTAAAAATTTTCATATTGCCTATCGAGCCTATTGCCTATTCACCATTCACCCAGAAAACACAAAATCATACAAAACTAGTTAAGAATATCACTGTTACTGTTAATAACCACCTTTATGTATAATTTTTTTTTGTATTTGTATTTGTATATGCCCCCTGATAGGGGGCGAAAAACAATAAAAGATGATTGGCTCCTTTGCGAGCCATCCACATGGCTCTGGTTCTCCAAGCCTACAAGTTAAAGTATATTTTTTTGTAAAAAATATCAAAGAAGCTAACTTTGGCTATGCCGCAGCCCTTGACCATTACATTTTATTTCCTAAAAAATTTGTTGTGTGGAATTTTGTTTTTTAGTCAAAAAGCTAAAATTTATTTATTTGCTTGAAGCGCTAAATATGCTGCCGCACTTCCGCACTTGGAAAATTTGTAGACAAGTGATATTTTGTTCGAGATGGATTGGCGTAGCAGGAAAATAGTTTTGATAGAATGGGTAAGTTGCCTTTACATTACGAATACTGCTTATTCCTTTCTGTCAACCCTTACCAGGTCAAAGAGTGCAACTTTATACAGAATTTAAAACGCTTGAAGAATCAAATCTTGAAGCGTTTTTTGACATTTACACCCAACAAGATGAGGTGACGCTGCTGGCACAGCAAATGCAAAAAAGACCAGCTGGCCACACGAAGCCAACAACAGCAGCAGCAGTTCCCTTTATTGTTGGGTTTCTTGCGATGTAAGTGAATTGGTCATTCCGCACAATGGTGCATACCATAATTGATTGTTCTCTTGATTTTTACCTATTTATCCAGACTTTCTCTACATTTGGATGAACAGGGACACATGTATGCCTGTGTGAAGAATCTGACAGAAGTTTTCCACATCATATGCAAACGCATGCCCGATCGTACGTTAGCATAGCGAAATTCTTTAAACAAACTGTTGAAAAGCCCCAGTTGTCACGATAACTTCTGCGTCAGGCCATTGTCAACGTGTCAACTGCGGGTTGCTTTAGTGACCTGCAAAGAAACAATAATTAGCCTTTTTAATATTTAAAACTGATTGTAACTACTTAATTTAACAAAAATTAATTCCAATTTGCAATTTTGTATCCATTGTTTACATGTTACAACCCAGCAAACATTTATTTCATGTAAAAATTTTCATATTGCCTATCGAGCATATTGCCTATTCACCATTCACCCAGAAAACACAAAATCATACAAAACTAGTTAAGAATATCACTGTTACTGTTAATAACCACCTTTATGTATAATTTTTTTTTGTATTTGTATTTGTATATGCCCCCTGATAGGGGGCGAAAAACAATAAAAGATGATTGGCTCCTTTGCGAGCCATCCACATGGCTCTGGTTCTCCAAGCCTACAAGTTAAACTATATTTTATTGTAAAAAATATCAAAGAAGCTAACTTCGGCTATGCCACAGCCCTTGACCATTACATTTTATTTCCTAAAAAATTTGTTGTGTGGAATTTTGTTTTTTAGTAAAAAAGCTAAAATTTATTTATTTGCTTGAAGCGCTAAATATGCTGCCGCACTTCCGCACTTGGAAAATTTGTAGACAAGTGATATTTTGTTCGAGATGGATTGGCGTAGCAGGAAAATAGTTTTGATAGAATGGGTAAGTTGCCCTTACCAGGTCAAAGAGAGCAACTTTATACAGAATAATTTTAAAACGCTTGAAGAATCAAATCTTGAAGCGTTTTTTGACATTTACAGCCAACAAGATGAGGGGACGCTGCTGGCACAGCATATGCAAAAAGACCAGCTGCCCAGACGAAGCCAACAATAGCAGCAGCAGTTCCCTTTATTGTTGGGTTTCTTGCGATGTAAGTATATTGGTCATTCCGCACAATGGTGCATACCATAATTGATTGTTCTCTTGAACCAGACGGTTCTCCAGACTTTCTCTACATTTGGATGAAATGCCTAAAAATCAAGAGAACAGGGACGTGTGGTTGGCTCCAATTACCTGTTACGTTGCTCATGTATGTATGCCTGTGTGAAGAATCTGACAGAAGTTTTCCACATCATATGCAAACGCATGTCCGATCGTACGTTAGAATGCATAGCGAAATTCTTTAAACAAACTGTTGAAAAGCCCCAGTTGTCACGATAACTTCTGCGTCAGGCCTGCAAAGGCCTGTACCCATAGGGTAAAAGGGTATATTAAAGTCGCCAAAATGTATGTAACAGGCAGAAGGAAGCTTTTCCGACCCTATAAAGTATATATATTCTTGATCAGTATCAATAGTCGAGTCCATTGAGACATGTCCGTCTGTCTGTCCGTCCGTCCGTCCGTCCGTCCGTCCGGAGATAGATAATACGAAATGTAGGTCAGAAACAAGATCATATGGTTTCAAGGTTTTTACCAAATGAAGGTCTGGAATAAGAACATAAGAAAAGAAAACGGAAAAGACACAAAAAAGGCAAATGAAAATAACAAATCCCTTTTTAATTTTATGTGAGCCTGGTAAAAAAAGCTCGCATCAGCTGATTTACCGAATTTATTGACACTTGCAGCATACGATTATTGTTCATATGTATGTATATGTATATGTATGTGTGTATGATTTCAGAAAAAGACGTTACAAAAAAGCCCGCCATTAATATTTTGTTGGTATAGCGTGAGAAAAAATACGAGCGACCTTGATGGCCAGCGCAATAGTCTCAACATTGCTGTACCAAAAAAATAGGAAAGGGAAAGAGAGATCTTGACTCGAATGAGTAAAAGAGATAGCAAGATAGGAATAACAAAAAAAATGGAATGGAACCAAAACAGAACAAAAAGTCGCGAAAATTGGGAAGCAAACTTAAAAGAAGACAAATGGGCGTGACAGAGATAGAAATATACCAGAAACTTTGTATGAAGCCTTTAAAGTGTGGGAGATCGTGAGATCCCACGAAATTGTTGTTGGATATACACCATTCTTTGGTGAATGATCAATATTATATGATGAATTATATGATTTATTTAATAAGAAACACTAAATATAACAAATCTGATTAAGAGATTTAATTATCAAATAGACAGAAATACAAAATATAGAGGGAGAGAGATGACATTGAAAGAGAGTAATGCTCTCAAATAGAAATGGAATGGGAACATAAAGGAAATGAAATGAGAAGTTGCTTCCAAATTTTATGTGAGCCTGGTACAAGAACTCAGCTGATTTACCGAATGAATTTAGAGACACTTGAAGCATATGATTTTGGTTCATATGTATATTTGTATGTGTGTACGTTTTAGGAAAAAGACGTTACAAAAAGCCCGCCAAAAATATTTTGTTGTTGGAGCGAGAGAAAAACTACGAGCGACCTTGTTGACCAGCGCAATAGCTCTCAACATTGATGTACCAACAAAATAGGAAAGGGAAAGAGAGATCTTAACTCGAATGAGTAAAAGAGATAGCAAGATAGGAATAACAATAAAAATGGAATGGAACCAAAACAGAACAAAAAGTCGCGAAAATTGGGAAGCAAACTTAAAAGAAGACAAATGGGCGTGACAGAGATAGAAATATACCAGAAACTTTGTATGAAGCCTTTAAAGTGTGGGAGATCGTGAGATCCCACGAAATTGTTGTTGGATCTACACCATTCTTTGGTGAATGATCAATATTATATGATGAGTGTTATGATTTATTTAATAAGAAACACTAAATATAACAAATCTGATTAAGAGATTTAATTATCAAATAGACAGAAATACAAAATATAAAGGGAGAGAGATGACATTGAAAGAGAGTAATGCTCTCAAATAGAAATGGAATGGGAACATAAAGGAAATGAAATGAGAAGTTGCTTCCAAATTTTATGTGAGCCTGGTACAAGAACTCAGCTGATTTACCGAATGAATTTAGAGACACTTGAAGCATATGATTTTGGTTCATATGTATATTTGTATGTGTGTACGTTTTAGGAAAAAGACGTTACAAAAAAGCCCGCCAAAAATATTTTGTTGTTGGAGCGAGAGAAAAACTACGAGCGACCTTGTTGACCAGCGCAATAGCTCTCAACATTGATGTACCAACAAAATAGGAAAGGGAAAGAGAGATCTTATCTCGAATGAGTAAAAGAGATAGCAAGATAGGAATAACAATAAAAATGGAATGGAACCAAAACAGAACAAAAAGTCGCGAAAATTGGGAAGCAAACTTAAAAGAAGACAAATGGGCGTGACAGAGATAGAAATATACCAGAAACTTTGTATGAAGCCTTTAAAGTGTGGGAGATCGTGAGATCCCACGAAATTGTTGTTGGATCTACACCATTCTTTGGTGAATGATCAATATTATATGATGAATGTTATGATTTATTTAATAAGAAACACTAAATATAACAAATCTGATTAAGAGATTTAATTATCAAATAGACAGAAATACAAAATATAGAGGGAGAGAGATGACATTGAAAGAGAGTAATGCTCTCAAATAGAAATGGAATGGGAACATAAAGGAAATGAAATGAGAAGTTGCTTCCAAATTTTATGTGAGCCTGGTACAAGAACTCAGCTGACTTACCGAATGAATTTAGAGACACTTGAAGCATATGATTTTGGTTCATATGTATATTTGTATGTGTGTACGTTTTAGGAAAAAGACGTTACAAAAAGCCCGCCAAAAATATTTTGTTGTTGGAGCGAGAGAAAAACTACGAGCGACCTTGTTGACCAGCGCAATAGCTCTCAACATTGATGTACCAACAAAATAGGAAAGGGAAAGAGAGATCTTAACTCGAATGAGTAAAAGAGATAGCAAGATAGGAATAACAATAAAAATGTAATGGAACCAAAACAGAACAAAAAGTCGCGAAAATTGGGAAGCAAACTTAAAAGAAGACAAATGGGCGTGACAGAGATAGAAATATACCAGAAACTTTGTATGAAGCCTTTAAAGTGTGGGAGATCGTGAGATCCCACGAAATTGTTGTTGGATCTACACCATTCTTTGGTGAATGATCAATATTATATGATGAATTATATGATTTATTTAATAAGAAACACTAAATATAACAAATCTGATTAAGAGATTTAATTATCAAATAGACAGAAATACAAAATATAGAGGGAGAGAGATGACATTGAAAGAGAGTAATGCTCTCAAATAGAAATGGAATGGGAACATAAGCAAAATGGAAATGAGAATTTGCTTCTAAATTTTATGTACGCCTGATACCAAAACTTGCAGCAGGCCGATTTACTAAATTTAATGACACTTCCAGAGCAATAGTTGCTGTACCAATATAGTAGGAAAGGGAAAGAGAGATCTTCTAGGCCTAATGAGTAAAAGAGATAGCAGAGCAAACATATTAAAGATCGAGTGGGAGAGGATTACATAGAAATACAAATGTCCATAATCATTATTATTATATGATTATAGTATGGTATAGTATTAGCTACTAGTGATTAAGTACTGATTAATCTTTCTTTCGAACAAGTGAAATTCACTTTGCATTGCACTTTTTGAGCGTGGGAAAAAATTGTTTTATGTGGAAGGGGTACCATGGGAATCAATGAGATTGTTCTTAGAAATTCTTCTCTTTTCACACGAAAGAGTAAATATGAGAGATGGTTGGAATTGCAACCACACATTTAAATAGTAACTAAAACATAATATATATGAAAATATGTACCTATGAGGGCATATTTAGACACATAGTACATACATACTTATATAGCAATTGCATAAATAGTTCGTACAATTTAATTACTAACTATGAAAGGCAGTTCTACATTTCATTAAAAGAGAGTGACAGAAACAGAATATATAATCTGTCTCACTCTTTCTTAATGAAATCTAGACATAATGGCATAATATATAGGAATGATGGCACTAGAACATAGCCCACGACAGCTTTCGTGGTGTTGCCATAATTCAGTCTTAATCGATTCTCCGACCGATGAAGGCTTTTCTCTGCTGCTCTCGATTTCAATTGTTTAATTGTAAATTTCTCGATTTTTGTAACGTGTTTGTGTTTAAATAGTGAGCGCGCTTCTAATCAATTTCGCGCTCGCGAGTGAAGTTTCTGCTGCTCCTGGACGTTTCCAACACTGGAAAATATCGCAAGTTTTTTTTAAATAATTGTCCATTTTATTCTTTTAGTCTTTTTCAAGACTCTCCCTTTATTAAATAATTGTCCATATTGTTCTTTTACTCTTTTATATCTCATTTTATATTTTTATTAAATAGTTTCCCCGATTTAATTCTTTTAGTATTTTTCGTGATTCTTTTTTCACTAAATAATTGCTCATTTAATTCTTTTGCAAATCACCCTTTCATTTTAACAATTTTTTAATTTCACACATTATTTCCTTTATTACTTTTTTTTAGTACATTATATATATTTTGTTTTACATATATTTTTTCTTTTTTGTCGTACTTTATTTCTTTATTTTGATAAACATATTTTCTTCTTCATTTTTTGTTAAACATATTTGATTTCTTTTGTTTTAAAGATTTTTTATTTATTTTTCTATCTTTGTCGCCACTATGCCACGTTTAGGTAGAATTTCAGCTTCTCAGCGGGCTCTTAGAACAAGATTGAGAAATAGGATTTATAGGGGTAATGTAGGAGAACCACAGAGGAATAGGAATGTAGAATATCTGCAAGCTCGAAGATCTAATTTTAGTGAAGAAGAGTTAGAAGAGCAACGGGCTCTTAATAGTTTAAGACGGTCAATTCGTAGGCGAAACAATAATATTAGAACACTTGAACAGAGTCAGAATACAGTAGAGCATAGGGAAAGAAGGACAAATCGTGTAGTTAGAGACATAGAACAGGCAGCTAACACTCGTCGTCGGTCCGATCGCAGACAAAACGAGAACTGTAGGGCAAATGAACAGATTCAGAACACAGTAGATCATAGGGAAAGAAGATCAAATCCAGTAATAAGAGACATAGAACAGGCAGCTAACACTCGTCGTCGGTCCGATCGCAGACAAAACGCGAACTATAGGGCAAATGAACAGATTCAGAACACAGTAGATCATAGGGAAAGAAGGTCAAATCCAGTAATAAGAGACATAGAACAGGCAGCTAACACTCGTCGTCGGTCCGATCGCAGACAAAACGCGAACTATAGGGAAAATGAACAGGGTCAGAATACGGTAGAGCATAGGACAAGAAGGATAAATCGTGTAGTTAGAGACATAGAACAGGCAGCTAACACTCGTCGTCGGTCCGATCGCAGACAAAACGCGAACTATAGGGCAAATGAACAGATTCAGAACACAGTAGATCATAGGGAAAGAAGATCAAATCCAGTAATAAGAGACATAGAACAGGCAGCTAACACTCGTCGTCGGTCCGATCGCAGACAAAACGCGAACTATAGGGCAAATGAACAGGGTCAGAATACGGTAGAGCATAGGACAAGAAGGATAAATCGTGTAGTTAGAGACATAGAACAGGCAGCTAACACTCGTCGTCGGTCCGATCGCAGACAAAACGCGAACTATAGGGCAAATGAACAGATTCAGAACACAGTAGATCATAGGGAAAGAAGATCAAATCCAGTAATAAGAGACATAGAACAGGCAGCTAACACTCGTCGTCGGTCCGATCGCAGACAAAACGCGAACTATAGGGCAAATGAACAGATTCAGAACACAGTAGATCATAGGGAAAGAAGATCAAATCCAGTAGTAAGAGACTTAGAGCAGGCAGCTGACACTCGTCGTCATAGGATTCATAGGCATACACAATTAAGCCAGAGAATTGTAGAAAGAGAGCAAGACAGGATACGTAGATCCCAGTATAGGAGAAATGCAGATCTGAGGGCACTTGAGCGGGCACGCAACACATTGGCACGTCGAAGTGCTCGGATAGCAGCTCTGCAAGCGAACCGCGACGCTATTAGAAATCTTAGTCAGCGAGTTAGTCAGCATAGGAGTATTACTGAAAATAGAATAGCAGAAAATAGGAGGAATGCATCGCGTAATAGGGAGGAACGTGCGAATACTTTTCGGGACATTAGGATTCGAACTCGTCAACCCAATTTAGAATTTCTAATAGAGCAGTTTAACAGATCAGTAAAGCTTGGTCCAAGTCAGATTTGTTATTCTTGTAAGGGTCTTTGGTTTCCTCACAAACTTAAGACAAAGTCTCGTGGCTTCTTAGAAGGCAATTATCAGTTTAGCGAAAGTATTTTCGAAATTGCTAATCAGTTTTCTCCCACTGATGACAATTTTACTTTTTGTTCTACGTGCTTTGCTCACATTTCTAGAAACACCATGCCCAAATTTGCCATAGCACATGGCTTAGATTTCACTAGACTTCCCGAATGCCTATTAGGTTTACCTATTTTAGAGGAACGAGTAATTTCTCCTCGTCTTCCTTTTATGATTATTAGGGCAACGGGTCATGAGCGTCAAAGTGCAATTAAAGGAGCAGTAGTTAATGTCCCCATCCCAGTCAGTAACATAGTTACATCGCTCCCTCGAGCATTTAATGAGACCGAGGTTATTGAGCTCCACCTCAAGCGTAGAATGGAATATGGTCACGATTTCATGGCTGAAACCGTTAGAGCCGCTAGGATCGAAAGGGCACTTAGATTTTTAGTTAATACTGAACTATACAGGAAGCACAATATTACCATTAATGAGCAGAGGCTTGATTCTTATGAATCCGAAACAGTTCCATTTTATGCTAGTGAGGAAGATAGGGAATTTGTAGAAGAAATTCTACACAGAAATGAGGAATCTACTCTTTCTGCAAATCAAGTCCATCCTGAAGAGGAAGCCGAGGAGCTCAATCCCGGTGGACAAGAAACGATGCTCGAAAATATTCAGATAGATGATGCTGGCATTCAAAGAGTTACAATAGCTCTAGGAGAAGGGCAAAGGCCATTAGATATGATTTTAGATTCCGATTGTGAAGAATTAGCATTTCCTACTATTTATGCCGGCACCAAAAGAAGGACTTCAGCTAGTTATGCAACCATAGTTAGATCTGAGCTTAGAAATGTAGATAGAAGAGGTTGCAGAACAGATAAATTATTCTTTGACTAAGTTAGAGCTGATCACAATTGGAAATAATACTTCCATATGTTTACGTAAACATAGCGCACCACGCGCGACGACAGCTTCTAACGTTCTTAGGGAGGACTTCGTTAATAATTTAATTAGCCATGACGAAGGTTATAGGGTTCTGAAAGGTATTCGTACATCTCCAGCTCATTGGGAGGATGAGAAAAAGAAAGTTATGGCAATGATTAGGCAGTTCGGGCTCCCCACATTTTTTATAACTTTGTCAGCTGCCGAAACAAAATGGACAGAATTGTTAGTAATCCTTAAATTAGATCAGATCCTGTTACTTGTGCAAGGTATTTTGAACATAGATTTAGAGAGCTATTAAAAGTTATAAAAAGTCAGGGAGGTATTTTCGGTGAGAATTTCGTAATTAAACATTATTGGCGAGTCGAGTTTCAGCAGCGAGGCTCTCCTCATATTCACGGAATGTTTTGGCTGAAAGATGCTCCTTTAGTAGACCTCAATAATGAGGAGTCTATTCCCCCGGTAGTAGCCTTTATTGACCAGTTCGTTACCACAGATGTAACAAATACAGATGTAGCTCCCTTTTTAGCATACCAAACCCACACTCACGGGTTTACTTGCCTCCGCAAAGTTAGGGGACAAGAAATTTGTCGATTTGGGATACCCAATCCCCCCATGCCCCAAACAGAGCTTTTGAAGCCTTTTTCCGATGAAGCTGAAAATATATCTCGTCATAGAGGAAATTTTCAGCGGATTCAAAATTTTCTTAACACTAGTTTCTCTTCGGACATTGTTTCCCATCTAAGCAACTTTGAAAACTTTCTCTCACATGAAAATGTGAGCCTCAGCTACGAGGAATACAAACTGGCTATTAGGTCTAGCTTGAAAAAGCCACAAATTTTTCTTAAATAAAAATTTTTTCGCAGAAATAAAAGTTAATGCTTACAACAAACATATTCTTTCGATGCAACGTGCCAATATGGACATTCAGTTCATATTGGATCCATATGCTTGTTGCAGCTATATTATTAATTACATTAACAAATCCCAAAGAGGCATTTCAAAGCTTATGCGGGAAGCTGTTGCCAGTGTTGAGAGAGGCAACTTAAGCATTAGGGAAAAACTACAATATATAGGTCATAAATTCATTTGCGGCACTGAGATATCTGCTCAGGAAGCTGCCTATTGCTGTCTAGGAATGTCAATGTCTAATATTAGTCATAAAGATAAATTTATCAATACTAGTTTGCCAGATCTTCGAGTTAAAATGCTCAAACCTAGACAGCAATTGCAAAGATTGCCTCAGGATTCAACTGACATCTTTGTAAAAGGGTTACTGGACCATTATATAGAAAGGCCAAATAGTCTTGAGGATCTCTGCTTAGCTGATTTTGCAGCTAATTATAAATTTAGCATTAGGTCTCGCCGAAATGCCAGGAATGAGGAAGATAGTGAGGTTTTAGAAGGTAGCATTCCTTTGCGCGATGGTAGTGGCTACATCACGCAAAGGAGGTGGCCTTGCACAATTAGATTTAGAAAATATAATATAAATACGGATAGGCAAAATTATTTTAGGGAATTAGTTATGTTATATTTTCCTTGGAGAGATGAGCAAGTGGAATTAGTTCGCAGAAATTGTGAGGAGTTCTACAATGAGCATGAGGAGATTATTAGGACAGGATTTAATAAATACAATATATTAGATGATTTAGAAGACGCACTTAGAAGAGCCATGGAAAATGAAGATAGAGCAGCGGGAGAAAATTTAGAAGAACAGGTAGTCCTTGATGAGGAGTTTAGGGTTTTAGCCTTTCCTGAAATTAGCTCTCAACTTAATTTATTAAATTTAAATGCCAATAATGACCAACCTGCAGATACCGCCAATGATAACCGAGTTATTAAACTCCCTCCCATAATTTCGCCAGAAAATCTGGCAAGCGTTGTAAGATCCCTCAATTTGAAACAAACCATTTTTCTAACCCATGTCCTTCTTAACGTAAAGAACAATGAAATTGTTCATGAGTTCGTTGGAGGCGGGGCAGGTGTCGGCAAAAGTAGGCTTATTTCTGCAATTTTTCAGTCCCTCTCTGTAGAGTACAATCGTAGGATAGGAAGCGACCCAAACACGGCTAAGATTCTTTTATGCGCTCCAACAGGCAAAGCTGCTTTCGGAATTGGAGGTTTCTATGTTTGGTGCAAAAATGTTTTCCTATTTGGATTCTTGCCTCAAGCAAATTTTTAGAAATCGGGATACTCTCTTTGGGGGCATTTCTGTAATCGTGTTCGATCTCAGACAACTACGCCCTGTAGGTGATCGATGGATTTTCCAATCCACATCTTCGTCGCATGATCCGTACAGCATTCTTGTTGGACCTTCCCTGTGGGACCGTTTTAAGTTTTTGAGCTCACAGAGATCATGCGACAGCGAGACGACCAACCCTTTGCAATTGCATTAAATAACATGGCATCCGGCCAAATGTCGTCAGTAGATATTGATTTATTTAGGACAAGAATTTTCGACGCTAGTCAAGTTCCAGATGAAGCGATTCATCTGTTTCTTAGTAATAGTGATACAGATTTTTACAACAGGGCCAAATTGTCTTCTATTCCTACTGAAGAATACATTTCAGACGCATTAGATTGCATCAAAGCTGCTCATCTAAATGAAGCAGCTAAAAACAAATATTTAGATGATGTCAAAGGTTTTAAAACCTCTGATACTCAAGGTTTGTGTAGTCGTCTCATTTTGAAAACCACTGCCAAGTATATGATGACAGTCAACGTAGATACGGCAGATGGACTCGTGAATGGAGCCACGGGAATTCTAATGGACATAGATTTCAACACATCCAATATTCCCATAATTCTTTGGATAAAATTCATAGATAAGAGTGTAGGAGTGAATGCTCGAGCTAAACTTCGCCACAGTGCACAAAATTCCTGGACCCCAATTCAGAAAGCGGTGAAAAGCTTTCAGTTTAGATCCAACGAGCAAGTCACTATAGATAGGAAACAGTTTCCGGTTATAGCTGCAGAAGCTATAACCATTCATAAAAGTCAGGGTGCTACATATGAAAGGGTAATGGTCCACACATGTTCAGGAATGCAACGAGAAGCATTATATGTAGCATGTAGTAGAGCAACTAGTGCTGCAGGACTTTATATTGTAGGACAGTTCGTCCCTCCAAGATCTGGCCAAGATTCTTTAGCCGAACTAGAGTTGCAAAAATTACGCAACGAAAAAGCCCTTCAAACACATTTCAATCCACTATTTGACAGCTCCTATTTCAATATTTTCTTCCATAATACGGAAAGCCTTCATTGTCATATTAGTGATGTATGTTCCAATCAGCTTATGCTGCAGTCATCAATATTGTGTTTTGTTGAGGCTTCTACATATGCTAACGAGGCATATGAAATTCCGGGCTACACTACTGCAGTGCGTCTAGATTGCCCTTCCTTGGCCAGCGGTGCTCGACCCAAAAGAGGTATTCTCATATTTATTAGAAATAAAATGCTAGAGAATACAAGTCTTTTTTCTAGTGGTCGATTCTATGGTAGATCCAGTGGCTTAACTGCCCCAGTTTTTGAATTTGCCCTATTGAAATATCAGTCCTTAGGAATTTTAGTAGTTTATAGAAGTCCTAAATATCCACTTTCTAAATTTAAGGATGAATTTGAGAGGTTAATTCAGGAAAGTTCTGATGTATTAGGTACCAGCTCACTAATTTTCGGAGATTTTAATATTAATCTTCAATGCCTTTCCGGCTGTGGTAGAAATATTTATGATTTTCTAGTTAGCAATTTAAACTACCATTCTCTTTTAGATTTGAATGCGTCCACAACCAATGGTAATACGCATATTGATTGGGTTTTTTCAAATATTCCAAGTAGTAGGGCGAGTGCGCGAACACTTGAAACAATCTATAGTTATCATAGGGGAATTTCTACTAGCATTAAAGATTTAGAATAATAAATTAGGAAGGGGTTTAGTACATATATTAAGATTAAGATAATAAGAATAGGTATCACCTTTTATTGTTTACTTAGGTTTATATGGGGAATTTGAAATTGCCTAGACTAGATTAGGTAATTAAAGTCGACTTAAAGCCTCCTCGTGGCGTTCCCTGGGTGCTGACATATTTATTATATCGGTAGCGAATTTAAGCGGCGGTTTATTATTTGCAATTTTTTTTTAAGTTTTGCCAAAAAAAATTTTCTTAACGTTAATTGAGTCTAATGATTTCATAAAAGAAATTGGTACAGGGTATACCCAAGTCGGTACGGCGACTTGCTTACTTTATTAATATTTAAAACTGATTGTAACTACTAAATTTAACAAAAATTAATTCCAATTTGCAATTTTATATCCATTGTTTACATGTTACAACCCAGCAAACATTTATTTCATGTAAAAATTTTCATATTGCCTATCGAGCCTATTGCCTATTCACCATTCACCCAGAAAACACAAAGTCATACAAAACTTGTTAAGAATATCACTGTTACTGTTAATAACCACCTTTATGTATAATTTTTTTTTTTGTATTTGTATTTGTATATGCCCCCTGATAGGGGGCGAGAAACAATAAAAGATGATTGGCTCCTTTGCGAGCCATCCACATGGCTCTGGTTCTCCAAGCCTACAAGTTAAAGTATATTTTATTGTAAAAAATATCAAAGAAGCTAACTTCGGCTAAGCCGCAGCCCTTGACCATTACATTTTATTTCCTAAAAAATTTGTTGTGTGGAATTTTGTTTTTTAGTCAAAAAGCTAAAATTTATTTATTTGCTTGAAGCGCTAAATATGCTGCCGCACTTTCGCACTTGGAAAATTTGAAGACAAGTGATATTTTGTTCAAGATGGATTTGCGTAGCAGGAAAATAGTTTTGATAGAATGGGTAAGTTGTGCCCCCTCCGCCCTCACCTTACGAATACTGCTTATTCCTTTCTGTCAACCCTTACCAGGTCGAAGAGTGCAACTTTATACAGAATAATTTTAAAACGCTTGAAGAATCAAATCTTGAAGCGTTTTTTGACATTTACAGCCAACAAGATGAGGAGACGCTGCTGGCACAGCAAATGCAAAAAGACGAGCTGCCCAGACGAAGCCAACAACAGCAGCAGCAGTTCCCTTTATTGTTGGGTTTCTTGCGATGTAAGTGTATTGGTCATTCCGCACAATGGTTTATACCATAATTGATTGTTCTCTTGATTTTTAGGTATTTCATCCAAATGTAGAGAAAGTCTGAAGAACCAGACTTATCTCCAGACTTACTCTACATTCTCTCTACAACCAGACTTATCTCCAGACTTTCTCTACATTTGGATGAACAGGGACGTGTGGTTGGCTCCAATTACCTGTTACGTTGCTCATGTATGCCTGTGTGAAGAATCTGACAGAAGTTTTCCACATCATATGCAAACGCAAGTCCGATCGTACGTTAGAATGCATAGCGAAATTCTTTAAACAAACTGTTGAAAAGCCCCAGTTGTCACGATAACTTCTGCGTCAGGCCATTGTCAATGCGTCAACTGCGGGTTGCTTTAGTGACCTGCAAAGAAACAATAATTAGCATTTTTATACCCTTGCAAAAAGGGTATATTAATTTTGGTCAGAAGTGTGCAACGCATAGAAGGAGGCATCTCCGACCATATAAAGTATATATATTCTTGATCAGCATGACAAGGCGAGTTCAAATCCGTTTGTCCGTCTGTCTGTCTGTCTGTCCGTCTGTCCGTCTGTCTGGATCAACAGCTTCTCCTCCGAAACCGCTAAAGCTACAGAGCTGCAATTTTGCACGAAGTCTTGTATATACTGCAGGCATTGTATATCTCGGATTCATCCGGATCGGACAACTATATCATATAGCTCCCATAGGAACCATCGGTCGAAAAATGAGTTTTAGATCAATAACTTCTTTCTTTTTCACCCGATTATCATAAAACTTAACATTTGACAGTTTATTATACATTCAAGCGTCCATGCCAAATTTGACCAAGATCGGATTACTATATCATATAGGTCCCATATGAACGATCGGACCAAAAATAGTTTTTCTTCTAGAAACTTTTTTGTTTCTTGAGCGATCATCGTCAAACTTGGTAAATAACATTTTCACATAGAAAGTTCTAATTCTGGTAAATTTAATCAAAATCGGATGACTATATCATATAGCTGTCATACAAACATATGAAAAAATTGCATGCTGCATGTCTACATACATGCATATGTATGCGTGCCGTGCTATGGCGTGTAAAAACGGATTTTTACACCAGAGTCTTTACATTTCAATAACTCTTTTTAGGGATCTAGTAACACAAGAGCTTGCAAGGGTATACAAACTTCGGCATGGCCGAAGTTAGCCCGGCCTTCTGGTTAATATTTAAAACTGATTGTAACTACTTAATTTAACAAAAATTAATTCCAATTTGCAATTTTGTATCCATTGTTTACATGTTACAACCCAGCAAACATTTATTTCATGTAAAAATTTTCATATTGCCTATCGAGCCTATTGCCTATTCACCATTCACCCAGAAAACACAAAATCATACAAAACTAGTTAAGAATATCACTGTTACTGTTAATAACCACCTTTATGTATAATTTTTTTTTTTTTTGTATTTGTATTTGTATATGCCCCCTGATAGGGGGCGAGAAACAATAAAAGATGATTGGCTCCTTTGCGAGCCATCCACATGGCTCTGGTTCTCCAAGCCTACAAGTTAAAGTATATTTTATTGTAAAAAATATCAAAGAAGCTAACTTCGGCTATGCCGCAGCCCTTGACCATTACATTTTATTTCCTAAAAAATTTGTTGTGTGGAATTTTGTTTTTTAGTCAAAAAGCTAAAATTTATTTATTTGCTTGAAGCGCTAAATATTCTGCCGCACTTTCGCACTTTTACCAATACCAATATATTTTAGTTTTTTTATATCGACCTTGTTTTTTTTTAATATTTATTAAATCGGGCTTAAGGTCATTTAGGTAAGGTAAAGCGGAGGGCCCGCCGGTTACTTATATTATCAGATATTATATCAAAATCTGTTTACATATACTGTAAAACAAAACTTGAAAGAAGTTATTATTTTGTATGCAGTACAATATACTGTATATAAATAACGTGTCGGTTTGGTGAGTTTGAACGATGCTTCTTACACTAAGCTGTGATGTCTTTCGGGAATGCAAACAATAAGTGAACTCTGGAGTTGTATGCTGTGCCTCCTTTTTTCGCTTCATCTAGTTGCAATTCCCAACTAGTTTTAGCGTTGAAGTAGTGGTATGGCCTTGCAATTCTAGGGTCGTTAGCGAAGTCTGCTGATGATAGAACTTGGTGGTTCTTGAAATAGCTATACAGACAACCTGCTCACTTTTTGTTTGCTTCCAATAAATGACCTTAAGCCCGATTTAATAAATATTAAAAAAAACAAGGTCGATATAAAAAAACAATAGTCAATTAACGAAAGCGGAGGGCCCGCCGGTTACTTATATTATCAGATATTATATCAAAATCTGTTTACATATACTGTAAAACAAAACTTGAAAGAAGTTATTATTTTGTATGCAGTACAATATACTGTATATAAATAACGTGTCGGTTTGGTGAGTTTGAACGATGCTTCTTACACTAAGCTGTGATGTCTTTCGGGAATGCAAACAATAAGTGAACTCTGGAGTTGTATGCTGTGCCTCCTTTTTTCGCTTCATCTAGTTGCAATTCCCAACTAGTTTTAGCGTTGAAGTAGTGGTATGGCCTTGCAATTCTAGGGTCGTTAGCGAAGTCTGCTGATGATAGAACTTGGTGGTTCTTGAAATAGCTATACAGACAACCTGCTCACTTTTTGTTTGCTTCCAATAAATGACCTTAAGCCCGATTTAATAAATATTAAAAAAAACAAGGTCGATATAAAATAAAGTAAGTAAGTCGCCGGGCCGACTTGGATATACCATGCATTAGGTGAAGAGATATATATTAAATTTCTTTTAAATGCTATCTCGCTCACTCTTATGTGGAAACGAGCACTTTAGCACCCCCCGAGCAAATCGGTGATTTGCAGCATATGCTATCTCGCTCTTTTTCGCGTGCATCTGCCTTGCACCGCTATGAGTGAAAAACGTTTCTATGTATAACTCGGCCATTTTTATTCAGATTCTTGTGATATTTGGTGGAATGATAGATATACGTGACATGTATTAGTGTGCCAAATTAAATTACGATACGATAAATATTTCGGCTGAAAATCGGATTTTTCGAATTTCGGGGGCGGAAGGGGGCGTGGCCAAAATTTGAAACAAACTTGGTCTGCGTGCACACTGCACGCATCTAATGTCCAAATCCGAAAGCTCTATCTTTTATAGTTCCCGAGATATGGGGCTCAAAATATTGTTTTTCGAATAGCGTGGGCGGAAGGGGGCGTGGCAAAAAAAATAAATAAACTTGATCAGCGTACACTCCAAACGAGTCTACATGCCAAATTTGGTAGCTCTAGCTTGTATAGTTGCTGAGATCTAGGCACTCTATCGGACGGACGGACGGACGGACGGACGGACGGACGGACGGACGGACGGACGGACGGACGGACAGACAGACGGACATGTCTCAATCGACTCGGCTATTGATACTGATCAAGAATATATATACTTTATAGGGTCGGAAAAGCTTCCTTCTCCCTGTTACATACATTTTGGCGACTTTAATATACCATTTCATTCTATGAATGCCGCCGCCGGTTACTTATATTATCAGATATTATATCAAAATCTGTTTACATATACTGTAAAACAAAACTTGAAAGAAGTTATTATTTTGTATGCAGTACAATATACTGTATATAAATAACGTGTCGGTTTGGTGAGTTTGAACGATGCTTCTTACACTAAGCTGTGATGTCTTTCGGGAATGCAAACAATAAGTGAACTCTGGAGTTGTATGCTGTGCCTCCTTTTTTCGCTTCATCTAGTTGCAATTCCCAACTAGTTTTAGCGTTGAAGTAGTGGTATGGCCTTGCAATTCTAGGGTCGTTAGCGAAGTCTGCTGATGATAGAACTTGGTGGTTCTTGAAATAGCTATACAGACAACCTGCTCACTTTTTGTTTGCTTCCAATAAATGACCTTAAGCCCGATTTAATAAATATTAAAAAAAACAAGGTCGATATAAAAAAACAATAGTCAATTAACGAAAGCGGAGGGCCCGCCGGTTACTTATATTATCAGATATTATATCAAAATCTGTTTACATATACTGTAAAACAAAACTTGAAAGAAGTTATTATTTTGTATGCAGTACAATATACTGTATATAAATAACGTGTCGGTTTGGTGAGTTTGAACGATGCTTCTTACACTAAGCTGTGATGTCTTTCGGGAATGCAAACAATAAGTGAACTCTGGAGTTGTATGCTGTGCCTCCTTTTTTCGCTTCATCTAGTTGCAATTCCCAACTAGTTTTAGCGTTGAAGTAGTGGTATGGCCTTGCAATTCTAGGGTCGTTAGCGAAGTCTGCTGATGATAGAACTTGGTGGTTCTTGAAATAGCTATACAGACAACCTGCTCACTTTTTGTTTGCTTCCAATAAATGACCTTAAGCCCGATTTAATAAATATTAAAAAAAACAAGGTCGATATAAAAAACAATAGTCAATTAACGAAAGCGGAGGGCCCGCCGGTTACTTATATTATCAGATATTATATCAAAATCTGTTTACATATACTGTAAAACAAAACTTGAAAGAAGTTATTATTTTGTATGCAGTACAATATACTGTATATAAATAACGTGTCGGTTTGGTGAGTTTGAACGATGCTTCTTACACTAAGCTGTGATGTCTTTCGGGAATGCAAACAATAAGTGAACTCTGGAGTTGTATGCTGTGCCTCCTTTTTTCGCTTCATCTAGTTGCAATTCCCAACTAGTTTTAGCGTTGAAGTAGTGGTATGGCCTTGCAATTCTAGGGTCGTTAGCGAAGTCTGCTGATGATAGAACTTGGTGGTTCTTGAAATAGCTATACAGACAACCTGCTCACTTTTTGTTTGCTTCCAATAAATGACCTTAAGCCCGATTTAATAAATATTAAAAAAAACAAGGTCGATATAAAAAAACAATAGTCAATTAACGAAAGCGGAGGGCCCGCCGGTTACTTATATTATCAGATATTATATCAAAATCTGTTTACATATACTGTAAAACAAAACTTGAAAGAAGTTATTATTTTGTATGCAGTACAATATACTGTATATAAATAACGTGTCGGTTTGGTGAGTTTGAACGATGCTTCTTACACTAAGCTGTGATGTCTTTCGGGAATGCAAACAATAAGTGAACTCTGGAGTTGTATGCTGTGCCTCCTTTTTTTCGTTTCATCTAGTTGCAATTCCCAACTAGTTTTAGCGTTGAAGTAGTGGTATGGCCTTGCAATTCTAGGGTCGTTAGCGAAGTCTGCTGATGATAGAACTTGGTGGTTCTTGAAATAGCTATACAGACAACCTGCTCACTTTTTGTTTGCTTCCAATAAATGACCTTAAGCCCGATTTAATAAATATTAAAAAAAACAAGGTCGATATAAAAAAACAATAGTCAATTAACGAAAGCGGAGGGCCCGCCGGTTACTTATATTATCAGATATTATATCAAAATCTGTTTACATATACTGTAAAACAAAACTTGAAAGAAGTTATTATTTTGTATGCAGTACAATATACTGTATATAAATAACGTGTCGGTTTGGTGAGTTTGAACGATGCTTCTTACACTAAGCTGTGATGTCTTTCGGGAATGCAAACAATAAGTGAACTCTGGAGTTGTATGCTGTGCCTCCTTTTTTCGCTTCATCTAGTTGCAATTCCCAACTAGTTTTAGCGTTGAAGTAGTGGTATGGCCTTGCAATTCTAGGGTCGTTAGCGAAGTCTGCTGATGATAGAACTTGGTGGTTCTTGAAATAGCTATACAGACAACCTGCTCACTTTTTGTTTGCTTCCAATAAATGACCTTAAGCCCGATTTAATAAATATTAAAAAAAACAAGGTCGATATAAAAAACAATAGTCAATTAACGAAAGCGGAGGGCCCGCCGGTTACTTATATTATCAGATATTATATCAAAATCTGTTTACATATACTGTAAAACAAAACTTGAAAGAAGTTATTATTTTGTATGCAGTACAATATACTGTATATAAATAACGTGTCGGTTTGGTGAGTTTGAACGATGCTTCTTACACTAAGCTGTGATGTCTTTCGGGAATGCAAACAATAAGTGAACTCTGGAGTTGTATGCTGTGCCTCCTTTTTTCGCTTCATCTAGTTGCAATTCCCAACTAGTTTTAGCGTTGAAGTAGTGGTATGGCCTTGCAATTCTAGGGTCGTTAGCGAAGTCTGCTGATGATAGAACTTGGTGGTTCTTGAAATAGCTATACAGACAACCTGCTCACTTTTTGTTTGCTTCCAATAAATGACCTTAAGCCCGATTTAATAAATATTAAAAAAAACAAGGTCGATATAAAAAAACAATAGTCAATTAACGAAAGCGGAGGGCCCGCCGGTTACTTATATTATCAGATATTATATCAAAATCTGTTTACATATACTGTAAAACAAAACTTGAAAGAAGTTATTATTTTGTATGCAGTACAATATACTGTATATAAATAACGTGTCGGTTTGGTGAGTTTGAACGATGCTTCTTACACTAAGCTGTGATGTCTTTCGGGAATGCAAACAATAAGTGAACTCTGGAGTTGTATGCTGTGCCTCCTTTTTTCGCTTCATCTAGTTGCAATTCCCAACTAGTTTTAGCGTTGAAGTAGTGGTATGGCCTTGCAATTCTAGGGTCGTTAGCGAAGTCTGCTGATGATAGAACTTGGTGGTTCTTGAAATAGCTATACAGACAACCTGCTCACTTTTTGTTTGCTTCCAATAAATGACCTTAAGCCCGATTTAATAAATATTAAAAAAAACAAGGTCGATATAAAAAAACAATAGTCAATTAACGAAAGCGGAGGGCCCGCCGGTTACTTATATTATCAGATATTATATCAAAATCTGTTTACATATACTGTAAAACAAAACTTGAAAGAAGTTATTATTTTGTATGCAGTACAATATACTGTATATAAATAACGTGTCGGTTTGGTGAGTTTGAACGATGCTTCTTACACTAAGCTGTGATGTCTTTCGGGAATGCAAACAATAAGTGAACTCTGGAGTTGTATGCTGTGCCTCCTTTTTTCGCTTCATCTAGTTGCAATTCCCAACTAGTTTTAGCGTTGAAGTAGTGGTATGGCCTTGCAATTCTAGGGTCGTTAGCGAAGTCTGCTGATGATAGAACTTGGTGGTTCTTGAAATAGCTATACAGACAACCTGCTCACTTTTTGTTTGCTTCCAATAAATGACCTTAAGCCCGATTTAATAAATATTAAAAAAAACAAGGTCGATATAAAAAAACAATAGTCAATTAACGAAAGCGGAGGGCCCGCCGGTTACTTATATTATCAGATATTATATCAAAATCTGTTTACATATACTGTAAAACAAAACTTGAAAGAAGTTATTATTTTGTATGCAGTACAATATACTGTATATAAATAACGTGTCGGTTTGGTGAGTTTGAACGATGCTTCTTACACTAAGCTGTGATGTCTTTCGGGAATGCAAACAATAAGTGAACTCTGGAGTTGTATGCTGTGCCTCCTTTTTTCGCTTCATCTAGTTGCAATTCCCAACTAGTTTTAGCGTTGAAGTAGTGGTATGGCCTTGCAATTCTAGGGTCGTTAGCGAAGTCTGCTGATGATAGAACTTGGTGGTTCTTGAAATAGCTATACAGACAACCTGCTCACTTTTTGTTTGCTTCCAATAAATGACCTTAAGCCCGATTTAATAAATATTAAAAAAAACAAGGTCGATATAAAAAAACAATAGTCAATTAACGAAAGCGGAGGGCCCGCCGGTTACTTATATTATCAGATATTATATCAAAATCTGTTTACATATACTGTAAAACAAAACTTGAAAGAAGTTATTATTTTGTATGCAGTACAATATACTGTATATAAATAACGTGTCGGTTTGGTGAGTTTGAACGATGCTTCTTACACTAAGCTGTGATGTCTTTCGGGAATGCAAACAATAAGTGAACTCTGGAGTTGTATGCTGTGCCTCCTTTTTTCGCTTCATCTAGTTGCAATTCCCAACTAGTTTTAGCGTTGAAGTAGTGGTATGGCCTTGCAATTCTAGGGTCGTTAGCGAAGTCTGCTGATGATAGAACTTGGTGGTTCTTGAAATAGCTATACAGACAACCTGCTCACTTTTTGTTTGCTTCCAATAAATGACCTTAAGCCCGATTTAATAAATACCAATATATTTTATTGTAAAAAATATCAAAGAAGCTAACTTCGGCTATGCCGCAGCCCTTGACCATTACATTTTATTTCCTAAAAAATTTGTTGTGTGGAATTTTCTTTTTTAGTCAAAAAGCTAAAATTTATTTATTTGCTTGAAGCGCTAAATATGCTGCCGCACTTTCGCACTTGGAAAATTTGAAGACAAGTGATATTTTGTTCGAGATGGATTTGCGTAGCAGGAAAATAGTTTTGATAGAATGGGTAAGTTGTGCCCCCTCCGCCTTCACCTTACGAATACTGCTTATTCCTTTCTGTCAACCCTTACCAGGTCGAAGAGTGCAACTTTATACAGAATAATTTTAAAACGCTTGAAGAATCAAATCTTGAAGCGTTTTTTGACATTTACAGCCAACAAGATCAGGAGACGCTGCTGGCACAGCAAATGCAAAAAGACGAGCTGCCCAGACGAAGCCAACAACAGCAGCAGCAGTTCCCTTTATTGTTGGGTTTCTTGCGATGTAAGTGTATTGGTCATTCCGCACAATGGTGCATACCATAATTGATTGTTCTCTTGATTTTTAGGTATTTCATCCAAATGTAGAGAAAGTCTGGAGAAAAGTCTGGTTCTCCAGACTTTCTCTACATTTGGATGAACAGGGACGTGTGGTTGGCTCCAATTACCTGTTACGTTGCTCATGTATGCCTGTGTGAAGAATCTGACAGAAGTTTTCCACATCATATGCAAACGCATGCCCGATCGTACGGTAGAATGCATAGCGAAATTCTTTAAACAAACTGTTGAAAAGCCCCACTTGTCACGATAACTTCTGCGTCAGGCCATTGTCAATGTGTCAACTGCGGGTTGCTTTAGTGACCTGCAAAGAAACAATAATTAGCAGTTTTAATATTTAAAACTGAATGTAACTACTTAATTTAACAAAAATTAATTCCAATTTGCAATTTTTTATCCATTGTTTACATGTTACAACCCAGCAAACATTTATTTCATGTAAAAATTTTCATATTGCCTATCGAGCCTATTGCTTATTCACCATTCACCCAGAAAACACAAAATCATACAAAACTAGTTAAGAATATCACTGTTACTGTTAATAACCACCTTTATGTATAATTTTTTTTTTTTTTTGTATTTGTATTTGTATATGCCCCCTGATAGGGGGCGAGAAACAATAAAAGATGATTGGCTCTTTTGCGAGCCATCCACATGGCTCTGGTTCTCCAAGCCTACAAGTTAAAGTATATTTTATTGTAAAAAATATCAAAGAAGCTAACTTCGGCTATGCCGCAGCCCTTGACCATTACATTTTATTTCCTAAAAAATTTGTTGTGTGGAATTTTGTTTTTTAGTCAAAAAGCTAAAATTTATTTATTTGCTTGAAGCGCTAAATATGCTGCCGCACTTCCGCACTTGGAAAATTTGTAGACAAGTGATATTTTGTTCGGGATGGATTGGCGTAGCAGGAAATTAGTTTTGATAGAATGGGTAAGTTGCCTTTACATTACGAATACTGCTTATTCCTTTCTGTCAACCCTTACCAGGTCAAAGAGTGCAACTTTATACAGAATTTAAAACGCTTGAAGAATCAAATCTTGAAGCGTTTTTTGACATTTACACCCAACAAGATGAGGTGACGCTGCTGGCAAATGCAAAAAGACCAGCTGGCCACACGAAGCCAACAACAGCAGCAGCAGTTCCCTTTATTGTTGGGTTTCTTGCGATGTAAGTGAATTGGTCATTCCGCACAATGGTGCATACCATAATTGATTGTTCTCTTGATTTTTACCTATTTATCCAGACTTTCTCTACATTTGGATGAACAGGGACACATGTATGCCTGTGTGAAGAATCTGACAGAAGTTTTCCACATCATATGCAAACGCATGCCCGATCGTACGTTAGAATGCATAGCGAAATTCTTTAAACAAACTGTTGAAAAGCCCCAGTTGTCACGATAACTTCTGCGTCAGGCCATTGTCAACGTGTCAACTGCGGGTTGCTTTAGTGACCTGCAAAGAAACAATAATTAGCATTTTTAATATTTAAAACTGATTGTAACTACTTAATTTAACAAAAATTAATTCCAATTTGCAATTATTTCCTAAAAAATTTGTTGTGTGGAATTTTGTTTTTTAGTCAAAAAGCTAAGATTTATTTATTTGCTTGAAGCGCTAAATATGCTGCCGCACTTTCGCACTTGGAAAATTTGAAGACAAGTGATATTTTGTTCGAGATGGATTTGCGAAGCAGGAAAATAGTTTTGATAGAATGGGTAAGTTGTGCCCCCTCCGCCCTCACCTTACGAATACTGCTTATTCCTTTCTGTCAACCCTTACCAGGTCAAAGAGTGCAACTTTATACAGAATAATTTTAAAACGCTTGAAGAATCAAATCTTGAAGCGTTTTTTGACATTTACAGCCAACAAGATGAGAAGACGCTGCTGGCACAGCATATGCAAAAAGACCAGCTGCCCAGACGAAGCCAACAACAGCAGCAGCAGTTCCCTTTATTGTTGGGTTTCTTGCGATGTAAGTGTATTGGTCATTCCGCACAATGGTTTATACCATAATTGATTGTTCTCTTGATTTTTAGGTATTTCATCCAAATGTAGAGAAAGTCTGAAGAACCAGACTTATCTCCAGACTTACTCTACATTCTCTCTACAACCAGACTTATCTCCAGACTTTCTCTACATTTGGATGAACAGGGACGTGTGGTTGGCTCCAATTACCTGTTACGTTGCTCATGTATGCCTGTGTGAAGAATCTGACAGAAGTTTTCCACATCATATGCAAACGCAAGTCCGATCGTACGTTAGAATGCATAGCGAAATTCTTTAAACAAACTGTTGAAAAGCCCCAGTTGTCACGATAACTTCTGCGTCAGGCCATTGTCAATGCGTCAACTGCGGGTTGCTTTAGTGACCTGCAAAGAAACAATAATTAGCATTTTTATACCCTTGCAAAAGGGTATATTAATTTTGGTCAGAAGTGTGCAACGCATAGAAGGAGGCATCTCCGACCATATAAAGTATATATATTCTTGATCAGCATGACAAGGCGAGTTCAAATCCGTTTGTCCGTCTGTGTGTCTGTCTGTCCGTCTGTCTGGATCAACAGCTTCTCCTCCGAAACCGCTAAAGCTACAGAGCTGCAATTTTGCACGAAGTCTTGTATATACTGCAGGCATTGTATATCTCGGATTCATCCGGATCGGACAACTATATCATATAGCTCCCATAGGAACCATCGGTCGAAAAATGAGTTTTAGATCAATAACTTCTTTCTTTTTCACCCGATTATCATAAAACTTAACATTTGACAGTTTATTATACATTCAAGCGTCCATGCCAAATTTGACCAAGATCGGATTACTATATCATATAGGTCCCATATGAACGATCGGACCAAAAATAGTTTTTCTTCTAGAAACTTTTTTGTTTCTTGAGCGATCATCGTCAAACTTGGTAAATAACATTTTCACATAGAAAGTTATAATTCTGGTAAATTTAATCAAAATCGGATGACTATATCATATAGCTGTCATACAAACATATGAAAAAATTGCATGCTGCATGTCTACATACATGCATATGTATGCGTGCCGTGCTATGGCGTGTAAAAACGGATTTTTACACCAGAGTCTTTACATTTCAATAACTCTTTTTAGGGATCTAGTAACACAAGAGCTTGCAAGGGTATACAAACTTCGGCATGGCCGAAGTTAGCCCGGCCTTCTGGTTAATATTTAAAACTGATTGTAACTACTTAATTTAACAAAAATTAATTCCAATTTGCAATTTTGTATCCATTGTTTACATGTTACAACCCAGCAAACATTTATTTCATGTAAAAATTTTCATATTGCCTATCGAGCCTATTGCCTATTCACCATTCACCCAGAAAACACAAAATCATACAAAACTAGTTAAGAATATCACTGTTACTGTTAATAACCACCTTTATGTATAATTTTTTTTTTGTATTTGTATTTGTATATGCCCCCTGATAGGGGGCGAAAAACAATAAAAGATGGTTGGCTCCTTTGCGAGCCATCCACATGGCTCTGGTTCTCCAAGCCTACAATTTAAAGTATATTTTATTGTAAAAGATATCAAAGAAGCTAACTTCGGCTAAGCCGCAGCCCTTGACCATTACATTTTATTTCCTAAAAAATTTGTTGTGTGGAATTTTTTTTTTTTAGTCAAAAAGCTAAAATTTATTTATTTGATTGAAGCGCTAAATATGCTGCCGCACTTTCGCACTTGGAAAATTTGAAGACAAGTGATATTTTGTTCGAGATGGATTTGCGTAGCAGGAAAATAGTTTTGATAGAATGGGTAAGTTTTGCCCCCTCCGCCCTCACCTTACGAATACTGCTTATCTTTTCCTTTCTGTCAACCCTTACCAGGTCAAAGAGTGCAACTTTACACAGAATAATTTTAAAACGCTTGAAGAATCAAATCTTGAATGTAAGTGTAAGATGTAAGTGTATTGGTCATTCCGCACAATGGTTTATACCATAATTGATTGTTCTCTTGATTTTTAGGTATTTCATCCAAATGTAGAGAAAGTCTGGAGAACTAGACTTATCTCCAGACTTACTCTACATTCTCTCTACAACCAGACTTATCTCCAGACTTTCTCTACATTTGGATGAACAGGGACGTGTGGTTGGCTCCAATTACCTGTTACGTTGCTCATGTATGCCTGTGTGAAGAATCTGACAGAAGTTTTCCACATCATATGCAAACGCATGTCCGATCGTACGTTAGAATGCATAGCGAAATTCTTTAAACAAACTGTTGAAAAGCCCCAGTTGTCACGATAACTTCTGCGTCAGGCCTGCAAAGAAACAATAATTAGCATTTTTAATATTTAAAACTGATTGTAACTACTTAATTTAACATAAATTAATTCCAATTTGCAATTTTGTATCCATTGTTTACATGTTACAACCCAGCAAACATTTATTTCATGTACAAATTTTCATATTGCCTATCGAGCCTATTGCTCGATTGTTTTTCTTGTTTTTTAATCAAAAAGCTAAAATTTATTTATTTGCTTGAAGCGCTAATTATGCTGCCGCACTTCCGCACTTGGAAAATTTGTAGACAAGTGATATTTTGTTCGAGATGGATTTGCGTATCAGGAAAATAGTTTTGATAGAATGGGTAAGTTGCCTTTACATTACGAATACTGCTTATTCCTTTCTGTCAACCCTTACCAGGTCAAAGAGTGCAACTTTATACAGAATTTAAAACGCTTGAAGAATCAAATCTTGAAGCGTTTTTTGACATTTACACCCAACAAGATGAGGTGACGCTGCTGGCACAGCAAATGCAAAAAGACCAGCTGGCCACACGAAGCCAACAACAGCAGCAGCAGTTCCCTTTATTGTTGGGTTTCTTGCGATGTAAGTGAATTGGTCATTCCGCACAATGGTGCATACCATAATTGATTGTTCTCTTGATTTTTACCTATTTATCCAGACTTTCTCTACATTTGGATGAACAGGGACACATGTATGCCTGTGTGAAGAATCTGACAGAAGTTTTCCACATCATATGCAAACGCATGCCCGATCGTACGGTAGAATGCATAGCGAAATTCTTTAAACGAACTGTTGAAAAGCCCCAGTTGTCACGATAACTTCTGCGTCAGGCCATTGTCAATGTGTCAACTGCGGGTTGCTTTAGTGACCTGCAAAGAAACAATAATTAGCAGTTTTAATATTTAAAACTGAATGTAACTACTTAATTTAACGAAAATTAATTCCAATTTGCAATTTTGTATCCATTGTTTACATGTTACAACCCAGCAAACATTTATTTCATGTAAAAATTTTCATATTGCCTATCGAGCCTATTGCGTATTCACCATTCACCCAGAAAACACAAAATCAAAAAAAACTAGTTAAGAATATCACTGTTACTGTTAATAACCACCTTTATGTATAATTTTTTTTTTGTATTTGTATTTGTATATGCCCCCTGATAGGGGGCGAAAAACAATAAAAGATGATTGGCTCCTTTGCGAGCCATCCACATGGCTCTGGTTCTCCAAGCCTACAAGTAAAAGTATATTTTATTGTAAAAAATATCAAAGAAGCTAACTTCGGCTATGCCGCAGCCCTTGACCATTACATTTTATTTCCTAAAAAATTTGTTGTGTGGAATTTTGTTTTTTAGTCAAAAAGCTAAAATTTATTTATTTGCTTGAAGCGCTAAATATGCTGCCGCACTTTCGCACTTAGAAAATATGTAGACAAGTGATATTTTGTTCGAGATGGATTTGCGTAGCAGGAAAATAGTTTTGATAGAATGGGTAAGTTGTGCCCCCTCCGCCCTCACCTTACGAATACTGCTTATCTTTTCCTTTCTGTCAACCCTTACCAGGTCAAAGAGTGCAACTTTACACAGAATAATTTTAAAACGCTTGAAGAATCAAATCTTGAAGCATTTTTTGACATTTACAGCCAACAAGATGAGGAGACGCTGCTGGCACAGCAAATGCAAAAAGACGAGCTGCCCAGACGAAGCCAACAACAGCAGCAGCAGTTCCCTTTATTGTTGGGTTTCTTGCGATGTAAGTGTATTGGTCATTCCGCACAATGGTTTATACCATAATTGATTGTTCTCTTGATTTTTAGGTATTTCATCCAAATGTAGAGAAAGTCTGGAGAACCAGACTTATCTCCAGCCTTACTCTACATTCTCTCTACAACCAGACTTATCTCCAGACTTTCTCTACATTTGGATGAACAGGGACGTGTGGTTGGCTCCAATTACCTGTTACGTTGCTCATGTATGCCTGTGTGAAGAATCTGACAGAAGTTTTCCACATCATATGCAAACGCATGCCCGATCGTACGGTAGAATGCATAGCGAAATTCTTTAAACAAACTGTTGAAAAGCCCCAGTTGTCAGGATAACTTCTGCGTCAGGCCATTGTCAATGTGTCAACTGCGGGTTGCTTTAGTGATCTGCAAAGAAACAATAATTAGCAGTTTTAATATTTAAAACTGAATGTAACTACTTAATTTAACGAAAATTAATTCCAATTTGCAATTTTGTATCCATTGTTTACATGTTACAACCCAGCAAACATTTATTTCATGTAAAAATTTTCATATTGCCTATCGAGCCTATTGCCTATTCACCATTCACCCAGAAAACACAAAATCATACAAAACTAGTTAAGAATATCACTGTTACTGTTAATAAACACCTTTATGTATAATTTTTATACCCTTGCAAAAAGGGTATATTAATTTTGGTCAGAAGTGTGCAACGCATAGAAGGAGTCATCTCCGACCATATGAAGTATATATATTCTTGATCAGCATGACAAGACGAGTTCAAATCCGTTTGTCCGTCTGTCTGTCCGTCCGTCCGTCTGTCCGTCTGTCTGTCTGTCTGTCTGTCTGGATCAACAGCTTCTCCTCCGAAACCGCTATAGCTACAGAGCTGAAATTTTGCACGAAGTCTTGTATATACTGCAGGCATTGTATATCTCGGATTCATCCGGATCGGACGTCTATATCAAATAGCTCCCATAGGAACCATCGGTCGAAAAATGAGTTTTAGATCAATAACTTCTTTCTTTTTTACCCGATTATCATAAAACTTAAGATTTGGTAGTTTATTATACATCCAAACATACATGCCGAATTTGATCAAGATCGGACTACTATATCATATAGCTCCCATATGAACGATCGGACCAAAAATAGTTTTTCTTTTAGAAACTTTTTTATTTCTTATGCGATCATCATCAAACTTGGTAAATAACATTTCCACATAGAAAATTATAATTCTGGTAAATTTGATCAAAATCGGATGACTATATCATATAGCTGTCATACAAACATATGAAAAAATTGCATGCTGCATACATAATTGCATATATATGCGTGGCGTGCTATGGCGTGTAAAAACAGATTTTTACACCAGGGTCTTTACATTTAGATAACTCTTTTTAGGGATCTAGTAACACAAGAGCTTGCAAGGGTATACAAACTTCGGCATGGCCGAAGTTAGCCCGGCCTTCTCGTTATATTTGTATTTGTATATGCCCCCTGATAGGGGGCGAAAAACAATAAAAGATGGTTGGCTCCTTTGCGAGCCATCCACATGGCTCTGGTTCTTTAAGCCTACAAGTTAAAGTATATTTTATTGTAAAAAATATCAAAGAAGCTAACTTCGGCTATGCCGCAGCCCTTGACCATTACATTTTATTTCCTAAAAAATTTGTTGTGTGGAATTTTGTTTTTTTAGTCAAAAAGCTAAAATTTATTTATTTGCTTGAAGCGCTAAATATGCTGCCGCACTTCCGCACTTGGAAAATTTGTAGACAAGTGATATTTTGTTCGAGATGGATTGGCGTAGCAGGAAAATAGTTTTGATAGAATGGGTAAGTTGTGCCCCCTCCGCCCTCACCTTACGAATACTGCTTATTCCTTTCTGTCAACCCTTACCAGGTCGAAGAGTGCAACTTTATACAGAATAATTTTAAAACGCTTGAAGAATCAAATCTTGAAGCGTTTTTTGACATTTACAGCCAACAAGATGACGCTTGAAGAATCAAATCTTGGAACGTTTTTTGACATTTACACCCAACAAGATGAGGTGACGCTGCTGGCACAGCAAATGGAAAAAGACCAGCTGGCCACACGAAGCCAACAACAGCAGCAGCAGTTCCCTTTATTGTTGGGTTTCTTGCGATGTAAGTGAATTGGTCATTCCGGACAATGGTGCATACCATAATTGATTGTTCTCTTAATTTTTTAGCTATTTATCCAGACTTTCTCTACATTTGGATGAACAGGGACACATGTATGCCTGTGTGAAGAATCTGACAGAAGTTTTCCACATCATATGCAAACGCATGCCCGATCGTACGTTAGAATGCATAGCGAAATTCTTTAAACAAACTGTTGAAAAGCCCCAGTTGTCACGATAACTTCTGCGTCAGGCCATTGTCAATGTGTCAACTGCGGGTTGCTTTAGTGACCTGCAAAGAAACAATAATTAGCATTTTTAATATTTAAAACTGATTGTAACTACTTAATTTAACAAAAATTAATTCCAATTTGCAATTTTGTATCCATTGTTTACATGTTACAACCCAGCAAACATTTATTTCATGTAAAAATTTTCATATTGCCTATCCAGCCTATTGCCTATTCACCATTCACCCAGAAAACACAAAATCATACAAAACTAGTTAAGAATATCACTGTTACTGTTAATAACCACCTTTATGTATAATTTTTATACCCTTGCAAAAAGGGTATATTAATTTTGGTCAGAAGTGTGCAACGCATAGAAGGAGTCATCTCCGACCATATGAAGTATATATATTCTTGATCAGCATGACAAGACGAGTTCAAATCCGTTTGTCCGTCTGTCTGTCCGTCCGTCCGTCTGTCCGTCTGTCTGTCTGTCTGTCTGTCTGGATCAACAGCTTCTCCTCCGAAACCGTTATAGCTACAGAGCTGAAATTTTGCACGAAGTCTTGTATATACTGCAGGCATTGTATATCTCGGATTCATCCGGATCGGACGTCTATATCAAATAGCTCCCATAGGAACCATCGGTCGAAAAATGAGTTTTAGATCAATAACTTCTTTCTTTTTACCCGATTATCATAAAACTTAAGATTTGGTAGTTTATTATACATCCAAACATACATGCCGAATTTGATCAAGATCGGACTACTATATCATATAGCTCCCATATGAACGATCGGACCAAAAATAGTTTTTCTTTTAGAAACTTTTTTATTTCTTATGCGATCATCATCAAACTTGGTAAATAACATTTCCACATAGAAAATTATAATTCTGGTAAATTTGATCAAAATCGGATGACTATATCATATAGCTGTCATACAAACATATGAAAAAATTGCATGCTGCATACATAATTGCATATATATGCGTGGCGTGCTATGGCGTGTAAAAACAGATTTTTACACCAGGGTCTTTACATTTAGATAACTCTTTTGAAGGATCTAGTAACACAAGAGCTTGCAAGGGTATACAAACTTCGGCATGGCCGAAGTTAGCCCGGCCTTCTCGTTTTTTTTTGTATTTGTATTTGTATATGCCCCCTGATAGGGGGCGAGAAACAATAAAAGATGATTGGCTCCTTTGCGAGCCATCCACATGGCTCTGGTTCTCCAAGCCTACAAGTTAAAGTATATTTTATTGTAAAAAATATCAAAGAAGCTAACTTCGGCTATGCCGCAGCCCTTGACCATTACATTTTATTTCCTAAAAAATTTGTTGTGTGGAATTTTGTTTTTTAGTCAAAAAGCTAAAATTTATTTATTTGCTTGAAGCGCTAAATATGCTGCCGCACTTCCGCACTTGGAAAATTTGTAGACAAGTGATATTTTGTTCGAGATGGATTTTCGTAGCAGGAAAATAGTTTTGATAGGTAAGTTGTGCCCCCTCCGCCATCACCTTACGAATACTGCTTATTCCTTTCTGTCAGCCCTTACCAGAATAATTTTAAAACGCTTGAAGAATCAAATCTTGAAGCGTTTTTTGACATTTACACCCAACAACATGAGGTGACGCTGCTGGCACAGCAAATGCAAAAAGACGAGCTGCCCAGACGAAGCCAACAACAGCAGCAGCAGTTCCCTTTATTGTTGGGTTTCTTGCGATGTAAGTGTATTGGTCATTCCGCACAATGGTCCATACCATAATTGATTGTTCTCTTGATTTTTAGGTATTTCATCCAAATGTAGAGAAAGTCTGGAGAACCAGACTTATCTCCAGACTTAGTCTACATTCTCTCTACAACCAGACTTATCTCCAGACTTTCTCTACATTTGGATGAACAGGGACGTGTGGTTGGCTCCAATTACCTGTTACGTTGCTCATGTATGCCTGTGTGAAGAATCTGACAGAAGTTTTCCACATCATATGCAAACGCATGCCCGATCGTACGTTAGAATGCTTAGCGAAATTCTTTAAACAAACTGTTGAAAAGCCCCAGTTGTCACGATAACTTCTGCGTCAGGCCATTGTCAATGTGTCAACTGCCGGTTGCTTTAGTGACCTGCAAAGAAACAATAATTAGCATTTTTAATATTTAAAACTGGTTGTAACTACTAAATTTGACAAAAATTAATTCCAATTTGCAATTTTATATCCATTGTTTACATGTTACAACCCAGCAAACATTTATTTCATGTAAAAATTTTCATATTGCCTATCGAGCCTATTGCGTATTCACCATTCACCCAAAAAACACAAAATCATACAAAACTAGTTAAGAATATCACTGTTACTGTTAATAACCACCTTTATGTATAATTTTTTTTTTTTGTATTTGTATTTTTATATGCCCCCTGATAGGGGCGAGAAACAATAAAAGATGATTGGCTCTTTTGCGAGCCATCCACATGGCTCTGGTTCTCCAAGCCTACAAGTAAAAGTATATTTTATTGTAAAAAATATCAAAGAAGCTAACTTCGGCTATGCCGCAGCCCTTGACCATTACATTATATTTCCTAAACAATTTGTTGTGTGGAATTTTGTTTTTTAGTCAAAAAGCTAAAATTTATTTATTTGCTTAAAGTGCTAAATATGCTGCCGCACTTCCGCACTTGGAAAATTTGTAGACAAGTGATATTTTGTTCGAGATGGATTTGCGTAGCAGGAAAATAGTTTTGATAGAATGGGTAAGTTGCCTTTACATTACGAATACTGCTTATTCCTTTCTGTCAACCCTTACCAGGTCAAAGAGTGCAACTTTATACAGAATTTAAAACGCTTGAAGAATCAAATCTTGAAGCGTTTTTTGACATTTACACCCAACAAGATGAGGTGACGCTGCTGGCACAGCAAATGGAAAAAGACCAGCTGGCCACACGAAGCCAACAACAGCAGCAGCAGTTCCCTTTATTGTTGGGTTTCTTGCGATGTAAGTGAATTGGTCATTCCGGACAATGGTGCATACCATAATTGATTGTTCTCTTAATTTTTAGCTATTTATCCAGACTTTCTCTACATTTGGATGAACAGGGACACATGTATGCCTGTGTGAAGAATCTGACAGAAGTTTTCCACATCATATGCAAACGCATGCCCGATCGTACGTTAGAATGCATAGCGAAATTCTTTAAACAAACTGTTGAAAAGCCCCAGTTGTCACGATAACTTCTGCGTCAGGCCATTGTCAATGTGTCAACTGCGGGTTGCTTTAGTGACCTGCAAAGAAACAATAATTAGCATTTTTAATATTTAAAACTGATTGTAACTACTTAATTTAACAAAAATTAATTCCAATTTGCAATTTTGTATCCATTGTTTACATGTTACAACCCAGCAAACATTTATTTCATGTAAAAATTTTCATATTGCCTATCCAGCCTATTGCCTATTCACCATTCACCCAGAAAACACAAAATCATACAAAACTAGTTAAGAATATCACTGTTACTGTTAATAACCACCTTTATGTATAATTTTTTTTTTTGTATTTGTATTTGTATATGCCCCCTGATAGGGGGCGAAAAACAATAAAGGATGATTGCCTCCTTTGCGAGCCATCCACATGGCTCTGGTTCTCCAAGCCTACAAGTTAAAGTATATTTTATTGTAAAAAATATCAAAGAAGCTAACTTCGGCTAAGCCGCAGCCCTTGACCATTACATTTTATTTCCTAAAAAATTTGTTGTGTGGAATTTTGTTTTTTAGTCAAAAAGCTAAAATTTATTTATTTGCTTGAAGCGCTAAATATGCTGCCGCACTTCCGCACTTGGAAAATTTGAAGACAAGTGATATTTTGTTCGAGATGGATTTGCGTAGCAGGAAAATAGTTTTGATAGAATGGGTAAGTTGCCTTTACATTACGAATACTGCTTATTCCTTTCTGTCAACCCTTACCAGGTCAAAGAGTGCAACTTTATACAGAATAATTTTAAAACGCTTGAAGAATCAAATCTTGAAGCGTTTTTTATACCCTTGCAAAAAGGGTATATTAATTTTGGTCAGAAGTGTGCAACGCATAGAAGGAGCCATCTCCGACCATATAAAGTATATATATTCGTGATCAGCAAGACAAGACGAGTTCAAATCCGTTTGTCCGTCTGTCTGTCTGTCTGTCTGTCCGTCTGTCTGGATCAACAGCCTCTCCTCCGAAACCGCTAATGCTACAAAGCTGCAATTTTGCACGAAGTCTTGTATATACTGCAGGCATTGTATATCTCGGATTCATCCGGATCGGACGACTATATCACATAGCTCCTATAGGAACCATCGGTCGAAAAATGAGTTATAGATTAATAACTTCGTTGTTTTTCATCTGATTGTTATAAAACTTAACATTTGGCAGTTTACTATACATCTATACGTCCGTGCCAAATTTGATCAAGATCGGACTACTATATCATATAGTTCCCATAGGAACAATCGGACCAAATATAGTTTTGCTTGTAAAATTTTTTTTGTTTCTATTGCGATTATCGCCAAACTTATTAAATAACATTTGCACGTAATAAATTATAATCCTGCCAAATTTGATCAAAATCGGATTTCTATTTGATATAGCTGTCATACAAACAGATGGAAAAATTAAATGCTGCAGCATACACATATATATACATGCATATGTGTGCGCGCCGTGCTATAGTATGTAGATAAGGGTTTTTACACAAAAACCCTTTCCATTTTGCGATCTCTATTTAGGGATTGAGTAACGCAAGAACTTACAAGGGTATACAAACTTCGGCATAGTCGAAGTTAGTCCTGGCCTTCTGGTTGACATTTACACCCAACAAGATGAGGGGACGCTGCTGGCACAGCAAATGCAAAAAGACCAGCTGCCCAGACGAAGCCAACAACAGCAGCAGTTCCCTTTATTGTTGGGTTTCTTGCGATGTAAGTGTATTGGTCATTCCGCACAATGGTGCATACCATAATTGATTGTTCTCTTGATTTTTAGGTATTTCATCCAAATGTAGAGAAAGTCTGGAGATAAGTCTGGTTCTCCAGACTTTCTCTACATTTGGATGAACAGGGACGTGTGGTTGGCTCCAATTACCTGTTACGTTGCTCATGTATGCCTGTGTGAAGAATCTGACAGAAGTTTTCCACATCATATGCAAACGCACGCCCGATCGTACGTTAGAATGCATAGCGAAATTCTTTAAACAAACTGTTGAAAAGCCCCAGTTGTCACGATAACTTCTGCGTCAGGCCATTGTCAATGTGTCAACTGCGGGTTGCTTTAGTGACCTGCAAAGAAACAATAATTAGCATTTTTAATATTTAAAACTGATTGTAACTACTTAATTTAACAAAAATTAATTCCAATTTGCAATTTTGTATCCATTGTTTACATGTTACAACCCAGCAAACATTTATTTCATGCAAAAATTTTCATATTGCCTATCGAGCCTATTGCTCGATTGTTTATGTTGTTTTTTAGTCAAAAAGCTAAAATTTATTTATTTGCTTGAAGCGCTAAATATGCTGCCGCACTTTCGCACTTGGAAAATTTGAAGACAAGTGATATTTTGTTCGAGATGGATTTGCGTAGCAGGAAAATAGTTTTGATAGAATGGGTAAGTTGTGCCCCCTCCGCCCTCACCTTACGAATACTGCTTATTCCTTTCTGTCAACCCTTACCAGGTCAAAGAGTGCAACTTTATACAGAATAATTTTAAAACGCTTGAAGAATCAAATCTTGAAGCGTTTTTTGACATTTACACCCAACAAGATGAGGTGACGCTGCTGGCACAGCAAATGCAAAAAGACCAGCTGGCCACACGAAGCCAACAACAGCAGCAGCAGTTCCCTTTATTGTTGGGTTTCTTGCGATGTAAGTGAATTGGTCATTCCGCACAATGGTGCATACCATAATTGATTGTTCTCTTGATTTTTAGGTATTTCATCCAAATGTAAAGAAAGTCTGGAGAACCAGACTTATCTCCAGACTTACTCTACATTCTCTCTACAACCAGACTTATCTCCAGACTTTCTCTACATTTGGATGAACAGGGACGTGTGGTTGGCTCCAATTACCTGTTACGTTGCTCATGTATGCCTGTGTGAAGAATCTGACAGAAGTTTTCCACATCATATGCAAACGCATGTCCGATCGTACGTTAGAATGCATAGCGAAATTCTTTAAACAAACTGTTGAAATTCCCCAGTTGTCACAATAACTTCTGCGTCAGGCCTGCAAAGAAACAATAATTAGCATTTTTAATATTTAAAACTGATTGTAACTACTTAATTTAACAAAAATTAATTCCAATTTGCAATTTTGTATCCATTGTTTACATGTTACAACCCAGCAAACATTTATTTCATGTAAAAATTTTCATATTGCCTATCGAGCCTATTGCTCGATTGTTTTTGTTGTTTTTTAGTCAAAAAGCTAAAATTTATTTATTTGCTTGAAGCGCTAAATATGCTGCCGCACTTCCGCACTTGGAAAATTTGTAGACAAGTGATATTTTGTTCGAGATGGATTTGCGTATCAGGAAAATAGTTTTGATAGAATGGGTAAGTTGCCTTTACATTACGAATACTGCTTATTCCTTTCTGTCAACCCTTACCAGGTCAAAGAGTGCAACTTTATACAGAATTTAAAACGCTTGAAGAATCAAATCTTGAAGCGTTTTTTGACATTTACACCCAACAAGATGAGGTGATGCTGCTGGCACAGCAAATGCAAAAAGACCAGCTGGCCACACGAAGCCAACAACAGCAGCAGCAGTTCCCTTTATTGTTGGGTTTCTTGCGATGTAAGTGAATTGGTCATTCCGCACAATGGTGCATACCATAATTGATTGTTCTCTTGATTTTTACCTATTTATCCAGACTTTCTCTACATTTGGATGAACAGGGACACATGTATGCCTGTGTGAAGAATCTGACAGAAGTTTTCCACATCATATGCAAACGCATGCCCGATCGTACGTTAGAATGCATAGCGAAATTCTTTAAACAAACTGTTGAAAAGCCCCAGTTGTCACGATAACTTCTGCGTCAGGCCATTGTCAATGTGTCAACTGCGGGTTGCTTTAGTGACCTGCAAAGAAACAATAATTAGCATTTCTAATATTTAAAACTGATTGTAACTACTTAATTTAACAAAAATTAATTCCAATTTGCAATTTTGTATCCATTGTTTACATGTTACAACCCAGCAAACATTTATTTCATGTAAACATTTTCATATTGCCTATCGAGCCTATTGCCTATTCACCATTCACCCAGAAGACACAAAATCATACAAAACTAGTTAAGAATATCACTGTTACTGTTAATAACCACCTTTATGTATAATTTTTTTTTTGTATTTGTATATGCCCCCTGATAGGGGGCGAAAAACAATAAAAGATGATTGGCTCCTTTGCGAGCCATCCACATGGCTCTGGTTCTCCAAGCCTACAAGTTAAAGTATATTTTATTGTAAAAAATATCAAAGAAGCTAACTTCGGCTAAGCCGCAACCCTTGACCATTACATTTTATTTCCTAAAAAATTTGTTGTGTGGAATTTTGTTTTTTAGTCAAAAATCTAAAATTTATTTATTTGCTTGAAGCGCTAAATATGCTGCCGCACTTTCGCACTTGGAAAATTTGAAGACAAGTGATATTTTGTTCGAGATGGATTTGCGTAGCAGGAAAATAGTTTTGATAGAATGGATAAGTTGTGCCTCCTCCGCCCTCACCTTACGAATACTGCTTATTCCTTTCTGTCAACCCTTACCAGGTCGAAGAGTGCAACTTTATACAGAATAATTTTAAAACGCTTGAAGAATCAAATCTTGAAGCGTTTTTTGACATTTACAGCCAACAAGATGAGGAGACGCTGCTGGCACAGCAAATGCAAAAGACGAGCTGCCCAGACGAAGCCAACGACAGCAGCAGCAGTTCCCTTTATTGTTGGGTATTGGTCATTCCGCACAATGGTGCATACCATAATTGATTGTTCTCTTGATTTTTAGGTATTTCATCCAAATGTAGAGAATGTCTGGAGAAAAGTCTGGTTCTCCAGACTTTCTCTACATTTGGATGAACAGGGACGTGTGGTTGGCTCCAATTACCGGTTACGTTGCTCATGTATGCCTGTGTGAAGAATCTGACAGAAGTTTTCCACATCATATGCAAACGCATGCCCGATCGTACGGTAGAATGCATAGCGAAATTCTTTAAACAAACTGTTGAAAAGCCCCAGTTGCCACGATAACTTCTGCGTCAGGCCATTGTCAATGTGTCAACTGCGGGGTTGCTTAAGTGACCTGCAAAGAAACAATAATTAGCATTTTTAATATTTAAAACTGATTGTAACTACTTAATTTAACAAAAATTAATTCCAATTTGTAATTTTGTATCCATTGTTTACATGTTAAAACCCAGCAAACATTTATTTGTAAAAATTTTCATATTGCCTATCGAGCCTATTCACCATTCACCCAGAAAACACAAAATCATACAAAACTAGTTAAGAATATCACTGTTAACCACCTTTATTTATCTTTTTTTTTGTATTTGTATTTGTTTATGCCCCCTGATAGGGGGCGAAAAACAATAAAAGATGATTGGCTCCTTTGCGAGCCATCCACATGGCTCTGGTTCTCCAAGCCTACAAGTTAAAGTATATCTATATATATAAAATTCTCGATTCTCGAGTGTGGTGTTTGTTACCAAACTACTCCGAAACGGCTCGACCGATTCTCACGAAATTTTTTATGCAGATCGTGTAGGACTGAGAATCGGCCAACATCTATTTTTTAATATAAAATTCTCGAACCACGAGTGTGGTGTTTGTTACCAAACTACTCCGAAACGGCTCGACCGATTCTCACGAAATTTTTATGCAGATCGTGTAGGACTGAGAATCGGCCAACATCTATTTTTTATACAACTCGAGTGCGACCGAACTCGCTGCGCTAATTATTGATCATGAAAATAATACACGTTATACACCAATCTATTCTAAGTTTAACTTCGTTGAAAAAAGCTGTCTGAAGCTGAGGCAACAATATGAAAATAAATTGAATGAAAAAAAATACACCAATCAGTTTTCCAACTTGAATTATTACAACAATGCCACGAACACGCAAGGGGCTAATTTGAGTCGTCAAACAAACAGATCTAGAGGCATGCAAGATAGAAGAGCAATAAGATCAGATGCAGAAAAGCAACAAAGTAATGCAGATGTCCGTGTAAGAATGGCGCAGTTAGATGCAGTTTGTAACATTAAAAACAAACATCCATGGCCACTGTGCTGAAACAGTGTAAAATTATTATCTGGGATGAATGCACCATGGCACATAAGCATTCGCTGAAGGCATTGGATAGGACAATGAAAGATATAAAAAACAACGACAATCTATTTGGAGGCACTTTGTTACTCCTTTCAGGTGATTTCAGACAAACACTTCCCGTTATTCCACGATCAACATACGCTGATGAAATTAATGCTTGCCTCAAATCGTCCCGACTGTGGCGTAATGTAGAACGAGTACAACTGACGGAACATGCGAGTTCAAACGCTTCAGGATCCATCCGCCGAAACTTTTTCGAAACAGCTATTAGATATTGGCAATGGGAAAGTTGCCGTACATGAAAATACTGGATCAATAAAATTACCAACCGTTTTTTGCACAATCGTCCACTCGCAAAATGTTCTCATCGACTGTATATTTCCCGATGTACACACACAATATATAAATCTTGAGTGGCTGGCAGAAAGAGCCATTTTAGCAGCGAAAAATGTGGACGTTCATGGATTAAATTTCAAGATACAACAATTGTTGCCAACAGATACAGTTTGCAATACTATCGAAGCTGTAAATTACCCATTAGAATTTTTGAATTCCTTGGATTTGCCAGGCATGCCACCGCACCACTTACAATTGAAAGTAGGATCTCCGGTGATTTTGCTCCGTAACTTGAACCCACCACGGCTGTGCAGTGGCACACGATTGGTTATTAAAAAATTAATGAAGAACGTGATTGAGGCCACCATTTTAAATGGCAAGTTTCAAGGTGAAAATATATTGTTGCCACGAATCCCCATGATTCATACAGATGTGCCAATTGAATTCAAACGCATTCAATTCCCAATTAGATTGGCATTCGCGATGACAATCAATAAGTCGCAAGGCCAAACGTTGTCTGTATGTGGTTTAGATTTGGAAACACCATGCTTTTCCCACGGACAACTATATGTGGCATGTTCTCGCGTCGGGAAACCATCAAGTTTGTTTATATTGGCTAAAGATGGCCTAACAAAAAATATTGTGCACTCTATTGCGCTTAGCGAATAATCTGTATTTTAATTAACTGTCATTTTTAACAATAAATAAATCGTACTTCAGTTGTTTATAACGTTTACGACTATAACTTCATCCCCAAACACTTATAATAACTTAGATATTAGATATTTGAAAAAGGCAAAACAACGTTTGCCGGGTCAGCTAGTTTTATTGTAAAAAATATCAAAGAAGCTAACTTCGGCTAAGCCGCAGCCCTTGACCATTACATTTTATTTCCTAAAAAATTTGTTGTGTGGAATTTTGTTTTTTAGTCAAAAATCTAAAATTTATTTATTTGCTTGAAGCGCTAAATATGCTGCCGCACTTTCGCACTTGGAAAATTTGAAGACAAGTGATATTTTGTTCGAGATGGATTTGCGTAGCAGGAAAATAGTTTTGATAGAATGGATAAGTTGTGCCTCCTCCGCCCTCACCTTACGAATACTGCTTATTCCTTTCTGTCAACCCTTACCAGGTCGAAGAGTGCAACTTTATACAGAATAATTTTAAAACGCTTGAAGAATCAAATCTTGAAGCGTTTTTTGACATTTACAGCCAACAAGATGAGGAGACGCTGCTGGCACAGCAAATGCAAAAGACGAGCTGCCCAGACGAAGCCAACAACAGCAGCAGCAGTTCCCTTTATTGTTTATTGTGCATACCATAATTGATTGTTCTCTTGATTTTTAGGTATTTCATCCAAATGTAGAGAATGTCTGGAGAAAAGTCTGGTTCTCCAGACTTTCTCTACATTTGGATGAACAGGGACGTGTGGTTGGCTCCAATTACCGGTTACGTTGCTCATGTATGCCTGTGTGAAGAATCTGACAGAAGTTTTCCACATCATATGCAAACGCATGCCCGATCGTACGGTAGAATGCATAGCGAAATTCTTTAAACAAACTGTTGAAAAGCCCCAGTTGCCACGATAACTTCTGCGTCAGGCCATTGTCAATGTGTCAACTGCGGGTTGCTTAAGTGACCTGCAAAGAAATAATAATTAGCATTTTTAATATTTAAAACTGATTGTAACTACTTAATTTAACAAAAATTAATTCCAATTTGTAATTTTGTATCCATTGTTTACATGTTACAACCCAGCAAACATTTATTTCATGTAAAAATTTTCATATTGCCTATCGAGCCTATTGCCTATTCACCATTCACCCAGAAAACACAAAATCATACAAAACTAGTTAAGAATATCACTGTTACTGTTAATAACCACCTTTATGTATACTTTTTTTTTTTGTATTTGTATTTGTATATGCCCCCTGATAGGGGGCGAAAAACAATAAAAGATGATTGGCTCCTTTGCGAGCCATCCACATGGCTCTGGTTCTCCAAGCCTACAAGTTAAAGTATATCTATATATATAAAATTCTCGATTCTCGAGTGTGGTGTTTGTTACCAAACTACTCCGAAACGGCTCGACCGATTCTCACGAAATTTTTATGCAGATCGTGTAGGACTGAGAATCGGCCAACATCTATTTTTTAATATAAAATTCTCGAACCACGAGTGTGGTGTTTGTTACCAAACTACTCCGAAACGGCTCGACCGATTCTCACGAAATTTTTTATGCAGATCGTGTAGGACTGAGAATCGGCCAACATCTATTTTTTATACAACTCGAGTGCGACCGAACTCGCTGCGCTAATTATTGATCATGAAAATAATACACGTTATACACCAATCTATTCTAAGTTTAACTTCGTTGAAAAAGCTGTCTGAAGCTGAGGCAACAATATGAAAATAAATTGAATGAAAAAAAATACACCAATCAGTTTTCCAACTTGATTTATTACAACAATGCCACGAACACGCAAGGGGCTAATTTGAGTCGTCAAACAAACAGATCTAGAGGCATGCAAGATAGAAGAGCAATAAGATCAGATGCAGAAAAGCAACAAACTAATGCAGATGTCCGTGTAAGAATGGCGCAGTTAGATGCAGTTTGTAACATTAAAAAACAAACATCCATGGCCACTGTGCTGAAACAGTGTAAAATTATTATCTGGGATGAATGCACCATGGCACATAAGCATTCGCTGAAGGCATTGGATAGGACAATGAAAGATATAAAAAACAACGACAATCTATTTGGAGGCACTTTGTTACTCCTTTCAGGTGATTTCAGACAAACACTTCCCGTTATTCCACGATCAACATACGCTGATGAAATTAATGCTTGCCTCAAATCGTCCCGACTGTGGCGTAATGTAGAACGAGTACAACTGACGGAACATGCGAGTTCAAACGCTTCAGGATCCATCCGCCGAAACTTTTTCGAAACAGCTATTAGATATTGGCAATGGGAAAGTTGCCGTACATGAAAATACTGGATCAATAAAATTACCAACCGTTTTTTGCACAATCGTCCACTCGCAAGATGTTCTCATCGACTGTATATTTCCCGATGTACACACACAATATATAAATCTTGAGTGGCTGGCAGAAAGAGCCATTTTAGCAGCGAAAAATGTGGACGTTCATGGATTAAATTTCAAGATACAACAATTGTTGCCAACAGACTGCGTCAGGCCATTGTCAATGTGTCAACTGCGGGTTGCTTAAGTGACCTGCAAAGAAACAATAATTAGCATTTTTAATATTTAAAACTGATTGTAACTACTTAATTTAACAAAAATTAATTCCAATTTGCAATTTTGTATCCATTGTTTACATGTTACAACCCAGCAAACATTTATTTCATGTAAAAATTTTCATATTGCCTATCGAGCCTATTGCCTATTCACCATTCACCCAGAAAACACAAAATCATACAAAACTAGTTAAGAATATCACTGTTACTGTTAATAACCACCTTTATGTATACTTTTTTTTTTTGTATTTGTATTTGTATATGCCCCCTGATAGGGGGCGAAAAACAATAAAAGATGATTGGCTCCTTTGCGAGCCATCCACATGGCTCTGGTTCTCCAAGCCTACAAGTTAAAGTATATCTATATATATAAAATTCTCGATTCTCGAGTGTGGTGTTTGTTACCAAACTACTCCGAAACGGCTCGACCGATTCTCACGAAATTTTTTATGCAGATCGTGTAGGACTGAGAATCGGCCAACATCTATTTTTTAATATAAAATTCTCGAACCACGAGTGTGGTGTTTGTTACCAAACTACTCCGAAACGGCTCGACCGATTCTCACGAAATTTTTTATGCAGATCGTGTAGGACTGAGAATCGGCCAACATCTATTTTTTATACAACTCGAGTGCGACCGAACTCGCTGCGCTAATTATTGATCATGAAAATAATACACGTTATACACCAATCTATTCTAAGTTTAACTTCGTTGAAAAAGCTGTCTGAAGCTGAGGCAACAATATGAAAATAAATTGAATGAAAAAAAATACACCAATCAGTTTTCCAACTTGAATTATTACAACAATGCCACGAACACGCAAGGGGGCTAATTTGAGTCGTCAAACAAACAGATCTAGAGGCATGCAAGATAGAAGAGCAATAAGATCAGATGCAGAAAAGCAACAAAGTAATGCAGATGTCCGTGTAAGAATGGCGCAGTTAGATGCAGTTTGTAACATTAAAAAACAAACATCCATGGCCACTGTGCTGAAACAGTGTAAAATTATTATCTGGGATGAATGCACCATGGCACATAAGCATTCGCTGAAGGCATTGGATAGGACAATGAAAGATATAAAAAACAACGACAATCTATTTGGAGGCACTTTGTTACTCCTTTCAGGTGATTTCAGACAAACACTTCCCGTTATTCCACGATCAACATACGCTGATGAAATTAATGCTTGCCTCAAATCGTCCCGACTGTGGCGTAATGTAGAACGAGTACAACTGACGGAACATGCGAGTTCAAACGCTTCAGGATCCATCCGCCGAAACTTTTTCGAAACAGCTATTAGATATTGGCAATGGGAAAGTTGCCGTACATGAAAATACTGGATCAATAAAATTACCAACCGTTTTTTGCACAATCGTCCACTCGCAAAATGTTCTCATCGACTGTATATTTCCCGATGTACACACACAATATATAAATCTTGAGTGGCTGGCAGAAAGAGCCATTTTAGCAGCGAAAAATGTGGACGTTCATGGATTAAATTTCAAGATACAACAATTGTTGCCAACAGATACAGTTTGCAATACTATCGAAGCTGTAAATTACCCATTAGAATTTTTGAATTCCTTGGATTTGCCAGGCATGCCACCGCACCACTTACAATTGAAAGTAGGATCTCCGGTGATTTTGCTCCGTAACTTGAACCCACCACGGCTGTGCAGTGGCACACGATTGGTTATTAAAAATTAATGAAGAACGTGATTGAGGCCACCATTTTAAATGGCAAGTTTCAAGGTGAAAATATATTGTTGCCACGAATCCCCATGATTCATACAGATGTGCCAATTGAATTCAAACGCATTCAATTCCCAATTAGATTGGCATTCGCGATGACAATCAATAAGTCGCAAGGCCAAACGTTGTCTGTATGTGGTTTAGATTTGGAAACACCATGCTTTTCCCACGGACAACTATATGTGGCATGTTCTCGCGTCGGGAAACCATCAAGTTTGTTTATATTGGCTAAAGATGGCCTAACAAAAAATATTGTGCACTCTATTGCGCTTAGCGAATAATCTGTATTTTAATTAACTGTCATTTTTAACAATAAATAAATCGTACTTCAGTTGTTTATAACGTTTACGACTATAACTTCATCCCCAAACACTTATAATAACTTAGATATTAGATATTTGAAAAAGGCAAAACAACGTTTGCCGGGTCAGCTAGTTTTATTGTAAAAAAATATCAAAGAAGCTAACTTCGGCTAAGCCGCAGCCCTTGACCATTACATTTTATTTCCTAAAAAAATTTGTTGTGTGGAATTTTGTTTTTTAGTCAAAAAATCTAAAATTTATTTATTTGCTTGAAGCGCTAAATATGCTGCCGCACTTTCGCACTTGGAAAATTTGAAGACAAGTGATATTTTGTTCGAGATGGATTTGCGTAGCAGGAAAATAGTTTTGATAGAATGGATAAGTTGTGCCTCCTCCGCCCTCACCTTACGAATACTGCTTATTCCTTTCTGTCAACCCTTACCAGGTCGAAGAGTGCAACTTTATACAGAATAATTTTAAAACGCTTGAAGAATCAAATCTTGAAGCGTTTTTTGACATTTACAGCCAACAAGATGAGGAGACGCTGCTGGCACAGCAAATGCAAAAAGACGAGCTGCCCAGACGAAGCCAACAACAGCAGCAGCAGTTCCCTTTATTGTTGGGTATTGGTCATTCCGCACAATGGTGCATACCATAATTGATTGTTCTCTTGATTTTTAGGTATTTCATCCAAATGTAGAGAATGTCTGGAGAAAAGTCTGGTTCTCCAGACTTTCTCTACATTTGGATGAACAGGGACGTGTGGTTGGCTCCAATTACCGGTTACGTTGCTCATGTATGCCTGTGTGAAGAATCTGACAGAAGTTTTCCACATCATATGCAAACGCATGCCCGATCGTACGGTAGAATGCATAGCGAAATTCTTTAAACAAACTGTTGAAAAGCCCCAGTTGCCACGATAACTTCTGCGTCAGGCCATTGTCAATGTGTCAACTGCGGGTTGCTTAAGTGACCTGCAAAGAAATAATAATTAGCATTTTTAATATTTAAAACTGATTGTAACTACTTAATTTAACAAAAATTAATTCCAATTTGTAATTTTGTATCCATTGTTTACATGTTACAACCCAGCAAACATTTATTTCATGTAAAAATTTTCATATTGCCTATCGAGCCTATTGCCTATTCACCATTCACCCAGAAAACACAAAATCATACAAAACTAGTTAAGAATATCACTGTTACTGTTAATAACCACCTTTATGTATACTTTTTTTTTTGTATTTGTATTTGTATATGCCCCCTGATAGGGGGCGAAAAACAATAAAAGATGATTGGCTCCTTTGCGAGCCATCCACATGGCTCTGGTTCTCCAAGCCTACAAGTTAAAGTATATCTATATATATAAAATTCTCGATTCTCGAGTGTGGTGTTTGTTACCAAACTACTCCGAAACGGCTCGACCGATTCTCACGAAATTTTTTATGCAGATCGTGTAGGACTGAGAATCGGCCAACATCTATTTTTTAATATAAAATTCTCGAACCACGAGTGTGGTGTTTGTTACCAAACTACTCCGAAACGGCTCGACCGATTCTCACGAAATTTTTATGCAGATCGTGTAGGACTGAGAATCGGCCAACATCTATTTTTTATACAACTCGAGTGCGACCGAACTCGCTGCGCTAATTATTGATCATGAAAATAATACACGTTATACACCAATCTATTCTAAGTTTAACTTCGTTGAAAAAGCTGTCTGAAGCTGAGGCAACAATATGAAAATAAATTGAATGAAAAAAATACACCAATCAGTTTTCCAACTTGAATTATTACAACAATGCCACGAACACGCAAGGGGGCTAATTTGAGTCGTCAAACAAACAGATCTAGAGGCATGCAAGATAGAAGAGCAATAAGATCAGATGCAGAAAAGCAACAAAGTAATGCAGATGTCCGTGTAAGAATGGCGCAGTTAGATGCAGTTTGTAACATTAAAAAACAAACATCCATGGCCACTGTGCTGAAACAGTGTAAAATTATTATCTGGGATGAATGCACCATGGCACATAAGCATTCGCTGAAGGCATTGGATAGGACAATGAAAGATATAAAAAACAACGACAATCTATTTGGAGGCACTTTGTTACTCCTTTCAGGTGATTTCAGACAAACACTTCCCGTTATTCCACGATCAACATACGCTGATGAAATTAATGCTTGCCTCAAATCGTCCCGACTGTGGCGTAATGTAGAACGAGTACAACTGACGGAACATACGAGTTCAAACGCTTCAGGATCCATCCGCCGAAACTTTTTCGAAACAGCTATTAGATATTGGCAATGGGAAAGTTGCCGTACATGAAAATACTGGATCAATAAAATTACCAACCGCTTTTTGCACAATCGTCCACTCGCAAAATGTTCTCATCGACTGTATATTTCCCGATGTACACACACAATATATAAATCTTGAGTGGCTGGCAGAAAGAGCCATTTTAGCAGCGAAAAATGTGGACGTTCATGGATTAAATTTCAAGATACAACAATTGTTGCCAACAGATACAGTTTGCAATACTATCGAAGCTGTAAATTACCCATTAGAATTTTTGAATTCCTTGGATTTGCCAGGCATGCCACCGCACCACTTACAATTGAAAGTAGGATCTCCGGTGATTTTGCTCCGTAACTTGAACCCACCACGGCTGTGCAGTGGCACACGATTGGTTATTAAAAAATTAATGAAGAACGTGATTGAGGCCACCATTTTAAATGGCAAGTTTCAAGGTGAAAATATATTGTTGCCACGAATCCCCATGATTCATACAGATGTGCCAATTGAATTCAAACGCATTCAATTCCCAATTAGATTGGCATTCGCGATGACAATCAATAAGTCGCAAGGCCAAACGTTGTCTGTATGTGGTTTAGATTTGGAAACACCATGCTTTTCCCACGGACAACTATATGTGGCATGTTCTCGCGTCGGGAAACCATCAAGTTTGTTTATATTGGCTAAAGATGGCCTAACAAAAAATATTGTGCACTCTATTGCGCTTAGCGAATAATCTGTATTTTAATTAACTGTCATTTTTAACAATAAATAAATCGTACTTCAGTTGTTTATAACGTTTACGACTATAACTTCATCCCCAAACACTTATAATAACTTAGATATTAGATATTTGAAAAAGGCAAAACAACGTTTGCCGGGTCAGCTAGTTTTATTGTAAAAAATATCAAAGAAGCTAACTTCGGCTAAGCCGCAGCCCTTGACCATTACATTTTATTTCCTAAAAAATTTGTTGTGTGGAATTTTGTTTTTTAGTCAAAAAGCTAAAATTTATTTATTTGCTTGAAGCGCTAAATATGCTGCCGCACTTTCGCACTTGGAAAATTTGAAGACAAGTGATATTTTGTTCGAGATGGATTTGCGTAGCAGGAAAATAGTTTACGAATACTGCTTATTCCTTTCTGTCAACCCTTACCAGGTCGAAGAGTGCAACTTTATACAGAATAATTTTAAAACGCTTGAAGAATCAAATCTTGAAGCGTTTTTTGACATTTACAGCCAACAAGATGAGGAGACGCTGCTGGCACAGCAAATGCAAAAAGACGAGCTGCCCAGACGAAGCCAACAACAGCAGCAGCAGTTCCCTTTATTGTTGGGTATTGGTCATTCCGCACAATGGTGCATACCATAATTGATTGTTCTCTTGATTTTTAGGTATTTCATCCAAATGTAGAGAATGTCTGGAGAAAAGTCTGGTTCTCCAGACTTTCTCTACATTTGGATGAACAGGGACGTGTGGTTGGCTCCAATTACCGGTTACGTTGCTCATGTATGCCTGTGTGAAGAATCTGACAGAAGTTTTCCACATCATATGCAAACGCATGCCCGATCGTACGGTAGAATGCATAGCGAAATTCTTTAAACAAACTGTTGAAAAGCCCCAGTTGCCACGATAACTTCTGCGTCAGGCCATTGTCAATGTGTCAACTGCGGGTTGCTTAAGTGACCTGCAAAGAAATAATAATTAGCATTTTTAATATTTAAAACTGATTGTAACTACTTAATTTAACAAAAATTAATTCCAATTTGTAATTTTGTATCCATTGTTTACATGTTACAACCCAGCAAACATTTATTTCATGTAAAAATTTTCATATTGCCTATCGAGCCTATTGCCTATTCACCATTCACCCAGAAAACACAAAATCATACAAAACTAGTTAAGAATATCACTGTTACTGTTAATAACCACCTTTATGTATATTTTTTTTTTTTGTATTTGTATTTGTATATGCCCCCTGATAGGGGGGCGAAAAACAATAAAAGATGATTGGCTCCTTTGCGAGCCATCCACATGGCTCTGGTTCTCCAAGCCTACAAGTTAAAGTATATCTATATATATAAAATTCTCGATTCTCGAGTGTGGTGTTTGTTACCAAACTACTCCGAAACGGCTCGACCGATTCTCACGAAATTTTTTATGCAGATCGTGTAGGACTGAGAATCGGCCAACATCTATTTTTTAATATAAAATTCTCGATTCTCGAGTGTGGTGTTTGTTACCAAACTACTCCGAAACGGCTCGACCGATTCTCACGAAATTTTTTCTGCAGATCGTGTAGGACTGAGAATCGGCCAACTCGCTGCGCTAATTATTGATCAAGAAAATAATACACGTTATACACCAATCTATTCTAAGTTTAACTTCGTTGAAAAAGCTGTCTGAAGCTGAGGCAACAATATGAAAATAAATCGAATGAAAAAAATACACCAATCAGTTTTCCAACTTGATTTATTACAACAATGCCACGAACACGCAAGGGGGCTAATTTGAGTCGTCAAACAAACAGATCTAGAGGCATGCAAGATAGAAGAGCAATAAGATCAGATGCAGAAAAGCAACAAACTAATGCAGATGTCCGTGTAAGAATGGCGCAGTTAGATGCAGTTTGTAACATTAAAAAACAAACATCCATGGCCACTGTGCTGAAACAGTGTAAAATTATTATCTGGGATGAATGCACCATGGCACATAAGCATTCGCTGAAGGCATTGGATAGGACAATGAAAGATATAAAAAACAACGACAATCTATTTGGAGGCACTTTGTTACTCCTTTCAGGTGATTTCAGACAAACACTTCCCGTTATTCCACGATCAACATACGCTGATGAAATTAATGCTTGCCTCAAATCGTCCCGACTGTGGCGTAATGTAGAACGAGTACAACTGACGGAACATGCGAGTTCAAACGCTTCAGGATCCATCCGCCGAAACTTTTTCGAAACAGCTATTAGATATTGGCAATGGGAAAGTTGCCGTACATGAAAATACTGGATCAATAAAATTACCAACCGTTTTTTGCACAATCGTCCACTCGCAAGATGTTCTCATCGACTGTATATTTCCCGATGTACACACACAATATATAAATCTTGAGTGGCTGGCAGAAAGAGCCATTTTAGCAGCGAAAAATGTGGACGTTCATGGATTAAATTTCAAGATACAACAATTGTTGCCAACAGACTGCGTCAGGCCATTGTCAATGTGTCAACTGCGGGTTGCTTAAGTGACCTGCAAAGAAACAATAATTAGCATTTTTAATATTTAAAACTGATTGTAACTACTTAATTTAACAAAAATTAATTCCAATTTGCAATTTTGTATCCATTGTTTACATGTTACAACCCAGCAAACATTTATTTCATGTAAAAATTTTCATATTGCCTATCGAGCCTATTGCCTATTCACCATTCACCCAGAAAACACAAAATCATACAAAACTAGTTAAGAATATCACTGTTACTGTTAATAACCACCTTTATGTATACTTTTTTTTTTTGTATTTGTATTTGTATATGCCCCCTGATAGGGGGCGAAAAACAATAAAAGATGATTGGCTCCTTTGCGAGCCATCCACATGGCTCTGGTTCTCCAAGCCTACAAGTTAAAGTATATCTATATATATAAAATTCTCGATTCTCGAGTGTGGTGTTTGTTACCAAACTACTCCGAAACGGCTCGACCGATTCTCACGAAATTTTTTATGCAGATCGTGTAGGACTGAGAATCGGCCAACATCTATTTTTTAATATAAAATTCTCGAACCACGAGTGTGGTGTTTGTTACCAAACTACTCCGAAACGGCTCGACCGATTCTCACGAAATTTTTTATGCAGATCGTGTAGGACTGAGAATCGGCCAACATCTATTTTTTATACAACTCGAGTGCGACCGAACTCGCTGCGCTAATTATTGATCATGAAAATAATACACGTTATACACCAATCTATTCTAAGTTTAACTTCGTTGAAAAAGCTGTCTGAAGCTGAGGCAACAATATGAAAATAAATTGAATGAAAAAAATACACCAATCAGTTTTCCAACTTGAATTATTACAACAATGCCACGAACACGCAAGGGGGCTAATTTGAGTCGTCAAACAAACAGATCTAGAGGCATGCAAGATAGAAGAGCAATAAGATCAGATGCAGAAAAGCAACAAAGTAATGCAGATGTCCGTGTAAGAATGGCGCAGTTAGATGCAGTTTGTAACATTAAAAAACAAACATCCATGGCCACTGTGCTGAAACAGTGTAAAATTATTATCTGGGATGAATGCACCATGGCACATAAGCATTCGCTGAAGGCATTGGATAGGACAATGAAAGATATAAAAAACAACGACAATCTATTTGGAGGCACTTTGTTACTCCTTTCAGGTGATTTCAGACAAACACTTCCCGTTATTCCACGATCAACATACGCTGATGAAATTAATGCTTGCCTCAAATCGTCCCGACTGTGGCGTAATGTAGAACGAGTACAACTGACGGAACATGCGAGTTCAAACGCTTCAGGATCCATCCGCCGAAACTTTTTCGAAACAGCTATTAGATATTGGCAATGGGAAAGTTGCCGTACATGAAAATACTGGATCAATAAAATTACCAACCGTTTTTGCACAATCGTCCACTCGCAAAATGTTCTCATCGACTGTATATTTCCCGATGTACACACACAATATATAAATCTTGAGTGGCTGGCAGAAAGAGCCATTTTAGCAGCGAAAAATGTGGACGTTCATGGATTAAATTTCAAGATACAACAATTGTTGCCAACAGATACAGTTTGCAATACTATCGAAGCTGTAAATTACCCATTAGAATTTTTGAATTCCTTGGATTTGCCAGGCATGCCACCGCACCACTTACAATTGAAAGTAGGATCTCCGGTGATTTTGCTCCGTAACTTGAACCCACCACGGCTGTGCAGTGGCACACGATTGGTTATTAAAAAATTAATGAAGAACGTGATTGAGGCCACCATTTTAAATGGCAAGTTTCAAGGTGAAAATATATTGTTGCCACGAATCCCCATGATTCATACAGATGTGCCAATTGAATTCAAACGCATTCAATTCCCAATTAGATTGGCATTCGCGATGACAATCAATAAGTCGCAAGGCCAAACGTTGTCTGTATGTGGTTTAGATTTGGAAACACCATGCTTTTCCCACGGACAACTATATGTGGCATGTTCTCGCGTCGGGAAACCATCAAGTTTGTTTATATTGGCTAAAGATGGCCTAACAAAAAATATTGTGCACTCTATTGCGCTTAGCGAATAATCTGTATTTTAATTAACTGTCATTTTTAACAATAAATAAATCGTACTTCAGTTGTTTATAACGTTTACGACTATAACTTCATCCCCAAACACTTATAATAACTTAGATATTAGATATTTGAAAAAGGCAAAACAACGTTTGCCGGGTCAGCTAGTTTTATTGTAAAAAATATCAAAGAAGCTAACTTCGGCTAAGCCGCAGCCCTTGACCATTACATTTTATTTCCTAAAAAATTTGTGTGGAATTTTGTTTTTTAGTCAAAAAGCTAAAATTTATTTATTTGCTTGAAGCGCTAAATATGCTGCCGCACTTTCGCACTTGGAAAATTTGAAGACAAGTGATATTTTGTTCGAGATGGATTTGCGTAGCAGGAAAATAGTTTTGATAGAATGGGTAAGTTGCCTTTACATTACGAATACTGCTTATTCCTTTCTGTCAACCCTTACCAGGTCAAAGAGTGCAACTTTATACAGAATTTAAAACGTGTAACGATCCTTTTTCGTCCTTAGAGTCGTTAAAAAGACTTTTCAGGGCAAGGTTCGGCAAACCAAAATTTATTTTGTGCCCCGATTAAATAATAACGCTTTTGGATATACTTTCGGCACAGACCTTCTTAGTTTTGGTTTTTATTGATGTATTGGGATTCTGCAGGGGTCCTTGGCGATTGGTTGGAGGTCCTTCGTGCTGCTCTGCTTGGGTCTTCGCTGTTGTTCCTTGCTTGTTGTGTTGGCTCCTTTCGCTTGACTTATTTTTCCGGCTCCTTGACGCCGAAGCAGATGACTCAGATCCTTGATCTGGATTCAACTTCGCCTCTTGAGTTCTCCTACCCTCCTACGCTCTCCTGACTTCTACTTCCACCCCAATCTCTGCGTTCAAGGATATTTCCTGAACTCCTCCCCCTCAAGGATATCTCCTGAGGTCCTTATTTTGGTTCAAGGATACTTCCTGAATCCAAAATACTCCTCCAGGATACTTCCTGTATGCTCAACCCCCAGTTCAAGGATATTTCCTGAACTTTTCCCTCTCAAGGATATTTCCTGAGGTCCTTATTTTGGTTCAAGGATACTTCCTGAGTCCAAAATATTCCTCCAGGATATTTCCTGTTTGCCTAAAACCCTGTTCAAGGATATTTCCTGAACTTTTCCTTCTCAAGGATATTTCCTGAGGTCCTTATTTTGGTTCAAGGATACTTCCTGAGTCCAAAATATTCCTCCAGGATATTTCCTGTTTGCCTACAACCCTGTTCAAGGATATTTCCTGAACTTTTCCCTCTCAAGGATATTTCCTGAGGTCCTTATTTTGGTTCAAGGATACTTCCTGAGTCCAAAATATTCCTCCAGGATATTTCCTGTTTGCCTACAACCCTGTTCAAGGATATTTCCTGAACTTTTCCCTCTCAAGGATATTTCCTGAGGTCCTTATTTTGGTTCAAGGATACTTCCTGAGTCCAAAATATTCCTCCAGGATATTTCCTGTTTGTTTAAAACCCTGTTCAAGGATATTTCCTGAACTTTTCCCTCTCAAGGATATTTCCTGAGGTCCTTATTTTGGTTCAAGGATACTTCCTGAATCCCAAAATATTCCTCCAGGATCTTTCCTTTCCTATTTCTTGCTCCCTGCCGCTTGATTCTGGGATATTTCCCCGAATCGTCCCTATTTTCTGTTCCCTGTGTTATTTTCAGGACACTCGTTTGAACCCAGACTTGGTCCTTTGAGTACTCTGACTTCGATTTGATGCTTCAAGATTACTACTGGAGGTGTTGAAACACTTCACTTCCTTTTCCTCGCCTTTGAACTCTCAAGATTACTACTGGAGGTCTTGAGATGTCCACTTTGCTTCGCTGCTTGACACTTGATGCTTGTCCTTGTGTCGACTCGTGCCTTATATAGGCCTCCTGGCCTCTGGATGCATATGTCGCAGTACCGCTATACAGCCAGTACATTTCCATTGGCTCTACTTTCACCCACGCACTTTCGCTGTTGCTATGCGTGGTGAAAGTACCGCTTATCCCTATTCCTTTTTTGCATGCAGCCACTTTCCTTAACGCTGCATGCCCATTCTTTTGCCTATTTCCGTCTCCCTCGCGCTCCTTGTGTTTGCGCTGGTGCCGTTGCCGATCCTTTTCTCGCCTTCTATTCATCACGACCTCCAACCTCGCCTATGACCTCTTTTATGCCCTTGTGGATCTCCAAATATTTTCCTTAATTCTATTACAATGATTTCATCTAATTTCTCTAACAATTCATACATCTCCTTATATCTATTTATATACATGTTTAAATAATTAATTATTTACTTATTTATACACCCACCCATTTCCCTTCTATCGTACGGGCTGCCAATTCTTATCGTAACTTGGCCTCTCCAACGATATTCGCTTTGTTCCCATTGGCCGCCCCGCCATATGACTCTCGCTCTCATACGATCTGCCACTGTCACCCCCCACTAATCCCCTTTTGACAAGCAGAGCCCTCACTTTATTTCGTTCAAGGGCCCCCTTCACACCCGCACCCGTCTTTCGCGCTCGCTAGCCCTCACTTTTGGTGCTCTCGGTGCCCACGTTCCGAAGTGCGCTTCGCGGCGATCGTATTGCATTCACACGTACAGTGTACGTGTGAACGGCCGCTCTCGCTTTCGCTCTCGCTCTCTGGTGACATCGCCCTTTGCTTTCCGTTTGTTCGTTTGCTTTGGGCTTCTGTTAAATGCTTGGGGCTCAGCAACAGCCGGCGCTTTGCATTTTGCTTATGCCCAGCTGCCTTTGTTTTTGTTGCAGCTCTTCGCTTTTGTTTATGCTCAGCTGTTTCTTGCGTTTGCGTTATTGCTTGCATTTATTCTGCTGCTGGGCTTGCTTCACTTGTTGTTGCTGTTTTGCGTTTCATTTTATATCTTTGTTATTGCTGTGTTATTTAATGTATTTGCTGTTTTATATATTTGTTATTGTTGTTGCATTTAATGGATTATTATATATTTTATATATAATCATACATAATAATTTATTGTATTTGTTGTTGTTGTGTTGCATTGAGATATTTGTTATTATGTATTTTACATATAATAATATATAGTAATTTCATGTATTTGTTGTTGTTGTTCTTTGTGCATTATTTCTTTCTCCTTCCGTTACCGTTGTTTTGCCGACGGCAAAACAGCCCTTGGCTTTGTGTATACATGTTGCTAGCTTTGTATATTTGTTGCCGTTGTTTGTTATATTTTCTTTCGCTGTTGTTTTGCCGACGGCAAAACGGCCTGCGCGAGTTTTGTTTTGCCGACGGCAAACCAGCCCTTGGCTTTGTGTATACATGTTGCTAGCTGCTGGCTGTGTTTGTTGCTAGCAACTTTGTTGTTGTTCTGATCTGGCTGATGTATACAGCATGTTGTGGGGTGCATACTTGTTTGACATTTATGCACCTCACACTCCCCCCTTTCTTCCGGAGGGAGGTACCCTCCCCTGTCCCTTGTTCCTTGAGTTGTTGTTTTTTTTTTCTGTTTGGTCTGTGCCTTGTTTTTTTTTTTTTTTTTTTGTGACTCAGTTCGCATCTTTTTGTGGCCATTCTGACATCTTATATTGGCGATTGCTGAGTTTCTTTTCGATTCTGATGGCGGATTAGAGCATCTTTTCTTTTCTACATCGGATATATTGCCCGATGCATGGCTCGTTCCGCTTCTTCTCTTAACCTATTTATTCATGTCTTAACCTAAATTTCATGCTATGTCTCTTAACCTAAACTTCATTGTTGTTTCTTACCCTAAATTTCATTGTTGTTTCTTACCCTAAACTTCATTGTTGTTTCTTACCCTAAACTTCATTCTTGTTTCTTATTTTCTACGTTCTTAACCTAGTTTCCTAATCACTACACCCTTTCCCTGAACACCCTGGCGTTACCCCGTGCCACCCTTACCCTATATCTCAGCCTTTCTGCCCACACCACCCTCACCCGTCTTGTTCCCCCCTGCTGCACCATCTCCTCCACTGCCTCGAATACGTTGACCGGCCACTCCTCGGCCTCCACTTCGACCCACCTATCATGCCCTACTGGCACCGGGCATGATCTTTGTCGACCTAGTGTCGGCCTGGGTCTGTCCGCTTGCTGCTCCGGCAGCGAGCCTTGTCGTTGCTGGAGTTGGGGTTGTTGTTGTTGCTGGGTTGGTTGCTGGTGCTGGGAATCTTGTTGGTGCTGGGAAGGTTGTTGTTGCTGGGACTCTTGTTGGTGCTGTTGTTGGGATGATTGTTGGGCGTCGGGTACTGCCCATTGGTACACCGTGGTGGCCCGGTGTACCCAGTAAATCCCCACCCGCACAGACTCCACCCACTGGTCCCTTCGGTGTGGGCCAGGGGTGAACGGGGGTGGGGGTACCGGGCCACCTTGCTGGTCCGGTGATGGTGCCCTCTCCTCGTCTGCCGCCGGTCCTTGCTCCGCCTCCGACCCGCAATGGTCCCGCATCCATTGCGTGTCCACCGACCCACTCGACATTCTTCGGTGTGGCGTCGGCGGTCTCACCGGATTCCACCTTGGGGGTGGGGGTGCTATTTCGGTGGCGTCGGATTCTCCCCCGTCGTCCACCACCACCACTTCCTCTTCCTCTTCCTCCATCCCAAATTCTTCTTCCTCTACCTCCTGGTCCTCCTCCTCTTCTTCCCTCCCATAGTCCTCTCCTTCCGAGGCTATTCCTGACTCCTCGTCCGTCTCCCCCTCCTCGTCATCCGATGAGATGACGATGACCGGTTCCAACACTATCGGTCCCTCGTCACCGGACTCCTCATCGGACACATAAGGCGATGCCAGCAACTGCATCGCCTCTTCTTCTTCTTCATGCCGTGGGCCACCACGCCCCCTCATCCCCTCCTCTTGGGCCCGTGGTGCCTCACCTCCCCTTCCGCCATTCGTCGTTTGGCCATGATGCTTATTTTGCATGTTCATCATGTAAAAATATAAAAAAATATATAAAAATGTATAAGGGAATGAGATGTTGCTGCTGTGCAGAAAAATTTCGAGTGAATCCATTTTCTGTTTGCGAGTTACCATGTAACCTCGCATTGCACGCTGCGCTGCTTGATGCCGTATTTCGGGGCCCATTCTCTTCGTGTCGGCTCGCTCATTTGTTTGTTCATTTCTTTGTTTGTATATGTGAGCCGCGTCTTGCGGGGTCTCTCTTCATTTGGTCTTGCATATATTCTTATTGTTTCCTTCTTATCCATGTATATATGTTTGCTTTTGTATTACATGTTAATTTATTATATGTTGCCATTTAATTTCTTTATATGTTTATTTTCCTTTGTATTTTGCCTGTGTAAGCATATGCCGCCATTTATCTCGCTTGCACACTTGCATGTATGCGTGAGTAAATTTCAATTTTTATTATATGAGAGAATTTCCCTTTTTGCTCTCTCGGTTTTGTTGCGCGTGTGTGCGTTGGTTCTGCTCTCGCGTGTTTGTATGTGTTGGTGATCGTTTGCTGTTCTCCCTTTTGAATATCGTAAATTCCGCCGCTCTCCCATTTTGTGAATATCGTAACTTTAGTCGACCAATGGGAATTTAATTTCCCTCTTCCGTGAAATGGCCGTTGGGTTCGAATTTTTCTTTGTTTTCTATTTGTGTTTTGCCGACGGTAAATTGAGTTTGACTCGAATAATAATTAATTTGAAAAAATTTGCTGATGCAATTATTTTGATTTTCGTTTTTACCATTTTTCATGTTGTTGATTTAATTATTTTTATTTTCGAAATTTATTATATGTATATTTTATACCATGCATTCGTAGAATGAAATGGTATATTAAAGTCGCCAAAATGTATGTAACAGGGAGAAGGAAGCTTCTCCGACCCTATAAAGTATATATATTCTTGATCAGTATCAATAGCCGAGTCGATTGAGACATGTCCGTCTGTCTGTCCGTCTGTCCGTCTGTCCGTCTGTCCGTCTGTCCGTCTGAAGAATCATCGAGATCTCGGAGACTATAAGAGCTAGAGCTACCAAACTTGGCATGTAGACCCGTTTGCTCTGCAGGCAGATCGAGTTTATTTTTTTTTTCGCCCCGCCCCTTCCGCCCCCGCTATTTGAAAAACAATATTTTGAGCCTCCATATCTCGGGAACTATAAAAGATAGAGCTTTCGGATTTGGACATTAGATGCGTGCAGTGTGCACGCAGACCAAGTTTGTTTCAAATTTTGGCCACGCCCCCTTCCGCCCCCGAAATTCGAAAAATTCGATTTTCAGCCGAAATATTTATCGTATCGTAATTTAATTTGGCACACTAATACATGTCACGTATATCTATCATTCCACCAAATATCACAAGAATCGGAATAAAAATGGCCGAGTTATACATAGAAACGTTTTTCACTCATAGCGGTGCAAGGCAGATGCACGCGAAAAAGAGCGAGATAGCATATGCTGCAAATCACCGATTTGGTCGGGGGCGCTAAAGTGCTCGTTTCCACACAAGAGAGATAGCATTTGAAAGAAATTTAATATATATCTCTTCACCTAATGCATGGTATATCCAAGTCGGCCCGGCGACTTACTTACTTTATTTTGATTGTTTTTCATTTGTTGGTGAATTTATCGATTGATTATTTGATTTAATTATTATTATTTTCAAAATTTATTAATTATATATTCTTTTTTTTTGATTATTTTCCGTTGTTGGTGAATTTATTTTGGTTTTTGTTTTCGACATTTTTACATGTTGTTTTCTGTCGTTGATTTAATTATTTTTTTTTTCACCATTTATTACTTATGTTTTTTTCCTATTATTTTCCGTTGTTGGTGAATTTATTTTGGTTTTTGTTTTCGACATTTTTACATGTTTTTTATTTTCCACCTTTTTATTTTTGTTTTCGACACTTTTCAGGTATTTTAAAGGATCGTTGATGTGACCGATGCATTTTCTCAGTTAAATAAATCATGTCCGATGATGGCTCCGTCTCCTTGCGTGCATTAATCCCTTCTTAGCCGGCCGGTCTAGTCTGGTGATTTTTTGTACGCTTGGGTCTGGATTCATCCCTTCCATTTCTTATGTTCCTGATGTTGTTTCCTGCATCTGTGGTTTTATTTCACTGAGGTGGGCTTTCCTTGTTCGCCCGTCTTGCAGATGTTGGACTTTGCATATCACCGGCGATGGGAACCCTACCACTTTATATGGTCCCCCATATTTTGGTGCAAGTTTGGCCGCAAATCCTTCTGCCGCTTTCGATAGGTAGTGTTCCTTGACCCATACTGTATCTCCCAGTTTTGGCCTCCATTCTCTTCGTCTCATATTGTAGTGACGTGCTTGGTCCTGTGCCGCTGTTTCCATGTTTCGTCTTACGATTTCGAACAGCTCTTTTAACTGGTTTTCCCGCTGTGTTGGCGTTAATGTTTCGACCCCCGATCCTTTCGTTATTTTGTCGTAGATCGTGCCGGGCAGTCTTGGTTCCCTTCCTTGTACTAGGAACGCTGGTGTGAATCCTGTTGACTGCGATCTGCTTGTATTCACGGCCAATGTGATCTCTGGCCATTTTTCGTCCCAGTTTCTCTGATTCTCCCCTGCGAATTGTGCTATCATTGTTTTCACCGTCCTGTTTGTTCTTTCTGTAGGGTTTTCCTGCGGTGTGTATGGTGCTGTGAGCTGATGGTGGCTACCCCATTCTGCCAACATCTTTTCGAAAATTTTACTAGTGAACTGCACTCCGTTATCTGTAATTACTGTCTTGGGGGTTCCAAAACGGGATAGAATACGTTCTCTCAAGGCTTTTACTAAATTTTCTGCTGTTGCTTTTCGCATTGGGATGAGTTCTGTCCATTTTGAGAACCGGTCTACGATTACTAGTAGCATGGAGTTTCCGTGTTTTGACCTTGGTAGTGGTCCTACAAAGTCTGCGCAAATCGTTGCCCACGGCTCCTCCGGTATTTGCGTTAGCATCTTTCCGGCCGCTTGTTGCTGATTTGGCTTGTACTTTAAACACACTTCGCATCTACTCACAAACATTCGGATGTCTCTCTGCATGCCTGGCCAGAAATATTTCGCTGCTACTCTCGCTATCGTCCTTCTACTGCCTGTGTGTCCTGCTGTGGGCGTCGAGTGGTTTTCTTTTATGATGTTCGGTCGTAGTGCTTTAGGCACGCACATTTTCCATGACGTTACATCTTCATCTCCCGCTCTGTGGGGTATATTTCTGTATAGCTGATCGTTTTCCCACACGTAGTCTGGGTACTTCTGTGCGTCCTTCTCCATCCGCATTCTTTGTTGGCCCGCCCTATTTCTGCTTTGTCTTCAATTAGCCTTTTACATGTTTCGAGCGGTTGCCTTGAAAGCGCGTCCGCCACTACATTTAATTGGCCTTTCCTATATGTAATTTCGAAGTCATACTGCTGAAGTTCCAGAGCCCATCTTGCTATGCATCCGGTTGGGCTTTCAATGCTGTTTAGCCATTTTAACGCCATATGGTCTGTCACGACCTTGAAATGGTATCCTTCCACATATGGCTTGAACTTTCGGATTGCCCATACGATCGCCAGACACTCCTTTTCTGTGGCTGAGTAGTTTTTTTCGGCTGGGTTCAAGGACCTGCTGGCGTACGATATGACTCGTTCTCCTTCATCCGTGTTCTGAGTCAAAATCGCCCCCAGCCCATAGTTGCTGGCGTCTGTTTGAAGGATGAACATCCTTTCAAAATCTGGGCATGCCAATATTGGGTCGGCCACCAATTTCTTTTTAACTTCTTCAAATGCGGATTGGTGTTCTTCGCTCCAGTGTCATCTTGTCTTCTTCTTGAGCAGTGAGTGTAGCGGTTGCACCATTGTTGCAAAACCTGGCACAAATCTTCTGTACCACGATGCTACCCCCAAATACTGTCTTAGTTCTTTCACGCATCTCGGGGGCTTTATCTCTGCAATCGCTGCCACTTTTTCTGGGTCCGTTCCGATTCCTTGTTCTGTGACTCGATGGCCTAGAAATTGTAGCTCCTTTCTAAAGAATTGGCATTTTTCCGCGTTGATTCTGAGGTTTGCCGTTTTTAATCTTCGGAAAACTTCCTTGAGATGCCGGATGTGGTCTTCTCTTGTCTTGCTCACCACTATGATGTCGTCTTGGTATGCGAATGCGTGTGGCATCATCTCCGGGCCTATAACTTGATCAAGCGCCCTTTGGAAAGTTGCTGACGCTGAGTGTAATCCGAATGGCATTACCTTCCATTGGAATAGTCCTCTCCCTGGTACTGTGAACGCGGACATCGGTCTGCTATCCTCTTCCAGAGGGATTTGCCAATATCCGTCCTTCAGATCTAGACTGCTAATAAACTTTGCCTCTTTTAACTGGTTTAGGATGTAGTCGATCCGAGGCATTGGGTACGCGTCCTTAATTGACTTCGAATTGATTTGTCTAAAGTCGACACACAATCGCCATTTTCCTGTTTGTTTCTTCCGAACCATAACTATCGGGGAACTATATGGACTTTTTGAATGTTCTATATATCCCATTCTTAGCAGTTCATTCACTTTATCATCGATCTCTCCCTGCATTTTTGGGTTCTTTGGGTAATACCGTTCACGGACTTCTACGTCATCTTTCATTCTTATCCTATGGGTTGCTATTGTTGACGTTCCTGTGATTTTTGCCAATTTCTTTAGCTCCTCCCCTAGGAATGACTCGATGATAGACTGATCGACCTTTTCCTGCCCCACTATGATGGACATTCTCTCTATCAGTCTTCCGTTGAATCTCTTTAGCGATGGTATCCTTATTGTGTGTCCTCCGCATTCGATTGTTGTCCCCATTGCTTTCAAAAAGTTCCACCCTAGTACCATTGCATCAATTCCATTTGGTAGCACTAGGAATGGTATTGACATTTGTTTGTTTCCGAACTTTACTTCTCCCTCCCATTGTCTTTGGATGTTGCTTACGCTCCCGTCCGCCATCCATACTTGTTTGTTTACGCTGCTCCATATCCCTTTGTGTTCGAGCGTTTCGCTCATCTTTTGACTTATGAAGCTGCTCGTTGCTCCCGAGTCTATGGTGCCCTTCACTCTGCTCCCTGCGAGCTCTACTATGGCGCAGAGCTGGTCCGCCTCTTCTCTTAATCTTCCGACTAGTGTTGAGGAGCTGTTGTTGTCGGTCCCTGCTCGCCCCTTGTAGACTGGAACCGGTTCTCGTTTCCCGTCCCTGTGCACCAGTTCATCGTCCTTACTCCGACTTTTCCACATTGCCAGCAGAACATCAATCTGGGCTGATTGCAGTCTGTTGTAGACCATTATGAGTTGGTGGATTTCCGTCGACGTATCTTCTGAACCTCGTGTTTTATGTGTTATGGGGTATTTGTCTTTGTCCCCCGCTGAAATTTTGCTGCCTCTTTAGACTCTGGTTGTGTATCCTGTTGTCTTCTCTTATAAACTCTGCTCTTTCTCGTTCAAGAATTTCATATTCTTCCGCCAGTTGCATTAAATCTTCCATTGTCCTGATGCTTTGCGGCCTGATACGCAGGTCTGGTGTACAGTTTTCCATTATCACCTCCAGTTGTTCGAAGTCTGGGATCTTGAGTGGTCGCATCAGTGTCTGCATCTCGATCATGAAATCTTTGAACGATTCTCTTCTGCTTTCTGGCCTTTATTTTGTCGGCCAGGTTTTTGAAGTATCCTTTTGGTAAGAAATACTTCCTAAAGCTTTCCGTGAATTCCTCCCAGGTCCTCCACTGTTTGTTGTTGGCAATGTACCATTTTAGGGCTTTGTCCTTTAACAGTTCCGGCATTGCTCGTGGTATCATGTCGATCTCGATGCCATACATATCTGCAGACCATTCTACTTGTTCGATGAATTCTAGAGCTTTGTCGTTGCCATCGAATCTAAACGTCCATTCTCTGACTTGTTTGGCCACTTTTGCGTACTCGCTAGATTGATGAGGTTTACTTCTTTTTTCATATACCACGTCTTCTTGGACTCTTTTCTTTCTTTCATCGATTGTGGTCCTTAGGAGTTGTTTTTCGTTGTCGTCTAGAGCGTTATCGCTGGCCCACCTGGACGTTTTGAAAGTTGGGATGGCCAGCGTTGCGATGTCTATTCCCCTTTGGGGTCCTGTTTCTCTTTGTGATTTTGAGAATTTTATCGCAAGCTCATCTATTTGTTTCCTCCTTGTTTCATCCTCTTCATGCTTGAAGATCCATTCTCCGAATTGCTTCCTCATGTCCTCCACCGTTCCTGTCATGTTCATCCCGAATTCTCTGCCATGTTTCACCAGATCCTCCTTCTTCATATGGTACACCCATGATTTGGTCATTTTGCCGCTTTCTTATCCTTTTTGATTGTTTACGTTATTTATTTTATCAGTATAGCACGTTGGGCGCCAGTTGTAACGATCCTTTTTCGTCCTTAGAGTCGTTAAAAAAGACTTTTCAGGGCAAGGTTCGGCACAACAAAATTTATTTTGTGCCCCGATTAAATAATAACGCTTTTGGATATACTTTCGGCACAGACCTTCTTAGTTTTGGTTTTTATTGATGTATTGGGATTCTGCAGGGGTCCTTGGCGATTGGTTGGAGGTCCTTCGTGATCCTTGTGTCCTTAGTGCTGCTTTGCTTGGGTCTTCGCTGTTGTTCCTTGCTTGTTGTGTTGGCTCCTTTCGCTTGACTTATTTTTCCGGCTCCTTGACGCCGAAGCAGATGACTCAGATCCTTGATCTGGATTCAACTTCGCCTCTTGAGTTCTCCTACCCTCCTACGCTCTCCTGACTTCTACTTCCACCCCAATCTCTGCGTTCAAGGATATTTCCTGAACTCCTCCCCCTCAAGGATATCTCCTGAGGTCCTTATTTTGGTTCAAGGATACTTCCTGAATCCAAAATACTCCTCCAGGATACTTCCTGTATGCTCAACCCCCAGTTCAAGGATATTTCCTGCACTTTTCCCTCTCAAGGATATTTCCTGAGGTCCTTATTTTGGTTCAAGGATACTTCCTGAGTCCAAAATATTCCTCCAGGATCTTTCCTTTCCTATTTCTTGCTCCCTGCCGCTTGATTCTGGGATATTTCCCCGAATCGTCCCTATTTTCTGTTCCCTGTGTTATTTTCAGGACACTCGTTTGAACCCAGACTTGGTCCTTTTACCGCTATACAGCCAGTACATTTCCATTGGCTCTACTTTCACCCACGCACTTTCGCTGTTGCTATGCGTGGTGAAAGTACCGCTTATCCCTTTTCCTTTTTTGCATGCAGCCACTTTCCTTAACGCTGCATGCCCATTCTTTTGCCTATTTCCGTCTCCCTCGCGCTCCTTGTGTTTGCGCTGGTGCCGTTGCCGATCCTTTTCTCGCCTTCTATTCATCACGACCTCCAACCTCGCCTATGACCTCTTTTATGCCCTTGTGGATCTCCAAATATTTTCCTTAATTCTATTACAATGATTTCATCTAATTTCTCTAACAATTCATACATCTCCTTATATCTATTCATATATATTTTTAAATAATTAATTATTTACTTATTTATACACCCACCCATTTCCCTTCTATCGTACGGGCTGCCAATTCTTATCGTAACTTGGCCTCTCCAACGATATTCGCTTTGTTCCCATTGGCCGCCCCGCCATATGACTCTCGCTCTCATACGATCTGCCACTGTCACCCCCACTAATCCCCTTTTGACAAGCAGAGCCCTCACTTTATTTCGTTCAAGGGCCCCCTTCACACCCGCACCCGTCTTTCGCGCTCGCTAGCCCTCACTTTTGGTGCTCTCGGTGCCCACGTTCCGAAGTGCGCTTCGCGGCGATCGTATTGCATTCACACGTACAGTGTACGTGTGAACGGCCGCTCTCGCTTTCGCTCTCGCTCTCGCTCTCTGGTGACATCGCCCTTTGCTTTCCGTTTGTTCGTTTGCTTTGGGCTTCTGTTAAATGCTTGGGGCTCAGCAACAGCCGGCGCTTTGCATTTTTGCTTATGCCCAGCTGCCTTTGTTTTTGTTGCAGCTCTTCGCATTTGTTTATGCTCAGCTGTTTCTTGCGTTTGCGTTATTGCTTGCATTTATTCTGCTGCTGGGCTTGCTTCACTTGTTGTTGCTGGTTTGCGTTTCATTTTATATCTTTGTTATTGCTGTGTTATTTAATGTATTTGTTGTTTTATATATTTGTTATTGTTGTTGCATTTAATGGATTATTATATATTTTATATATAATCATACATAATAATTTATTGTATTTGTTGTTGTTGTATTGCATTGAGATATTTGTTATTATGTATTTTACATATAATAATATATAGTAATTTCATGTATTTGTTGTTGTTGTTCTTTGTGCATTATTTCTTTCTCCTTCCGTTACCGTTGTTTTGCCGACGGCAAAACAGCCCTTGGCTTTGTGTATACATGTTGCTAGCTTTGTATATTTGTTGCCGTTGTTTGTTATATTTTCTTTCGCTGTTGTTTTGCCGACGGCAAAACGGCCTGCGCGAGTTTTGTTTTGCCGACGGCAAACCAGCCCTTGGCTTTGTGTATACATGTTGCTAGCTGCTGGCTGTGTTTGTTGCTAGCAACTTTGTTGTTGTTCTGATCTGGCTGATGTATACAGCATGTTGTGGGGTGCATACTTGTTTGACATTTATGCACCTCACAAACGCTTGAAGAATCAAATCTTGAAGCGTTTTTTGACATTTACACCCAACAAGATGAGGTGACGCTGCTGGCACAGCAAATGCAAAAAGACCAGCTGGCCACACGAAGCCAACAACAGCAGCAGCAGTTCCCTTTATTGTTGGGTTTCTTGCGATGTAAGTGAATTGGTCATTCCGCACAATGGTACATACCATAATTGATTGTTCTCTTGATTTTTACCTATTTATCCAGACTTTCTCTACATTTGGATAAACAAACTGTTGAAAAGCCCCAGTTGTCACGATAACTTCTGCGTCAGGCCATTGTCAATGTGTCAACTGCGGGTTGCTTTAGTGACCTGCAAAGAAACAATAATTAGCATTTTTAATATTTAAAACTGATTGTAACTACTTAATTTAACAAAAATTAATTCCAATTTGCAATTTTGTATCCATTGTTTACATGTTACAACCCAGCAAACATTTATTTCATGTAAAAATTTTCATATTGCCTATCGAGACTATTGCCTATTCACCATTCACCCAGAAAACACAAAATCATACAAAACTAGTTAAGAATATCACTGTTACTGTTAATAACCACCTTTATGTATAATTTTTTTTTTTTTTGTATTTGTATTTGTATATGCCCCCTGATAGGGGGCGAAAAACAATAAAAGATGATTGGCTCCTTTGCGAGCCATCCACATGGCTCTGGTTCTCCAAGCCTACAAGTTAAAGTATATTTTATTGTAAAAAATATCAAAGAAGCTAACTTCGGCTACGTTGGTAAGCCTTGCAGCCCCTGTTATGTGTTATCCATAAGATACATTTTATTTCCTAAAAAATTTGTTGTGTGGAATTTTGTTTTTAAAGAAATATTTCAAAAGCTAAAATTTATTTATTTGGACTCGAAAGATCGCTAAAAAAAAAATATGTCGCGAACTTTTTCACGCATATGATATCCTTTATATTTTTTGCAATCGTTTGGATAAGAATGTTCAAAAATAGAGAAGTTTTTCCCTTTTAACGTTTTTTTTTTTTTTGGAGCTATTTTTTCTTCCCTTCTCTTCTTTTTTTAATATTTTTTTTTTTTTTTTTTTTTTTTTTTTTTTTTTTTTTTTTTTTTTATAACTTTTTCTTTTTTTTTTTTTTTTTTTTATTTTTTTTTTTTTTTTTTTTTTTTTTTCTTTTTTTTTTTTTTTTTTTTTTTTTTTTTTTTTTTTATTTTTTTTTTTTTTTTTTTTTTTTTTTTTATAAATTTTTTTTTTTTTTTATTTTTATATTTATTTTTTTTTTTTTTTTTTTTTTTTTTTTTTTTTTTTTTTTTTTTTTCGTTTTTTTTTATCTTAATATTAAAATTTATTTTTATTTTTTTTTTTTTATTTTATTTTTAATTTTTTTTATTTTAATAAAAAAAAAAAAAAAAACAACCTAATATAACCCCCTCTTTTGGAAAATTTGTAGACAAGTGATATTTTGTTCGAGATGGATTTTCGTAGCAGGAAAATAGTTTTGATAGAATGGGTAAGTTGTGCCCCCTCCGCCTTCACCTTACGAATACTGCTTATTCCTTTCTGTCAACCCTTACCAGGTCAAAGAGTGCTACTTTATACAGAATAATTTTAAAATGCTTGAAGAACCAACAAGATGAGGTGACGCTGCTGGCACAGCAAATGCAAAAAGACCAGCTGGCGAGACGAAGCCAACAACAGCAGCAGCAGTTCCCTTTATTGTTGGGTTTCTTGCGATGTAAGTGAATTGGTCATTCCGCCAATGGTGCATACATAATTGATTGTTCTCTTGATTTTGGTATTTTGTGTGTGTGTGTTCCAGACTTTCTACATTTGGATGAACAGGGACGTGTGGTTGGCTCCATTAGTTACGTTGCTCATGTATGCCTGTGTGAAGAATCTGACAGAAGTTTTCCACATCATATGCAAACGCATGCCCGATCGTACGTTAGAATGCATAGCGAAATTCTTTGAACAAACTGTTGAAAAGCCCCAGTTGTCACGATAACTTCTGCGTCAGGCCATTGTCAATGTGTCAACTGCGGGTTGCTTTAGTGACCTGCAAAGAAACAATAATTAGCATTTTTAATATTTAAAACTGATTGTAACTACTTAATTTAACAAAAATTAATTCCAATTTGCATTTTTTTTTTTTTTTATATATTAGGTTGCTTCCAGAGGAAGATTTATTTGGCCTCCCTGTAAGGTACAGGTTAACGCCACAGCGAATTCGTGGTTTTAGGTTTCGCGTTTGGTTATATTTTGTACTGCAACGATGATTATCGATATGTTCTTAGTGTTTCTTAAATTTGGTTATTCGTGATAGTTGGTGATGTGTATTGGGTTGCTTGTTAGATAGTGTGTTTTTTTTTTTTTTTATTTTTAAATTACTTGTGTAGATGTGTTGTGAGTTGATTATTATTGGTGATTATTATTTGTTTTGTTGTATTAGTATAATATTAAAGTTCAATGTTAGCGGCTTGCGTGAATTCTGTTATCGATTTGTAATTGGCGATAGGCTCTTGGGAGAGTAAGCTATATATATCGTTATATTTTGTTAGTATTGGATAGTTCATGCGTATGTGTGTGTATTTCGTGCAATTTAATAATATATGTGAGATATCTTCGACCGTGTTGCATGCATCACATAAGTTGTTGTCTACAACTTTCATTTTAAAAAGTGTGTTTTTGTCAAATGCATGCCCGCTTAGGACTCTATTTAATTGTTTAATCTCCAGGCGGTGAAAGTTCTTCCTGTGGAACCACGGCTGATTTGTCAAATATGGATATAACAGGCAGTATCCTTTGTTGCGCTCTGTGCAGAATGCGCTATACGTTCTCTCCCATTCAAGTTTTACTGCGTTGTACATATAATTGATGGCATCGTTGATTGTCCAGCTTATATGTGTAAAGGTGCCGCTGTGTCTCGCATTCTTCGCAGCTGTATCTACTACATCGTTTTCCTGAATGTTGGAATGGCTGGGTATGTGGTGTATTTCGACTGATATTATGTTTAAACTATTTTCTATTTTTTGTAGAATACGTTGAGCTATGCAGTTACTGTTCTTTGGGTTATTGATTGTTTGGATTGCTCCTAGACTGTCAGTTAGAGACTGAATCATCTGTGAAGATAAGTTCATAGTTTTTTGATTTTAAATTGTTTATTTTTTCCTTGTATAGTGAGTGTATTAATGAATTACTTGCATCTTGTTTTTTATTGCAGGTGCCTTTAAAGAAGTTTACGTCTACTGAGATTTTTCGTGTACTGATAGATGAAGTCCTTACTGGAGTAATATTGTCAAACACGTCTTTGAATTCTATATAAACCTTGGCGTAGCTTGTTTTGCTTGCTAAGAAGGAATCGGACAAAAGCGACGCTGCTGGTAGCCTGTAGGCGAAGATTTTAACTAATTCCTTAGCTGTGGCGAACTTGATTCGGAATTCAGGGGGAAGTTCCGCCGATATGTGATAGATTAAATTAACTGGGGTAGATTTAATAAGACCTAGCGCTTTTCTCAAGTGTAGGTTCGCGTGGGTGTTTAGGTGATTCATTACCGTTTTGGATGCATTTGCAAAGGAAGAGCACGCATATTCGTACCGGTTTCTTGTGATGGCTTTATAGAAGTGCAACGCGTTGCTGGGATGGGTACCAAATCGGCATCCACTGAGCAAGTGTAAAAACATATTAGTTTGATTTGACTTAGCTATAGTGTTCCTGATATGTTGTGTTGACGAATTGTTAGAACTTATAATTCTACCTAAGTAGTTTACCTTATCTACGTCTCTTATGGCTATGTTATTGCACATTATATTAAGAGGCCTACGTCTTAGATTAAAATGCATCACAGCAGATTTGTCAGGATTAAAATATAAGTTGATTTTATTGCACCTTTCACTAAATCTTTCTACTTGTATTTCTAAAAGGTTTTTGGCATTTGTAAAATTCCTATCATAGCATATTAATAAAAAGTCGTCCGCATATTGAAATAATATACTGTTTTGTTCGTTGTTTATATTGTGAAGATCGGCTGTATACAAATTAAATAGTATGGGGCTGAGACAGCTACCCTGACTCACTCCTTTTTTTATTGTTTGTTCTGCTTTTCCCGAAGTTAGGACTCTTTCTTTAAGGTAGTTGCAGATAAATCTTATATGTGTGTGATCAAAGCCCATTTCGACGAGTTTGTTACCCAAAATGGGAATATTAACTGCGTCGAAGGCTTTGCTTAGGTCTAGTACTGATGCAGTTACATGCATGCCCTTAGCTTTAAGATTGGCTATATTGTTAATTACATCGTTAATGCAGTGAGAGGTGGAATAATGTTTGCGAAAACCGTATGATCTGGGGGGTAGCAGGTTGTTATTGGTTATATGTTCTTCCATTTTTATTTTTATCAGTCCTTCTAAGCTTTTTAGCACAACGCTTAGTAGGCAGATTGGTCGGTTGTTAGTTATTATTGTGGAGTCTAGATTTTTTTTGGGGACGGGTACAACCTTTATTTTTCTCCAGCTATTTGGTATATCTCCATTGTCTAAAATCTCGTTTAGCAGGGATACCAGATTTTGGATTTCCGTTTTTGGTAGTGCTAGGAGCATTCTGTATGATATAGTGTCTAGACCCATTGCTGAGTTGGGGTTGCGGGAGTTTAAAAAGTCAATTAATGCACTGTCTGTAAAGTTTGAAGTGCTGGTAGGGAATAAAAGATTATCTGGTGGATTCATTTGTATACAACCTAGGGTGTCAGGTACATTGGCAATTTGGTTCAGAAACATTCTGTGATCTTCTTCAGTTTTTTCACTTCTCACAGTTTTGGTTTTTTTATAATTTTTGAGCGCTCCTATTTTTTTCCACATGTTAGATGAATCTGTTTTGGATATTTCTTCTAGTAACTTGTCCATATTGTTTTTTCTGGCTTTATGCATGTAGTTATTTAACTTCTTGTTACTTTTTATATATTCTACTGCATCTATATGAAGTTTTGTTTTATAATATTTCTGTCTGCAAGCGTTTCTAAGTCTGAATAGTCTCTCACATTCTTCGTCCCAGTATTTTTTTGGTATGTATCTGTTGTTTGGCTCAATTTCTATTGTATTCTGTTTGTTTATATTTTTAGAAGCTGTGATTAAGTTGTCTAGTGTAGAAATGTGCAATTTAGAGAAGTCTTTGATTATTTGGTTGTGATTTATTCTTTTTTGATTTTGTACTTTGTATGCCTCCTCTAGCTCTATGGTAATAGGGAAGTGATTGCTATTTGAGATTTTTGAATTAACCACGGACCAATTAATATTAAGGTTGTTTTTGTTTATGAGAGTAATATCTAGTGCTGATACATAAGAGGGGTTGTGCGAATATGTAGGGCTGCCATTATTGATGCAATAGAAATTATTAGTTATTAGCAACTGTTCTAATATACTGCCTCTAGAATTCTGGTTGTTGTTGCCCCATATGGCAGATTTGGCATTCAAGTCTCCACCTATGATTGCTAAACCATTATTCTGGTTTGCCTTCGTAAGCACATCCTTGCAGCCTTTCTCAAAACTGTCATCGCTTAGACTTGGAGGTGCATAAACGCTGAATACATTAATATTGTGTTTTAAGTTCGTTGTGCAAACAGATATTGCTTCTACTTCGCTATCGCAGCTTACTTGTGTGAATCTAATATGTTTTTTTAAATAAATGCCTACTCCGCCGTATCCATCTGCTCGTGGTTTGCAGACGAAGTTGTAGTTTGCTAGGCTACAACTGGCGTTATTTTTGATCCAAATTTCTGATAAAATGGCTATATCTATATTGTTATTTACTAAAAATAGTTCTAAGAGTTGTTTGTTATTGTTGGCGGTTAAGCTTTGTATGTTATATTGTAGTACTTTCATTTGAATAGAGTAGAGAAGTTTTTGGCTGTGATTTTACTAATTAAGTTTTTGAAGTTGATAACTTTTTAATTTGATTGATTGATTTTGTAAAGGTCTATTTTGGTATTAGTCTGTGATATCTTGTTTCTAAGAGTCTCTAAAAATTTATGGTGTTCTGGAATTAATGTGTTGTTAGAATTTATTAAATATGCAGATATGTCCGTGGCTATTTGCGACAAACTGTTTTCAGCAGTTTCAAGTGCTGAAGAGCTTTCGCTTATCTGGTGGTGATTGGATGTGGTGGGTGTGTGTCTTGGATTATAAGAATGGTTTGCGTGCATATTAACGAATTTTTCATTAAGGGAAATTTTATGATCGCCTAAAGCAGCTTTCCAGCTGTTCATCGTCTCATAAGAATTTCTCTCTTCGTTTCGTCTATTTTATGTGTTTTTAAGTGTTTTGTTAAATGGGATGTGTGCGTGCATTTGCTCCGCTACAATTTTAGTGTTATTTTGCAGTATTGGGATTGATGATTTTTTTTTGCCATGATGGGATGGGGAAGTGAGCAGTGTCATTAGTGTCTATTTCAATTTGTTTGTAAAACAAGGCAGGGTATCTAATTTTGACTTCATTCCTGGATAAATTTTCCACGGTCATACATTTTTGGATTGCAAAAGCTTTCCTTCTAGTGGGGCAATCAATTGAGGTGGCAGGGTGTTTCTCTTTGCAGTTAATGCACATCACTTGTGTGCACTGCTCTTCTTTTTCATGTGTAAGTGAACATTTGCTGCATTTCTGCTCTGCCTGTTTGCAGTGCTGAGCGAAATGATTGAATCTAAAACATTGGCTAAATGGTATAAACGGATTTACTTTAATTTTTGAATATAGAAAAACTATTTCTGATGGAATCTGTGATCCCTTAAAAACAATTTTCACTCTTGCTGTTGGTACAAGTTCTTCTTTTTCTTTTCTGCGTACACGAATAATCTCATGTATAGGAACTGGCGAGGAAATGAAATTGTTGAGTTCTGAGTCGGAAAATTTAGTTGGGATTTGGAATATAATTCCAGTTTTATATAGGAAGTGTTTTAAGATTTTTGGTTCATAACCATTGTTTTTCAGGTCTGAGGATAAAATATTGTTGGCTGCCTCAGCTGACTTAAACTCAGCTTTGCATCGTCCATATCCTATTTTGCTGACAGCAATAATGTCTTTAATTTTAAGTTTGAACAGAACTACATTGAGCTCAAGCGGGTTAATAGGTATTCTATTTGTGTTTTCTTCTTTGTTATTTAAATCTAATCTGTCTATGTACACCACGAATGGACCCTTGTGTGTTTTGTTATAAATAAGTTCGTTAGTTTTTGACTTGCCGTTGGATGTTGCCTCTGTTGTACCGTTGTTTTCCTTCTCTTCCGATGCTGTGTTGAAGGGCGCATTGACCTCTCTCATTTCCACTTCCTCTATTTCTGATTCTGATTGCACTTCTTTATTATTCGTTTTCTTTTTTCTGATGATCGGAGATAGTTTTGGTTTTTTAAAACTATTTAGCCCGAGGTGTTCCGGCCTCAGAGGCCATAGTTTTATGGGTAATTTTACCCGTTTTATTTATTTAAGGTTTTATTTTTTTTTAATTGGTGGTTATTTAATTTTTATTTTTGTTTGTTAAAGAAAAAGTAAATTATTTTCTTCCCCTCAGTGGGAAAGTATATATATTTTTTAACACAATGTCTTTTTCAGTACACTTTAAAAAGTTTTTTTTTTCCCAATACACACTGAATAACACAACTGTTGCTCACGGCGTTTCGGCGGGCTATGTCAACCAATACACTTACATCGCAAGAAACCCAACAATAAAGGGAACTGCTGCTGCTGTTGTTGGCTTCGTCTGGGCAGCTGGTCTTTTTGCATTTGCTGTGCCAGCAGCGTCTCCTCATCTTGTTGGCTGTAAATGTCAAAAAACGCTTCAAGATTTGATTCTTCAAGCGTTTTAAAATTATTCTGTATAAAGTCGCAAAGCAGTATTCGTAAGTTGAGGGCGGAGGGGGCACAACTTACCCATTCTATCAAAACTATTTTCCTGCTACGCAAATCCATCTCGTACAAAATATCACTTGTCTACAAATTTTCCAAGTGCGAAAGTGCGGCAGCATATTTAGCGCTTCAAGCAAATAAATAAATTTAGCTTTTGACATAAAACAAAATTCCACACAACAAATTGTTTAGGAAATAAAATGTAATGGTCAAGGGCTGCGGCATAGCCGAAGTTAGCTTCTTTGATATTTTTTACAATAAAATATACTTTAACTTGTAGGCTTGAAGAACCAGAGCCATGTGGATGGCTCCCAAAAGGAGCCAATCAGTTTTTATTGTTTTTCGCCCCCTATCAGGGGGCATATACAAATACAAAAAAAAAAAAAAAAAATTATACATAAAGGTGGTTATTAACAGTAACAGTGATATTCTTAACTAGTTTTATATGATTTTGTGTTTTCCGGGTGAATAGGCAATAGGCTCGATAGGCAATATGAAAATTTTTACATGAAATAAATGTCTGCTGGGTTGTAACATGTAAACAATAGATACAAAATTGCTAATTGGAATTAATTTTTGTTAAATTAAGTAGTTACAATCAGTTTTAAATATTAAAAATGCTAATTATTGTTTCTTTGCAGGTCACTAAAGCAACCCGCAGTTGATACATTGACAATGGCCTGACGCAGAAGTTATCGTGACAACTGGGGCTTTTGAACAGTTTGTTTAAAGAATTTCGCTATGCATTCTAACGTACGATCGGCGTTTGCATATGATGTGGAAAACTTCTGTCAGATTCTTCACACAGGCATACATGTGTCCCTGTTCATCCAAATGTAGAGAAAGTCTGGATAAATAGGTAAAAATCAAGAGAACAATCAATTATGGTATGCACCATTGTGCGGAATGACCAATTCACTTACATCGCAAGAAACCCAAAAATAAAGGGAACTGCTGCTGCTGTTGTTGGCTTCGTGTGGCCAGCTGGTCTTTTTGCATTTGCTGTGCCAGCAGCGTCACCTCATCTTGTTGGGTGTAAATGTCAAAAAACGCTTCAAGATTTGATTCTTCAAGCGTTTTAAATTCTGTATAAAGTTGTACTCTTTGACCTGGTAAGGGTTGACAGAAAGGAATAAGCAGTATTCGTATGGTGAGGGCGGAGGGGCACAACTTACCCATTCTATCAAAACTATTTTCCTGCTACGCAAATCCATCTCGAACAAAATATCACTTGTCTTCAAATTTTCCAAGTGCGAAAGTGCGGCAGCATATTTAGCGCTTCAAGCAAATAAATAAATTTTAGCTCTTTGACTAAAAAAAAAAATTCCACACAACAAATTTTTTAGGAAATAAAATGTAATGGTAAGGGCTGCGGCATATGCCGAAGTTAGCTTCTTTGAAATTTTTACAATAAAATATACTTTAACTTGTAGGCTTGGAGAACCAGAGCAATGTGGATGGCTTGCAAAGGAGCCAATCATCTTTATTGTTTCTCGCCCCCTATCAGGGGGCATATACAAATACAAATACAAAAAAAAAAAATTATACATAAAGGTGGTTATTAACAGTAACAGTGATATTCTTAACTAGTTTTGTATGACTTTGTGTTTTCTGGGTGAATGGTGAATAGGCAATAGGCTCGATAGGCAATATGAAAATTTTTACATGAAATAAATGTTTGCTGGGTTGTAACATGTAAACAATGGATATAAAATTGCAAATTGGAATTAATTTTTGTTAAATTTAGTAGTTACAATCAGTTTTAAATATTAAAAATGCTAATTATTGTTTCTTTGCAGGCCTGACGCAGAAGTTATCGTGACAACTGGGGCTTTTCAACAGTTTGTTTAAAGAATTTCGCTATGCATTCTAACGTACGATCGGGCATGCGTTTGCATATGATGTGGAAAACTTCTGTCAGATTCTTCACACAGGCATACATGTGTCCCTGTTCATCCAAATGTAGAGAAAGTCTGGATAAATAGCTAAAAATTAAGAGAACAATCAATTATGGTATGCACCATTGTGCGGAATGACCAATACACTTACATGGCAAGAAACCCAACAATAAAGGGAACTGCTGCTGCTGTTGTTGGCTTCGTCTGGGCAGCTGGTCTTTTTGCATTTGCTGTGCCAGCAGCGTCTCCTCATCTTGTTGGCTGTAAATGTCAAAAAACGCTTCAAGATTTGATTCTTCAAGCGTTTTAAAATTATTCTGTATAAAGTCGCACTCTTTGACCTGGTAAGGGTTGACAGAAAGGAATAAGCAGTATTCGTAAGGTGAGGGCGGAGGGGGCACAACTTACCCATTCTATCAAAACTATTTTCCTGCTACGCAAATCCATCTCGAACAAAATATCACTTGTCTACAAATTTTCCAAGTGCGGAAGTGCGGCAGCATATTTAGCGCTTCAAGCAAATAAATAAATTTTAGCTTTTTGACTAAAAAACAAAATTCCACACAACAAATTTTTTAGGAAATAAAATGTAATGGTCAAGGGCTGCGGCATAGCCGAAGTTAGCTTCTTTGATATTTTTTACAATAAAATATACTTTAACTTGTAGGCTTGGAGAACCAGAGCCATGTGGATGGCTCGCAAAGGAGCCAATCATCTTTTATTGTTTCTCGCCCCCTATCAGGGGGCATATACAAATACAAATACAAAACGAGAAGGCCAGGCTAACTTCCGCCATGCCGAAGTTTGTATACCCTTGCAAGCTCTTGTGTTACTAGATCCCTAAAAAGAGTTATCTAAATGTAAAGACCCTGGTGTAAAAATCTGTTTTTACACGCCATAGCACGCGACGCATATATATGCAATTATGTATGCAGCATGCAATTTTTTCATATGTTTGTATGACAGCTATATGATATAGTCATTCGATTTTGATCAAATTTACCAGAATTATAATTTTCTATGTGGAAATGTTATTTACCAAGTTTGATGATGATCGCATAAGAAATAAAAAAGTTTCTAAACGAAAAACTATTTTTGGTCCGATCGTTCATATGGGAGCTATATGATATAGTAGTATAGTAGTCCGATGTATAATAAACTACCAAATCTTAAGTTTTATGATAATCGGGTAAAAAAGAAAGAAGTTATTGATCTAAAACTCATTTTTCGACCGATGGTTCCTATGGGAGCTATTTGATATAGACGTCCGATCCGGATGAATCCGTGATATACAATGCCTGCAGTATATACAAGACTTCGTGCAAAATTGCAGCTCTGTAGCTATAGCGGTTTCGGAGGAGAAGCTGTTGATCCCTTTTTGCAAGGGTATAAAAAAAAATTATACATAAAGGTGGTTATTAACAGTAACAGTCATATTCTTAACTAGTTTTGTATGACTGTGTTTTCTGGGTGAATGGTGAATAGGCAATAGGCTCGATAGGCAATATGAAAATTTTTACATGAAATAAATGTTTGCTGGGTTGTAACATGTAAACAATGGATATAAAATTGCAAATTGGAATTAATTTTTGTTAAATTTAGTAGTTACAATCAGTTTTAAATATTAAAAATGCTAATTATTGTTTCTTTGCAGGCCTGACGCAGAAGTTATCGTGACAACTGGGGCTTTTCAACAGTTTGTTTAAAGAATTTCGCTATGCATTCTAACGTACGATCGGGCATGCGTTTGCATATGATGTGGAAAACTTCTGTCAGATTCTTCATACAGGCATACATGTGTCCCTGTTCATCCAAATGTAGAGAAAGTCTGGATAAATAGCTAAAAATTAAGAGAACAATCAATTATGGTATGCACCATTGTGCGGAATGACCAATACACTTACATGGCAAGAAACCCAACAATAAAGGGAACTGCTGCTGCTGTTGTTGGCTTCGTCTGGGCAGCTGGTCTTTTCGCATTTGCTGTGCCAGCAGCGTCTCCTCATCTTGTTGGCTGTAAATGTCAAAAAACGCTTCAAGATTTGATTCTTCAAGCGTTTTAAAATTATTCTGTATAAAGTTGCACTCTTTGACCTGGTAAGGGTTGACAGAAAGGAATAAGCAGTATTCGTAATGTAAAGGCAACTTACCCATTCTATCAAAACTATTTTCCTGCTACGCAAATCCATCTCGAACAAAATATCACTTGTCTACAAATTTTCCAAGTGCGAAAGTGCGGCAGCATATTTAGCGCTTCAAGCAAATAAATAAATTTTAGCTTTTTGACTAAAAAACAAAATTCCACACAACAAATTTTTAGGAAATAAAATGTAATGGTCAAGGGCTGCGGCATAGCCGAAGTTAGCTTCTTTGATATTTTTTACAATAAAATATACTTTAACTTGTAGGCTTGGAGAAGCAAAGCCATGTAGATGGCTCGCAAAGGAGCCAATCATCTTTTATTGTTTCTTGCCCCCTATCAGGGGGCATATACAAATACAAATACAAAAAAAAAAAAATGATACATAAAGGTGGTTATTAACAGTAACAGTGATATTCTTAACTAGTTTTGTATGATTTTGTGTTTTCTGGGTGAATAGCAATAGGCTCGATAGGCAATGCTAATTATTGTTTCTTTGCAGGTCACTAAAGCAACCCGCAGTTGACACATTGACAATGGCCTGACGCAGAAGTTATCGTGACAACTGGGGCTTTTCAACAGTTTGTTTAAAGAATTTCGCTATGCATTTGCGTTTGCATATGATGTGGAAAACTTCTGTCAGATTCTTCACACAGACATACATGTGTCCCTGTTCATCCAAATGTAGAGAAAGTCTGGATAAATAGGTAAAAATCAAGAGAACAATCAATTATGGTATGTACCATTCTGCGGAATGACCAATTCACTTACATCGCAAGAAACCCAACAATAAAGGAAACTGCTGCTGCTGTTGTTGGCTTCGTGTGGCCAGCTGGTCTTTTTGCATTTGCTGTGCCAGCAGCGTCACCTCATCTTGTTGGGTGTAAATGTCAAAAAACGCTTCAAGATTTGATTCTTCAAGCGTTTTAAATTCTGTATAAAGTTGCACTCTTTGATCTGGTAAGGGTTGACAGAAAGGAATAAGCAGTATTCGTAATGTAAAGGCAACTTACCCATTCTATCAAAACTATTTTCCTGCTACGCAAATCCATCTCGAACAAAATATCACTTGTCTACAAATTTTCCAAGTGCGAAAGTGCGGCAGCATATTTAGCGCTTCAAGCAAATAAATAAATTTTAGCTTTTTTGACTATAAAACAAAATTCCACACAACAAATTTTTTAGGAAATAAAATGTAATGGTCAAGGGCTGCGGCATAGCCGAAGTTAGCTTCTTTGATATTTTTTACAATAAAATATACTTTAACTTGTAGGCTTGAACAACCAGAGCCATGTGGATGGCTCGCAAAGGAGCCAATCAGTTTTTATTGTTTTTCGCCCCCTATCAGGGGGCATATACAAATACAAATACAAAAAAAAAAAACATTATACATATAGGTGGTTATTAACAGTAACAGTGATATTCTTAACTAGTTTTGCATGATTTTGTGTTTTCTGGGTGAATGGTGAATAGGCAATAGGCTCGATAGGCAATATGAAAATTTTTACATGAAATAAATGTTTGCTGGGTTGTAACATGTAAACAATGGATAGAAAATTGCAAATTGGAATTAATTTTTGTTAAATTAAGTAGTTACAATCAGTTTTAAATATTAAAAATGCTAATTATTGTTTCTTTGCAGACCTGACGCAGAAGTTATCGTGACAACTGGGGCTTTTCAACAGTTTGTTTAAAGAATTTCGCTATGCATTCTAACGTACGATCGGGCATGCGTTTGCATATGATGTGGAAAACTTCTGTCAGATTCTTCACACAGGCATACATGTGTCCCTGTTCATCCAAATGTAGAGAAAGTCTGGATAAATAGGTAAAAATCAAGAGAACAATCAATTATGGTATGCACCATTGTCCGGAATAACCAATTCACTTACACTGCTGCTGCTGTTGTTGGCTTCGTCTGGGCAGCTGGTCTTTTTGCATTTGCTGTGCCAGCAGCGTCTCCTCATCTTGTTGGCTGTAAATGTCAAAAAACGATTCAAGATTTGATTCTTCAAGCGTTTTAAATTCTGTATAAAGTTGCACTCTTTGACCTGGTAAGGGTTGACAGAAAGGAATAAGCAGTATTCGTAATGTAAAGGCAACTTACCCATTCTATCAAAACTATTTTCCTGCTACGCAAATCCATCTCGAACAAAATATCACTTGTCTACAAATTTTCCAAGTGCGGAAGTGCGGCAGCATATTTAGCGCTTCAAGCAAATAAATAAATTTTAGCTTTTGACCAAAAAAACAAAATTCCACACAACAAATTTTTTAGGAAATAAAATGTAATAGTCAAGGGCATAGCCGAAGTTAGCTTCTTTGATATTTTTTACAATAAAATATACTTTAACTTGTAGGCTTGGAGAACCAGAGCCATGGGGATGGCTCGCAAAGGAGCCAATCATCTTTTATTGTTTTTCGCCCCCTATCAGGGGGCATATACACAGTGGGGCACAGTAACAATGATATTCTTAACTAGTTTTGTATGATTTTGTGTTTTCTGGGTGAATAGGCAATAGGCTCGATAGGCAATATGAAAATTTTTACATGAAATAAATGTTTGCTGGGTTGTAACATGTAAACAATGGATACAAAATTGCAAATTGGAATTAATTTTTGTTAAATTAAGTAGTTACAATCAGTTTTAAATATTAAAAATTCTAATTTTGTTTCTTTGCAGGTCACTAAAGCAACCCGCAGTTGACACATTGACAATGGCCTAACGCAGAAGTTATCGTGACAACTGGGGCTTTTCAACAGTTTGTTTAAAGAATTTCGCTATGCATTCTAACGTACGATCGGGCATGCGTTTGCATATGATGTGGAAAACTTTTGTCAGATTCTTCACACAGGCATACATCTGTCCCTGTTCATACAAATGTAGAGAAAGTCTGGATAAATAGGTAAAAATCAAGAGAACAATCAATTATGGTATGCACCATTCTGCGGAATGACCAATTCACTTACATCGCAAGAAACCCAACAATAAAGGAAACTGCTGCTGCTGTTGTTGGCTTCGTGTGGCCAGCTGGTCTTTTTGCATTTGCTGTGCCAGCAGCGTCACCTCATCTTGTTGGGTGTAAATGTCAAAAAACGCTTCAAGATTTGATTCTTCAAGCGTTTTAAATTCTGTATAAAGTTGCACTCTTTGACCTGGTAAGGGTTGACAGAAAGGAATAAGCAGAATTCGTAATGTAAAGGCAACTTACACATTCTATCAAAACTATTTTCCTGCTACGCAAATCCATCTCGAACAAAATATCACTTGTCTACAAATTTTCCAAGTGCGAAAGTGCGGCAGCATATTTAGCGCTTCAAGCAAATAAATATTATTATTATTATTATAATTAGATAACAATATGAAATATTATGTCTAATATAGTTTTTAGCGTACTAGCTGCTATGGCCTTCGACGCCTATTTTTTTTAGTTTCTGTTTGCTAGCCTATTTTAAATTTGTTTTATAATTCTAGCTTGTTTTACAAATTTGTGGATAATATTAATGTTGCTTTCGTTGACTGTTTTTAGGAAGTTTGTTAGTTGTCGTTGATTAAATATCATTCTTCTGATTCTTGCCAAGTTGGGACATTGGTCTAAGATGTGTCTGGTGGTGAGTCTGTCACCGCAAGTGCATCGTTTGGGAGGTTCATTGGAAAACAGATGTTCGTGAGTCATTGCGGTGTGTCCGATTCGGAGGCGTATGAAGGACGACCATCTATGTTTGGGCGTGTTTGCTGGATATTTAGCTGCTAATCCTGTCGCGTTGAAGTGTGTATATTGGTGGTCAAAGGTTGTCCAGTCTGCATCTTTTTTATTTTTTATAAGTTGCGATATGTACTGCTTGTAGTCTTTTTCAGCGAGGGGTGTGCATAAAAAGTGTGGGGATCGAGTTGCTGCATCTGCTGCTGCGTCAGCGTGTTCGTTTCCTATTATTCCTTGATGGCTGGGGACCCAAAAAAGGATAATCTTTTTCTTGGTGCAAATACTCCTAATTTCTTTTATAAGGTGGTTATGGCAGTTTAGATTTTTTACTGCAGAAATCGCGGATAGGCTGTCAGAGAAAACTACGAATTTCCCTTTATTGTTTAGGGCGAATATACAAGCATTTAGGATAGCTAGGGCCTCGGCGGTGAATATGGTATACTGTTCGGGCAGTAAACCTCCTGAGATTAGGGTTTTTTTTTTTGTCGACTACGGCAAAGGCAGTCCCAGCTACGGATTTGGTGGCATCCGTAAGCAACCAGGTCCAGTCGCTTAGTTTCTCGCTTTCTTCCAGGAATAGTTTTCTGTATATAACGCTTTGTGTATTTTCTTTTTTGTGCGTTTGCAGCGCTAGATTAATGGACGTATCCTGAAGTAACCGTGGCGGAGCATGGGCTTTTCTGTTTGAATAAATCGGTAGTTCAATTTTTATTTCTTTTAGTATAATGGCGCACCGACGTATGGTAGATAGGACTTTGTATTTTCTTTTGGCCTTGCTTGCGTTTACCCAATTTTTGTTTAGCAGTACGTTTGATGTTGTGCATAGTTTTGGAATACGTTTTGCGGTGGTTTCGTACAATCTGTCTTTTATCGATGGAAGTCCTGCCTCCGCTAGGATACATTTGATCGGCGATGTAGGAAATGCATTAATACTTCGTCGGACAGCGCAATGGTAAGGAACTTGAACTTGTCTTAAGTTCGCGTTCGCACTCCATCCATAGATTGGAAGACCGTAATCCAACTTGGAGAGAATTATTGCTCTGGTAATATTAATTAGGACGTTTAAGTGTATGTAGGAGAATTTTGAACAAAGAAATTTAATTATGTTTAGTCTAGCTTCTAAATTATTTCTTAAAGCTGTACAGTGTTGCCTAAACTATCAAATTTTCTATCAAATATTATTCCAAGTATTCTTAATTTTTCTACAGTTTCTATATTTATATTATTAAACGATAAGTTGTGAGCTGGGCAGTGATGTTTACGACAGATGTGAAGTACTTTTCATTTTTCTATTGACAGCAAGGCACCTGAAGAATTCCCCCAGTTCTTGATATCTTGTAGGACTTTGAGAAATGTGTTTGTTACAGTGTTTGCGTCTTTTAGTTTCGTGTAGATTATTGCATCGTCAGCATACATAGATACATGTAGATTTTTATGTTGTAGTACAATCGAGTTTAGTTTATCAAAAGCTATTATGAACAGAATTACTGAAAGTGGGGAACCTTGTGGGATGCCGTTAAATAGCAGATGCGGTTTTGATAGAGTGTTGTTTACTCGCACTCGGAATGACCGGTGGGCCATAATCACGTCACGATTCTAGCGACTGATTTCGAAAAAGCATTTGATCGCGTAGGGGTACACACAATTCTACACCAACTAATGCTCTGGAGGGTTGGACCTAGGATCTTTAGTCTTTACTACACTAAAGATCCTAGGTCCAACCCTCCAGAGCATTAGTTGGTGTAGAAATTTGTACCCCTACGCGATCAAATGCTTTTTCGAAATCAGTCGCTAGAATCGTGACGTGATTACGCGAGGAAAGAGCATCTGACACGAAATGATGTATTTGCAACAAGGCGTCCATGGTCCCGTGTTTCCGCTTAAAAGCCGATTGGTTGTGTGAAATAAGATTGCTACTGGTTAAACCACCACATCAGTCGGCGGGCTAAAATTTTTTCGAATAATTTGCTCATACATGGTAGAAGAGATATTGGTCTAAAGCTGTTTATGTCGTGGTTGGGCTTATGTGGTTTGGGTATGGGAACAACCACCGCTGTGGTCCACACATGTGGGTATTTTCCCTGAATTAAAATTTGGTTGTAGAGTCCAATTACCTTATGTTTTGTATCAGTTGTTGTACGATCAAAACCTGGTGTTTTGCCTTTTGTCTGTGTTAGTGCTGCTTCAAATTCGAGAAAAGTTATATCGGCTTCAAGATGTTTTGCTGGTGGTGCAACATTATCTGGGTGGTAGTTAATGGCAAGAAGTGCGGTTTTATTGGAAATATACTCCGACGAAAAGTTTTGATCTTTTGAGTAGTTGGACCATTTTTCTCCTAATGCCTCAGCGATGTCCTTTGAGGCTGTTAGTAGAGTTTGATTGACTTTTAAACATTTGAATGGCGTTTTTGGGTACTCCGGTTAAAGTTTTAATATCGGTCCAAAAATTTTTTTTGGGGACGCTGCTGGCGTTATACGAGATGTAAAATCAGAGAGTGATGCTCTTTTTGCTTGTTTAGCTTCTCTTTTAAATAGAGCTTTTGCTTTTTTGTAGGCAACAAGGTTGTGTAGACTCATGTTGCGTCTAAATATTATCCATTGGGATTGTTTATTCTCGCGGAGTTTGTTTAGTGTCGTACTCCACCAAGCTACGTTCTTTTTCTGTGGTATTCCTTTGGTTTGTGGTATAGCTATATTTGCTGCTGCGTGAATCGCTTTGGTTAATTTGGAAACACCTTGGTGAATGTTGCAATATCTAAAGTTTTTTATATTAGTTGATAGCTCTTTTTGAAATTTCGTCCAGTTAGCAATGTCTGTTTTATATTTAGGAATATGTGTGACTTTCTCGGTTTTAAATTGTGTAATTATGGTAGTGGTTATCGGGAAGTGATCGCTTCCATGTAAATAATTGTCGATTTTCCAGTGGCATCGGTGGGCGATTGACGATGAGACTGTTGTAAGATCAACGCAAGTGAAGGAGTTATGTGTTGAAAAGTGCGTAGGTGAGCCGTCGTTAAGCAGAACAAGATCAGCTCTCTCGATGACCTTTTCGATTCTTTTTCCTCGGGAGTTGGTTGTTGAGGATCCCCATAGTGCACTACGTGAATTAAAGTCCCCGCATAGCAATATAGGAGTATTAAAATTGGATATTGGGAGAAGTAGGTCATTTACTGTAAAGTCTTGGTTGGGTAGTATGTAGGTGTTAATTATCGTAATTTTTGTGTTTAAATTTAGTTGAAGTGCATCTCCTAAAACGTTAGATGCCAGTGGCATATGTTTATGTGGAATGTGACGTTTGATTAAGAAGCCAACTCCTTGTTTGTTTGTTCTTATAGAGTGAAGATTTTTAAAATAGCCATTGTATGTCTTTGGAACTATAACATTGCTTTTATTGTGTGGAATGTGAGACTCTTGAATACATATAATATCTGGGTCCGTGTCTTTGATAAGTAGAATGAGTTGTTGATAATTATTTACATATCCATTCATATTCCATTGTAGTATTTTAAGGGTCATTTAAATAAGAAGGGGAAAAGAAGTTATATGTATGCGGAAAGAGAGACAAAAGGGAGAGACTTAACTAAGAGTCAAGATCTTCCATAGAGTCGTCTGATCGCTGGAAGTTGAAATTGTTGGAGAAGGCAAGTTAAAAGCCGGAGATGTGATTATTGTATTGGTTTTACTTGTGGTCGGTTGTGTTTGTTTTTTGGTGTATTCGCTTTGGTTTTTGTGAACGTCAGTTCGTTGTTGGAGTGTGGGGGAGGGGGAGTAATAGGTAGGGGGGGTTTTAGGTAGCGTGGGTGTTTTTGTTTTTGGTTGCTCGTTGTTCTTTGCTATGATAAAAGTTTTTGTACTTTCTTTTGTGGTTTGTGTTTTCGTTTCGATCGTCGGGGGGGTGGAAGTGGAAGCAGTAACCTGGGAGTAACTGGAGAGTTGATAGTGTTTTTTTGTTGTTTGTGAAGAACTCTAGCTTCGCGTATGCTGCATTTCCTTATTGTCTTTATTTTTAGTATGTCTTTCTGTTCTTGATATTTTTTGCATGTGGTTAAAGATGCTGCGTGTTCCTCTCCGCAGTTTGCGCACTGTAATCGAGAGCAATCGCTTGCCGAATGTGGGGGGAGGTTGCAGTTTACGCAACTGGCGTGGTTTTTACAGTTTTTGGCCGTATGACCCAATAGCTGACAAGTTTTGCAGCGCATCGGATTTTTAATATATTCGCGTACTTTTACAGTGTTCCAAGAAATTGCAAGTTTGTTAGGGAGTGTGTACAAGTCGAAGGTTATCAAGACAACACCTGAGGGTTTTGGTGTGCCGTCAGTCATTCGATTGAATTTGTATACCGAGGTCACGTGCTGAGATTTTAATTCTTGTACGATTTCTTCTTCTGATACATTGTTGAGGAAGGGTGCATAAATGGTACCTTTGATGCTGTTTAGTGATTCGTGCAGTTTACAGGTGATTTTGCATATACCGGGAAGTTCGTTTGCTTTCAAGAACTTTTCGGCCACCTCTTTGTTTTTGACAAGCATGAGAAGGTTTCCGTCGCGTAAGGTAGATATGGAGATAATGTCTTTGCTGATTTGTTGAATTGCTCTATGTACTGCAAAGCATGAGTATTCTGATATGGGTTTGAGTGCGTCTTTAGCTGCTAAGATGATGTATTTAGGGTTTTGTGCTGTGACTTCTGGCAAATCTGGAAACTCGATTGGTGTTTTTTGAAATTGTCTTTTTTTTTTTAGTCTTTGGGCTATCACTTAGTAAGGAAAACATGTTTTCCCTACCTATGGGTGGCCCTGGGGCCATGGTTTTGCTGTTTTTTCTTTTCTTCGCAAATAAAAAAGATTCAGCTCACTTGATGGTCGAATAGAAACAGAAAAAAAAAGAAAGTGGGAGGTAAACGAGTGATAGTTTGATCGCGACGAGCTTATCACCGATGACGTCTGTTCTCGTGGAGTTCTAGACGATGACTGTGCAAATAAATAAATTTTAGCTTTTTGACTAAAAAACAAAATTCCGCACAACAAATTTTTTAGGAAATAAAATGTAATGGTCAAGGGCTTAGCCGAAGTTAGCTTCTTTGATATTTTTTACAATAAAATATACTTTAACTTGTAGGCTTGAAGAACCAGAGCCATGTGGATGGCTCGCAAAGGAGCCAATCAGTTTTTATTGTTTTTCGCCCCCTATCAGGGGGCATATACAAATACAAATACAAAAAAAAAAACATTATACATAAAGGTGGTTATTAACAGTAACAGTGATATTCTTAACTAGTTTTGTATGATTTTGTGTTTTCTGGGTGAATAGGCAATAGGCTCGATAGGCAATATGAAAATTTTTACATGAAATAAATGTTTGCTGGGTTGTAACATGTAAACAATGGATACAAAATTGCAAATTGGAATTAATTTTTGTTAAATTAAGTAGTTACAATCAGTTCTAAATATTAAAAATGCTAATTATTGTTTCTTTGCAGGTCACTAAAGCAACCCGCAGTTGACACATTGACAATGGCCTGACGCAGAAGTTATCGTGACAACTGGGGCTTTTCAACAGTTTGTTTAAAGAATTTCGCTATGCATTCTAACGTACGATCGGGCATGCGTTTGCATATGATGTGGAAAACTTCTGTCAGATTCTTCACACAGGCATACATGTGTCCCTGTTCATCCAAATGTAGAGAAAGTCTGGATAAATAGGTAAAAATCAAGAGAACAATCAATTATGGTATGCACCATTCTGCGGAATGACCAATTCACTTACATCGCAAGAAACCCAACAATAAAGGGAACTGCTGCTGGTGTTGTTGGCTTCGTGTGGCCAGCTGGTCTTTTTGCATTTGCTGTGCCAGCAGCGTCACCTCATCTTGTTGGGTGTAAATGTCAAAAAACGCTTCAAGATTTGATTCTTCAAGCGTTTTAAATTCTGTATAAAGTTGCACTCTTTGACCTGGTAAGGGTTGACAGAAAGGAATAAGCAGTATTCGTAATGTAAAGGCAACTTACCCATTCTATCAAAACTATTTTCCTGCTACGCAAATCCATCTCGAACAAAATATCACTTGTCTACAAATTTTCCAAGTGCGAAAGTGCGGCAGCATATTTAGCGCTTCAAGCAAATAAATAAATTTTAGCTTTTTGACTAAAAAACAAAATTCCACACAACAAATTATTTAGGAAATAAAATGTAATGGTCAAGGGCTGCGGCACAGCCGAAGTTATCTTCTTTGATATTTTTTACAATAAAATATTCTTTAACTTGTAGGCTTGAAGAACCAGAGCCATGTGGATGGCTCGCAAAGGAGCCAATCAGTTTTTATTGAATTTGTATACCGAGGTCACGTGCTGAGATTTTAATTCTTGTACGATTTCTTCTTCTGATACATTGTTGAGGAAGGGTGCATAAATGGTGCCTTTGATGCTGTTTAGTGATTCGTGCAGTTTACAGGTGATTTTGCATATACCGGGAAGTTCGTTTGCTTTCAAGAACTTTTCGGCCACCTCTTTGTTTTTGACAAGCATGAGAAGGTTTCCGTCGCGTAAGGTAGATATGGAGATAATGTCTTTGCTGATTAGTTGAATTGCTCTATGTACTGCAAAGCATGAGTATTCTGATATGGGTTTGAGTGCGTCTTTAGCTGCTAAGATGATGTATTTAGGGTTTTGTGCTGTGACTTCTGGCAAATCTGGAAACTCGATTGGTGTTTTTTGAAATTGTCTTTTCTTTTTAGTCTTTGGGCTATCACTTAGTAAGGAAAACATGTTTTCCCTACCTATGGGTGGCCCTGGGGCCATGGTTTTGCTGTTTTTTCTTTTCTTCGCAAATAAAAAAGATTCAGCTCACTACTTGATGGTCGAATAGAAACAGAAAAAAAAAGAAAGTGGGAGGTAAACGAGTGATAGTTTGATCGCGACGAGCTTATCACCGATGACGTCTGTTCTCGTGGAGTTCTAAACGATGACTGTGCAAATAAATAAATTTTAGCTTTTTGACTAAAAAACAAAATTCCGCACAACAAATTTTTTAGGAAATAAAATGTAATGGTCAAGGGCTTAGCCGAAGTTAGCTTCTTTGATATTTTTTACAATAAAATATACTTTAACTTGTAGGCTTGAAGAACCAGAGCCATGTGGATGGCTCGCAAAGGAGCCAATCAGTTTTTATTGTTTTTCGCCCCCTATCAGGGGGCATATACAAATACAAATACAAAAAAAAAAAAACATTATACATAAAGGTGGTTATTAACAGTAACAGTGATATTCTTAACTAGTTTTGTATGATTTTGTGTTTTCTGGGTGAATAGGCAATAGGCTCGATAGGCAATATGAAAATTTTTACATGAAATAAATGTTTTCTGGGTTGTAACATGTAAACAATGGATACAAAATTGCAAATTGGAATTAATTTTTGTTAAATTAAGTAGTTACAATCAGTTCTAAATATTAAAAATGCTAATTATTGTTTCTTTGCAGGTCACTAAAGCAACCCGCAGTTGACACATTGACAATGGCCTGACGCAGAAGTTATCGTGACAACTGGGGCTTTTCAACAGTTTGTTTAAAGAATTTCGCTGTGCATTCTAACGTACGATCGGGCATGCGTTTGCATATGATGTGGAAAACTTCTGTCAGATTCTTCACACAGGCATACATGTGTCCCTGTTCATCCAAATGTAGAGAAAGTCTGGATAAATAGGTAAAAATCAAGAGAACAATCAATTATGGTATGCACCATTCTGCGGAATGACCAATTCACTTACATCGCAAGAAACCCAACAATAAAGGGAACTGCTGCTGCTGTTGTTGGCTTCGTGTGGCCAGCTGGTCTTTTTGCATTTGCTGTGCCAGCAGCGTCATCTTATCTTGTTGGGTGTAAATGTCAAAAAACGCTTCAAGATTTGATTCTTCAAGCGTTTTAAATTCTGTATAAAGTTGCACTCTGTGACCTGGTAAGGGTTGACAGAAAGGAATAAGCAGTATTCGTAATGTAAAGGCAACTTACCCATTCTATCAAAACTATTTTCCTGCTACGCAACTCCATCTCGAACAAAATATTACTTGTCTACAAATTTTCCAATTGCGGAAGTGCGGCAGCATATTTAGCGCTTCAAGCAAATAAATAAATTTTAGTGGTCAAGGGCTGCGGCATAGCCGAAGTTAGCTTCTTTGATATTTATACCCTTGCAGAGGGTATTATAAAATTGGTCAGATGTTTGTAACGCAGAGAAGGGATCGTTTCCGACCCCATAAAGTATATATATTCTTGATCAGCAAGAGAAGACGAGTTCATATAGCCATGTCCGTCTGTCCGTCTGTCTGTCTGGTGCTTCGCGATCTAGTCCCACAGTTTAAGAGCTATGGCATTCAAAGTTCGTATATAAGCTTTTCTATATAGCCACATGCACATCTGCGATTTTGAATAAGATCGGACAACTATATCATATAGCTGCCATATAAATACAAACGTTAAATGCGACTAACTTCTATATTTTTTGAACAATCTTATCCAAACTGATTACGTACATAAATAAAAGGGATTACATCATATGCGTGAATTTCAAAACAATCGAATAAACATAACGCCTGATTTCGAAGATATAAAATTTGCCTATATAGCGTGCACTGCTTATGGCAGCAAAGCACTGCTTATGGCAGCAGTGCACACATAAGCAGTGAAGCACATATATGTGTCAAAATTGCGATTGTGTGTGTGTGAATATGAATATCACGCTTACTATTTGGCGATTGGCTGCCCCCGGCCAATGTATTTAAAATATTTATTTATTGGATAAAGAAACAAAAAATTGTTTAGGAAATAAAATGTAATGGTCAAGGGCTGCAAGGGTATACAAACTTTGGCTTAGCCGAAGTTAGCTTCTTTGATATTTTTTACAATAAAATATACTTTAACTTGTAGGCTTGGAGAACCAGAGCCATGTGGATGGCTCGCAAAGGAGCCAATCATCTTTTATTGTTTTTCGCCCCCTATCAGGGGGCATATACAAATACAAATACAAAAAAAAAATTATACATAAAGGTGGTTATTAACAGTAACAGTGATATTCTTAACTAGTTTTGTATGATTTTGTGTTTTCTGGGTGAATGGTGAATAGGCAATAGGCTCGATAGGCAATATGAAAATTTTTACATGAAATAAATGTTTGCTGGGTTGTAACATGTAAACAATGGATACAAAATTGCAAATTGGAATTAATTTTTGTTAAATTAAGTAGTTACAATCAGTTCTAAATATTAAAAATGCTAATTATTGTTTCTTTGCAGGTCACTAAAGCAACCCGCAGTTGACACATTGACAATGGCCTGACGCAGAAGTTATCGTGACAACTGGGGCTTTTCAACAGTTTGTTTAAAGAATTTCGCTATGCATTCTAACGTACGATCGGGCATGCGTTTGCATATGATGTGGAAAACTTCTGTCAGATTCTTCACACAGGCATACATGTGTCCCTGTTCATCCAAATGTAGAGAAAGTCTGGATAAATAGGTAAAAATCAAGAGAACAATCAACTATGGTATGCACCAATCTGCGGAATGACCAATTCGCTTACAGTGGCTCACAGCTTATTTCGTGCAGAGGTACAAGAAATTTTCAAAAGTGTATTGCTGCTAAACTATTTGAGATATCGCAAAAATTTAAATGCAGTCTTTTTTAGCGATTTATTAATATGTATATATAAAAGCATTTGATTATTATTTTATCTTTTCAAATAATATTAAAAACTTAAAAAAACCAACTCTAACCAACATCGCAAGAAACCCAAAAATAAAGGGAACTGCTGCTGCTGTTGTTGGCTTCGTGTGGCCAGCTGGTCTTTTTGCATTTGCTGTGCCAGCAGCGTCACCTCATCTTGTTGGGTGTAAATGTCAAAAAACGCTTCAAGATTTGATTCTTCAAGCGTTTTAAATTCTGTATAAAGTTGTACTCTTTGACCTGGTAAGGGTTGACAGAAAGGAATAAGCAGTATTCGTATGGTGAGGGCGGAGGCGGCACAACTTACCCATTCTATCAAAACTATTTTCCTGCTACGCAAATCCATCTCGAACAAAATATCACTTGTCTACAAATTTTCCAAGTGCGAAAGTGCGGCAGCATATTTAGCGCTTCAAGCAAATAAATAAATTTTAGCTTTTTGACTAAAAAACAAAATTCCACACAACAAATTTTTTAGGAAATAAAATGTAATGGTCAAGGGCTGCGGCATAGCCGAAGTTAGCTTCTTTGATATTTTTTACAATAAAATATACTTTAACTTGAAGGCTTGGAGAAGCAGAGCCATGTAGATGGCTCGCAAAGGAGCCAATCATCTTTTATTGTTTCTTGCCCCCTATCAGGGGGCATATACAAATACAAATACAAAAAAAAAAAAATTATACATAAAGGTGGTTATTAACAGTAACAGTGATATTCTTAACTAGTTTTGTATGATTTTGTGTTTTCTGGGTGAATAGCAATAGGCTCGATAGGCAATGCTAATTATTGTTTCTTTGCAGGTCACTAAAGCAACCCGCAGTTGACACATTGACAATGGCCTGACGCAGAAGTTATCGTGACAACTGGGGCTTTTCAACAGTTTGTTTAAAGAATTTCGCTATGCATTCTAACGTACGATCGGGCATGCGTTTGCATATGATGTGGAAAACTTCTGTCAGATTCTTCACACAGGCATACATGTGTCCCTGTTCATCCAAATGTAGAGAAAGTCTGGATAAATAGGTAAAAATCAAGAGAACAATCAATTATGGTATGCACCATTCTGCGGAATGACCAATTCACTTACATCGCAAGAAACCCAACAATAAAGGGAACTGCTGCTGCTGTTGTTGGCTTCGTGTGGCCAGCTGGTCCTTTTGCATTTGCTGTGCCAGCAGCGTCACCTCATCTTGTTGGGTGTAAATGTCAAAAAACGCTTCAAGATTTGATTCTTCAAGCGTTTTAAATTCTGTATAAAGTTGCACTCTTTGACCTGGTAAGGGTTGACAGAAAGGAATAAGCAGTATTCGTAATGTAAAGGCAACTTACCCATTCTATCAAAACTATTTTCCTGCTACGCAAATCCATCTCGAACAAAATATCACTTGTCTACAAATTTTCCAAGTGCGGAAGTGCGGCAGCATATTTAGCGCTTCAAGCAAATAAATAAATTTTAGTGGTCAAGGGCTGCGGCATAGCCGAAGTTAGCTTCTTTGATATTTTTTACAATAAAATATACTTTAACTTGTAGGCTTGGAGAACCAGAGCCATGTGGATGGCTCGCAAAGGAGCCAATCATCTTTTATTGTTTCTCGCCCCCTATCAGGGGGCATATACAAATACAAATTCAAAACGAGAAGGCCAGGCTAACTTCCGCCATGCCGAAGTTTGTATACCCTTGCAAGCTCTTGTGTTACTAGATCCCTAAAAAGAGTTATCTAAATGTAAAGACCCTGGTGTAAAAATCTGTTTTTACACGCCATAGCACGCGACGCATATATATGCAATTATGTATGCAGCATGCAATTTTTTCATATGTTTGTATGACAGCTATATGATATAGTCATCCGATTTTGATCAAATTTACCAGAATTATAATTTTCTATGTGGAAATGTTATTTACCAAGTTTGATGATGATCGCATAAGAAATAAAAAAGTTTCTAAACGAAAAACTATTTTTGGTCCGATCGTTCATATGGGAGCTATATGATATAGTAGTATAGTAGTCCGATGTATAATAAACTACCAAATCTTAAGTTTCATGATAATCGGGTAAAAAAGAAAGAAGTTATTGATCTAAAACTCATTTTTCGACCGATGGTTCCTATGGGAGCTATTTGATATAGACGTCCGATCCGGATGAATCCGTGATATACAATGCCTGCAGTATATACAAGACTTCGTGCAAAATTGCAGCTCTGTAGCTATAGCGGTTTCGGAGGAGAAGCTGTTGATCCCTTTTTGCAAGGGTATAAAAAAAAATTATACATAAAGGTGGTTATTAACAGTAACAGTGATATTCTTAACTAGTGTTGTATGATTTTGTGTTTTCTGGGTGAATGGTGAATAGGCAATAGGCTCGATAGGCAATATGAAAATTTTTACATGAAATAAATGTTTGCTGGGTTGTAACATGTAAACAATGGATATAAAATTGCAAATTGGAATTAATTTTTGTTAAATTTAGTAGTTACAATCAGTTTTAAATATTAAAAATGCTAATTATTGTTTCTTTGCAGGCCTGACGCAGAAGTTATCGTGACAACTGGGGCTTTTCAACAGTTTGTTTAAAGAATTTCGCTATGCATTCTAACGTACGATCGGGCATGCGTTTGCATATGATGTGGAAAACTTCTGTCAGATTCTTCATACAGGCATACATGTGTCCCTGTTCATCCAAATGTAGAGAAAGTCTGGATAAATAGCTAAAAATTAAGAGAACAATCAATTATGGTATGCACCATTGTGCGGAATGACCAATACACTTACATGGCAAGAAACCCAACAATAAAGGCAACTGCTGCTGCTGTTGTTGGCTTCGTCTGGGCAGCTGGTCTTTTCGCATTTGCTGTGCCAGCAGCGTCACCTCATCTTGTTGGGTGTAAATGTCAAAAAACGCTTCAAGATTTGATTCTTCAAGCGTTTTAAATTCTGTATAAAGTTGCACTCTTTGACCTGGTAAGGGTTGACAGAAAGGAATAAGCAGTATTCGTAATGTAAAGGCAACTTACCCATTCTATCAAAACTATTTTCCTGCTACGCAACTCCATCTCGAACAAAATATTACTTGTCTACAAATTTTCCAATTGCGGAAGTGCGGCAGCATATTTAGCGCTTCAAGCAAATAAATAAATTTTAGTGGTCAAGGGCTGCGGCATAGCCGAAGTTAGCTTCTTTGATATTTATACCCTTGCACATTATAAAATTGGTCAGATGTTTGTAACGCAGAGAAGGGATCGTTTCCGACCCCATAAAGTATATATATTCTTGATCAGCAAGAGAAGACGAGTTGATATAGCCATGTCCGTCTGTCCGTCTGTCCTTCTGTCCGTCTGTCTGTCTGGTGCTTCGCGATCTAGTCCCACAGTTTAAGAGCTATGGCATTCAAAGTTCGTATATAAGCTTTTCTATATAGCCACATGCACATCTGCGATTTTGAATAAGATCGGACAACTATATCATATAGCTGCCATATAAATACAAACGTTAAATGCGACTAACTTCTATATTTTTTGAACAATCTTATCCAAACTGATTACGTACATAAATAAAAAGGGATTACATCATATGCGTGAATTTCAAAACAATCGGATAAACATAACGCCTGATTTCGAAGATATAAAATTTGCCTATATAGCGTGCACTGCTTATGGCAGCAAAGCACTGCTTATGGCAGCAGTGCACACATAAGCAGTGAAGCACATATATGTGTCAAAATTGCGATTGTGTGTGTGTGAATATGAATATCACGCTTACTATTTGGCGATTGGCTGCCCCCGGCCAATGTATTTAAAATATTTATTTATTGGATAAAGAAACAAAAAATTGTTTAGGAAATAAAATGTAATGGTCAAGGGCTGCAAGGGTATACAAACTTTGGCTTAGCCGAAGTTAGCTTCTTTGATATTTTTTACAATAAAATATACTTTAACTTGTAGGCTTGGAGAACCAGAGCCATGTGGATGGCTCGCAAAGGAGCCAATCATCTTTTATTGTTTTTCGCCCCCTATCAGGGGGCATATACAAATACAAATACAAAAAAAAAAAATTATACATAAAGGTGGTTATTAACAGTAACAGTGATATTCTTAACTAGTTTTGTATGATTTTGTGTTTTCTCTGGTGAATGGTGAATAGGCAATAGGCTCGATAGGCAATATGAAAATTTTTACATGAAATAAATGTTTGCTGGGTTGTAACATGTAAACAATGGATACAAAATTGCAAATTGGAATTAATTTTTGTTAAATTAAGTAGTTACAATCAGTTCTAAATATTAAAAATGCTAATTATTGTTTCTTTGCAGGTCACTAAAGCAACCCGCAGTTGACACATTGACAATGGCCTGACGCAGAAGTTATCGTGACAACTGGGGCTTTTCAACAGTTTGTTTAAAGAATTTCGCTATGCATTCTAACGTACGATCGGGCATGCGTTTGCATATGATGTGGAAAACTTCTGTCAGATTCTTCACACAGGCATACATGTGTCCCTGTTCATCCAAATGTAGAGAAAGTCTGGATAAATAGGTAAAAATCAAGAGAACAATCAACTATGGTATGCACCAATCTGCGGAATGACCAATTCGCTTACAGTGGCTCACAGCTTATTTCGTGCAGAGGTACAAGAAATTTTCAAAAGTGTATTGCTGCTAAACTATTTGAGATATCGCAAAAATTTAAATGCAGTCTTTTTTAGCGATTTATTAATATGTATATATAAAAGCATTTGATTATTATTTTATCTTTTCAAATAATATTAAAACTTAAAAAAACCAACTCTAACCAACATCGCAAGAAACCCAAAAATAAAGGGAACTGCTGCTGCTGTTGTTGGCTTCGTGTGGCCAGCTGGTCTTTTGCATTTGCTGTGCCAGCAGCGTCACCTCATCTTGTTGGGTGTAAATGTCAAAAAACGCTTCAAGATTTGATTCTTCAAGCGTTTTAAATTCTGTATAAAGTTGTACTCTTTGACCTGGTAAGGGTTGACAGAAAGGAATAAGCAGTATTCGTATGGTGAGGGCGGAGGGGGCACAACTTACCCATTCTATCAAAACTATTTTCCTGCTACGCAAATCCATCTCGAACAAAATATCACTTGTCTACAAATTTTCCAAGTGCGAAAGTGCGGCAGCATATTTAGCGCTTCAAGCAAATAAATAAATTTTAGCTTTTTGACTAAAAAACAAAATTCCACACAACAAATTTTTTAGGAAATAAAATGTAATGGTCAAGGGCTGCGGCATAGCCGAAGTTAGCTTCTTTGATATTTTTTACAATAAAATATACTTTAACTTGAAGGCTTGGAGAAGCAGAGCCATGTAGATGGCTCGCAAAGGAGCCAATCATCTTTTATTGTTTCTTGCCCCCTATCAGGGGGCATATACAAATACAAATACAAAAAAAAAAAAATTATACATAAAGGTGGTTATTAACAGTAACAGTGATATTCTTAACTAGTTTTGTATGATTTTGTGTTTTCTGGGTGAATAGCAATAGGCTCGATTATTGTTAATTATTGTTTCTTTGCAGGTCACTAAAGCAACCCGCAGTTGACACATTGACAATGGCCTGACGCAGAAGTTATCGTGACAACTGGGGCTTTTCAACAGTTTGTTTAAAGAATTTCGCTATGCATTCTAACGTACGATCGGGCATGCGTTTGCATATGATGTGGAAAACTTCTGTCAGATTCTTCACACAGGCATACATGTGTCCCTGTTCATCCAAATGTAGAGAAAGTCTGGATAAATAGGTAAAAATCAAGAGAACAATCAATTATGGTATGCACCATTCTGCGGAATGACCAATTCACTTACATCGCAAGAAACCCAACAATAAAGGGAACTGCTGCTGCTGTTGTTGGCTTCGTGTGGCCAGCTGGTTCTTTTGCATTTGCTGTGCCAGCAGCGTCACCTCATCTTGTTGGGTGTAAATGTCAAAAAACGCTTCAAGATTTGATTCTTCAAGCGTTTTAAATTCTGTATAAAGTTGCACTCTTTGACCTGGTAAGGGTTGACAGAAAGGAATAAGCAGTATTCGTAATGTAAAGGCAACTTACCCATTCTATCAAAACTATTTTCCTGCTACGCAAATCCATCTCGAACAAAATATCACTTGTCTACAAATTTTCCAAGTGCGGAAGTGCGGCAGCATATTTAGCGCTTCAAGCAAATAAATAAATTTTAGTGGTCAAGGGCTGCGGCATAGCCGAAGTTAGCTTCTTTGATATTTTTTACAATAAAATATACTTTAACTTGTAGGCTTGGAGAACCAGAGCCATGTGGATGGCTCGCAAAGGAGCCAATCATCTTTTATTGTTTCTCGCCCCTATCAGGGGGCATATACAAATACAAATACAAAACGAGAAGGCCAGGCTAACTTCCGCCATGCCGAAGTTTGTATACCCTTGCAAGCTCTTGTGTTACTAGATCCCTAAAAAGAGTTATCTAAATGTAAAGACCCTGGTGTAAAAATCTGTTTTTACACGCCATAGCACGCGACGCATATATATGCAATTATGTATGCAGCATGCAATTTTTTCATATGTTTGTATGACAGCTATATGATATAGTCATCCGATTTTGATCAAATTTACCAGAATTATAATTTTCTATGTGGAAATGTTATTTACCAAGTTTGATGATGATCGCATAAGAAATAAAAAAGTTTCTAAACGAAAAACTATTTTTGGTCCGATCGTTCATATGGGAGCTATATGATATAGTAGTATAGTAGTCCGATGTATAATAAACTACCAAATCTTAAGTTTCATGATAATCGGGTAAAAAAAGAAAGAAGTTATTGATCTAAAACTCATTTTTCGACCGATGGTTCCTATGGGAGCTATTTGATATAGACGTCCGATCCGGATGAATCCGTGATATACAATGCCTGCAGTATATACAAGACTTCGTGCAAAATTGCAGCTCTGTAGCTATAGCGGTTTCGGAGGAGAAGCTGTTGATCCCTTTTTGCAAGGGTATAAAAAAAATTATACATAAAGGTGGTTATTAACAGTAACAGTGATATTCTTAACTAGTTTTGTATGATTTTGTGTTTTCTGGGTGAATGGTGAATAGGCAATAGGCTCGATAGGCAATATGAAAATTTTTACATGAAATAAATGTTTGCTGGGTTGTAACATGTAAACAATGGATATAAAATTGCAAATTGGAATTAATTTTTGTTAAATTTAGTAGTTACAATCAGTTTTAAATATTAAAAATGCTAATTATTGTTTCTTTGCAGGCCTGACGCAGAAGTTATCGTGACAACTGGGGCTTTTCAACAGTTTGTTTAAAGAATTTCGCTATGCATTCTAACGTACGATCGGGCATGCGTTTGCATATGATGTGGAAAACTTCTGTCAGATTCTTCATACAGGCATACATGTGTCCCTGTTCATCCAAATGTAGAGAAAGTCTGGATAAATAGCTAAAAATTAAGAGAACAATCAATTATGGTATGCACCATTGTGCGGAATGACCAATACACTTACATGGCAAGAAACCCAACAATAAAGGGAACTGCTGCTGCTGTTGTTGGCTTCGTCTGGGCAGCTGGTCTTTTCGCATTTGCTGTGCCAGCAGCGTCTCCTCATCTTGTTGGCTGTAAATGTCAAAAAACGCTTCAAGATTTGATTCTTCAAGCGTTTTAAAATTATTCTGTATAAAGTTGCACTCTTTGACCTGGTAAGGGTTGACAGAAAGGAATAAGCAGTATTCGTAATGTAAAGGCAACTTACCCATTCTATCAAAACTATTTTCCTGCTACGCAAATCCATCTCGAACAAAATATCACTTGTCTACAAATTTTCCAAGTGCGAAAGTGCGGCAGCATATTTAGCGCTTCAAGCAAATAAATAAATTTTAGCTTTTTGACTAAAAAACAAAATTCCACACAACAAATTTTTTAGGAAATAAAATGTAATGGTCAAGGGCTGCGGCATAGCCGAAGTTAGCTTCTTTGATATTTTTTACAATAAAATATACTTTAACTTGTAGGCTTGGAGAAGCAGAGCCATGTAGATGGCTCGCAAAGGAGCCAATCATCTTTTATTGTTTCTTGCCCCCTATCAGGGGGCATATACAAATACAAATACAAAAAAAAAAAATTATACATAAAGGTGGTTATTAACAGTAACAGTGATATTCTTAACTAGTTTTGTATGATTTTGTGTTTTCTGGGTGAATAGCAATAGGCTCGATAGGCAATGCTAATTATTGTTTCTTTGCAGGTCACTAAAGCAACCCGCAGTTGACACATTGACAATGGCCTGACGCAGAAGTTATCGTGACAACTGGGGCTTTTCAACAGTTTGTTTAAAGAATTTCGCTATGCATTCTAACGTACGATCGGGCATGCGTTTGCATATGATGTGGAAAACTTCTGTCAGATTCTTCACACAGGCATACATGTGTCCCTGTTCATCCAAATGTAGAGAAAGTCTGGATAAATAGGTAAAAATCAAGAGAACAATCAATTATGGTATGCACCATTGTCCGGAATAACCAATTCACTTACACTGCTGCTGCTGTTGTTGGCTTCGTCTGGGCAGCTGGTCTTTTTGCATTTGCTGTGCCAGCAGCGTCTCCTCATCTTGTTGGCTGTAAATGTCAAAAAACGATTCAAGATTTGATTCTTCAAGCGTTTTAAATTCTGTATAAAGTTGCACTCTTTGACCTGGTAAGGGTTGACAGAAAGGAATAAGCAGTATTCGTAATGTAAAGGCAACTTACCCATTCTATCAAAACTATTTTCCTGCTACGCAAATCCATCTCGAACAAAATATCACTTGTCTTCAAATTTTCCAAGTGCGAAAGTGCGGCAGCATATTTAGCGCTTCAAGCAAATAAATAAATTTTAGCTTTTTGATCAAAAAACAAAATTCCACACAACAAATTTTTTAGGAAATAAAATGTAATAGTCAAGGGCTGCGGCATAGCCGAAGTTAGCTTCTTTGATATTTTTTACAATAAAATATACTTTAACTTGTAGGCTTGGAGAACCAGAGCCATGGGGATGACTCGCAAAGGAGCCAATCATCTTTTATTGTTTTTCGCCCCCTATCAGGGGGCATATACACAGTGGGGCACAGTAACAGTGATATTCTTAACTAGTTTTGTATGATTTTGTGTTTTCTGGGTGAATAGGCAATAGGCTCGATAGGCAATATGAAAATTTTTACATGAAATAAATGTTTGCTGGGTTGTAACATGTAAACAATGGATACAAAATTGCAAATTGGAATTAATTTTTGTTAAATTAAGTAGTTACAATCAGTTTTAAATATTAAAAATTCTAATTTTTGTTTCTTTGCAGGTCACTAAAGCAACCCGCAGTTGACACATTGACAATGGCCTAACGCAGAAGTTATCGTGACAACTGGGGCTTTTCAACAGTTTGTTTAAAGAATTTCGCTATGCATTCTAACGTACGATCGGGCATGCGTTTGCATATGATGTGGAAAACTTTTGTCAGATTCTTCACACAGGCATACATGTGTCCCTGTTCATCCAAATGTAGAGAAAGTCTGGATAAATAGGTAAAAATCAAGAGAACAATCAATTATGGTATGCACCATTCTGCGGAATGACCAATTCACTTACATCGCAAGAAACCCAACAATAAAGGGAACTGCTGCTGCTGTTGTTGGCTTCGTGTGGCCAGCTGGTCTTTTTGCATTTGCTGTGCCAGCAGCGTCACCTCATCTTGTTGGGTGTAAATGTCAAAAAACGCTTCAAGATTTGATTCTTCAAGCGTTTTAAATTCTGTATAAAGTTGCATTCTTTGACCTGGTAAGGGTTGACAGAAAGGAATAAGCAGAATTCGTAATGTAAAGGCAACTTACCCATTCTATCAAAACTATTTTCCTGCTACGCAAATCCATCTCGAACAAAATATCACTTGTCTACAAATTTTCCAAGTGCGAAAGTGCGGCAGCATATTTAGCGCTTCAAGCAAATAAATATTATTATTATTATTATAATTAGATAACAATATGAAATATTATGTCTAATATAGTTTTTAGCGTACTAGCTGCTATGGCCTTCGACGCCTATTTTTTTTAGTTTCTGTTTGCTAGCCTATTTTAAATTTGTTTTATAATTCTAGCTTGTTTTACAAATTTGTGGATAATATTAATGTTGCTTTCGTTGACTGTTTTTAGGAAGTTTGTTAGTTGTCGTTGATTAAATATCATTCTTCTGATTCTTGCCAAGTTGGGACATTGGTCTAAGATGTGTCTGGTGGCGAGTCTGTCACCGCAAGTGCATCGTTTGGGAGGTTCATTGGAAAACAGATGTTCGTGAGTCATTGCGGTGTGTCCGATTCGGAGGCGTATGAAGGACGACCATCTATGTTTGGGCGTGTTTGCTGGATATTTAGCTGCTAATCCTGTCGCGTTGAAGTGTGTATATTGGTGGTCAAAGGTTGTCCAGTCTGCATCTTTTTTATTTTTTATAAGTTGCGATATGTACTGCTTGTAGTCTTTTTCAGCGAGGGGTGTGCATAAAAAGTGTGGGGATCGAGTTGCTGCATCTGCTGCTGCGTCAGCGTGTTCGTTTCCTATTATTCCTTGATGGCAAATACTCCTAATTTCTTTTATAAGGCGGTTATGGCAGTTTAGATTTTTTACTGCAGAAATCGCGGATAGGCTGTCAGAGAAAACTACGAATTTCCCTTTATTGTTTAGGGCGAATATACAAGCATTTAGGATAGCTAGGGCCTCGGCGGTGAATATGGTATACTGTTCGGGCAGTAAACCTCCTGAGATTAGGGTTTTTTTTTTGTCGACTACGGCAAAGGCAGTCCCAGCTACGGATTTGGTGGCATCCGTAAACAACCAGGTCCAGTCGCTTAGTTTCTCGCTTTCTTCCAGGAATAGTTTTCTGTATATAACGCTTTGTGTATTTTCTTTTTTGTGCGTTTGCAGCGCTAGATTAATGGACGTATCCTGAAGTAACCGTGGCGAAGCATGGGCTTTTCTGTTTGAATAAATCGGTAGTTCAATTTTTATTTCTTTTAGTATAATGGCGCACCGACGTATGGTAGATAGGACTTTGTATTTTCTTTTGGCCTTGCTTGCGTTTACCCAATTTTTGTTTAGCAGTACGTTTGATGTTGTGCATAGTTTTGGAATACGTTTTGCGGTGGTTTCGTACAATCTGTCTTTTATCGATGGAAGTCCTGCCTCCGCTAGGATACATTTGATCGGCGATGTAGGAAATGCATTAATACTTCGTCGGACAGCGCAATGGTAAGGAACTTGAACTTGTCTTAAGTTCGCGTTCGCACTCCATCCATAGATTGGAAGACCGTAATCCAACTTGGAGAGAATTATTGCTCTGGTAATATTAATTAGGACGTTTAAGTGTATGTAGGAGAATTTTGAACAAAGAAATTTAATTATGTTTAGTCTAGCTTCTAAATTATTTCTTAAAGCTGTACAGTGTTGCCTAAACTATCAAATTTTCTTTCAAATATTATTCCAAGTATTCTTAATTTTTCTACAGTTTCTATATTTATATTATTAAACGATAAGTTGTGAGCTGGGCAGTGATGTTTACGACAGATGTGAAGTACTTTTCATTTTTCTATTGACAGCAAGGCACCTGAAGATTCCCCCAGTTCTTGATATCTTGTAGGACTTTGAGAAATGTGTTTGTTACAGTGTTTGCGTCTTTTAGTTTCGTGTAGATTATTGCATCGTCAGCATACATAGATACATGTAGATTTTTATGTTGTAGTACAATCGAGTTTAGTTTATCAAAAGCTATTATGAACAGAATTACTGAGCATTAGTTGGTGTAGAATTGTGTGTACCCCTACGCGATCAAATGCTTTTTCGAAATCAGTCGCTAGAATCGTGACGTGATTACGCGAGGAAAGAGCATCTGACACGAAATGATGTATTTGCAACAAGGCGTCCATGGTCCCGTGTTTCCGCTTAAAAGCCGATTGGTTGTGTGAAATAAGATTGCTACTGGTTAAACCACCACATCAGTCGGCGGGATAAATTTTTTCGAATAATTTGCTCATACATGGTAGAAGAGATATTGGTCTAAAGCTGTTTATGTCGTGGTTGGGCTTATGTGGTTTGGGTGTGGGAACAACCACCGCTGTGGTCCACACATGTGGGTATTTTCCTTGAATTAAAATTTGGTTGTAGAGTCCAATTACCTTATGTTTTGTATCAGTTGTCAGGTTTTTCAGCATAGGGTAGGATATACGATCAAAACCTGGTGTTTTGCCTTTTGTCTGTGTTAGTGCTGCTTCAAATTCGAGAAAAGTTATATCGGCTTCAAGATGTTTTGCTGGTGGTGCAACATTATCTGGGTGGTAGTTAATGGCAAGAAGTGCGGTTTTATTGGAAATATACTCCGACGAAAAGTTTTGATCTTTTGAGTAGTTGGACCATTTTTCTCCTAATGCCTCAGCGATGTCCTTTGAGGCTGTTAGTAGAGTTTGATTGACTTTTAAACATTTGAGTGGCGTTTTGGGTACTCCGGTTAAAGTTTTAATATCGGTCCAAATTCTTATTGGGGACGCTGCTGGCGTTATACGAGATGTAAAATCAGAGAGTGATGCTCTTTTTGCTTGTTTAGCTTCTCTTTTAAATAGAGCTTTTGCTTTTTTGTAGGCAACAAGGTTGTGTAGACTCATGTTGCGTCTAAATATTATCCATTGGGATTGTTTATTCTCGCGGAGTTTGTTTAGTGTCGTACTCCACCAAGCTACGTTCTTTTTCTGTGGTATTCCTTTGGTTTGTGGTATAGCTATATTTGCTGCTGCGTGAATCGCTTTGGTTAATTTGGAAACACCTTGGTGAATGTTGCAATATCTAAAGTTTTTTATATTAGTTGATAGCTCTTTTTGAAATTTCGTCCAGTTAGCAATGTCTGTTTTATATTTAGGAATATGTGTGACTTTCTCGGTTTTAAATTGTGTAATTATGGTAGTGGTTATCGGGAAGTGATCGCTTCCATGTAAATAATTGTCGATTTTCCAGTGGCATCGGTGGGCGATTGACGATGAGACTGTTGTAAGATCAACGCAAGTGAAGGAGTTATGTGTTGAAAAGTGCGTAGGTGAGCCGTCGTTAAGCAGAACAAGATCAGCTCTCTCGATGACCTTTTCGATTCTTTTTCCTCGGGAGTTGGTTGTTGAGGATCCCCATAGTGCACTACGTGAATTAAAGTCCCCGCATAGCAATATAGGAGTATTAAAATTGGATATTGGGAGAAGTAGGTCATTTACTGTAAAGTCTTGGTTGGGTAGTATGTAGGTGTTAATTATCGTAATTTTTGTGTTTAAATTTAGTTGAAGTGCATCTCCTAAAACGTTAGATGCCAGTGGCATATGTTTATGTGGAATGTGACGTTTGATTAAGAAGCCAACTCCTTGTTTGTTTGTTCTTATAGAGTGAAGATTTTTAAAATAGCCATTGTATGTCTTTGGAACTATAACATTGCTTTTATTGTGTGGAATGTGAGACTCTTGAATACATATAATATCTGGGTCCGTGTCTTTGATAAGTAGAATGAGTTGTTGATAATTATTTACATATCCATTCATATTCCATTGTAGTATTTTAAGGGTCATTTAAATAAGAAGGGAAAAGAAGTTATATGTATGCGGAAAGAGAGACAAAAGGAGAGACTTAACTAAGAGTCAAGATCTTCCATAGAGTCGTCTGATCGCTGGAAGTTAAAATTGTTGGAGAAGGCAAGTTAAAAGCCGGAGATGTGATTATTGTATTGGTTTTACTTGTGGTCGGTTGTGTTTGTTTTTTGGTGTATTCGCTTTGGTTTTTGTGAACGTCAGTTCGTTGTTGGAGTGTGGGGGAGGGGGAGTAATAGGTAGGGGGGTTTAGGTAGCGTGGGTGTTTTTGTTTTTGGTTGCTCGTTGTTCTTTGCTATGATAAAAGTTTTTGTACTTTCTTTTGTGGTTTGTGTTTTCGTTTCGATCGTCGGGGGGGTGGAAGTGGAAGCAGTAACCTGGGAGTTACTGAGAGAGTTGATAGTGTTTTTTTGTTGTTTGTGAAGAACTCTAGCTTCGCGTATGCTGCATTTCCTTATTGTCTTTATTTTTAGTATGTCTTTCTGTTCTTGATATTTTTTGCATGTGGTTAAAGATGCTGCGTGTTCCTCTCCGCAGTTTGCGCACTGTAATCGAGAGCAATCGCTTGCCGAATGTGGGGGGAGGTTGCAGTTTACGCAACTGGCGTGGTTTTTACAGTTTTTGGCCGTATGACCCAATAGCTGACAAGTTTTGCAGCGCATCGGATTTGGAATATATTCGCGTACTTTTACAGTGTTCCAAGAAATTGCAAGTTTGTTAGGGAGTGTGTACAAGTCGAAGGTTATCAAGACAACACCTGAGGGTTTTGGTGTGCCGTCAGTCATTCGATTGAATTTGTATACCGAGGTCACGTGCTGAGATTTTAATTCTTGTACGATTTCTTCTTCTGATACATTGTTGAGGAAGGGTGCATAAATGGTACCTTTGATGCTGTTTAGTGATTCGTGCAGTTTACAGGTGATTTTGCATATACCGAGAAGTTCGTTTGCTTTCAAGAACTTTTCGGCCACCTCTTTGTTTTTGACAAGCATGAGAAGGTTTCCGTCGCGTAAGGTAGATATGGAGATAATGTCTTTGCTGATTTGTTGAATTGCTCTATGTACTGCAAAGCATGAGTATTCTGATATGGGTTTGAGTGCGTCTTTAGCTGCTAAGATGATGTATTTAGGGTTTTGTGCTGTGACTTCTGGCAAATCTGGAAACTCGATTGGTGTTTTTTGAAATTGTCTTTTCTTTTTAGTCTTTGGGCTATCACTTAGTAAGGAAAACATGTTTTCCCTACCTATGGGTGGCCCTGGGGCCATGGTTTTGCTGTTTTTTCTTTTCTTCGCAAATAAAAAAGATTCAGCTCACTACTTGATGGTCGAATAGAAACAGAAAAAAAAGAAAATGGGAGGTAAACGAGTGATAGTTTGATCGCGACGAGCTTATCACCGATGACGTCTGTTCTCGTGGAGTTCTAGACGATGACTGTGCAAATAAATAAATTTTAGCTTTTTGACTAAAAAACAAAATTCCGCACAACAAATTTTTTAGGAAATAAAATGTAATGGTCAAGGGCTTAGCCGAAGTTAGCTTCTTTGATATTTTTTACAATAAAATATACTTTAACTTGTAGGCTTGAAGAACCAGAGCCATGTGGATGGCTCGCAAAGGAGGCAATCAGTTTTTATTGTTTTTCGCCCCCTATCAGGGGGCATATACAAATACAAATACAAAAAAAAAACATTATACATAAAGGTGGTTATTAACAGTAACAGTGATATTCTTAACTAGTTTTGTATGATTTTGTGTTTTCTGGGTGAATAGGCAATAGGCTCGATAGGCAATATGAAAATTTTTACATGAAATAAATGTTTGCTGGGTTGTAACATGTAAACAATGGATACAAAATTGCAAATTGGAATTAATTTTTGTTAAATTAAGTAGTTACAATCAGTTCTAAATATTAAAAATGCTAATTATTGTTTCTTTGCAGGTCACTAAAGCAACCCGCAGTTGACACATTGACAATGGCCTGACGCAGAAGTTATCGTGACAACTGGGGCTTTTCAACAGTTTGTTTAAAGAATTTCGCTATGCATTCTAACGTACGATCGGGCATGCGTTTGCATATGATGTGGAAAACTTCTGTCAGATTCTTCACACAGGCATACATGTGTCCCTGTTCATCCAAATGTAGAGAAAGTCTGGATAAATAGGTAAAAATCAAGAGAACAATCAATTATGGTATGCACCATTGTGCGGAATGACCAATTCACTTACATCGCAAGAAACCCAACAATAAAGGGAACTGCTGCTGCTGTTGTTGGCTTCGTGTGGCCAGCTGGTCTTTTTTGCATTTGCTGTGCCAGCAGCGTCACCTCATCTTGTTGGGTGTAAATGTCAAAAAACGCTTCAAGATTTGATTCTTCAAGCGTTTTAAATTCTGTATAAAGTTGCACTCTTTGACCTGGTAAGGGTTGACAGAAAGGAATAAGCAGTATTCGTAATGTAAAGGCAACTTACCCATTCTATCAAAACTATTTTCCTGCTACGCAAATCCATCTCGAACAAAATATCACTTGTCTACAAATTTTCCAAGTGCGAAAGTGCGGCAGCATATTTAGCGCTTCAAGCAAATAAATAAATTTTAGCTTTTTGACTAAAAAACAAAATTCCACACAACAAATTATTTAGGAAATAAAATGTAATGGTCAAGGGCTGCGGCACAGCCGAAGTTATCTTCTTTGATATTTTTTACAATAAAATATTCTTTAACTTGTAGGCTTGAAGAACCAGAGCCATGTGGATGGCTCGCAAAGGAGCCAATCAGTTTTTATTGAATTTGTATACCGAGGTCACGTGCTGAGATTTTAATTCTTGTACGATTTCTTCTTCTGATACATTGTTGAGGAAGGGTGCATAAATGGTGCCTTTGATGCTGTTTAGTGATTCGTGCAGTTTACAGGTGATTTTGCATATACCGGGAAGTTCGTTTGCTTTTCAAGAACTTTTCGGCCACCTCTTTCTTTTGACAAGCATGAGAAGGTTTCCGTCGCGTAAGGTAGATATGGAGATAATGTCTTTGCTGATTAGTTGAATTGCTCTATGTACTGCAAAGCATGAGTATTCTGATATGGGTTTGAGTGCATCTTTAGCTGCTAAGATGATGTATTTAGGGTTTTGTGCTGTGACTTCTGGCAAATCTGGAAACTCGATTGGTGTTTTTTGAAATTGTCTTTTCTTTTTAGTCTTTGGGCTATCACTTAGTAAGGAAAACATGTTTTCCTACCTATGGGTGGCCCAGGGGCCATGGTTTTGCTGTTTTTTCTTTTCTTCGCAAATAAAAAAGATTCAGCTCACCACTTGATGGTCGAATAGAAACAGAAAAAAAAAAGAAAGTGGGAGGTAAACGAGTGATAGTTTGATCGCGACAAGCTTATCACCGATGACGTCTGTTCTCGTGGAGTTCTAGACGATGACTGTGCAAATAAATAAATTTTAGCTTTTTGACTAAAAAACAAAATTCCGCACAACAAATTTTTTAGGAAATAAAATGTAATGGTCAAGGGCTTAGCCGAAGTTAGCTTCTTTGATATTTTTTACAATAAAATATACTTTAACTTGTAGGCTTGAAGAACCAGAGCCATGTGGATGGCTCGCAAAGGAGCCAATCAGTTTTTATTGTTTTTCGCCCCCTATCAGGGGGCATATACAAATACAAATACAAAAAAAAAACATTATACATAAAGGTGGTTATTAACAGTAACAGTGATATTCTTAACTAGTTTTGTATGATTTTGTGTTTTCTGGGTGAATAGGCAATAGGCTCGATAGGCAATATGAAATAAATGTTTTCTGGGTTGTAACATGTAAACAATGGATACAAAATTGCAAATTGGAATTAATTTTTGTTAAATTAAGTAGTTACAATCAGTTCTAAATATTAAAAATGCTAATTATTGTTTCTTTGCAGGTCACTAAAGCAACCCGCAGTTGACACATTGACAATGGCCTGACGCAGAAGTTATCGTGACAACTGGGGCTTTTCAACAGTTTGTTTAAAGAATTTCGCTATGCATTCTAACGTACGATCGGGCATGCGTTTGCATATGATGTGGAAAACTTCTGTCAGATTCTTCACACAGGCATACATGTGTCCCTGTTCATCCAAATGTAGAGAAAGTCTGGATAAATAGGTAAAAATCAAGAGAACAATCAATTATGGTATGCACCATTCTGCGGAATGACCAATTCACTTACATCGCAAGAAACCCAACAATAAAGGGAACTGCTGCTGCTGTTGTTGGCTTCGTGTGGCCAGCTGGTCTTTTTGCATTTGCTGTGCCAGCAGCGTCACCTCATCTTGTTGGGTGTAAATGTCAAAAAACGCTTCAAGATTTGATTCTTCAAGCGTTTTAAATTCTGTATAAAGTTGCACTCTTTGACCTGGTAAGGGTTGACAGAAAGGAATAAGCAGTATTCGTAATGTAAAGGCAACTTACCCATTCTATCAAAACTATTTTCCTGCTACGCAAATCCATCTCGAACAAAATATTACTTGTCTACAAATTTTCCAATTGCGGAAGTGCGGCAGCATATTTAGCGCTTCAAGCAAATAAATAAATTTTAGTGGTCAAGGGCTGCGGCATAGCCGAAGTTAGCTTCTTTGATATTTATACCCTTGCAGAGGGTATTATAAAATTGGTCAGATGTTTGTAACGCAGAGAAGGGATCGTTTCCGACCCCGTAAAGTATATATATTCTTGATCAGCAAGAGAAGACGAGTTGATATAGCCATGTCCGTCTGTCCTTCTGTCCGTCTGTCCGTCTGTCTGTCTGGTGCTTCGCGATCTAGTCCCACAGTTTAAGAGCTATGGCATTCAAAGTTCGTATATAAGCTTTTCTATATAGCCACAAGCACATCTGCGATTTTGAATAAGATCGGACAACTATATCATATAGCTGCCATACAAATACAAACGTTAAATGCGACTAACTTCTATATTTTTTGAACAATCTTATCCAAACTGATTACGTACATAAATAAAAGGGATTACATCATATGCGTGAATTTCAAAACAATCGGATAAACATAACGCCTGATTTCGAAGATATAAAATTTGCCTATATAGCGTGCACTGCTTTATGGCAGCAAAGCACTGCTTATGGCAGCAGTGCACACATAAGCAGTGAAGCACATATATGTCAAAATTGCGATTGTGTGTGTGTGAATATGAATATCACGCTTACTATTTGGCGATTGGCTGCCCCCGGCCAATGTATTTAAAATATTTATTTATTGGATAAAGAAACAAAAAATTGTTTAGGAAATAAAATGTAATGGTCAAGGGCTGCAAGGGTATACAAACTTTGGCTTAGCCGAAGTTAGCTTCTTTGATATTTTTTACAATAAAATATACTTTAACTTGTAGGCTTGGAGAACCAGAGCCATGTGGATGGCTCGCAAAGGAGCCAATCATCTTTTATTGTTTTTCGCCCCCTATCATGGGGCATATACAAATACAAATACAAAAAAAAAAAAATTATACATAAAGGTGGTTATTAACAGTAACAGTGATATTCTTAACTAGTTTTGTATGATTTTGTGTTTTCTGGGTGAATGGAATGAAAATTTTTACATGAAATAAATGTTTGCTGGGTTGTAACATGTAAACAATGGATACAAAATTGCAAATTGGAATTAATTTTTGTTAAATTAAGTAGTTACAATCAGTTTTAAATATTAAAACTGCTAATTATTGTTTCTTTGCAGGTCACTAAAGCAACCCGCAGTTGACACATTGACAATGGCCTGACGCAGAAGTTATCGTGACAACTGGGGCTTTTCAACAGTTTGTTTAAAGAATTTCGCTATGCATTCTAACGTACGATCGGGCATGCGTTTGCATATGATGTGGAAAACTTCTGTCAGATTCTTCACACAGGCATACATGAGCAAGGTAACAGGTAATTGGAGCCAACTACACGTCCCTTCTCATCCAAATGTAGAGAAAGTCTGGAGAACCAGACTTATCTCCAGACTTTCTCTACATTTGGATGAAATACCTAAAAATCAAGAGAACAATCAATTATGGTATGCACCATTGTGCGGAATGACCAATCCACTTACATCGCAAGAAACCCAACAATAAAGGGAACTGCTGCTGCTGTTGTTGGCTTCGTCTGGCAGCTGGTCTTTTTGCATTTGCTGTGCCAGCAGCGTCTCCTCATCTTGTTGGCTGTAAATGTCAAAAAACGCTTCAAGATTTGATTCTTCAAGCGTTTTAAATTCTGTATAAAGTTGCACTCTTTGACCTGGTAAGGGTTGACAGAAAGGAATAAGCAGTATTCGTAATGTAAAGGCAACTTACCCATTCTATCAAAACTATTTTCCTGCTACGCAAATCCATCTCGAACAAAATATTACTTGTCTACAAATTTTCCACTTGCGGAAGTGCGGCAGCATATTTAGCGCTTCAAGCAAATAAATAAATTTTAATTATTGTTTCTTTGCAGGCCTGACGCAGAAGTTATCGTGACAACTGGGGCTTTTCAACAGTTTGTTTAAAGAATTTCGCTATGCATTCTAACGTACGATCGGGCATGCGTTTGCATATGATGTGGAAAACTTCTGTTAGATTGTTCACACAGGCTTACATGAGCAACGTAACAGGTAATTGGAGCCAACCACACGTCCCTTCTGGAGATAAGTCTGGTTCTCCAGACTTTCTCTACATTTGGATGAAATACCTAAAAATCAAGAGAACAATCAATTCTTCAAGCGTTTTAAATTCTGTATAAAGTTGCACTCTTTGACCTGGTAAGGGTTGACAGAAAGGAATAAGCAGTATTCGTAATGTAAAGGCAACTTACCCATTCTATCAAAACTATTTTCCTGCTACGCAAATCCATCTCGAACAAAATATCACTTGTCTACAAATTTTCCAAGTGCGGAAGTGCGGCAGCATATTTAGCGCTTCAAGCAAATAAATAAATTTTAATTATTGTTTCTTTGCAGGCCTGACGCAGAAGTTATCGTGACAACTGGGGCTTTTCAACAGTTTGTTTAAAGAATTTCGCTATGCATTCTAACGTACGATCGGGCATGCGTTTGCATATGATGTGGAAAACTTCTGTTAGATTGTTCACACAGGCTTACATGAGCAACGTAACAGGTAATTGGAGCCAACCACACGTCCCTTCTGGAGATAAGTCTGGTTCTCCAGACTTTCTCTACATTTGGATGAAATACCTAAAAATCAAGAGAACAATCAATTCTTCAAGCGTTTTAAATTCTGTATAAAGTTGCACTCTTTGACCTGGTAAGGGTTGACAGAAAGGAATAAGCAGTATTCGTAATGTAAAGGCAACTTACCCATTCTATCAAAACTATTTTCCTGCTACGCAAATCCATCTCGAACAAAATATTACTTGTCTACAAATTTTCCAATTGCGGAAGTGCGGCAGCATATTTAGCGCTTCAAGCAAATAAATAAATTTTAGTGGTCAAGGGCTGCGGCATAGCCGAAGTTAGCTTCTTTGATATTTATACCCTTGCAGAGGGTATTATAAAATTGGTCAGATGTTTGTAACGCAGAGAAGGGATCGTTTCCGACCCCATAAAGTATATATATTCTTGATCAGCAAGAGAAGACGAGTTGATATAGCCATGTCCGTCTGTCCTTCTGTCCGTCTGTCTGTCTGGTGCTTCGCGATCTAGTCCCACAGTTTAAGAGCTATGGCATTCAAAGTTCGTATATAAGCTTTTCTATATAGCCACAAGCACATCTGCGATTTTGAATAAGATCGGACAACTATATCATATAGCTGCCATACAAATACAAACGTTAAATGCGACTAACTTCTATATTTTTTGAACAATCTTATCCAAACTGATTACGTACATAAATAAAAAGGGATTACATCATATGCGTGAATTTCAAAACAATCGGATAAACATAACGCCTGATTTCGAAGATATAAAATTTGCCTATATAGCGTGCACTGCTTATGGCAGCAAAGCACTGCTTATGGCAGCAGTGCACACATAAGCAGTGAAGCACATATATGTGTCAAAATTGCGATTGTGTGTGTGTGAATATGAATATCACGCTTACTATTTGGCGATTGGCTGCCCCCGGCCAATGTATTTAAAATATTTATTTATTGGATAAAGAAACAAAAATTGTTTAGGAAATAAAATGTAATGGTCAAGGGCTGCAAGGGTATACAAACTTTGGCTTAGCCGAAGTTAGCTTCTTTGATATTTTTTACAATAAAATATACTTTAACTTGTAGGCTTGGAGAACCAGAGCCATGTGGATGGCTCGCAAAGGAGCCAATCATCTTTTATTGTTTTTCGCCCCCTATCAGGGGCATAAACAAATACAAATACAAAAAAAAAAGATAAATAAAGGTGGTTATTAACAGTAACAGTGATATTCTTAACTAGTTTTGTATGATTTTGTGTTTTCTGGGTGAATGGTGAATAGGCTCGATAGGCAATATGAAAATTTTTACATGAAATAAATGTTTGCTGGGTTGTAACATGTAAACAATGGATACAAAATTGCAAATTGGAATTAATTTTTGTTAAATTAAGTAGTTACAATCAGTTTTAAATATTAAAACTGCTAATTATTGTTTCTTTGCAGGTCACTAAAGCAACCCGCAGTTGACACATTGACAATGGCCTGACGCAGAAGTTATCGTGACAACTGGGGCTTTTCAACAGTTTGTTTAAAGAATTTCGCTATGCATTCTAACGTACGATCGGGCATGCGTTTGCATATGATGTGGAAAACTTCTGTCAGATTCTTCACACAGGCATACATGAGCAAGGTAACAGGTAATTGGAGCCAACCACACGTCCCTTCTCATCCAAATGTAGAGAAAGTCTGGAGAACCAGACTTATCTCCAGACTTTCTCTACATTTGGATGAAATACCTAAAAATCAAGAGAACAATCAATTATGGTATGCACCATTGTGCGGAATGACCAATACACTTACTTCGCAAGAAACCCAACAATAAAGGGAACTGCTGCTGCTGTTGTTGGCTTCGTGTGGCCAGCTGGTCTTTTTGCATTTGCTGTGCCAGCAGCGTCACCTCATCTTGTTGGGTGTAAATGTCAAAAAACGCTTCAAGATTTGATTCTTCAAGCGTTTTAAATTCTGTATAAAGTTGCACTCTTTGACCTGGTAAGGGTTGACAGAAAGGAATAAGCAGTATTCGTAATGTAAAGGCAACTTACCCATTCTATCAAAACTATTTTCCTGCTACGCCAATCCATCTCGAACAAAATATTACTTGTCTACAAATTTTCCACTTGCGGAAGTGCGGCAGCATATTTAGCGCTTCAAGCAAATAAATAAATTTTAGTGGTCAAGGGCTGCGGCATAGCCGAAGTTAGCTTCTTTGATATTTATACCCTTGCAGAGGGTATTATAAAATTGGTCAGATGTTTGTAACGCAGAGAAGGGATCGTTTCCGACCCCATAAAGTATATATATTCTTGATCAGCAAGAGAAGACGAGTTGATATAGCCATGTCCGTCTGTCCGTCTGTCTGTCTGGTGCTGCGCGATCTAGTCCCACAGTTTTAGAGCTATCGCATTCAAAGTTCGCATATAAGCTTTTCTATACAGCCACATACACATCTGCGATTTTGAATAAGATCGGACAACTATATCATATAGCTGCCATACAAATACAATCGTTAAATGCGAATAACTTCTCTATTTTTTGAACAATCTTATCCAAACTGATTATGTACATAAATAAAAAGGGATTACATCATATGCGTGAATTTCAAAACAATCGGATAAACATAACGCCTGATTTCGAAGATATAAAATTTGCCTATATAGCGTGCACTGCTTATGGCAGCAAAGCACTGCTTATGGCAGCAGTGCACACATAAGCAGTGAAGCACATATATGTGTCAAAATTGCGATTGTGTGTGTGTGAATATGAATATCACGCTTACTATTTGGCGATTGGCTCCCCCGGCCAATGTATTTAAAATATTTATTTATTGGATAAAGAAACAAAAAATTGTTTAGGAAATAAAATGTAATGGTCAAGGGCTGCAAGGGTATACAAACTTTGGCTTAGCCGAAGTTAGCTTCTTTGATATTTTTTACAATAAAATATACTTTAACTTGTAGGCTTGGAGAACCAGAGCCATGTGGATGGCTCGCAAAGGAGCCAATCATCTTTTATTGTTTTTCGCCCCCTATCATGGGGCATATACAAATACAAATACAAAAAAAAAAATTATACATAAAGGTGGTTATTAACAGTAACAGTGATATTCTTAACTAGTTTTGTATGATTTTGTGTTTTCTGGGTGAATGGTGAATAGGCTCGATAGGCAATATGAAAATTTTTACATGAAATAAATGTTTGCTGGGTTGTAACATGTAAACAATGGATACAAAATTGCAAATTGGAATTAATTTTTGTTAAATTAAGTAGTTACAATCAGTTTTAAATATTAAAACTGCTAATTATTGTTTCTTTGCAGGTCACTAAAGCAACCCGCAGTTGACACATTGACAATGGCCTGACGCAGAAGTTATCGTGACAACTGGGGCTTTTCAACAGTTTGTTTAAAGAATTTCGCTATGGATTCTAACGTACGATCGGGCATGCGTTTGCATATGATGTGGAAAACTTCTGTCAGATTCTTCACACAGGCATACATGAGCAAGGTAACAGGTAATTGGAGCCAACCACACGTCCCTTCTCATCCAAATGTAGAGAAAGTCTGGAGAACCAGACTTATCTCCAGACTTTCTCTACATTTGGATGAAATACCTAAAAATCAAGAGAACAATCAATTATGGTATGCACCATTGTGCGGAATGACCAATCCACTTACATCGCAAGAAACCCAACAATAAAGGGAACTGCTGCTGCTGTTGTTGGCTTCGTCTGGCAGCTGGTCTTTTTGCATTTGCTGTGCCAGCAGCGTCTCCTCATCTTGTTGGCTGTAAATGTCAAAAAACGCTTCAAGATTTGATTCTTCAAGCGTTTTAAATTCTGTATAAAGTTGCACTCTTTGACCTGGTAAGGGTTGACAGAAAGGAATAAGCAGTATTCGTAATGTAAAGGCAACTTACCCATTCTATCAAAACTATTTTCCTGCTACGCAAATCCATCTCGAACAAAATATCACTTGTCTACAAATTTTCCAAGTGCGGAAGTGCGGCAGCATATTTAGCGCTTCAAGCAAATAAATAAATTTTAGCTTTTTGACTAAAAAACAAAATTCCACACAACAAATTTTTTAGGAAATAAAATGTAATGGTCAAGGGCTGCGGCATAGCCGAAGTTAGCTTCTTTGATATTTTTTACAATAAAATATACTTTAACTTGTAGGCTTGGAGAACCAGAGCCATGTGGATGGCTCGCAAAGGAGCCAATCATCTTTTATTGTTTTTCGCCCCCTATCAGGGGGCATATACAAATACAAATACAAAAAAAAAAAAATTATACATAAAGGTGGTTATTAACAGTAACAGTGATATTCTTAACTAGTTTTGTATGATTTTGTGTTTTCTGGGTGAATGGTGAATAGGCAATAGGCTCGATAGGCAATATGAAAATTTTTACATGAAATAAATGTTTGCTGGGTTGTAACATGTAAACAATGGATATAAAATTGCAAATTGGAATTAATTTTTGTTAAATTTAGTAGTTACAATCAGTTTTAAATATTAAAAATGCTAATTATTGTTTCTTTGCAGGTCACTAAAGCAAGCAGAAGTTATCGTGACAACTGGGGCTTTTCAACAGTTTGTTTAAAGAATTTCGCTATGCATTCTAACGTACGATCGGGCATGCGTTTGCATATGATGTGGAAAACTTCTGTCAGATTCTTCACACAGGCATACATGAGCAACGTAACAGGTAATTTAAGCCAACCACACGTCCCTGTCTCCAGACTTTCTCTACATTTGGATGAAATACCTAAAAATCAAGAGAACAATCAATTATGGTATGCACTATTGTGCGGAATGACCAATACACTTACTTCGCTAGAAACCCAACAATAAAGGGAACTGCTGCTGCTGTTGTTGGCTTCGTCTGGCCAGCTGGTCTTTTTGCATTTGCTGTGCCAGCAGCGTCACCTCATCTTGTTGGCTGTAAATGTCAAAAAACGCTTCAAGATTTGATTCTTCAAGCGTTTTAAAATTCTGTATAAAGTTGCACTCTTTGACCTGGTAAGGGTTGACAGAAAGGAATAAGCAGTATTCGTAATGTGAAGGCGGAGAGGGCACAACTTACCCATTCTATCAAAACTATTTTCCTGCTACGCAAATCCATCTCGAACAAAATATCACTTGTCTACAAATTTTCCAAGTGCGGAAGTGCGGCAGCATATTTAGCGCTTCAAGCAAATAAATAAATTTTAGCTTTTTGACTAAAAAACAAAATTCCACACAACAAATTTTTTAGGAAATAAAATGTAATGGTCAAGGGCTGCGGCATAGCCGAAGTTAGCTTCTTTGATATTTTTTACAATAAAATATACTTTAACTTGTAGGCTTGGAGAACCAGAGCCATGTGGATGGCTCGCAAAGGAGCCAATCATCTTTTATTGTTTCTCGCCCCCTATCAGGGGGCATATACAAATACAAATACAAAAAAAAAAAAATTATACATAAAGGTGGTTATTAACAGTAACAGTGATATTCTTAACTAGTTTTGTATGATTTTGTGTTTTCTGGGTGAATGGTGAATAGGCAATAGGCTCGATAGGCAATATGAAAATTTTTACATGAAATAAATGTTTGCTGGGTTGTAACATGTAAACAATGGATATAAAATTGCAAATTGGAATTAATTTTTGTTAAATTTAGTAGTTACAATCAGTTTTAAATATTAAAAATGCTAATTATTGTTTCTTTTGCATTGGGCCTGACGCAGAAGTTATCGTGACAACTGGGGCTTTTCAACAGTTTGTTTAAAGAATTTCGCTATGCATTCTAACGTACGATCGGGCATGCGTTTGCATATGATGTGGAAAACTTCTGTCAGATTCTTCACACAGGCATACATGAGCAACGTAACAGGAATGGAATGTCCCTGTTCATCCAAATGTAGAGAAAGTCTGGATAAATGATGAATAAAAATGAAGAGAACAATCAATTATGGTATGCACCATTGTGCGGAATGACCAATTCACTTACATCGCAAGAAACCCAACAATAAAGGGAACTGCTGCTGCTGTTGTTGGCTTCGTGTGGCCAGCTGGTCTTTTTGCATTTGCTGTGCCAGCAGCGTCACCTCATCTTGTTGGGTGTAAATGTCAAAAAACGCTTCAAGATTTGATTCTTCAAGCGTTTTAAATTCTGTATAAAGTTGCACTCTTTGACCTGGTAAGGGTTGACAGAAAGGAATAAGCAGTATTCGTAATGTAAAGGCAACTTACCCATTCTATCAAAACTATTTTCCTGCTACGCAAATCCATCTCGAACAAAATATCACTTGTCTACAAATTTTCCAAGTGCGGAAGTGCGGCAGCATATTTAGCGCTTCAAGCAAATAAATAAATTTTAGCTTTTTGACTAAAAAACAAAATTCCACACAACAAATTTTTTAGGAAATAAAATGTAATGGTCAAGGGCTGCGGCATAGCCGAAGTTAGCTTCTTTGATATTTTTTACAATAAAATATACTTTAACTTGTAGGCTTGGAGAACCAGAGCCATGTGGATGGCTCGCAAAGGAGCCAATCATCTTTTATTGTTTTTCGCCCCCTATCAGGGGGCATATACAAATACAAATAAAAAAAAAAAAAAAATTATACATAAAGGTGGTTATTAACAGTAACAGTGATATTCTTAACTAGTTTTGTATGATTTTGTGTTTTCTGGGTGAATGGTGAATAGGCAATAGGCTCGATAGGCAATATGAAAATTTTTACATGAAATAAATGTTTGCTGGGTTGTAACATGTAAACAATGGATACAAAATTGCAAATTGGAATTAATTTTTGTTAAATTAAGTAGTTACAATCAGTTTTAAATATTAAAAATGCTAATTATTGTTTCTTTGCAGGTCACTAAAGCAACCCGCAGTTGACACATTGACAATGGCCTGACGCAGAAGTTATCGTGACAACTGGGGCTTTTCAACAGTTTGTTTAAAGAATTTCGCTATGCATTCTAACGTACGATCGGGCATGCGTTTGCATATGATGTGGAAAACTTCTGTCAGATTCTTCACACAGGCATACATGTGTCCCTGTTCATCCAAATGTAGAGAAAGTCTGGATAAATAGGTAAAAATCAAGAGAACAATCAATTATGGTATGCACCATTGTGCGGAATGACCAATTCACTTACATCGCAAGAAACCCAACAATAAAGGGAACTGCTGCTGCTGTTGTTGGCTTCGTGTGGCCAGCTGGTCTTTTTGCATTTGCTGTGCCAGCAGCGTCCCCTCATCTTGTTGGCTGTAAATGTCAAAAAACGCTTCAAGATTTGATTCTTCAAGCGTTTTAAAATTATTCTGTATAAAGTTGCACTCTTTGACCTGGTAAGGGTTGACAGAAAGGAATAAGCAGTATTCGTAAGGTAAGGGGAGGGGGCCAACTTACCCATTCTATCAAAACTATTTTCCTGCTACGCAAATCCATCTCGAACAAAATATCACTTGTCTACAAATTTTCCAAGTGCGGAAAGTGCGGCAGCATATTTAGCGCTTCAAGCAAATAAATAAATTTTAGCTTTTTGACTAAAAAACAAAATTCCACACAACAAATTTTTTAGGAAATAAAATGTAATGGTCAAGGGCTGCGGCATAGCCGAAGTTAGCTTCTTTGATATTTTTTACAATAAAATATACTTTAACTTTTAGGCTTGGAGAACCAGAGCCATGTGGATGGCTCGCAAAGGAGCCAATCATCTTTTATTGTTTTTCGCCCCCTATCAGGGGGCATATACAAATACAAATACAAAAAAAAAAAATTATACATAAAGGTGGTTATTAACAGTAACAGTGATATTCTTAACTAGTTTTGTATGATTTTGTGTTTTCTGGGTGAATGGTGAATAGGCAATAGGCTCGATAGGCAATATGAAAATTTTTACATGAAATAAATGTTTGCTGGGTTGTAACATGTAAACAATGGATACAAAATTGCAAATTGGAATTAATTTTTGTTAAATTAAGTAGTTACAATCAGTTTTAAATATTAAAAATGCTAATTATTGTTTCTTTGCAGGTCACTAAAGCAACCCGCAGTTGACACATTGACAATGGCCTGACGCAGAAGTTATCGTGACAACTGGGGCTTTTCAACAGTTTGTTTAAAGAATTTCGCTATGCATTCTAACGTACGATCGGGCATGCGTTTGCATATGATGTGGAAAACTTCTGTCAGATTCTTCACACAGGCATACATGGTATGTCCCTGTTCATCCAAATGTAGAGAAAGTCTGGATAAATAGTACCCTAAAAATCAAGAGAACAATCAATTATGGTATGCACCATTGTGCGGAATGACCAATTCACTTACATCGCAAGAAACCCAACAATAAAGGGAACTGCTGCTGCTGTTGTTGGCTTCGTGTGGCCAGCTGGTCTTTTTGCATTTGCTGTGCCAGCAGCGTCACCTCATCTTGTTGGGTGTAAATGTCAAAAAACGCTTCAAGATTTGATTCTTCAAGCGTTTTAAATTCTGTATAAAGTTGCACTCTTTGACCTGGTAAGGGTTGACAGAAAGGAATAAGCAGTATTCGTAATGTGAGGGGGAAGGCAACTTACCCATTCTATCAAAACTATTTTCCTGCTACGCAAATCCATCTCGAACAAAATATCACTTGTCTACAAATTTTCCAAGTGCGGAAGTGCGGCAGCATATTTAGCGCTTCAAGCAAATAAATAAATTTTAGCTTTTTGACTAAAAAACAAAATTCCACACAACAAATTTTTAGGAAATAAAATGTAATGGTCAAGGGCTGCGGCATAGCCGAAGTTAGCTTCTTTGATATTTTTTACAATAAAATATACTTTAACTTGTAGGCTTGGAGAACCAGAGCCATGTGGATGGCTCGCAAAGGAGCCAATCATCTTTTATTGTTTTTCGCCCCCTATCAGGGGGCATATACAAATACAAATACAAAAAAAAAAAATTATACATAAAGGTGGTTATTAACAGTAACAGTGATATTCTTAACTAGTTTTGTATGATTTTGTGTTTTCTGGGTGAATGGTGAATAGGCAATAGGCTCGATAGGCAATATGAAAATTTTTACATGAAATAAATGTTTGCTGGGTTGTAACATGTAAACAATGGATACAAAATTGCAAATTGGAATTAATTTTTGTTAAATTAAGTAGTTACAATCAGTTTTAAATATTAAAAATGCTAATTATTGTTTCTTTGCAGGTCACTAAAGCAACCCGCAGTTGACACATTGACAATGGCCTGACGCAGAAGTTATCGTGACAACTGGGGCTTTTCAACAGTTTGTTTAAAGAATTTCGCTATGCATTCTAACGTACGATCGGGCATGCGTTTGCATATGATGTGGAAAACTTCTGTCAGATTCTTCACACAGGCATACATGTGTCCCTGTTCATCCAAATGTAGAGAAAGTCTGGATAAATAGGTAAAAATCAAGAGAACAATCAATTATGGTATGCACCATTGTGCGGAATGACCAATTCACTTACATCGCAAGAAACCCAACAATAAAGGGAACTGCTGCTGCTGTTGTTGGCTTCGTGTGGCCAGCTGGTCTTTTTGCATTTGCTGTGCCAGCAGCGTCACCTCATCTTGTTGGGTGTAAATGTCAAAAAACGCTTCAAGATTTGATTCTTCAAGCGTTTTAAAATTATTCTGTATAAAGTTGCACTCTTTGACCTGGTAAGGGTTGACAGAAAGGAATAAGCAGTATTCGTAATGTAAGGGGGAGGCAACTTACCCATTCTATCAAAACTATTTTCCTGCTACGCAAATCCATCTCGAACAAAATATCACTTGTCTACAAATTTTCCAAGTGCGGAAGTGCGGCAGCATATTTAGCGCTTCAAGCAAATAAATAAATTTTAGCTTTTTGACTAAAAAACAAAATTCCACACAACAAATTTTTTAGGAAATAAAATGTAATGGTCAAGGGCTGCGGCATAGCCGAAGTTAGCTTCTTTGATATTTTTTACAATAAAATATACTTTAACTTGTAGGCTTGGAGAACCAGAGCCATGTGGATGGCTCGCAAAGGAGCCAATCATCTTTTATTGTTTTTCGCCCCCTATCAGGGGGCATATACAAATACAAATACAAAAAAAAAAAATTATACATAAAGGTGGTTATTAACAGTAACAGTGATATTCTTAACTAGTTTTGTATGATTTTGTGTTTTCTGGGTGAATGGTGAATAGGCAATAGGCTCGATAGGCAATATGAAAATTTTTACATGAAATAAATGTTTGCTGGGTTGTAACATGTAAACAATGGATACAAAATTGCAAATTGGAATTAATTTTTGTTAAATTTAGTAGTTACAATCAGTTTTAAATATTAAAAATGCTAATTATTGTTTCTTTGCACTAGACCCGGTTATGGCCTGACGCAGAAGTTATCGTGACAACTGGGGCTTTTCAACAGTTTGTTTAAAGAATTTCGCTATGCATTCTAACGTACGATCGGGCATGCGTTTGCATATGATGTGGAAAACTTCTGTCAGATTCTTCACACAGGCATACATGAGCAACGTAACAGGTAATTGGAGCCAACCACACGTCCCTGTTCATCCAAATGTAGAGAAAGTCTGGAGAACCAGACTTATCTCCAGACTTTCTCTACATTTGGATGAAATACCTAAAAATCAAGAGAACAATCAATTATGGTATGCACCATTGTGCGGAATGACCAATTCACTTACATCGCAAGAAACCCAACAATAAAGGGAACTGCTGCTGCTGTTGTTGGCTTCGTCTGGCCAGCTGGTCTTTTTGCATTTGCTGTGCCAGCAGCGTCACCTCATCTTGTTGGGTGTAAATGTCAAAAAACGCTTCAAGATTTGATTCTTCAAGCGTTTTAAAATTATTCTGTATAAAGTTGCACTCTTTGACCTGGTAAGGGTTGACAGAAAGGAATAAGCAGTATTCGTAATGTAAGGGCGGAGGGGGCAACTTACCCATTCTATCAAAACTATTTTCCTGCTACGCAAATCCATCTCGAACAAAATATCACTTGTCTACAAATTTTCCAAGTGCGGAAGTGCGGCAGCATATTTAGCGCTTCAAGCAAATAAATAAATTTTAGCTTTTTGACTAAAAAACAAAATTCCACACAACAAATTTTTAGGAAATAAAATGTAATGGTCAAGGGCTGCGGCATAGCCGAAGTTAGCTTCTTTGATATTTTTTACAATAAAATATACTTTAACTTGTAGGCTTGGAGAACCAGAGCCATGTGGATGGCTCGCAAAGGAGCCAATCATCTTTTATTGTTTTTCGCCCCCTATCAGGGGGCATATACAAATACAAATACAAAAAAAAAAAATTATACATAAAGGTGGTTATTAACAGTAACAGTGATATTCTTAACTAGTTTTGTATGATTTTGTGTTTTCTGGGTGAATGGTGAATAGGCAATAGGCTCGATAGGCAATATGAAAATTTTTACATGAAATAAATGTTTGCTGGGTTGTAACATGTAAACAATGGATACAAAATTGCAAATTGGAATTAATTTTTGTTAAATTAAGTAGTTACAATCAGTTTTAAATATTAAAAATGCTAATTATTGTTTCTTTGCAGGTCACTAAAGCAACCCGCAGTTGACACATTGACAATGGCCTGACGCAGAAGTTATCGTGACAACTGGGGCTTTTCAACAGTTTGTTTAAAGAATTTCGCTATGCATTCTAACGTACGATCGGGCATGCGTTTGCATATGATGTGGAAAACTTCTGTCAGATTCTTCACACAGGCATACATGTGTCCCTGTTCATCCAAATGTAGAGAAAGTCTGGATAAATAGCTAAAAATCAAGAGAACAATCAATTATGGTATGCACCATTGTGCGGAATGACCAATTCACTTACATCGCAAGAAACCCAACAATAAAGGGAACTGCTGCTGCTGTTGTTGGCTTCGTGTGGCCAGCTGGTCTTTTTGCATTTGCTGTGCCAGCAGCGTCACCTCATCTTGTTGGGTGTAAATGTCAAAAAACGCTTCAAGATTTGATTCTTCAAGCGTTTTAAATTCTGTATAAAGTTGCACTCTTTGACCTGGTAAGGGTTGACAGAAAGGAATAAGCAGTATTCGTAATGTAAAGGCAACTTACCCATTCTATCAAAACTATTTTCCTGCTACGCAAATCCATCTCGAACAAAATATCACTTGTCTACAAATTTTCCAAGTGCGGAAGTGCGGCAGCATATTTAGCGCTTCAAGCAAATAAATAAATTTTAGCTTTTTGACTAAAAAACAAAATTCCACACAACAAATTTTTTAGGAAATAAAATGTAATGGTCAAGGGCTGCGGCATAGCCGAAGTTAGCTTCTTTGATATTTTTTACAATAAAATATACTTTAACTTGTAGGCTTGGAGAACCAGAGCCATGTGGATGGCTCGCAAAGGAGCCAATCATCTTTTATTGTTTTTCGCCCCCTATCAGGGGGCATATACAAATACAAATACAAAAAAAAAAAATTATACATAAAGGTGGTTATTAACAGTAACAGTGATATTCTTAACTAGTTTTGTATGATTTTGTGTTTTCTGGGTGAATGGTGAATAGGCAATAGGCTCGATAGGCAATATGAAAATTTTTACATGAAATAAATGTTTGCTGGGTTGTAACATGTAAACAATGGATACAAAATTGCAAATTGGAATTAATTTTTGTTAAATTAAGTAGTTACAATCAGTTTTAAATATTAAAAATGCTAATTATTGTTTCTTTGCAGGTCACTAAAGCAACCCGCAGTTGACACATTGACAATGGCCTGACGCAGAAGTTATCGTGACAACTGGGGCTTTTCAACAGTTTGTTTAAAGAATTTCGCTATGCATTCTAACGTACGATCGGGCATGCGTTTGCATATGATGTGGAAAACTTCTGTCAGATTCTTCACACAGGCATACATGTGTCCCTGTTCATCCAAATGTAGAGAAAGTCTGGATAAATAGGTAAAAATCAAGAGAACAATCAATTATGGTATGCACCATTGTGCGGAATGACCAATTCACTTACATCGCAAGAAACCCAACAATAAAGGGAACTGCTGCTGCTGTTGTTGGCTTCGTGTGGCCAGCTGGTCTTTTTGCATTTGCTGTGCCAGCAGCGTCACCTCATCTTGTTGGGTGTAAATGTCAAAAAACGCTTCAAGATTTGATTCTTCAAGCGATTTCAAATTCTGTATAAAGTTGCACTCTTTGACCTGGTAAGGGTTGACAGAAAGGAATAAGCAGTATTCGTAATGTAAAGGCAACTTACCCATTCTATCAAAACTATTTTCCTGCTACGCAAATCCATCTCGAACAAAATATCACTTGTCTACAAATTTTCCAAGTGCGGAAGTGCGGCAGCATATTTAGCGCTTCAAGCAAATAAATAAATTTTAGCTTTTTGACTAAAAAACAAAATTCCACACAACAAATTTTTTAGGAAATAAAATGTAATGGTCAAGGGCTGCGGCATAGCCGAAGTTAGCTTCTTTGATATTTTTTACAATAAAATATACTTTAACTTGTAGGCTTGGAGAACCAGAGCCATGTGGATGGCTCGCAAAGGAGCCAATCATCTTTTATTGTTTTTCGCCCCCTATCAGGGGGCATATACAAATACAAATACAAAAAAAAAAAATTATACATAAAGGTGGTTATTAACAGTAACAGTGATATTCTTAACTAGTTTTGTATGATTTTGTGTTTTCTGGGTGAATGGTGAATAGGCAATAGGCTCGATAGGCAATATGAAAATTTTTACATGAAATAAATGTTTGCTGGGTTGTAACATGTAAACAATGGATACAAAATTGCAAATTGGAATTAATTTTTGTTAAATTAAGTAGTTACAATCAGTTTTAAATATTAAAAATGCTAATTATTGTTTCTTTGCAGGTCACTAAAGCAACCCGCAGTTGACACATTGACAATGGCCTGACGCAGAAGTTATCGTGACAACTGGGGCTTTTCAACAGTTTGTTTAAAGAATTTCGCTATGCATTCTAACGTACGATCGGGCATGCGTTTGCATATGATGTGGAAAACTTCTGTCAGATTCTTCACACAGGCATACATGTGTCCCTGTTCATCCAAATGTAGAGAAAGTCTGGATAAATAGCTAAAAATCAAGAGAACAATCAATTATGGTATGCACCATTGTGCGGAATGACCAATTCACTTACATCGCAAGAAACCCAACAATAAAGGGAACTGCTGCTGCTGTTGTTGGCTTCGTCTGGCCAGCTGGTCTTTTTGCATTTGCTGTGCCAGCAGCGTCACCTCATCTTGTTGGCTGTAAATGTCAAAAAACGCTTCAAGATTTGATTCTTCAAGCGTTTTAAAATTATTCTGTATAAAGTTGCACTCTTTGACCTGGTAAGGGTTGACAGAAAGGAATAAGCAGTATTCGTAAGGTGAGGGCGGAGGGGCAACTTACCCATTCTATCAAAACTATTTTCCTGCTACGCAAATCCATCTCGAACAAAATATCACTTGTCTACAAATTTTCCAAGTGCGGAAGTGCGGCAGCATATTTAGCGCTTCAAGCAAATAAATAAATTTTAGCTTTTTGACTAAAAAACAAAATTCCACACAACAAATTTTTTAGGAAATAAAATGTAATGGTCAAGGGCTGCGGCATAGCCGAAGTTAGCTTCTTTGATATTTTTTACAATAAAATATACTTTAACTTGTAGGCTTGGAGAACCAGAGCCATGTGGATGGCTCGCAAAGGAGCCAATCATCTTTTATTGTTTTTCGCCCCCTATCAGGGGGCATATACAAATACAAATACAAAAAAAAAAAAATTATACATAAAGGTGGTTATTAACAGTAACAGTGATATTCTTAACTAGTTTTGTATGATTTTGTGTTTTCTGGGTGAATGGTGAATAGGCAATAGGCTCGATAGGCAATATGAAAATTTTTACATGAAATAAATGTTTGCTGGGTTGTAACATGTAAACAATGGATACAAAATTGCAAATTGGAATTAATTTTTGTTAAATTAAGTAGTTACAATCAGTTTTAAATATTAAAAATGCTAATTATTGTTTCTTTGCAGGTCACTAAAGCAACCCGCAGTTGACACATTGACAATGGCCTGACGCAGAAGTTATCGTGACAACTGGGGCTTTTCAACAGTTTGTTTAAAGAATTTCGCTATGCATTCTAACGTACGATCGGGCATGCGTTTGCATATGATGTGGAAAACTTCTGTCAGATTCTTCACACAGGCATACATAGTTGTCCCTGTTCATCCAAATGTAGAGAAAGTCTGGATAAATAGGTAAAAATCAAGAGAACAATCAAGAACGCAAGAAACCCAACAATAAAGGGAACTGCTGCTGCTGTTGTTGGCTTCGTCTGCCCAGCTGGTCTTTTTGCATTTGCTGTGCCAGCAGCGTCATTGATTCTTCAAGCGTTTTAAAATTATTCTGTATAAAGTTGCACTCTTTGACCTGGTAAGGGTTGACAGAAAGGAATAAGCAGTATTCGTAATGTAAGAGGCAACTTACCCATTCTATCAAAACTATTTTCCTGCTACGCAAATCCATCTCGAACAAAATATCACTTGTCTACAAATTTTCCAAGTGCGGAAGTGCGGCAGCATATTTAGCGCTTCAAGCAAATAAATAAATTTTAGCTTTTTGACTAAAAAACAAAATTCCACACAACAAATTTTTTAGGAAATAAAATGTAATGGTCAAGGGCTGCGGCATAGCCGAAGTTAGCTTCTTTGATATTTTTTACAATAAAATATACTTTAACTTGTAGGCTTGGAGAACCAGAGCCATGTGGATGGCTCGCAAAGGAGCCAATCATCTTTTATTGTTTTTCGCCCCCTATCAGGGGGCATATACAAATACAAATACAAAAAAAAAAAAATTATACATAAAGGTGGTTATTAACAGTAACAGTGATATTCTTAACTAGTTTTGTATGATTTTGTGTTTTCTGGGTGAATGGTGAATAGGCAATAGGCTCGATAGGCAATATGAAAATTTTTACATGAAATAAATGTTTGCTGGGTTGTAACATGTAAACAATGGATACAAAATTGCAAATTGGAATTAATTTTTGTTAAATTAAGTAGTTACAATCAGTTTTAAATATTAAAAATGCTAATTATTGTTTCTTTGCAGGTCACTAAAGCAACCCGCAGTTGACACATTGACAATGGCCTGACGCAGAAGTTATCGTGACAACTGGGGCTTTTCAACAGTTTGTTTAAAGAATTTCGCTATGCATTCTAACGTACGATCGGGCATGCGTTTGCATATGATGTGGAAAACTTCTGTCAGATTCTTCACACAGGCATACATGTTGTCCCTGTTCATCCAAATGTAGAGAAAGTCTGGATAAATAGCTAAAAATCAAGAGAACAATCAATTATGGTATGCACCATTGTGCGGAATGACCAATTCACTTACATCGCAAGAAACCCAACAATAAAGGGAACTGCTGCTGCTGTTGTTGGCTTCGTCTGGCCAGCTGGTCTTTTTGCATTTGCTGTGCCAGCAGCGTCCCCTCATCTTGTTGGCTGTAAATGTCAAAAAACGCTTCAAGATTTGATTCTTCAAGCGTTTTAAATTCTGTATAAAGTTGCACTCTTTGACCTGGTAAGGGTTGACAGAAAGGAATAAGCAGTATTCGTAATGTAAGGGGGAGGGCAACTTACCCATTCTATCAAAACTATTTTCCTGCTACGCAAATCCATCTCGAACAAAATATCACTTGTCTACAAATTTTCCAAGTGCGAAAGTGCGGCAGCATATTTAGCGCTTCAAGCAAATAAATAAATTTTAGCTTTTTGACTAAAAAACAAAATTCCACACAAGAAATTTTGTAGGAAATAAAATGTAATGGTCAAGGGCTGCGGCATAGCCGAAGTTAGCTTCTTTGATATTTTTTACAATAAAATATACTTTAACTTGTAGGCTTGGAGAACCAGAGCCATGTGGATGGCTCGCAAAGGAGCCAATCATCTTTTATTGTTTTTCGCCCCCTATCAGGGGGCATATACAAATACAAATCAAAAAAAAAAAATTATACATAAAGGTGGTTATTAACAGTAACAGTGATATTCTTAACTAGTTTTGTATGATTTTGTGTTTTCTGGGTGAATGGTGAATAGGCAATAGGCTCGATAGGCAATATGAAAATTTTTACATGAAATAAATGTTTGCTGGGTTGTAACATGTAAACAATGGATACAAAATTGCAAATTGGAATTAATTTTTGTTAAATTAAGTAGTTACAATCAGTTTTAAATATTAAAAATGCTAATTATTGTTTCTTTGCAGGTCACTAAAGCAACCCGCAGTTGACACATTGACAATGGCCTGACGCAGAAGTTATCGTGACAACTGGGGCTTTTCAACAGTTTGTTTAAAGAATTTCGCTATGCATTCTAACGTACGATCGGGCATGCGTTTGCATATGATGTGGAAAACTTCTGTCAGATTCTTCACACAGGCATACATGAGCAACGTAACACGTCTTTGTTCATCCAAATGTAGAGAAAGTCTGGATGAAATACCTAAAAATCAAGAGAACAATCAATTATGGTATGCACCATTGTGCGGAATGACCAATCCACTTACATCGCAAGAAACCCAACAATAAAGGGAACTGCTGCTGCTGTTGTTGGCTTCGTCTGGGCAGCTGGTCTTTTTGCATTTGCTGTGCCAGCAGCGTCCCCTCATCTTGTTGGCTGTAAATGTCAAAAAACGCTTCAAGATTTGATTCTTCAAGCGTTTTAAAATTATTCTGTATAAAGTTGCACTCTTTGACCTGGTAAGGGTTGACAGAAAGGAATAAGCAGTATTCGTAAGGTAAGAGGCAACTTACCCATTCTATCAAAACTATTTTCCTGCTACGCAAATCCATCTCGAACAAAATATCACTTGTCTTCAAATTTTCCAAGTGCGGAAAGTGCGGCAGCATATTTAGCGCTTCAAGCAAATAAATAAATTTTAGCTTTTTGACTAAAAAACAAAATTCCACACAACAAATTTTTTAGGAAATAAAATGTAATGGTCAAGGGCTGCGGCATAGCCGAAGTTAGCTTCTTTGATATTTTTTACAATAAAATATACTTTAACTTGTAGGCTTGGAGAACCAGAGCCATGTGGATGGCTCGCAAAGGAGCCAATCATCTTTTATTGTTTTTCGCCCCCTATCAGGGGGCATATACAAATACAAATACAAAAAAAAAAAATTATACATAAAGGTGGTTATTAACAGTAACAGTGATATTCTTAACTAGTTTTGTATGATTTTGTGTTTTCTGGGTGAATGGTGAATAGGCAATAGGCTCGATAGGCAATATGAAAATTTTTACATGAAATAAATGTTTGCTGGGTTGTAACATGTAAACAATGGATACAAAATTGCAAATTGGAATTAATTTTTGTTAAATTAAGTAGTTACAATCAGTTTTAAATATTAAAAATGCTAATTATTGTTTCTTTGCAGGTCACTAAAGCAACCCGCAGTTGACACATTGACAATGGCCTGACGCAGAAGTTATCGTGACAACTGGGGCTTTTCAACAGTTTGTTTAAAGAATTTCGCTATGCATTCTAACGTACGATCGGGCATGCGTTTGCATATGATGTGGAAAACTTCTGTCAGATTCTTCACACAGGCATACATGTGTCCCTGTTCATCCAAATGTAGAGAAAGTCTGGATAAATAGGTAAAAATCAAGAGAACAATCAATTATGGTATCCATTTATAAGATGCACCATTGTGCGGAATGACCAATTCACTTACATCGCAAGAAACCCAACAATAAAGGGAACTGCTGCTGCTGTTGTTGGCTTCGTGTGGCCAGCTGGTCTTTTTGCATTTGCTGTGCCAGCAGCGTCACCTCATCTTGTTGGGTGTAAATGTCAAAAAACGCTTCAAGATTTGATTCTTCAAGCGTTTTAAATTCTGTATAAAGTTGCACTCTTTGACCTGGTAAGGGTTGACAGAAAGGAATAAGCAGTATTCGTAATGTAAGAGGCAACTTACCCATTCTATCAAAACTATTTTCCTGCTACGCAAATCCATCTCGAACAAAATATCACTTGTCTACAAATTTTCCAAGTGCGGAAGTGCGGCAGCATATTTAGCGCTTCAAGCAAATAAATAAATTTTAGCTTTTTGACTAAAAAACAAAATTCCACACAACAAATTTTTTAGGAAATAAAATGTAATGGTCAAGGGCTGCGGCATAGCCGAAGTTAGCTTCTTTGATATTTTTTACAATAAAATATACTTTAACTTGTAGGCTTGGAGAACCAGAGCCATGTGGATGGCTCGCAAAGGAGCCAATCATCTTTTATTGTTTTTCGCCCCCTATCAGGGGGCATATACAAATACAAATACAAAAAAAAAAAATTATACATAAAGGTGGTTATTAACAGTAACAGTGATATTCTTAACTAGTTTTGTATGATTTTGTGTTTTCTGGGTGAATGGTGAATAGGCAATAGGCTCGATAGGCAATATGAAAATTTTTACATGAAATAAATGTTTGCTGGGTTGTAACATGTAAACAATGGATACAAAATTGCAAATTGGAATTAATTTTTGTTAAATTAAGTAGTTACAATCAGTTTTAAATATTAAAAATGCTAATTATTGTTTCTTTGCAGGTCACTAAAGCAACCCGCAGTTGACACATTGACAATGGCCTGACGCAGAAGTTATCGTGACAACTGGGGCTTTTCAACAGTTTGTTTAAAGAATTTCGCTATGCATTCTAACGTACGATCGGGCATGCGTTTGCATATGATGTGGAAAACTTCTGTCAGATTCTTCACACAGGCATACATGTGTCCCTGTTCATCCAAATGTAGAGAAAGTCTGGATAAATAGGTAAAAATCAAGAGAACAATCAATTATGGTATGCACCATTGTGCGGAATGACCAATACACTTACATCGCAAGAAACCCAACAATAAAGGGAACTGCTGCTGCTGTTGTTGGCTTCGTCTGGGCAGCTGGTCTTTTTGCATTTGCTGTGCCAGCAGCGTCCCCTCATCTTGTTGGCTGTAAATGTCAAAAAACGCTTCAAGATTTGATTCTTCAAGCGTTTTAAAATTATTCTGTATAAAGTTGCACTCTTTGACCTGGTAAGGGTTGACAGAAAGGAATAAGCAGTATTCGTAATGTAAAGGCAACTTACCCATTCTATCAAAACTATTTTCCTGCTACGCAAATCCATCTCGAACAAAATATCACTTGTCTTCAAATTTTCCAAGTGCGAAAGTGCGGCAGCATATTTAGCGCTTCAAGCAAATAAATAAATTTTAGCTTTTTGACTAAAAAACAAAATTCCACACAACAAATTTTTTAGGAAATAAAATGTAATGGTCAAGGGCTGCGGCATAGCCGAAGTTAGCTTCTTTGATATTTTTTACAATAAAATATACTTTAACTTGTAGGCTTGGAGAACCAGAGCCATGTGGATGGCTCGCAAAGGAGCCAATCATCTTTTATTGTTTTTCGCCCCCTATCAGGGGGCATATACAAATACAAATACAAAAAAAAAAAAATTATACATAAAGGTGGTTATTAACAGTAACAGTGATATTCTTAACTAGTTTTGTATGTATTTTGTGTTTTTCTGGGTGAATGGTGAATTAGGCAATAGGCTCGATAGGCAATATGAAAATTTTTACATGAAATAAATGTTTGCTGGGTTGTAACATGTAAACAATGGATACAAAATTGCAAATTGGAATTAATTTTTGTTAAATTATAGTAGTTACAATCAGTTTTAAATATTTAAAAATGCTAATTATTGTTTCTTTGCAGGTCACTAAAGCAAGCGCAGTTGACAAATTTGAAACAATGGCCTGACGCAGAAGTTATCGTGACAACTGGGGCTTTTCAACAGTTTGTTTAAAGAATTCTCGCTATGCATTCTAACGTACGATCGGGCATGCGTTTGCATATGATGTGGAAAACTGATCTGTCAGACATTCGTTCTACATGCCAAGTTGCATACATCTAGTCCCTGTTCATCCAAATGTAGAGGAAAGTCTGGACAGACATACGGACATTTAAATCATGGTAATTGATACTCAATCAAGAATGATATATACTTTATAGGGTCGGAATGTCCAATTCTCCCTGTTACATCGCACATGAAACCCAACAATAAAGGGCACTGCTGCTGCTGTTGTTGGCTTACCGTATGGCCAGCAACTTGGCCTTTTTGCCGATTTGCTGTGCCAGCAGCGTCACCTCATCTTGTTGGGTGTAAATGTCAAAAAACGCTTTGTCAAGACTTTGATTCTTCAAGCGTTTTTAAATTATTCTGTATAAAGTTGCACTTATTTGACCTGGAATTTATAAGGGTTGACAGAAAGGAATAAGTCAAGTATTTCGTAATTTGTAGAAGGCAACTTACCCATTCTATCAAAAGCTATTTTCCAGTCTACGCATAATCCATCTCGAACAAAATATACACTTGTCTAAACAAATTTTTTCCGAGTGCTATGGGAGCGATATATGTAGTACCGACTTGGCAAATTTAGGACGCTTCAAGTAAATAAAGTCAAATTTTAGCTTTTTGATAATCGGGTGAAAAAAAAAATCAAAATTATTTTACCACACTTTGACAAAGTTTTTAAGGAAATAAAATGTATATAAGTTGTCAAAATTGCAGCTGGCTTAGCGGTTTCAGAGAAGCTTTATACGAAAATTATGTCATGTTGATCTTTGATATTTTTACAATAAAATATACTTTAACTTGTAGGCTTGGAGAACCAGAGCCATGTGGATGGCTCGCAAATGGAGCCAATCATCTTTTATTGTTTTTCGCCCCCTATCAGGGGGCATATACAAATACAAATACAAAAAAAAAAATTATACATAAAGGTGGTTATTAACAGTAACAGTGATATTCTTAACTAGTTTTGTATGATTTTGTGTTTTCTGGGTGAATGGTGAATAGGCAATAGGCTCGATAGGCAATATGAAAATTTTTACATGAAATAAATGTTTGCTGGGTTGTAACATGTAAACAATGGATATAAAATTGCAAATTGGAATTAATTTTTGTTAAATTTAGTAGTTACAATCAGTTTTAAATATTAAAAATGCTAATTATTGTTTCTTTGCATTGGGCCTGACGCAGAAGTTATCGTGACAACTGGGGCTTTTCAACAGTTTGTTTAAAGAATTTCGCTATGCATTCTAACGTACGATCGGGCATGCGTTTGCATATGATGTGGAAAACTTCTGTCAGATTCTTCACACAGGCATACATGAGCAACGTAACAGGTAATTGGAGCCAACCACACGTCCCTGTTCATCCAAATGTAGAGAAAGTCTGGAGAACCAGACTTATCTCCAGACTTTCTCTACATTTATATGAAATACCTAAAAATCAAGAGAACAATCAATTATGGTATGCACCATTGTGCGGAATGACCAATACACTTACATCGCAAGAAACCCAACAATAAAGGGAACTGCTGCTGCTGTTGTTGGCTTCGTCTGGGCAGCTGGTCTTTTTGCATTTGCTGTGCCAGCAGCGTCCCCTCATCTTGTTGGCTGTAAATGTCAAAAAACGCTTCAAGATTTGATTCTTCAAGCGTTTTAAATTCTGTATAAAGTTGCACTCTTTGACCTGGTAAGGGTTGACAGAAAGGAATAAGCAGTATTCGTAATGTAAAGGCAACTTACCCATTCTATCAAAACTATTTTCCTGCTACGCAAATCCATCTCGAACAAAATATCACTTGTCTACAAATTTTCCAAGTGCGGAAGTGCGGCAGCATATTTAGCGCTTCAAGCAAATAAATAAATTTTAGCTTTTTGACTAAAAAACAAAATTCCACACAACAAATTTTTTAGGAAATAAAATGTAATGGTCAAGGGCTGCGGCATAGCCGAAGTTAGCTTCTTTGATATTTTTTACAATAAAATATACTTTAACTTGTAGGCTTGGAGAACCAGAGCCATGTGGATGGCTCGCAAAGGAGCCAATCATCTTTTATTGTTTTTCGCCCCCTATCAGGGGGCATATACAAATACAAATACAAAAAAAAAAATTATACATAAAGGTGGTTATTAACAGTAACAGTGATATTCTTAACTAGTTTTGTATGATTTTGTGTTTTCTGGGTGAATGGTGAATAGGCAATAGGCTCGATAGGCAATATGAAAATTTTTACATGAAATAAATGTTTGCTGGGTTGTAACATGTAAACAATGGATACAAAATTGCAAATTGGAATTAATTTTTGTTAAATTAAGTAGTTACAATCAGTTTTAAATATTAAAAATGCTAATTATTGTTTCTTTGCAGGTCACTAAAGCAACCCGCAGTTGACACATTGACAATGGCCTGACGCAGAAGTTATCGTGACAACTGGGGCTTTTCAACAGTTTGTTTAAAGAATTTCGCTATGCATTCTAACGTACGATCGGGCATGCGTTTGCATATGATGTGGAAAACTTCTGTCAGATTCTTCACACAGGCATACATGAGCAAATGTAGAGAAAGTCTGGAGAACCAGACTTATCTCCAGACTTTCTCTACATTTGGATGAAATACCTAAAAATCAAGAGAACAATCAATTATGGTATGCACCATTGTGCGGAATGACCAATACACTTACATCGCAAGAAACCCAACAATAAAGGGAACTGCTGCTGCTGTTGTTGGCTTCGTGTGGCCAGCTGGTCTTTTTGCATTTGCTGTGCCAGCAGCGTCACCTCATCTTGTTGGCTGTAAATGTCAAAAAACGCTTCAAGATTTGATTCTTCAAGCGTTTTAAATTCTGTATAAAGTTGCACTCTTTGACCTGGTAAGGGTTGACAGAAAGGAATAAGCAGTATTCGTAATGTAAAGGCAACTTACCCATTCTATCAAAACTATTTTCCTGCTACGCAAATCCATCTCGAACAAAATATCACTTGTCTACAAATTTTCCAAGTGCGGAAGTGCGGCAGCATATTTAGCGCTTCAAGCAAATAAATAAATTTTAGTGGTCAAGGGCTGCGGCATAGCCGAAGTTAGCTTCTTTGATATTTTTTACAATAAAATATACTTTAACTTGTAGGCTTGGAGAACCAGAGCCATGTGGATGGCTCGCAAAGGAGCCAATCATCTTTTATTGTTTTTCGCCCCCTATCAGGGGGCATATACAAATACAAATACAAAAAAAAAAAAATTATACATAAAGGTGGTTATTAACAGTAACAGTGATATTCTTAACTAGTTTTGTATGATTTTGTGTTTTCTGGGTGAATGGTGAATAGGCAATAGGCTCGATAGGCAATATGAAAATTTTTACATGAAATAAATGTTTGCTGGGTTGTAACATGTAAACAATGGATATAAAATTGCAAATTGGAATTAATTTTTGTTAAATTTAGTAGTTACAATCAGTTTTAAATATTAAAAATGCTAATTATTGTTTCTTTGCAGAAGCAACCAGACAATGGCCTGACGCAGAAGTTATCGTGACAACTGGGGCTTTTCAACAGTTTGTTTAAAGAATTTCGCTATGCATTCTAACGTACGATCGGGCATGCGTTTGCATATGATGTGGAAAACTTCTGTCAGATTCTTCACACAGGCATACATGTCCTGTTCATGCAAATGTAGAGAAAGTCTGGATAAATAGCTAAAAATCAAGAGAACAATCAATTATGGTATGCACCATTGTGCTGCTGTTGTTGGCTTCGTCTCGCCAGCTGGTCTTTTTGCATTTGCTGTGCCAGCAGCGTCACCTCATCTTGTTGGGTGTAAATGTCAAAAAACGCTTCAAGATTTGATTCTTCAAGCGTTTTAAAATTATTCTGTATAAAGTTGCACTCTTTGACCTGGTAAGGGTTGACAGAAAGGAATAAGCAGTATTCGTAAGGTGATGGCGGAAGGGGCACAACTTACCCATTCTATCAAAACTATTTTCCTGCTACGCAAATCCATCTCGAACAAAATATCACTTGTCTTCAAATTTTCCAAGTGCGGCAGCATATTTAGCGCTTCAAGCAAATAAATAAATTTTAGCTTTTTGACTAAAAAACAAAATTCCACACAACAAATTTTTTAGGAAATAAAATGTAATGGTCAAGGGCTGCGGCATAGCCGAAGTTAGCTTCTTTGATATTTTTTACAATAAAATATACTTTAACTTGTAGGCTTGGAGAACCAGAGCCATGTGGATGGCTCGCAAAGGAGCCAATCATCTTTTATTGTTTTTCGCCCCCTATCAGGGGGCATATACAAATACAAATACAAAAAAAAAAAAATTATACATAAAGGTGGTTATTAACAGTAACAGTGATATTCTTAACTAGTTTTGTATGATTTTGTGTTTTCTGGGTGAATGGTGAATAGGCAATAGGCTCGATAGGCAATATGAAAATTTTTACATGAAATAAATGTTTGCTGGGTTGTAACATGTAAACAATGGATATAAAATTGCAAATTGGAATTAATTTTTGTTAAATTTAGTAGTTACAATCAGTTTTAAATATTAAAAATGCTAATTATTGTTTCTTTGCAGGTCCTAGCAACCCGCGTTGACAATTCAGGCCTGACGCAGAAGTTATCGTGACAACTGGGGCTTTTCAACAGTTTGTTTAAAGAATTTTGCTATGCATTCTAACGTACGATCGCGCATGCGTTTGCATATGATGTGGAAAACTTCTGTCAGATTCTTCACACAGGCATACATGAGCAACGTAACAGGTAATTTAAGCCAACCACACGTCCTAAAAATCAAGAGAACAATCAATTATGGTATGCACCATTGTGCGGAATGACCAATACACTTACTTCGCTAGAAACCCAACAATAAAGGGAACTGCTGCTGCTGTTGTTGGCTTCGTCTGGGCAGCTGGTCTTTTTGCATTTGCTGTGCCAGCAGCGTCCCCTCATCTTGTTGGCTGTAAATGTCAAAAAACGCTTCAAGATTTGATTCTTCAAGCGTTTTAAAATTATTCTGTATAAAGTTGCACTCTTTGACCTGGTAAGGGTTGACAGAAAGGAATAAGCAGTATTCGTAAGGTGAGGGCGGAGGGGGCACAACTTACCCATTCTATCAAAACTATTTTCCTGCTACGCAAATCCATCTCGAACAAAATATCACTTGTCTTCAAATTTTCCAAGTGCGAAAGTGCGGCAGCATATTTAGCGCTTCAAGCAAATAAATAAATTTTAGCTTTTTGACTAAAAAACAAAATTCCACACAACAAATTTTTTAGGAAATAAAATGTAATGGTCAAGGGCTGCGGCATAGCCGAAGTTAGCTTCTTTGATATTTTTTACAATAAAATATACTTTAACTTGTAGGCTTGGAGAACCAGAGCCATGTGGATGGCTCGCAAAGGAGCCAATCATCTTTTATTGTTTTTCGCCCCCTATCAGGGGGCATATACAAATACAAATAAAAAAAAAAAAAAATTATACATAAAGGTGGTTATTAACAGTAACAGTGATATTCTTAACTAGTTTTGTATGATTTTGTGTTTTCTGGGTGAATGGTGAATAGGCAATAGGCTCGATAGGCAATATGAAAATTTTTACATGAAATAAATGTTTGCTGGGTTGTAACATGTAAACAATGGATACAAAATTGCAAATTGGAATTAATTTTTGTTAAATTTAGTAGTTACAATCAGTTTTAAATATTAAAAATGCTAATTATTGTTTCTTTGCAGGTCACTAAGCAACCCGCGTTGACACATTGACAATGGCCTGACGCAGAAGTTATCGTGACAACTGGGGCTTTTCAACAGTTTGTTTAAAGAATTTCGCTATGCATTCTAACGTACGATCGGGCATGCGTTTGCATATGATGTGGAAAACTTCTGTCAGATTCTTCACACAGGCATACATGAGCAACGTAACAGGTAATTGGAGCCAACCACACGTCCCTGTTCATCCAAATGTAGAGAAAGTCTGGAGAACCAGACTTATCTCGCTACATTTGGATGAAATACCTAAAAATCAAGAGAACAATCAATTATGGTATGCACCATTGTGCGGAATGACCAATACACTTACATCGCAAGAAACCCAACAATAAAGGGAACTGCTGCTGCTGTTGTTGGCTTCGTCTGGGCAGCTGGTCTTTTTGCATTTGCTGTGCCAGCAGCGTCCCCTCATCTTGTTGGCTGTAAATGTCAAAAAACGCTTCAAGATTTGATTCTTCAAGCGTTTTAAAATTATTCTGTATAAAGTTGCACTCTTTGACCTGGTAAGGGTTGACAGAAAGGAATAAGCAGTATTCGTAAGGTGAGGGCGGAGGGGCGCCAACTTACCCATTCTATCAAAACTATTTTCCTGCTACGCAAATCCATCTCGAACAAAATATCACTTGTCTTCAAATTTTCCAAGTGCGAAAGTGCGGCAGCATATTTAGCGCTTCAAGCAAATAAATAAATTTTAGCTTTTTGACTAAAAAACAAAATTCCACACAACAAATTTTTTAGGAAATAAAATGTAATGGTCAAGGGCTGCGGCATAGCCGAAGTTAGCTTCTTTGATATTTTTTACAATAAAATATACTTTAACTTGTAGGCTTGGAGAACCAGAGCCATGTGGATGGCTCGCAAAGGAGCCAATCATCTTTTATTGTTTTTCGCCCCCTATCAGGGGGCATATACAAATACAAATACAAAAAAAAAAATTATACATAAAGGTGGTTATTAACAGTAACAGTGATATTCTTAACTAGTTTTGTATGATTTTGTGTTTTCTGGGTGAATGGTGAATAGGCAATAGGCTCGATAGGCAATATGAAAATTTTTACATGAAATAAATGTTTGCTGGGTTGTAACATGTAAACAATGGTATACAAAATTGCAAATTGGAATTAATTTTTGTTAAATTTAGTAGTTACAATCAGTTTTAAATATTAAAAATGCTAATTATTGTTTCTTTGCAGGTCATAAAGCAACCCGAGTTGACACATTGACAATGGCCTGACGCAGAAGTTATCGTGACAACTGGGGCTTTTCAACAGTTTGTTTAAAGAATTTCGCTATGCATTCTAACGTACGATCGGGCATGCGTTTGCATATGATGTGGAAAACTTCTGTCAGATTCTTCACACAGGCATACATGGCAACGTAACAGGTAATTGAGCCAACCACACGTCCCTGTTCATCCAAATGTAGAGAAAGTCTGGAGAACCAGACTTATTCCATTTAGTCTTTTTTGGATGAAATACCTAAAAATCAAGAGAACAATCAATTATGGTATGCACCATTGTGCGGAATGACCAATACACTTACATCGCAAGAAACCCAACAATAAAGGGAACTGCTGCTGCTGTTGTTGGCTTCGTCTGGGCAGCTGGTCTTTTTGCATTTGCTGTGCCAGCAGCGTCCCCTCATCTTGTTGGCTGTAAATGTCAAAAAACGCTTCAAGATTTGATTCTTCAAGCGTTTTAAAATTATTCTGTATAAAGTTGCACTCTTTGACCTGGTAAGGGTTGACAGAAAGGAATAAGCAGTATTCGTAAGGTGAGGGCGGAGGGGGCACAACTTACCCATTCTATCAAAACTATTTTCCTGCTACGCAAATCCATCTCGAACAAAATATCACTTGTCTTCAAATTTTCCAAGTGCGAAAGTGCGGCAGCATATTTAGCGCTTCAAGCAAATAAATAAATTTTAGCTTTTTGACTAAAAAACAAAATTCCACACAACAAATTTTTTAGGAAATAAAATGTAATGGTCAAGGGCTGCGGCATAGCCGAAGTTAGCTTCTTTGATATTTTTTACAATAAAATATACTTTAACTTGTAGGCTTGGAGAACCAGAGCCATGTGGATGGCTCGCAAAGGAGCCAATCATCTTTTATTGTTTTTCGCCCCCTATCAGGGGGCATATACAAATACAAATACAAAAAAAAAAAAATTATACATAAAGGTGGTTATTAACAGTAACAGTGATATTCTTAACTAGTTTTGTATGATTTTGTGTTTTCTGGGTGAATGGTGAATAGGCAATAGGCTCGATAGGCAATATGAAAATTTTTACATGAAATAAATGTTTGCTGGATTGTAACATGTAAACAATGGATACAAAATTGCAAATTGGAATTAATTTTTGTTAAATTTAGTAGTTACAATCAGTTTAAAATATTAAAAATGCTAATTATTGTTTCTTTGCAGGTCTAAGCAACCCGCAGTTGCCTTGAAATGGCCTGACGCAGAAGTTATCGTGACAACTGGGGCTTTTCAACAGTTTGTTTAAAGAATTTCGCTATGCATTCTAACGTACGATCGGGCATGCGTTTGCATATGATGTGGAAAACTTCTGTCAGATTCTTCACACTGGCATACATGAGCAACGTAACAGGTAATTGGAGCCAACCACACGTCCCTGAAATACCTAAAAATCAAGAGAACAATCAATTATGGTATGCACCATTGTGCGGAATGACCAATACACTTACATCGCAAGAAACCCTACAATAAAGGGAACTGCTGCTGCTGTTGTTGGCTTCGTCTGGGCAGCTGGTCTTTTTGCATTTGCTGTGCCAGCAGCGTCCCCTCATCTTGTTGGCTGTAAATGTCAAAAAACGCTTCAAGATTTGATTCTTCAAGCGTTTTAAAATTATTCTGTATAAAGTTGCACTCTTTGACCTGGTAAGGGTTGACAGAAAGGAATAAGCAGTATTCGTAAGGTGAGGGCGGAGGGGGCACAACTTACCCATTCTATCAAAACTATTTTCCTGCTACGCAAATCCATCTCGAACAAAATATCACTTGTCTTCAAATTTTCCAAGTGCGAAAGTGCGGCAGCATATTTAGCGCTTCAAGCAAATAAATAAATTTTAGCTTTTTGACTAAAAAACAAAATTCCACACAACAAATTTTTTAGGAAATAAAATGTAATGGTCAAGGGCTGCGGCATAGCCGAAGTTAGCTTCTTTGATATTTTTTACAATAAAATATACTTTAACTTGTAGGCTTGGAGAACCAGAGCCATGTGGATGGCTCGCAAAGGAGCCAATCATCTTTTATTGTTTTTCGCCCCCTATCAGGGGGCATATACAAATACAAATACAAAAAAAAAAAATTATACATAAAGGTGGTTATTAACAGTAACAGTGATATTCTTAACTAGTTTTGTATGATTTTGTGTTTTCTGGGTGAATGGTGAATAGGCAATAGGCTCGATAGGCAATATGAAAATTTTTACATGAAATAAATGTTTGCTGGGTTGTAACATGTAAACAATGGATACAAAATTGCAAATTGGAATTAATTTTTGTTAAATTAAGTAGTTACAATCAGTTTTAAATATTAAAAATGCTAATTATTGTTTCTTTGCAGGTCACTAAAGCAACCCGCAGTTGACACATTGACAATGGCCTGACGCAGAAGTTATCGTGACAACTGGGGCTTTTCAACAGTTTGTTTAAAGAATTTCGCTATGCATTCTAACGTACGATCGGGCATGCGTTTGCATATGATGTGGAAAACTTCTGTCAGATTCTTCACACAGGCATACATGAGCAACGTAACAGGTAATTGGAGCCAACCACACGTCCCTGTTCATCCAAATGTAGAGAAAGTCTGGAGACTTTCTTTGGATGAAATACCTAAAAATCAAGAGAACAATCAATTATGGTATGCACCATTGTGCGGAATGACCAATACACTTACATCGCAAGAAACCCAACAATAAAGGGAACTGCTGCTGCTGTTGTTGGCTTCGTCTGGGCAGCTGGTCTTTTTGCATTTGCTGTGCCAGCAGCGTCCCCTCATCTTGTTGGCTGTAAATGTCAAAAAACGCTTCAAGATTTGATTCTTCAAGCGTTTTAAAATTATTCTGTATAAAGTTGCACTCTTTGACCTGGTAAGGGTTGACAGAAAGGAATAAGCAGTATTCGTAAGGTGAGGGCGGAGGGGGCACAACTTACCCATTCTATCAAAACTATTTTCCTGCTACGCAAATCCATCTCGAACAAAATATCACTTGTCTTCAAATTTTCCAAGTGCGAAAGTGCGGCAGCATATTTAGCGCTTCAAGCAAATAAATAAATTTTAGCTTTTTGACTAAAAAACAAAATTCCACACAACAAATTTTTTAGGAAATAAAATGTAATGGTCAAGGGCTGCGGCATAGCCGAAGTTAGCTTCTTTGATATTTTTTACAATAAAATATACTTTAACTTGTAGGCTTGGAGAACCAGAGCCATGTGGATGGCTCGCAAAGGAGCCAATCATCTTTTATTGTTTCTCGCCCCCTATCAGGGGGCATATACAAATACAAATACAAAAAAAAAAATTATACATAAAGGTGGTTATTAACAGTAACAGTGATATTCTTAACTAGTTTTGTATGATTTTGTGTTTTCTGGGTGAATGGTGAATAGGCAATAGGCTCGATAGGCAATATGAAAATTTTTACATGAAATAAATGTTTGCTGGGTTGTAACATGTAAACAATGGATACTAAAATTGCAAATTGGAATTAATTTTTGTTAAATTTAGTAGTTACAATCAGTTTTAAATATTAAAAATGCTAATTATTGTTTCTTTGCAGGCTAAGCACCAGTTGACCATTGATGGCCTGACGCAGAAGTTATCGTGACAACTGGGGCTTTTCAACAGTTTGTTTAAAGAATTTCGCTATGCATTCTAACGTACGATCGGGCATGCGTTTGCATATGATGTGGAAAACTTCTGTCAGATTCTTCACACAGGCATACATGAGCAACGTAACAGGTAATTGAGCCAACCACCCCTGTTCATCCAAATGTAGAGAAAGTCTGGATAATTCTCCAGACTTTCTCACATTTGGATGAAATACCTAAAAATCAAGAGAACAATCAATTATGGTATGCACCATTGTGCGGAATGACCAATACACTTACATCGCAAGAAACCCAACAATAAAGGGAACTGCTGCTGCTGTTGTTGGCTTCGTCTGGGCAGCTGGTCTTTTTGCATTTGCTGTGCCAGCAGCGTCCCCTCATCTTGTTGGCTGTAAATGTCAAAAAACGCTTCAAGATTTGATTCTTCAAGCGTTTTAAAATTATTCTGTATAAAGTTGCACTCTTTGACCTGGTAAGGGTTGACAGAAAGGAATAAGCAGTATTCGTAAGGTGAGGGCGGAGGGGGCACAACTTACCCATTCTATCAAAACTATTTTCCTGCTACGCAAATCCATCTCGAACAAAATATCACTTGTCTTCAAATTTTCCAAGTGCGAAAGTGCGGCAGCATATTTAGCGCTTCAAGCAAATAAATAAATTTTAGCTTTTTGACTAAAAAACAAAATTCCACACAACAAATTTTTTAGGAAATAAAATGTAATGGTCAAGGGCTGCGGCATAGCCGAAGTTAGCTTCTTTGATATTTTTTACAATAAAATATACTTTAACTTGTAGGCTTGGAGAACCAGAGCCATGTGGATGGCTCGCAAAGGAGCCAATCATCTTTTATTGTTTTTCGCCCCCTATCAGGGGGCATATACAAATACAAATACAAAAAAAAAAAAATTATACATAAAGGTGGTTATTAACAGTAACAGTGATATTCTTAACTAGTTTTGTATGATTTTGTGTTTTCTGGGTGAATGGTGAATAGGCAATAGGCTCGATAGGCAATATGAAAATTTTTACATGAAATAAATGTTTGCTGGGTTGTAACATGTAAACAATGGATACATAAAATTGCAAATTGGAATTAATTTTTGTTAAATTTAGTAGTTACAATCAGTTTTAAATATTAAAAATGCTAATTATTGTTTCTTTGCAGGTCACTAAGCAACCCCAGTTGAACTGACAAGGCCTGACGCAGAAGTTATCGTGACAACTGGGGCTTTTCAACAGTTTGTTTAAAGAATTTCGCTATGCATTCTAACGTACGATCGGGCATGCGTTTGCATATGATGTGGAAAACTTCTGTCAGATTCTTCACACAGGCATACATGAGCAACGTAACCTGTTCATCCAAATGTAGAGAAAGTCTGGAGACTTTCTTTGGATGAAATACCTAAAAATCAAGAGAACAATCAATTATGGTATGCACCATTGTGCGGAATGACCAATACACTTACATCGCAAGAAACCCAACAATAAAGGGAACTGCTGCTGCTGTTGTTGGCTTCGTCTGGGCAGCTGGTCTTTTTGCATTTGCTGTGCCAGCAGCGTCCCCTCATCTTGTTGGCTGTAAATGTCAAAAAACGCTTCAAGATTTGATTCTTCAAGCGTTTTAAAATTATTCTGTATAAAGTTGCACTCTTTGACCTGGTAAGGGTTGACAGAAAGGAATAAGCAGTATTCGTAAGGTGAGGGCGGAGGGGGCACAACTTACCCATTCTATCAAAACTATTTTCCTGCTACGCAAATCCATCTCGAACAAAATATCACTTGTCTTCAAATTTTCCAAGTGCGAAAGTGCGGCAGCATATTTAGCGCTTCAAGCAAATAAATAAATTTTAGCTTTTTGACTAAAAAACAAAATTCCACACAACAAATTTTTTTAGGAAATAAAATGTAATGGTCAAGGGCTGCGGCATAGCCGAAGTTAGCTTCTTTGATATTTTTTACAATAAAATATACTTTAACTTGTAGGCTTGGAGAACCAGAGCCATGTGGATGGCTCGCAAAGGAGCCAATCATCTTTTATTGTTTTTCGCCCCCTATCAGGGGGCATATACAAATACAAATACAAAAAAAAAAAAATTATACATAAAGGTGGTTATTAACAGTAACAGTGATATTCTTAACTAGTTTTGTATGATTTTGTGTTTTCTGGGTGAATGGTGAATAGGCAATAGGCTCGATAGGCAATATGAAAATTTTTACATGAAATAAATGTTTGCTGGGTTGTAACATGTAAACAATGGATACAAAATTGCAAATTGGAATTAATTTTTGTTAAATTAAGTAGTTACATTCAGTTTTAAATATTAAAACTGCTAATTATTGTTTCTTTGCAGGTCACTAAAGCAACCCGCAGTTGACACATTGACAATGGCCTGACGCAGAAGTTATCGTGACAACTGGGGCTTTTCAACAGTTTGTTTAAAGAATTTCGCTATGCATTCTAACGTACGATCGGGCATGCGTTTGCATATGATGTGGAAAACTTCTGTCAGATTCTTCACACAGGCATACATGGCAACGTAACAGGTAATTGGAGCAAACCACACGTCCCTGTTCATCCAAATGTAGAGAAAGTCTGGAAAACCAAACTTTTCCCAAACTTTTTACAATTGGATGAAATAAAAAATCAAGAGAACAATCAATTATGGTATGCACCATTGTGCGGAATGACCAATACACTTACATCGCAAGAAACCCAACAATAAAGGGAACTGCTGCTGCTGTTGTTGGCTTCGTCTGGGCAGCTGGTCTTTTTGCATTTGCTGTGCCAGCAGCGTCCCCTCATCTTGTTGGCTGTAAATGTCAAAAAACGCTTCAAGATTTGATTCTTCAAGCGTTTTAAAATTATTCTGTATAAAGTTGCACTCTTTGACCTGGTAAGGGTTGACAGAAAGGAATAAGCAGTATTCGTAAGGTGAGGGCGGAGGGGGCACAACTTACCCATTCTATCAAAACTATTTTCCTGCTACGCAAATCCATCTCGAACAAAATATCACTTGTCTTCAAATTTTCCAAGTGCGAAAGTGCGGCAGCATATTTAGCGCTTCAAGCAAATAAATAAATTTTAGCTTTTTGACTAAAAAACAAAATTCCACACAACAAATTTTTTAGGAAATAAAATGTAATGGTCAAGGGCTGCGGCATAGCCGAAGTTAGCTTCTTTGATATTTTTACAATAAAATATACTTTAACTTGTAGGCTTGGAGAACCAGAGCCATGTGGATGGCTCGCAAAGGAGCCAATCATCTTTTATTGTTTCTCGCCCCCTATCAGGGGGCATATACAAATACAAATACAAAAAAAAAAAATTATACATAAAGGTGGTTATTAACAGTAACAGTGATATTCTTAACTAGTTTTGTATGATTTTGTGTTTTCTGGGTGAATGGTGAATAGGCAATAGGCTCGATAGGCAATATGAAAATTTTTACATGAAATAAATGTTTGCTGGGTTGTAACATGTAAACAATGGTATACTAAAATTGCAAATTGGAATTAATTTTTGTTAAATTTAGTAGTTACAATCAGTTTTAAATATTAAAAATGCTAATTATTGTTTCTTTGCAGGCCTGACGCAGAAGTTATCGTGACAACTGGGGCTTTTCAACAGTTTGTTTAAAGAATTTCGCTATGCATTCTAACGTACGATCGGGCATGCGTTTGCATATGATGTGGAAAACTTCTGTCAGATTCTTCACACAGGCATACATGAGCAACGTAACAGGTAATTGGAGCCAACCACACGTCCCTGTTCATCCAAATGTAGAGAAAGATTGTCTAGACTTTCTTAGTCTGGTTCTCCAGACTTTTACATTTGGATGAAATACCTAAAAATCAAGAGAACAATCAATTATGGTATGCACCATTGTGCGGAATGACCAATACACTTACATCGCAAGAAACCCAACAATAAAGGGAACTGCTGCTGCTGTTGTTGGCTTCGTCTGGGCAGCTGGTCTTTTTGCATTTGCTGTGCCAGCAGCGTCCCCTCATCTTGTTGGCTGTAAATGTCAAAAAACGCTTCAAGATTTGATTCTTCAAGCGTTTTAAAATTATTCTGTATAAAGTTGCACTCTTTGACCTGGTAAGGGTTGACAGAAAGGAATAAGCAGTATTCGTAAGGTGAGGGCGGAGGGGGCACAACTTACCCATTCTATCAAAACTATTTTCCTGCTACGCAAATCCATCTCGAACAAAATATCACTTGTCTTCAAATTTTCCAAGTGCGAAAGTGCGGCAGCATATTTAGCGCTTCAAGCAAATAAATAAATTTTAGCTTTTTGACTAAAAAACAAAATTCCACACAACAAATTTTTTAGGAAATAAAATGTAATGGTCAAGGGCTGCGGCATAGCCGAAAGTTAGCTTCTTTGATATTTTTTACAATAAAATATACTTTAACTTGTAGGCTTGGAGAACCAGAGCCATGTGGATGGCTCGCAAAGGAGCCAATCATCTTTTATTGTTTTTCGCCCCCTATCAGGGGGCATATACAAATACAAATAAAAAAAAAAAAATTATACATAAAGGTGGTTATTAACAGTAACAGTGATATTCTTAACTAGTTTTGTATGATTTTGTGTTTTCTGGTTGAATGGTGAATAGGCAATAGGCTCGATAGGCAATATGAATATTTTTACATGAAATAAATGTTTGCTGGGTTGTAACCTGTAAACAATGGATACAAAATTGCAAATTGGAATTAATTTTTGTTAAATTAAGTAGTTACATTCAGTTTTAAATATTAAAAATGCTAATTATTGTTTCCTTGCAGGTCACTAAAGCAACCCGCAGTTGACACATTGACAATGGCCTGTCGCAGAAGTTATCGTGACAACTGGGGCTTTTCAACAGTTTGTTTAAAGAATTTCGCTATGCATTCTAACGTACGATCGGGCATGCGTTTGCATATGATGTGGAAAACTTCTGTCAGATTCTTCACACAGGCATACATGAGCAACGTAACAGGTAATTGGAGCAAACCCACGTCCCTGTTCATCCAAATGTAGAGAAAGTCTGGAGAACCAGACTTATCTCCAATTTTTTTCATTTGGATGAAATACCTAAAAATCAAGAGAACAATCAATTATGGTATGCACCATTGTGCGGAATGACCAATACACTTACATCGCAAGAAACCCAACAATAAAGGGAACTGCTGCTGCTGTTGTTGGCTTCGTCTGGGCAGCTGGTCTTTTTGCATTTGCTGTGCCAGCAGCGTCCCCTCATCTTGTTGGCTGTAAATGTCAAAAAACGCTTCAAGATTTGATTCTTCAAGCGTTTTAAAATTATTCTGTATAAAGTTGCACTCTTTGACCTGGTAAGGGTTGACAGAAAGGAATAAGCAGTATTCGTAAGGTGAGGGCGGAGGGGGCACAACTTACCCATTCTATCAAAACTATTTTCCTGCTACGCAAATCCATCTCGAACAAAATATCACTTGTCTTCAAATTTTCCAAGTGCGAAAGTGCGGCAGCATATTTAGCGCTTCAAGCAAATAAATAAATTTTAGCGTTTTTACTAAAAAAACAAAATTCCACACAACAAATTTTTTAGGAAATAAAATGTAATGGTCAAGGGCTGCGGCATAGCCGAAGTTAGCTTCTTTGATATTTTTTACAATAAAATATACTTTAACTTGTAGGCTTGGAGCCCCAGAGCCATGTGGATGGCTCGCAAAGGAGCCAATCATCTCTTATTGTTTCTCGCCCCCTATCAGGGGGCATATACAAATACAAATAAAAAAAATTATACATAAAGGTGGTTATTAACAGTAACAGTGATATTCTTAACTAGTTTTGTATGATTTTGTGTTTTCTGGGTGAATGGTGAATAGGCAATAGGCTCGATAGGCAATATGAAAATTTTTACATGAAATAAATGTTTGCTGGGTTGTAACATGTAAACAATGGATACAAAATTGCAAATTGGAATTAATTTTTGTTAAATTAAGTAGTTACATTCAGTTTTAAATATTAAAACTGCTAATTATTGTTTCTTTGCAGGTCACTAAAGCAACCCGCAGTTGACACATTGACAATGGCCTGACGCAGAAGTTATCGTGACAACTGGGGCTTTTCAACAGTTTGTTTAAAGAATTTCGCTATGCATTCTAACGTACGATCGGGCATGCGTTTGCATATGATGTGGAAAACTTCTGTCAGATTCTTCACACAGGCATACATGAGCAACGTAACAGGTAATTGGAGCAAACCACACGTCCCTGTTCATCCAAATGTAGAGAAAGTCTGGAGAATCTGGATAAATAGCAGAATTTCAGAGAACAATCACATTTGGATGAGTGCACAAATGTGCGGCATGACCAATTATTTAGCGCTTCAAGAACCCAAAATAAATAAATCTTTTGCTTTTTGACTAAAAACAAAATTCCACACAACAAATTGTTTTAGGAATTAAGTGTCATGTTTGTTGGTGAAATGTCAAAAGTAACGGTAAAGATGATCTTCAAGCGTTTACGGTGATTCTGATAAAGTTGACTTTTGACCGGGTAAGTGTTGACAGAAATGATAGCAGTATTCAATGCTCGACCTGCACGAAACATACTTAAAGTGTTTTTGTGCACACAAGCTGCAAAAAGTGAGTAGGGATATTTTTTCGCATGTGTGTGTACATGTGGCGGTGCTTAGCCCTCGAAAAAAAGATGGGTGAAAAGACATACACAAAAATTGAGTCATAGAATGTGTAGAGTGTCGCCGATGTTGCGGTGTCTTTTGTGCAAGTAGCTGCATTAGTTCGTACAACAGGAAAATAGTAAACAATAAAGAAAATATTAAACTCAAAAATAACTTATTTTATTCATTTAATATATTACATAAAGATTAACTTGCTTCAGTGCATTCATTTAATATAATTAACAAAATTAACATAAGGGAAATATAAACATTATATCGCTTCAAAGCAAATAAAAAAAAATTTTTTCCTTCAATGAAGTTATAATAGGAATTAAATTACGAATTATTATTTTTAAAAAAGAGGGGCAAAAAGAGCAAATTGTCTACCGTTTTCGGACCCAATCTATTTCTTTTTTCTGTTATAATGTTTCCCGCTAAAGAAAATACTCTTTCAGCTGCAGCACTACTGGATGGTATTGCAAGAAGTTGCAATGCTAACTTAGATAGTAATGGATAACAATTTTCTTTGGTTTTCCACCACTCAATGGGTTCGAAATCCTCAGTTAAAGAAACTCTTTCACTACAATAATTATCTAATTCCTCTAGGGGCGATTTCAAATTGTTATTCGACTGTGCAACCAGTTGGGAGAAAAAAAGTGGTTTTTGGCACAAACGTAACCTTTTTAGGAATTACTTCAAGTTGACAATTTGGACTTGCTGGGTTTGATTCTGATGTAAATGAATTATTTTGCGAAGGTTCATTTGGAAAAGAAACATAATTGTTCATTTGATCAATGCAGAAGGTTTTAATTTCTAATGAATCCTCATGTTCCATGTTTGCTACTGGAGGATATAAGAAAAAAGCCGCCTTGTGCCAAATGCCTAAATTTTCCTTCCAAGTCGTGTTAAGATTAACTAAAATTCTTGCTTTGAGAACAGATATTAACGAGATATCTTCAGTATTTGGCTCGCAAAGAATCTTTATTTTCGCTATTGAGGGCAAAACATAGCACAATGAAGGAGAGCTACATGTTTGTAATTCTTTAAAGATTCTCTCAAAATCTTCTAAAAGTACTAGTATTATTTTTAACGTAGATATATTTACAGCTATAAGTTTTTGACCTCCCTCTGTCTCACTTAATATATTGTTTACTGTTGTCCAGTTTTTCACTATCGAAGAAACCATGTTGTAATTGGAGTTCCATCGAGTAGGACATTAGTTCTTTAACGTTGTAGTTAATCTGTGCTGCAAACTAGTTTTTTAAAATATTTAACAATTTTTTTGCAGGCGTACAATATGTCCTTAAGCTCTCTTGCTTCGTCAAACGATTTTTCTAACACATTTGAAAATAAATGACTGCTACAATTTAATCTAATATTGTTTTCCGGGTTTTTTTACATTGGTGCCCCTATCAGTCACAAATTTTATGTTTGTTATGTTGTCGACATTAAATTGTGCAAAAATGGATTGCAATTTTTTTAAAATATTTTCCCCTGTCGATTTTTGAAAGTCCATCGATTTTAGGCCCAAAATGATGTCATTCAATTTAAATTCTTTTAAGTAATGCAGAGTGACACCTAAAAAATTTCTGTTTACGTATTGGTCAGTCCACACGTCAATGGTAGCCGATACTGCATTATTTTCCACAGCTTCTTTAATATCATTAGATACTACCCCGTCTCTTCTGCATCATTTTCCGCATTCCGACTCAATGTTGTTGCATCCGGCAGTAGGTCGTCAATGTCAACGTTCGCTCCATAAGTAGCACCGACTGTCACAAAAAATTCGACAAGGCTGCGAAAACCAGTTCCGTTTACTGCGGAAAAAGGCCGACAATCCTGAACCACCCACTCAAGACACTTCTTTGTTGCTGTGGTTTTGTCCATGTTAGAAACTTTTTTTGTTTCAGCTGGCTGTCGTAATGATAGACAACATTTGTGCCGCGACAAATTTGATGTCTGGTTGGAAACAAATTTCAAGACTTTTCCGCATTTGTTGCAAAAAACCCAACCTTCGAGAACGCTTTCATCTTCTTTATATATGTCACACAATATTGACCAAATTACGCTCTTGCCTTTGTGTTTTGGGGCTACTTTATAAATGCCACGATTTATTAAATTTTTCACGTCTTCTGCTCTCATTGTTTTCGATGGCAAAATCAAACACGCACTAATCAAAGCTAAGAACTGATTCAGTTCAGAAGAAAATAGCACACAATTTAACACACACACCATGGTGCCTATAAAACACTTGGGTGATATATTATTGTTTTGACCACTTGCGTTGTTGCATGTTGTCTTTTTTTTTTTTTTCTCTACGTTCGCTTTAAGTGTGAGTGCAACCGGCACGCGTTGCCGAAAAACACTTGGTTGCCATGCAAAAGAAAACGGTGTATTGTTGTGAGCGACAGATGGTATATGTGGTAGATGTGGCACTCCACTAATTTTTTATAAGTGTGTTCATGATTTGCTGAGCCGGTGGTGAGTGGCACCGGCACAAATTTCTTTGAGTGTGAGTAAGGTGGGCAAAATTGACACACTTGCAGTTCTCTGGTAATGGTCAAGGGCTGCGGCATAGCCGAAATTAGCTTCTTTGATATTTTTTACAATAAAATATACTTTAACTTGTAGGCTTGGAGAACCAGAGCCATGTGGATGGCTCGCAAAGGAGCCAATCAGTTTTTATTGTTTTTCGCCCCCTATCAGGGGGCATATACAAATACAAATAACAAAAAAAAAAAATTATACATAAAGGTGGTTATTAACAGTAACAGTGATATTCTTAACTAGTTTTGTATGATTTTGTGTTTTCTGTGTGAATGGTGAATAGGCAATAGGCTCGATAGGCAATATGAACATTGTTACATGAAATAAATGTTTGCTGGGTTGTAACATGTAAACAATGGATACAAAATTGCAAATTAGAATTAATTTTTGTTAAATTAAGTAGTTACAATCAGTTTTAAATATTAAAAATGCTAATTATTGTTTCTTTGCAGGTCACTAAAGCAACCCGCAGTTGACACATTGACAATGGCCTGACGCAGAAGTTATCGTGACAACTGGGGCTTTTCAACAGTTTGTTCAAAGAATTTCTCTATGCATTGTAACGTACGATCGGGCATGCGTTTGCATATGATGTGGAAAACTTCTGTCAGATTCTTCACACAGGCATACATGTGTCCCTGTTCATCCAAATGTAGAGAAAGTCTGGATAAATAGCTAAAAATCAAGAGAAGAATCAATTATGGTATGCACCATTCTGCGGAATGACCAATTCACTTACATCGCAAGAAACCCAACAATAAAGGGAACTGCTGCTGCTGTTGTTGGCTTCGTCTGGGCAGCTGGTCTTTTTGCATTTGCTGTGCCAGCAGCGTCCCCTCATCTTGTTGGCTGTAAATGTCAAAAAACGCTTCCAGATTTGATTCTTCAAGCGTTTTAAAATTATTCTGTATAAAGTTGCACTCTTTGAACTGGTAAGGGTTGACAGAAAGGAATAAGCAGTATTCGTAAGGTGAGGGCGGAGGGGGCACAACTTACCCATTCTATCAAAACTATTTTCCTGCTACGCAAATCCATCTCGAACAAAATATCACTTGTCTTCAAATTTTCCAAGTGCGAAAGTGCGGCAGCATATTTAGCGCTTCAAGCAAATAAATAAATTATAGCTTTTTTAATAAAAAACAAAATTCCACACAACAAATTTTTTAGGAAATAAAATGTAATGGTCAAGGGCTGCGGCATAGCCGAAGTTAGCTTCTTTGATATTTTTTACAATAAAATATACTTTAACTTGTAGGCTTGGAGAACCAGAGCCATGTGGATGGCTCGCAAAGGAGCCAATCATCTTTTATTGTTTCTCGCCCCCTATCAGGGGGCATATACAAATACAAATACAAAAAAAAAAAATTATACATAAAGGTTGTTATTAACAGTAACAGTGATATTCTTAACTAGTTTTGTATTATTTTGTGTTTTCTGGGTGAATGGTGAATAGGCAATAGGCTCGATAGGCAATATACAAATTTTTACATGAAATAAATGTTTGCTGGGTTGTAACATGTAAACAATGGATATACATAAAATTGCAAATTGGAATTAATTTTTGTTAAATTTAGTAGTTACAATCAGTTTTAAATATTAAAAATGCTAATTATTGTTTCTTTGCAGGCCTGACGCAGAAGTTATCGTGACAACTGGGGCTTTTCAACAGTTTGTTTAAAGAATTTCGCTATGCATTCTAACGTATGATCGGGCGTGCGTTTGCATATGATGTGGAAAACTTCTGTCAGATTCTTCACACAGGCATACATGAGCAACGTAACAGGTAATTGGAGCCAACCACACGTCCCTGAAATACCTAAAAATCAAGAGAACAATCAATTATGGTATGCACCATTGTGCGGAATGACCAATACACTTACATCGCAAGAAACCCAACAATAAAGGGAACTGCTGCTGCTGTTGTTGGCTTCGTCTGGGCAGCTGGTCTTTTTGCATTTGCTGTGCCAGCAGCGTCCCCTCATCTTGTTGGCTGTAAATGTCAAAAAACGCTTCAAGATTTGATTCTTGAAGCGTTTTAAAATTATTCTGTATAAAGTTGCACTCTTTGACCTGGTAAGGGTTGACAGAAAGGAATAAGCAGTATTCGTAAGGTGAGGGCGGAGGGGGCACAACTTACCCATTCTATCAAAACTATTTTCCTGCTACGCAAATCCATCTCGAACAAAATATCACTTGTCTTCAAATTTTCCAAGTGCGAAAGTGCGGCAGCATATTTAGCGCTTCAAGCAAATAAATAAATTTTAGCTTTTTGACTAAAAAACAAAATTCCACACAACAAATTGTTTAGGAAATAAAATGTAATGGTCAAGGGCTGCGGCATAGCCGAAATTAGCTTCTTTGATATTTTTTACAATAAAATATACTTTAACTTGTAGGCTTGGAGAACCAGAGCCATGTGGATGGCTCGCAAAGGAGCCAATCAGTTTTTATTGTTTTTCGCCCCCTATCAGGGGGCATATACAAATACAAATACAAAAAAAAAAAAATTATACATAAAGGTGGTTATTAACAGTAACAGTGATATTCTTAACTAGTTTTGTATGATTTTGTGTTTTCTGTGTGAATGGTGAATAGGCAATAGGCTCGATAGGCAATATGAACATTGTTACATGAAATAAATGTTTGCTGGGTTGTAACATGTAAACAATGGATACAAAATTGCAAATTGGAATTAATTTTTGTTAAATTAAGTAGTTACAATCAGTTTTAAATATTAAAAATGCTAATTATTGTTTCTTTGCAGGTCACTAAAGCAACCCGCAGTTGACACATTGACAATGGCCTGACGCAGAAGTTATCGTGACAACTGGGCCTTTTCAACAGTTTGTTCAAAGAATTTCTCTATGCATTCTAACGTACGATCGGGCATGCGTTTGCATATGATGTGGAAAACTTCTGTCAGATTCTTCACACAGGCATACATGTGTCCCTGTTCATCCAAATGTAGAGAAAGTCTGGATAAATAGCTAAAAATCAAGAGAAGAATCAATTATGGTATGCACCATTCTGCGGAATGACCAATTCACTTACATCGCAAGAAACCCAACAATAAAGGGAACTGCTGCTGCTGTTGTTGGCTTCGTGTGGCCAGCTGGTCTTTTTGCATTTGCTGTGCCAGCAGCGTCACCTCATCTTGTTGGATGTAAATGTCAAAAAACGCTTCAAGATTTGATTCTTCAAGCGTTTTAAATTCTGTATAAAGTAGCACTCTTTGACCTGGTAAGGGTTGACAGAAAGGAATAAGCAGTATTCGTAATGTAAAGGCAACTTACCCATTCTATCAAAACTATTTTCCTGCTACGCAAATCCATCTCGAACAAAATATCACTTGTCTACAAATTTTCCAAGTGCGGAAGTGCGGCAGCATATTTAGCGCTTCAAGCAAATAAATAAATTTTAGCTTTTTGACTAAAAAACAAAATTCCACACAACAAATTGTTTAGGAAATAAAATGTAATGGTCAAGGGCTGCGGCATAGCCGAAATTAGCTTCTTTGATATTTTTTACAATAAAATATACTTTAACTTGTAGGCTTGAAGAACCAGAGCCATGTGGATGGCTCAAAGGAGCCAATCAGTTTTATTGTTTTCGCCCCCTATCAGGGCATATACAAATACAAATACAAAAAAAAAAAATTATACATAAAGGTGGTTATTAACAGTAACAGTGATATTCTTAACTAGTTTTGTATGATTTTGTGTTTTCTGGGTGAATGGTGAATAGGCAATAGGCTCGATAGGCAATATGAAAATTTTTACATGAAATAAATGTTTGCTGGGTTGTAACATGTAAACAATGGATACAAAATTGCAATTGGAATTAATTTTTGTTAAATTAAGTAGTTACAATCAGTTTTAAATATTAAAAATGCTAATTATTGTTTCTTTGCAGGTCACTAAAGCTACCCGCAGTTGACACATTGACAATGGCCTGACGCAGAAGTTATCGTGACAACTGGGGCTTTGCAACAGTTTGTTCAAAGAATTTCTCTATGCATTCTAACGTACGATCGGGCATGCGTTTGCATATGATGTGGAAAACTTCTGTCAGATTCTTCACACAGGCATACATGTGTCCCTGTTCATCCAAATGTAGAGAAAGTCTGGATAAATAGCTAAAAATCAAGAGAAGAATCAATTATGGTATGCACCATTCTGCGGAATGACCAATTCACTTACATCGCAAGAAACCCAACAATAAAGGGAACTGCTGCTGCTGTTGTTGGCTTCGTGTGGCCAGCTGGTCTTTTTGCATTTGCTGTGCCAGCAGCGTCACCTCATCTTGTTGGATGTAAATGTCAAAAAACGCTTCAAGATTTGATTCTTCAAGCGTTTTAAATTCTGTATAAAGTTGCACTCTTTGACCTGGTAAGGGTTGACAGAAAGGAATAAGCAGTATTCGTAATGTAAAGGCAACTTACCCATTCTATCAAAACTATTTTCCTGCTACGCAAATCCATCTCGAACAAAATATCACTTGTCTACAAATTTTCCAAGTGCGGAAGTGCGGCAGCATATTTAGCGCTTCAGCAAATAAATAAATTTTAGCTTTTTGACTAAAAAACAAAATTCCACACAACAAATTGTTTAGGAAATAAAATGTAATGGTCAAGGGCTGCCGGCATAGCCGAAATTAGCTTCTTTGATATTTTTTACAATAAAATATACTTTAACTTGTAGGCTTGAAGAACCAGAGCCATGTGGATGGCTGCAAAGGAGCCAATCAGTTTTTATTGTTTTTCGCCCCCTATCAGGGGGCATACATATACAACTCCAAATAAAACAAAAAAAAAAAAATTATACATAAAGGTGGTTATTAACAGTAACAGTGATATTCTTAACTAGTTTTGTATGATTTTGTGTTTTCTGGGTGAATGGTGAATAGGCACAGGTAGGCTCGATAGGCAATATGAAAATTTTTACATGAAATAAATGTTTGCTGGGTTGTAACATGTAAACAATGGATACAAAATTGCAATTGGAATTAATTTTTGTTAAATTAAGTAGTTACAATCAGTTTTAAATATTAAAAATGCTAATTATTGTTTCTTTGCAGGTCACTAAAGCTTACCCGCAGTTGACACATTGACAATGGCCTGACGCAGAAGTTATCGTGACAACTGGGCGTTTGCAACAGTTTGTTCAAAGAATTTCTCTATGCATTCTAACGTACGATCGGGCATGCGTTTGCATATGATGTGGAAAACTTCTGTCAGATTCTTCACACAGGCATACATGTGTCCCTGTTCATCCAAATGTAGAGAAAGTCTGGATAAATAGCTAAAAATCAAGAGAAGAATCAATTATGGTATGCACCATTCTGCGGAATGACCAATTCAATTACATCGCAAGAAACCCAACAATAAAGGGAACTGCTGCTGCTGTTGTTGGCTTCTGTGTAGCCAGCTGGTCTTTTTTGCATTTGCTGTGCCAGCAGCGTCACCTCATCTTGTTGGGTGTAAATGTCAAAAAACGCTTCAAGATTTGATTCTTCAAGCGTTTTAAATTCTGTATAAAGTTGCACTCTTTGACCTGGTAAGGGTTGACAGAAAGGAATAAGCAGTATTCAATGTAAAGTAAAGGACTTACCCATTCTATCAAAACTATTTTCCTGCTACGACAAATCCATCTCGAACAAAATATCACTTGTCTACAAATTTTCCAAGTGCGGCAGCATATCTAGCGCTTCAAGCAAATAAATAAATTTTAGCTTTTTGACTAAAAAACAAAATTCCACACAACAAATTGTTTAGGAAATAAAATGTAATGGTCAAGGGCTGCGGCATAGCCGAAATTAGCTTCTTTGATATTTTTTACAATAAAATATACTTTAACTTGTAGGCTTGGAGAACCAGAGCCATGTGGATGGCTCGCAAAGGAGCCAATCATCTTTTATTGTTTCTCGCCCACTATCAGGGGGCATATACAAATACAAATACAAAAAAAAAAAATTATACATAAAGGTTGTTATTAACAGTAACAGTGATATTCTTAACTAGTTTTGTATGATTTTGTGTTTTCTGGGTGAATGGTGAATAGGCAATAGGCTCGATAGGCAATATAAAAATTTTTACATGAAATAAATGTTTGCTGGGTTGTAACATGTAAACAATGGATATACATAAAATTGCAAATTGGAATTAATTTTTGTTAAATTTAGTAGTTACAATCAGTTTTAAATATTAAAAATGCTAATTATTGTTTCTTTGCAGGCCTGACGCAGAAGTTATCGTGACAACTGGGGCTTTTCAACAGTTTGTTTAAAGAATTTCGCTATGCATTCTAACGTATGATCGGGCATGCGTTTGCATATGATGTGGAAAACTTCTGTCAGATTCTTCACACAGGCATACATGAGCAACGTAACAGGTAATTGGAGCCAACCACACGTCCCTGTTCATCCAAATGTAGAGAAAGTCTGGAGAACCAGACTTATCTCCAGACTTTCTCTAGTCTGGTTCTCCAGACTTTCTCTACATTTGGATGAAATACCTAAAAATCAAGAGAACAATCAATTATGGTATGCACCATTGTGCGGAATGACCAATACACTTACATCGCAAGAAACCCAACAATAAAGGGAACTGCTGCTGCTGTTGTTGGCTTCGTCTGGGCAGCTGGTCTTTTTGCATTTGCTGTGCCAGCAGCGTCCCCTCATCTTGTTGGCTGTAAATGTCAAAAAACGCTTCAAGATTTGATTCTTGAAGAGTTTTAAAATTATTCTGTATAAAGTTGCACTCTTTGACCTGGTAAGGGTTGACAGAAAGGAATAAGCAGTATTCGTAAGGTGAGGGCGGAGGGGGCACAACTTACCCATTCTATCAAAACTATTTTCCTGCTACGCAAATCCATCTCGAACAAAAATATCACTTGTCTTCAAATTTTCCAAGTGCGAAAGTGCGGCAGCATATTTAGCGCTTCAAGCAAATAAATAAATTTTAGCTTTTTGACTAAAAAACAAAATTCCACACAACAAATTGTTTAGGAAATAAAATGTAATGGTCAAGGGCTGCGGCATATGATGCGAATAGTTCACTTTGATATTTTTTACAATAAAATATACTTTAACTTGTAGGCTTGAAGAACCAGAGCCATGTGGATGGCTCGCAAAGGAGCCAATCAGTTTTTATTGTTTTTCGCCCCCTATCAGGGGGCATATACAAATACAAATACAAAAAAAAAAATTATACATAAAGGTGGTTATTAACAGTAACAGTGATATTCTTAACTAGTTTTGTATGATTTTGTGTTTTCTGGGTGAATGGTGAATAGGCAATAGGCTCGATAGGCAATATGAAAATTTTTACATGAAATAAATGTTTGCTGGGTTGTAACATGTAAACAATGGATACAAAATTGCAAATTGGAATTAATTTTTGTTAAATTAAGTAGTTACAATCAGTTTTAAATATTAAAAATGCTAATTATTGTTTCTTTGCAGGTCACTAAAGCAACCCGCAGTTGACACATTGACAATGGCCTGACGCAGAAGTTATCGTGACAACTGGGGCTTTTCAACAGTTTGTTCAAAGAATTTCTCTATGCATTCTAACGTACGATCGGGCATGCGTTTGCATATGATGTGGAAAACTTCTGTCAGATTCTTCACACAGGCATACATGTGTCCCTGTTCATCCAAATGTAGAGAAAGTCTGGATAAATAGCTAAAAATCAAGAGAACAATCAATTATGGTATGCACCATTCTGCGGAATGACCAATTCACTTACATCGCAAGAAACCCAACAATAAAGGGAACTGCTGCTGCTGTTGTTGGCTTCGTGTGGCCAGCTGGTCTTTTTGCATTTGCTGTGCCAGCAGCGTCACCTCATCTTGTTGGGTGTAAATGTCAAAAAACGCTTCAAGATTTGATTCTTCAAGCGTTTTAAATTCTGTATAAAGTTGCACTCTTTGACCTGGTAAGGGTTGACAGAAAGGAATAAGCAGTATTCGTAATGTAAAGGCAACTTACCCATTCTATCAAAACTATTTTCCTGCTACGCAAATCCATCTCGAACAAAATATCACTTGTCTACAAATTTTCAAAGTGCGGAAGTGCGGCAGCATATTTATGCGTTTCAAGCAAATAAATAAATTTTAGCTTTTTGACTGAAAAAAACAAATTCCACACAACAAATTGTTTAGGAAATAAAATGTAATGGTCAAGGGCTGCGGCATAGCCGAAATTAGCTTCTTTGATATATTTTACAATAAAATATACTTTAACTTGTAGGCTTGAAGAACCAGAGCCATGTGGATGGCTCGCAAAGGAGCCAATCAGTTTTTATTGTTTTTCGCCCCCTATCAGGGGGCATATACAAATACAAATACAAAAAAAAAAAAATTATACATAAAGGTGGTTATTAACAGTAACAGTGATATTCTTAACTAGTTTTGTATGATTTTGTGTTTTCTGGGTGAATAGGCAATAGGCAATAGGCTCGATAGGCAATATGAAAATTTTTACATGAAATAAATGTTTGCTGGGTTGTAACATGTAAACAATGGATACAAAATTGCAAATTGGAATTAATTTTTGTTAAATTAAGTAGTTACAATCAGTTTTAAATATTAAAAATGCTAATTATTGTTTCTTTGTTGGGTGTAAATGTCAAAAAACGCTTCAAGATTTGATTCTTCAAGCGTTTTAAATTCTGTATAAAGTTGCACTCTTTGACCTGGTAAGGGTTGACAGAAAGGAATAAGCAGTATTCGTAATGTAAAGGGCAACTTACCCATTCTATCAAAACTATTTTCCTGCTACGCAAATCCATCTCGAACAAAATATCACTTGTCTACAAATTTTCCAAGTGCGGAAGTGCGGCAGCATATTTAGCGCTTCAAGAAAATAAATAAATTTTAGCTTTTTGACTAAAAAACAAAATTCCACACAACAAATTGTTTTAGGAAATAACATGTAATGGTCAAAGGGCTGTAATGGCATACGCCGAAATTAGCTTCTTTGATATTTTTTACAATAAAATATACTTTAACTTGTAGGCTTGAAGAACCAGAGCCATGGGATGGCTCGATGTGGATGGCTCGCAAAGGAGCCAATCAGTTTTTATTGTTTTTCGCCCCCTATCAGGGGGCATATACAAATACAAATACAAAAAAAAAAAAATTATACATAAAGGTGGTTATTAACAGTAACAGTGATATTCTGAACTAGTTATGTATGATTTTGTGTTTTCTGGGTGAATGGTGAATAGGCAATAGGCTCGATAGGCAATATGAAAATTTTTACATGAAATAAATGTTTGCTGGGTTGTAACATGTAAACAATGGATACAAAATTGCAATTGGAATTAATTTTTGTTAAATTAAGTAGTTACAATCAGTTTTAAATATTAAAAATGCTAATTATTGTTTCTTTGCAGGCCTGACGCAGAAGTTATCGTGACAACTGGGGCTTTTCAACAGTTTGTTTAAAGAATTTCGCTATGCATTCTAACGTACGATCGGGCATGCGTTTGCATATGATGTGGAAAACTTCTGTCAGATTCTTCATACAGGCATACATGTGTCCTGTTCATCCAAATGTAGAGAGTTAGAAAGTCTGGATAAATAGCTAAAAATCAAGAGAACAATCAATTATGGTATGCACCATTCTGCGGAATGACCAATTCACTTACATCGCAAGAAACCCAACAATAAAGGGAACTGCTGCTGCTGTTGTTGGCTTCGTGTGGCCAGCTGGTCTTTTTTGCATTTGCTGTGCCAGCAGCGTCACCTCATCTTGTTGGATGTAAATGTCAAAAAACGCTTCAAGATTTGATTCTTCAAGCGTTTTAAATTCTGTATAAAGTTGCACTCTTTGACCTGGTAAGGGTTGACAGAAAGGAATAAGCAGTATTCGTAATGTGAAAGGCAACTTACCCATTCTATCAAAACTATTTTCCTGCTACGCAAATCCATCTCGAACAAAATATCACTTGTCTACAAATTTTCCAAGTGCGGAAGTGCGGCAGCATATTTAGCGCTTCAAGCAAATAAATAAATTTTAGCTTTTTGACTAAAAAACAAATTCCACACAACAAATTGTTTAGGAAATAAAATGTAATGGTCAAGGGCTGTCGGCATAGCCGAAATTAGCTTCTTTGATATTTTTTACAATAAAATATACTTTAACTTGTAGGCTTGAAGAACCAGAGCCATGTGGATGGCTCGCAAAGGAGCCAATCATTTTTTATTGTTTTTCGCCCCCTATCAGGGGGCATATACAAATACAAATACAAAAAAAAAAAAATTATACATAAAGGTGGTTATTAACAGTAACAGTGATATTCTTAACTAGTTTTGTATGATTTTGTGTTTTCTGGGTGAATGGTGAATAGGCAATATGAAAATTTTTACATGAAATAAATGTTTGCTGGGTTGTAACATGTAAACAATGGATACAAAATTGCAATTGGAATTAATTTTTGTTAAATTAAGTAGTTACAATCAGTTTTAAATATTAAAAATGCTAATTATTGTTTCTTTGCAGGTCACTAAAGCAACCCGCAGTTGACACATTGACAATGGCCTGACGCAGAAGTTATCGTGACAACTGGGGCTTTGCAACAGTTTGTTCAAAGAATTTCTCTATGCATTCTAACGTACGATCGGGCATGCGTTTGCATATGATGTGGAAAACTTCTGTCAGATTCTTCACACAGGCATACATGTGTCCCTGTTCATCCAAATGTAGAGAAAGTCTGGATAAATAGCTAAAAATCAAGAGAAGAATCAATTATGGTATGCACCATTCTGCGGAATGACCAATTCACTTACATCGCAAGAAACCCAACAATAAAGGGAACTGCTGCTGCTGTTGTTGGCTTCGTGTGGCCAGCTGGTCTTTTTGCATTTGCTGTGCCAGCAGCGTCACCTCATCTTGTTGGGTGTAAATGTCAAAAAACGCTTCAAGATTTGATTCTTCAAGCGTTTTAAATTCTGTATAAAGTTGCACTCTTTGACCTGGTAAGGGTTGACAGAAAGGAATAAGCAGTACTCGTAATGTAAAGGGCAACTTACCCATTCTATCAAAACTATTTTCCTGCTACGCAAATCCATCTCGAACAAAATATCACTTGTCTACAAATTTTCCAAGTGGGAAGTGCGGCAGCATATTTAGCGCTTCAAGCAAATAAATAAATTTTTTAGCTTTTTGACTAAAAAAACAAAATAAATTCCCCACACAACAAATTGTTTAGGAAATAAAATGTAATGGTCAAGGGCTGCGGCATAGCCGAAATTAGCTTCTTTGATATTTTTTACAATAAAATATACTTTAAAACTTGTAGGCTTGAAGAACCAGAGCCATGTGGATGGCTCGCAAAGGAGCCAATCAGTTTTTATTGTTTTTCGCCCCCTATCAGGGGGCATATACAAATACAAATACAAAAAAAAAAAAATTATACATAAAGGTGGTTATTAACAGTAACAGTGATATTCTTAACTAGTTTTGTATGATTTTGTGTTTTCTGGGTGAATGGTTAATAGGCAATATGAAAATTTTTACATGAAATAAATGTTTGCAGGGTTGTAACATGTAAACAATGGATACAAAATTGCAATTGGAATTAATTTTTGTTAAATTAAGTAGTTACAATCAGTTTTAAATATTAAAAATGCTAATTATTGTTTCTTTGCGGCCTGACGCAGAAGTTATCGTGACAACTGGGGCTTTTCAACAGTTTGTTTAAAGAATTTCGCTATGCATTCTAACGTACGATCGGGCATGCGTTTGCATATGATGTGGAAAACTTCTGTCAGATTCTTCATACAGGCATACATGTGTCCCTGTTCATCCAAATGTAGAGAAAGTCTGGATAAATAGCTAAAAATCAAGAGAACAATCAATTATGGTATGCACCATTCTGCGGAATGACCAATTCACTTACATCGCAAGAAACCCAACAATAAAGGGAACTGCTGCTGCTGTTGTTGGCTTCGTGTGGCCAGCTGGTCTTTTTGCATTTGCTGTGCCAGCAGCGTCACCTCATCTTGTTGGATGTAAATGTCAAAAAACGCTTCAAGATTTGATTCTTCAAGCGTTTTAAATTCTGTATAAAGTTGCACTCTTTGACCTGGTAAGGGTTGACAGAAAGGAATAAGCAGTATTCGTAATGTAAAGGCAACTTACCCATTCTATCAAAACTATTTTCCTGCTACGCAAATCCATCTCGAACAAAATATCACTTGTCTACAAATTTTCCAAGTGCGGAAGTGCGGCAGCATATTTAGCGCTTCAAGCAAATAAATAAATTTTAGCT